>JAJHSJ010000002.1:10197111-10317376 GCA_021015155.1 Magnolia officinalis | reverse complement strand
ACCCGCCCGCTCCGGCTGCGCCCGCCACTGGCGGAAGCAACCTATTTCAACAGTTCCGAGGCATAGGCCCCCTACTTTCGCCGGTACCCCACCGCCCAGAGGAAGCGGAGTATTGGCTCAACAGAGTCACCAAGCTACTGCGGCCTCTCCACTGTTCTGAGGTGGAGAATGTGGAACTCGCCTCTTACATCTTTGAGAAAGAGGCGGACTTTGTGGGAAAGCGTCCTCCGGTCCCTTCCTGAAGCCACGTATGGACGTGGGAAGCATTTAAGCCCGTTTTAACGGGAATAATCCCCCAATCCTACCAGCACGACAGGGAGAATGAGTTCCTCCGCCTCCAACAGGGGGGGGAATGAGCGTGGCACAATACGAGAATCGGTTCACCGAACTGTCTCGCTACGCTTCCGAAATGATCGCCACGAGGCGATCAAAATGAGGCGGTATATGGCAGGATTGAGGAGTAGTATTCGCTCCAAATTGTGTTGCATGAGCATTGGGACTTATGCGGAGCTCGTGGAGTTGTCTACTCGGGCTGAACAAGATGAGGAGCGTGTCTCACGGGGCCGGACACAGATGGGGCCTCGAAACCGGGCAGAAGGGCCATCCACTTTCTTTTGCGGGGAAGAGGCCGCGCCCAGATTCTCCCCACGTGTAGCTGCTGCACCGGCACCTCCTACTCGACCTATTCAGACGTGCAGCTATTGTCGAAACCGGGCCATTCCGAGCCATACTGCTTCACCCGGATGAGGGATCTCGGCTTCACGCCACCGCAGCGCAACTTCAGGCCTCCACAACAAGTAGTACAACAGGTTCCGCCCCTACGAACAATGGGGCCCAACCCATGTTTCGACGTTCGACGCCCCCCTGCACCTCAGGTTAGGCCGCCACAACGGCCTATGCAACGACCGAACTTCCCTCAGCAGGCGCGCGTCCATGCATTGACGGCAGAAGGCCAAGATGCTGTCATCCCCACTCCTACGGCCTTCGAGGTGACGGCACATATTGAAGGTACCCCCATCTTTTTGTTGGTAGACACGGGATCCACTACTTCTCTCATAACGCATGCTACTGTCAAGCGTCTAGGATTGTACGCTACTCCCTGTACTGGGGTGAGGATCATTGCCGCCGCCGGTACTGTCTCAGAAGCGACGAAGGTGTGCCGCGATTGTCCCATCGATTTGGGATGTAAGGTGGCATTTGTGGACTTGATAGTGACTAAGATCTTCCACTATGATGTTATCCTGGGCATGGATTGGTTGACCACGATGAAGGCCGAGATTGACTGTGAGACACTGACAGTGAAAATATTTGAAGATGACGGCACTTCTCTCACGTTTCCGGTCCAGGTTAGCCACGATCGTAGGATTTATGTTATGCTTCTTTGGAAGACGGGTATGATGGGCCCTCACACACATGCACTCCCGTAGTCCGAGACTTTAGTGATGTGTTTAAAGCCATACCTGGACTCCCTCCTCGACGGGAAATAGACTTCACTATCGATCTAACTCCGGGTGCTAAGCCCATCTCCTTGCCTACTTACCGCATGCCCCCATGTGAGATGGAAGAGCTAAGATCTCAGATTGATAACTTGCTAGAGAAAGGTTTCATCCGGCCCAGTGTCTCGCCGTGGGGAGCCCCAGTCCTATTTGTGAAGAAGAAGGACGGCTCATTACGATTGTGCGTGGATTACAGGAGATTGAACCAAGTGACGGTTCGGAACAAGTACCCATTGCCCAGAATTGACGACTTGTTTGACCAGCTGAGGGGTGCCAAGTATTTCTCCAAGATCGATCTACAATCAGGGTACCATCAGCTGCGAGTCAGAGACGAGGATATACAGAAGACGGCCTTCAGAACATGCTTTGGCCATTATGAGTTCCTGTTATGTCGTTCGGGCTCACCAATGCCCCAGCGGTATTCATGGACCTCATGAACAGAATCTTCAGGCCGTTCATATACAGATTCGTCGTGGTATTCATCGACGACATATTGATTTACTCAAAGAGCCGCGAGGAGCATGAAGAGCATCTAAGGGCGGTCCTTGGAACTCTCGAGAAGAATCGGTTATTTGCGCAATTTAGGAAGTGCGACTTCTGGAAGGAGGAGGTCAAATTTCTGGGTCATGTGGTGTCCAAGGAGGGCATATCTGTTGATCTCGCCAAGGTTGCGGCTGTGCAAGACTGGAAGCAACCGAAGTCGGTCACAGAAGTGAGGAGTTTTCTCGGTCTCGCCGGCTATTATCGAAGGTTCATTAAGGACTTTTCAAAAATAGCTCGGCCGCTATCCCAGTTGACTCGAAGGACCTCAAGTTTGCCTGGAATGAGAAGGCGGAGGCGGCCTTCCTAGAGCTGAAAGATAAGTTGACCTCGGCACCTGTGCTGTGCTCCCTGAGCAAGGGGTCAAGTACACTGTCTACACGGACGCTTCTCATGTGGGCTTGGGATGTGTGCTCATGCAGAAGGACAAGGTAATTGCGTATGCATCTCGGCAGTTACGGAAACACGAGGAGAACTACCCCACTCATGATCTCGAGCTTGCGGCGGTGGTTTTCGCTTTGAAGATATGGCGGCACTATCTCTACGGTGAGGAGTTTGAGCTCTTCTCTGATCACAAGAGTCTCAAATATATCTTCACCCAGAAAGACCTGAACATGAGGCAACGTCGCTGGATGGAGACGTTGAAGGACTTCAAGTTCGACGTCTCGTATCATCCTGGCAAGGCAAATTTAGTGGCGGATGCCTTAAGTCGCAAGAAGACAATTGAATTTGCGGCCCCGCTAATGGTGAGGGAATGGGACATGGTGGAATTCGTGCGGGATTTCGACATGAAGCTGACCGTGGAGGAACCGTACGATTGTAGCTCACATTCAAGCACAACCAATGATTGACAGCAAAATCATTGAAGCCCAGGAGGGCGATGAGTTATTAAAGAAGATGAGGGAAAGGGCCCCTAATGATGAGAAATCTGGATGGAGGATCGGTGCCGATGGAGGATTGCGGTACCGAGGCCGCCTTTGTGTTCCAAACCTTCTGGGACTACGGGAAGAAGTTCTCAATGCCGCTCATAACTCCAAGTTGGCGATGCACCCTGGTGGCACGAAGATGTACCGGGATTTGAAGCGGAACTATTGGTGGGACAACATGAAGAAGGAAATAGCGGAGTATGTGTCCCGATGCCTCACTTGTCAACAAGTCAAGGCCGAACACCGCCGGCCGCCGGGCCTCTTGCAACCCATGCCCATAGCAGAATGGAAATGGGACTTCATATCTATGGACTTTCATTTCTGGTCTACCTAAGACTAGGAAGGGGCATGACTCAATATGGGTGATTGTGGACAGGCTCACCAAATCAGCCCATTTTCTGCCAATTAAAACTTCCAACTCCGCTGATGATCTGGCAAAATTATATATCAAGAAATAGTTCGACTCCATGGTGTCCCGCTGGAAATAGTGTCGGACCGGGACACTCGATTCACGTCGATTTTCTGGACTCGCATCCAAGAGGCTATGGGAGTGAAGCTGAAGTTTAGCACCGCCTTCCACCCTCAGACAGATGGGCAAACTGAGCGGGTGAATCAGATTTTGGAAGACATGTTGCGGGCTTGTGTCCTGGACTTTCAGGAGAGTTGGGACGACTGCTCCTCCCATATGCCGAGTTCGCCTACAATAATAGCTTTCAGGCTAGCATCGGTATGGCGCCATACGAGGCATTGTATGGGCGTCCGTGTCGAGCCCCGCATTGTTGGGAAGAAATTGGCGAGAAGAGCTTGTTAGGACCGGATTTGGTGCGGATCACAACTGAGAAGATTGAAATTATCCGACGCCGCCTCTTAACGGCTCAAAGCAGGCAGAAAAGCTACGCCGACACAAGGCGAAGGGATTTGGAATTCGAAGCTGGAGATCATGTATTTCTTAAAATCTCCCCAATGAAGGGCGTTTTACGCTTCGGCAAGAAGGGAAAACTCACGCCGCGATTCATTGGGCCCTTCCAGATTTTAGACCGGGTAGGTGCTTGGCTTATCGCTTGGCCCTACCTACGCCGCTTGCTGGAGTGCATAACGTCTTCCATGTATCCATGTTGAAGAAGTACGTCCCCGATCCTTCGCATATCATCAAGTGGGAGCAGGTGGAACTCAAGGAAAATGCCATATACATTCTTCGGCCCACTAGGATATTGGATAGGAAGGAACAGGTCCTACGCAACAAAGTCATTCCCGTTGGTCAAGGTGCTATGGACCCATCACGATGAGAAGAAGCCACTTGGGAGACGGAAGCAGAAGTACGCAAACATTACCCGAGCCTGCTTCAACAATACGAACAGGTACAAATTTCGAGGACGAAATTTCCTTGTAAGGGGGTAGATTGTAACGTCTCGTCCAACCAGCACAGTGTCCTGGGGCGTCCACGTAGGATTGCCGTAGGACCACTCGCTTAGGCCACTCATGGTGGGTTACCGTAGATAAAATCATCATCCAAGATTAATCCAGTTTAGTTGGTCTGACTGGCCATAATAGGGCTTAGTGTGGGCCACCAGCCAGATGGCTGTTTACACATCATAGACCGCTTGTGTTGGACGCACAACGACCGAGGATGGTCGGAAAATTCTAAACTCTGGTGTGGCCGTTGGTCTCACTGGGCTTGAATGCCATCGCGGACCGCAACTCCGGCAGACGCCCAGAAGTGGGATCTGGCAGGGGCCCCATGCACCCCACCAATGCTAGAATTGAAATCTGGCACTGATCAGGGAAATTGAAATGTGAGACTTTCCAACCATCGGATTTCTTCCAAATTTACGGTAATGGTTGATATATTTTTCAACGCCCGTTCACCAAATCTGGGGCCCGATCGTGGCACGATGACCGTCGATCGCAAATCGGACCCGTGCGATCAAACCCTATATCCGATCGCTCCCAAATTTTGCACGGCCTTCATCGGGCCATGGATCACTTAACCTATAAGTTTGATGGCCAGAAGACCCCCAGAACATTCCAATCACCGAAATGGGTCCCACAGGGCCACTTAAAGATCGGTGGCGCCCCTTCCAGATCATATAACCGTTCATCCGTTCGTCCTCATTTTTGCATGGACCCTAGTAGGGTTAGGAGACAACTACACGCCGAATTTGGTGGCCAATGAGGCACTAGGGCCACCTCAACACTTAATAGGGGTCCCATAGGTCTAATTTGGGAAGATTAGGAAACATGGGGCCAAGAGACCCAACTCTAGGGAAATAAGCCCTAACCCCTTTCACACAATTTCATTCACTCTCTCAACCAAACCCTCTCTCCCTCCTATCTCTCCCTTCACCTCCCAACAACCCATTCCCCTTCTCCTTAATCTCCTTCCGAATCTCCAACAACCGAGCTCTCTTTGATCTCCTCCAAAACTCCAACCTCCAACTCCATCCCATCTCTCTCCCTAGCAACTTCCACCATCCTCCAACAACCAAGGAGAGTGAAGTAAGAAGAAAGGGTAGGCAAGGAAGTGTGGTGGACCCTAAATCGAGTTGGGGCCCAAGAGAATCGATTCTTCAACACCTCTCCCTTCCCAAAGGGAAAACCCTCCGCCACAACCCCAAATTCGTCCGTGGCCCATCTAGGTAAGATTCTCTCCCTTTTTCTTCTTGAAATCCATGTATTGTGGTGGGATTGGCATGGAAAAAACTAACATGCAAGGGTTGGTTTAGGGATTCCGGCCGATCGTCCCAAAGCCCTTTCCTAGGACGTTCTTCGTGTCGCCAACGATCCATAGGTGCGGACTATTACTCTTAGGTGGCCTAGCACCAACTTTAATACGGATTTAATGATTTTGAGTGCTTGGATGTCGTATTTGGAATTCTAGGAAACCCTAGGGATTTTCATGATGTTGAACTGTTAGAATATGCATGTTTGATTCTCAAATGTTATATATATTGTGCCTTCACATGATTTTAATGTTGATTGATAACATGCTTGTGGTTGTTGATACAATTTCCATCATATGCAATGCTTTAATTGTGTGTGTGTGATTAATTACAAATGCTTATGATCCCTCAAGATGGGGGGAAGTGTTTAACTTCCTCACAACACACATACACTCACATGCACCAAAATTCTATGATGATATTGATTGTGTGTTTAAAGATATTTGTTTTGTGTGTTAGATGCACGAGATTTGACTTGGATGTACTAGCTGATAGCATGAGTAGTGAGCATGTTGTAGATCTCTTTCCACTCTCTTGGGATTGTCAGGAACCTGACGAGAGAGGTAGCCCCATCGTAGGACTACCTCTAAGGCTAGACTCGCGTATTGGGCGGGAGTGTTCGGGTGGCTGTAGTTCGACTACATGGGACCTTTGTGTCCCAAGGTCATTCGTTTATGCTCGCCCCTGATTTGTGCGGATTAGCCTACTACCTACCTGATCATCCCCGTCTGTTAACCATGTTCGCCCACATATGTATGGAACCTGATCCCCTATAACCTTTGTGGCCCACTGAAAATTTGACTACAATTGGTCCCACAGTCTCGTGAGCCGGGCATGGTGGAATGGGACACTGTGTCCGAGCTGTCGGCCTACGCTGGGGTACCGCCTCCCCCGTAGTGACCGCGAGCGATCCCTTCTCTATCGGCACTCCTCATGTGCTTGGAGTCGGAGATGAGGACCCCGACGGGATCACGGACCGCGAGGACTCTGCTCGGCACGCGTTGATGAGATCTTGCCCTCGCAACCAGATTAGGGCAGTGACATGTAGGGTGATCCAGAATCCCCAAATCTGCTGGATGAATGGACTCTAACTAACAACTTGGCTAACATGATCGCATTTCACGCATTAGCTAGGATGGCGACTCGGAGTCGAGGTCGCATTGAGGGAGTGATGACATTTGCGATCGCAGACGTAGTCGCTTGAGGGAGTGTTGTGGCGAGGGCATGCATCATGTCATCGCATTTCATGCGCATTAATAAGAGTTATAGGTGTTGCTGAATTCCTGCTTTTCATTAAATTCCTATTATATTGATGCTTTTACAACTTAAGGTTAATGTTGTTCACACACTGTTGATCACTCACTCCCACTCTGGGGGCGTGTTTTAAAACACCAACCAGACGCTTCCATAGATGCAGTGGTGCGAAGTTCAGGAGGAGCCTGGCATTGCGGACGTGGATGTGGAGGAGGAGTACTCCTACTTCCAGTTGATGATGGAGCTGCGTCGGATCCGTAGCCGTGACGACGGACTGCTGAGCTGCGAGCTCAGCCTTATTCTTTTTGACATGATATATCATTTTGTGATTTTGTCGTGTGGCGCCATGTGCCCTTACTTTTGGACGTGTACATATATTTATGATGTTTTTCTCCCATTTCAGTAAACTTGCGCTTGTGCTTCATGTTTCAGTTTGTTCCAAATTGCGCAGTTAATCAGACTAGCACAAAACCATTAAACGCATGATAAGTGACCTCGGAACTCGGGGTTGCGGATGTACTCGACCCCCGCCCGATTTTCAGGGCGTTACACTTACGCTCACTTGGACTGTGCGGCTAGGAGAGTGGCAATGCCATTTGGAGTGTACTAAACCCTGGTGATGATCCCAGAGATGAACCATACTGATATGTGGACTTTTTGAGTAGCAGTTGCATACTCATTCATTCATTTATTCACTATCCACTTGGGCTGGTGGTGCGCAACTATTTGTTACATGTACCTTCGCAAAGGCCAGGATTTCGGTTGGGGTGCGCGACTAACCTGAGACCAGAAGTTTACCACGTTAAGTCTAGTTATCCAAATTTAGGTATGAGACTGGTTTGGATAGAAGTCCATTGTGATAGACCCCATAGCCCGCGATACTACGTACTATCATCCTGACTTCACACTCCAGCATGGTCATTCCATTCGCACTGCATATTACATTACATCTTCGGCATATGGCATTTTAGGTTACTCGTGTTTCTGTATTTATATGATTTAGATATGGCTTCTGATATTTGACTCTTTATGGTTCCTCATTTGTATAGTTGATTTGTATTGCGTGTTCTGATATTATTTGACTCATGATCTTGTTAATATTTCTGCTTACTTTGATATTGTATGATTCATGATCTTGTCAGTATTTCTGCTTATTTCTGACATTGTATGATTATGGCATTGTATTGAATACTTGGTACTTATCTTGTGCACATACCTACACCACCCTCTAAGCTTTCTATAAGCTTATGCACGATAGATGCGTGTAGGTGGCGTTAGGTTGCAGTAACGTTGAGCTTGAAGCATGCAGCAGACCTCTGGAGCTTTGATTTTCGATATATGTATTTCCCTTTCAGCATTATATTCAAATGATTATATTAGTGGATATGTGATGATGATATTGCCTTTACGATTTGGGTTTACTTGTAATTATGCTTATTACGAGATAAATATACAAAAAAAACTCCTCCTTGTAGGATCCCAGGATCGGAATCTGGCGTATGGATGCTAAGAGTCGAGAATGGGGTACTACGGAGGCTGTCGGCACCGGATTCGGCGATCGGGATTCCTGTGTATTCGATCTCCGGGTTTGGGGCGTGACAGAAGTTGGTATTAGAGCATAACTTGGGAATACTTGAAGATAGCATCACATATCTGCTGATAGCTACTATGCACTCTATGATTGTCGAGAACTTAGAATAGCTAGATCCCCGAGTTCGTATAACTTAGAGTTTTTTGATATAGCTCCCTACCGTTGCGATTATAAGGTTGCATAAAATTCTCATTTCGATCGTTTTTAATCCGGGATCCGAGGATTAGTATGGTTCACCATTCTGTTAAGGAGGCATCTTAGAAGGGCGAGGTTGTGATTAGAGAGTGTTATTTTCATCCTTTTGTAGATTGATTGTGCCTTAACATATATATTTGATGGTGGTTCCTCTTACCTTGTCCGTTCTGCAAATTTCGAGGACGAAATTTTTATTAGGTGAGGAGAGTTGTAAGACTCGTATCTTAGACCGTACCATTCCTTAGATTTCCGCGGTACTCCCGGTCAAATACCGGCAACCCTCGACCTGTTACCGGCATTTGTGCGCAGTCCTGTCTCGTGTCCTGTATATCTGAGTCGACTTGACCCGAGACTCGTATCCTTGCGACCGCGCCGTCGCCGCGGTACCGATGCCTCGTCTTGCGTGCCGAGGCGATACCCGGGCCAGAAAATGTGGGCCCGCATTCAATTGGAGGAAAACACCGCACGTTGCAAATACCGAGGGAATCTCTACAACACATCACATCACTCCATCAATCAATGTCAAGTACACATCACCCCAGCCCCAAGTTCAACTACCCATCCCCAAAGTCAATTTTTCTATCACTTCACCCATCCTTTTCTCCCATCACTCCTTTCCCATCACCTCTCCCTCTCATTCTCTCACTCCATTTTTCAAAGCAACACCATGAGAGAAACATCCAAGCAAGAGAGCTTCCATGACAGGAAGCTAGTGTGGCCCACCTTCCTACCTCCCATCTTCACCATCCAAAGTCCATCTCGACCATTGAATCATACTCCTCGGAGCTCTAGATCGCATTGGCAGAAGAAAGAAGAGATCAAAGGTGGGTGCTCTTCTAAGGTTTGATTTGTGTGGTTTGGATGATTTGAGGGCCCACTTGTGGTGGGACCCATCTTGATGTATGCATTGTATTGAGTGGCCTATAGTGGCGGGGTCCCTCCGCTACTCCGTCTCCCTCTCTCTCTCTCTCTCTATCTCTCTTTTGTTGATGTGTGTGGCCCACCCTCATGCGCCTCACCATGCACTAGGTATTATGTCCATGCCATCCATATGGGGCCCGCCTCATTGGACCTTCCAGATGGATAGGCCAGCGCCCAGATGAAGAGAAACCATAAATATTATCTTGTTGTGAAGCTGGCGGGCCGCACCCACCTGATGCATTTGTTTTAACCATTCGTATGGGACCCATATGTTGTATGGGTTATACCCACACCATTCGAACATGGGACGTGGACCCGCTGATGAACGAGTGGATCCACACTATCCATCCAGGCTCCCAAGCCACGGGCTGGGAGATGTAACAATCCAAATCTCAGGTGGAGCTCACGGTCCACACGTGGGACCACCTGGTATAGGTGTTGTATCCACCATCCACACGTGTGGACCCACCTGGCATTTCTGTTTCATATAGGCCATCCAACATGGCCCCACCTTAATATACATGTCTGATCAGCACCGTCCAAAGGTGCTGGATGGTGGCAGCCATCTTGAGCTGTGTGTTATAGCACACCGTCCACTGTTTGGACGGTGGAGATCTACCATGATGTATTTATTTATTCCGTCCAGTCGTGGCCCACATGGTATATGTGTGAGATCCACACCGTTCGCCGCTGCATGGGATGTCACCATGATGTATGGTTCCATCCATCGTTCATTGGCCATGGACAGTGGACTCCTGGTGTGTTGCAACTGCACGTGCAGTAGCAAGCGTGACCACACGTATGTGTGTGGAATTCATCCACACTGTCCATATCTGGGGGCCATGTGATGTATGTGTTTCATCACCTACCGTCTATCGATTTTTGCTGGTGGGGCCCTGCCCTGATATTTGTGTTTACCTCTACCGTTCATCCAGCAGCAGATGACTACTGGATTGACGTCAGCAATCTTGTGGGCCCACACGTGCTATGTAAGCACCGTCCGTACTTGGATGGTGTACATTCTTACCGTCCATTCATTCTCCCTGGTAGCGGGTACGGCCCATCTTGAAAGTATGTATTTTAAATCTACACCGTCCGATTACCCAGGATGGTGGGACCCTGGGATGTATGGGTTATATCAAACCGTCCATCCATCTGGAGGACGTGGCCCACCCCTGCACGAATGGGTGGAGCGCACGATGATATGTTTGTTTCATCCACACCGTCCAAACCTCTGGACGGTGCTGGATCGGCTGGACGGTGTCAGGCCACCGTGATGCATGGGTTTGCACACCACGCCGTTCATCTGTTGTGCTGGTGGGGCCCGCTGGTGTGTGTGGCGTCAACACGTGGGGCCAGCAACATCCTAACCTTCCATTTGTGTGAGGGTCCACCGTGATGTATGCATTTCTCCTAGCCGTCCGTCTGTCTCACCAGCATGGGACCCCATGATGCATTTATTTCATCCGCACCGTCCAGATCATGCTGGACGGTGCTGGACAATGTTTGGACGGTACTGATTTACCCGGACAATGTTTGGACAGTGCTGACCATCATACGTGGGCCATGTGTACAGTGATACATATGGTGCACCTACCACTATTGAAATGATTTTAGATGTAATCCAAGCTCCCATCTGTGAGGCCCACCTTGATGTATTTTTTTATGGCCCATTTGAGGGGCCCACTTTGATATACTTGTGGCCCATCTGTGAGGCCCAATGTGGTGTATATCATGCCCAAGTGATGGGGGCCCGTTGTTATGTATTAGGCCCCTTAGTGCGGCCCATTGATGCAGCCCACTTGATGTGTGTTAGGCCCATGTCAATGTGACCCATTACGAAGTACTGAGGCCCATGGGTCGTGGCCCGTTGAGATGTATTTCCTGCCCATATTACGTGGCCAGATATTTTTATAACTCATTTTGTATGGCCCATTGTGATATGTATTAGGCCCAGACACGTGGCCCCTTGTTGTATACAAGGCCTACGTATGAGGCCCATGGTGATGCATTTACGATCCATTTGATGAGGCCCAATGTAATGTATGTGAGGCCCAATGTAATGATGTGACCGCTACGTTGTGTATGAATCCCTTATGTGGGCCACTCCTTGGGAACAATGTATGAATCCCTTATGTGGGCCACTCCTTGGGAACAATGATGGTTAAAGGTCCACATTGATGCGCAATGATGGTTGGACGTCCACATTGTGACCTCCCATTAGGCCTTGTTCAGCCCATTCTCAGCGTGGCCGATTACTGATTGTCGATTCTGATTGTTGTGACTGATTACCGACTCCGATTGGTGACCGATTTGCCGATTCTGATTATCGATCGATTCCGATTGTCGTGACCGATTACCGACTCCGATTGGTGACCAATTTGTCGATTCTGATTGTCGATCGATTTCGATTGTCTTGACCGATTACTGACTTCGATTGGTGACCGATTTGCCGATTCTGATTATCGATCGATTCCGATTGTCGTGACCAATTACCGACTCCGATCGACGTGACCGATTCACCGATTCTAATTATCGATCGATTCCGATTGTCGTGGCCGATTACCGACTCTGATTAGTGACCGATTTTTTTTATTCTGGTTATCAATCGATTCCGATTGTCGTGAACGATTACCGACTCCGATTGGTGACCAATTTCTCGATTCTGATTATCGATCGATTCTGATTGTCGTGACCAATTACTGACTCCGATTGTCGTGACCGATTTCCCTATTCTGATTATCGATTGATTCCGATTGTCGTGACCGATTACCGACTCCGATTGACGTAACCGATTTGTCGATTCTGATTATTGATCGATTTCGATTGTCATGACCGATTACCGACTTCGATTGGTGATCGATTTGCCGATTCTGATTATCGATCGATTCTGATTGTCGTGACCGATTACCGACTCCGATTGACGTGACCGATTTACCGATTCTAATTATCGATTGATTTCGATTGTCGTGACCGATTATCGACTCCGATTGACGTGACCGATTTCCCGATTCTGATTATCGATCGATTCCGATTGTTGTAACTGATTACCGACTCCGATTGGTGACCAATTTATCGATTCTGATTCTCGATCGATTTCAATTGTCGTGATCGATTACCGACTCCTATTGGTGACCGATTTGCCGATTCTGATTATCGATCGATTCCGATTGTCGTGACCGATTACCGACTTCGATTGACGTGACCGATTCACCGATTCTGATTATCGATCGATTCCGATTGTCATGACCGATTACCGACTCCGATTAGTGATCGATTTGCCGATTCTGATTATCGATCGATTTCGATTGTCATGACCGATTACCGACTCCGATTGGTGACGGATTGCCGATTCTGATTATTGATCGATTCTGATTGTCGTGACCGAATACCGACTCCGATTGGTGACCAATTTCCCGATTCTGATTATCGATCGATTTTGATTGTCGTGACCGATTACCGACTCCGATTGACGTGACCAATTTGTCGATTCTGATTATCGATCGATTCCGATTGTCGTGACCGTTTACCGACTCTGATTGACGTGACCAATTTGTTGATTCTGATTATCGATCGATTTTGATTGTCGTGACCGATTTGCCGATTCTGATTATCGATCGATTCTGATTGTCGGACCGATTGCCGATCCCGATTTACGTGACCGATTTGCCGATTCTGATTATTGATCGACCGATTCTGATTGTCGTGATCGATTGTCGATCCTGATTGACGTGACCGATTTGTCAATTCCGATAATCGAGGCCGATTCCGAGTATCGATTTCGATTGCCGAGGCCGATTGTCGATACCTATATGATGAATATGTGACCCGTAGTTGAGGCCCATCGTGATGTGTATTCAGCCATTGTGATATATGTTAGGCCCATGTGAAAGGCCTATCGTGATGTGTATTATGCCCTTGAAGTGAGGCCCATGGTGTTGTACATCAGGCCCTTTTGTGAGGCCATGGGTCCACTATATGTTAGGCTCTATGTGGGTCATTCCTTGGGGGCAGTGTTGGTTAAATGTCCATATTGTCGATGCCGATTCTCGGTGCCAGTTGTTGATACCAATTATGAGTATGAGACAGCATAGCATCATGATACATGCCCATACGCATCATCTACATGTTTGCTATGAGATGTGGTTAATCATTGCATATGTCATTGAGCATGTTGTTATGAGACTCCCTGATGGGTGGAGGTTATCTCACATGAGAGCATGGTATGTGTAGGATTGATGCATAACTGAATTGTATGACTCATGCATATTGTATTATGATTACTGTACGCCCTAGCAACATCAAGGTCGTAGCCTCCACAAGCATATCGTGGATGGCCAGACGGGATACCAGAAATGTTTGGTTCTAGCATACGGGCGATATAAATGTCCCTGGGTGAAAATCCCTAAACCTTCGTGGCCAGGAGACGCCCCAACGTCGAGACCGAGTAGATACATAAGCGCCCGAGTGCCGAATACTAGGAGGCCGCGTCTCCCACTGTTAGGTTAGGAAGGGGTGTGACCTTACCCGCCCGAGCATAGGGGACATTGCTAGGCTGAGTTTGAGTAGCTTGTGAATGGGTCCGCTATCGACGTGCCGGATAGGTATTGAGAGACTATTGGTCAGGCGGATAGTGAGGTTTTTTACGTTCACTTGGACTGTGCGGCTAGGAGAGCGGCAGTGCCATTTGGAGTGTACTAAACCTCAGTGATGATCCCAGATATGAACCGTACTGATATGTAGACTTATTGAGCAGTAGTTGCATACTCATTCATTCACTATCCACTCGGGCTTGTGGTGCGCAACTATTTGTTACATGTACCTTCACAAAGGCCAGGATTTCGGTTAGGGCGCACGACTAACCTAAGACCAGGAGTTTACCACGTTGAGTCTAACTATCCAAATTTAGATATGAGACTGGTTTGGATAGAAGTCCATTGTGATAGACCCCAAGCCTACGATACTACGTACTATCATCCCGACTTCACACTCCAGCATAGTCATTCCATTCACACCGCATATTACATTACATCCGCGGTATATGGCATTTTGGGTTACTCGTGTTTCTGCATTTATATGGTTTATATACGGCTTCTGTTATTTAACTCTTTATGGTTCCTCATTTGTATAGTTGATCTGTATTGCGTATTCTGATATTGTTTGACACATAATTTTGTTAATATTTCGCTTACTCTGATATCGTATGATTCATGATCTTGTCAGTATTTCCGCTTATTTATGACATTGTATGATTATGGCATTGTATTGAATACTTGATACTTATCTTGTACACACACTTACACCACCCTCTAAGCTTTTTATAAGCTTATGCACGATAGATGCGTGCAGGTGACGTTAGGTTGCATTAGCGTTGAGCTTGGAGCATGCAGTAGACCTCTGGAACTTTGATTTTTGATTTATGTATTTCCCTTTCAGCATTGTATTCAAATGATTATATTAGTGGATATGTGATGATGATATTGCCTTTACGATTTGGTTATACTTGTGGTTATGCTTATTACGAGATAAATGTATAAAAAAAAACTCCTCCTTGTAGGATCCCAGGATCGGAATCTGGCGTATGGACACTAGGAGTCGAGAATGGAGTACTACGGAGGCTGTCGGCACCGGATTCGGTGATCGGGATTCCTGTGAATCCGATCTCCGGGTTCGGGGCATGACAAATAATGTAGCAAAGACCTGATCCACTTGAGTGTTTGAATTTGCTAAGAGCTGTACAATTTGAATCACAATTGACTGTTCCATGATAGATATCTATTAATTGGCTATCAGTCTATTCCTTCTGATTATTAGACTATCTTTAACTGAAATGATATTATTCACCATGCTGGTCAATTGGCTATCATTGTATACCTTCTGAATATTTGTTCTGTATATCTCTGTGTGTGTGTGTTTGGGGTGGGGTGGTGTGGGTCTGCTTTCATTTTCACTTTCCATCATAAAAAACATATGAGCTTTAAACTCTATATTCATTTTTGGTATACGATTTGTCAATACCTACTATATATTTGTTGAACATTTTTGTTATAATCTATAGGGCCACCTAAGGGTTTACTTGCTTAATTAGAAGTTTGACATAGGGCTATTAAAGATGATCATATAGTATCTTGTATCCGCAAGAGTAGGTGAGATTTAGAAGATGGATAGCGACGATGAAAAGAAGTAGCCGAGACCATGGTGGTCCAAGCTGTGGCCGCATGCGTAGCTGCTATTGGTGAATATTGTCGTCACTATATGTTAAGAGAACCGGCGCGTCAAGGGGATGACGAGGTAACAAAGTTTATAAACTCAATCATACGTGCAAGTGACAGTGATTGTTTTATTCAGTTGAGGATGAAACAGCAAGGTTTCTTCTCATTATGTAACATATTGCGTGAGAGAACGCACTTACGCGATACTCGACTCGTTAGTCTTGAGGAGCAATTAGTTATCTTCCTCTATACTATAGGACGTAACGTGCGTAATCGTGTGATAGGACACAGATTCATACGTTCAAGTGAAACGGTAAGTCGTCACTTTCATCATGTCCTAAATGCAATAGTGTCCTTGTACCCTGATTTTGTTAAGCAGGTGGATACTAAGACCCCCTCGGAGATTTAATCGAATCCTTACTGGCAAACTTATTTCCAGGTACCATTTTCATCACGGGATACCATTTCTGTTTTGATTTTGAAATAAGCTAATACTTGTCATATTATCTTATAATTGAAATTCGATGTCATCGATGATAGGATTACGTTGGTGCAATAGACGGGACACATATTTCCGCTCATGTGGAATTATCCCAACACCTGAGCTTTCACAACCGGAAGGGTATCGTGTCTCAGAATGTACTTGCTGCTTGTTCTTCTACCATGACTTTCTTAGAATTGCTAGCTGGATGGGAGGGTTCCACTTCGGATGCACGGGTCCTACATAATGCTCTGACCCGAAGTGATGATCCACTAGTTGTACCAAACGGTAATTGTTTCTTCATAAATAACTGACAATATTCTTTATCCTAAACATCATTCTCAACACACTAACCCCCATCACCATAACTCTTATGTAATATAGGAAAATATTTCGTCGTCGACGCAGGATACGCTCACTCACCTGGGTTCATGACGCCTTATTGCGGTGTTCGATACTACCCGCATGAATATCGAACCGGGAGAGCACCCATGAACAAGGAGCTGTTCAATTACTGACACGCGCAATTGTGAAACATAGTTGAATGTTGTTTTGGTGTAATGAAGGGGTGGTTTCCTATCTTAAAGACAGTTGCGCAATATCCATTTAAAACCCAAGTGAAGATTGTAGTAGCTTGTTGTATACTACATAATTTCATTCGTTAAGAAGATGAAACTGGACAAGATTTGGAGGATGCTGGTATAATCGTGGGGGATGCAGAGAGCAATCCTACACCAAATGAGGTATCAACAATAGATGAGCAGCAGTGGCTAGTGCAAGCAACACAACAGGAGAAATCTGCGTGGATCAATGTTCGAGATCATATTGGGGAGCGAATGTGGACAGACGTGCAAACAAATAGTAGGACTACATAGTGTCCTTTTATTTAAAAATACATTAACTTATGTGATTGGCAAACACCACACACGCACACACACACACAACACATATATGAGAGAAGACAGTTGAGATGAAGTCTGTCATTTTTTGACCTACATATTTGTTCGATACGATTAATTACTCTTTCAGTAATACATATTTGCTAGTATAATGTTGAACTTCATTATTGTTGAAGTTGGTTTTTAACTGTTTGTTAATCCACGCATTAGGTGACGCGTCTGACTATTCTGTAAGAGATACAATACTCCGACGCAGTCCCCAGTAAGAACACCATTCTCTGCCGACAAGATTCTTTCCACACGAGAAGACTGTTAAATCGTTTGCTGAGCCGCTATCATGAGCTGCAAAAATCAAATGGACCCGAACTATAAATCAAATATTATTCGATGCCTTACTTGAACAGATATCTCTAGGCCAAAAAGCAGATAACAGATTTAAAAGGAGGCATATATTGAGGCCTCTACGGAGGTGTCTAGGAGGACGCAAATTTCGGTGAACTGGCAAAACGTTCAAAACCGAATGCGGTATCACAAGCGTAAGTACAACGATGTGAATGACATATTGGCCGCAAGTGGTTTTGGCTGAGACAGTGAGCGTATGGTAGTAACTGCACCCGATGAGGTCTGGGAAGAGTACCTGAAGGTAATCATTGCATACGACCCCTTATATTGCAAATCAGGATTTTATAAAATATGTTTACTAAACTAATCTCTTTCTTTATTGTAGTCGCATCCAAGAGCAGAAATGTTATGTGGAAAGTGGATTTTGCGAATGGACGATTTAGCGGCGATTGTTGGTTCAAACCATGCAACAGGCTATTACACCCAGGAAAGCAGAAACATGGCCGCGTATTCTTCTCGTATTCAGCGAGATTTGAATGACGCTTGGACTGAGCTGGACGATAAGACAGATGTACCTATCGATCTTTCCGAGGATCATCTCGGAGATTCGACTGAAAATTTTCATTCTTCAAATGATTCTCATCAGACAACAGAAAATCGTTCATTCCACATCACTCCCAACCGAGCGACTGACTCTGAGAGTAGTCGTGGTGGGAGTACGTCTACAAAACGGATGCGATCTGCTTGTCCCTGTGACGTCCTTGGCAGTTCCCTGGATGGTGTGGTGGAGGCAATGCGAACTTTTTGACTTGGGAAAGAAGTAAACCGTACTAGTAAAGTACTGGATATCCTCAAGGAGGTTGAGGGACAACCAACACAGAGTTTATAGATGTTGGTCAGATGCTGACTCGGGATAGGAAGCTAGCGTCCTTTTTTGTAAGTCTTCGCCCGGAGCGGAGGACCAATTGGTTGAAAAAACCTTGTCTGATTTGAATGGAGGGATTGGTGGGGGTTCTTCTTGATGGATTAAAATACTTTTATTATGCATCGAAACAAGAATTTTTTTGCCAGTTTTGTAATAACTATATACTGATACCTGAAGTTTTTTTTTTTTTTTTTTTTTTTTCGTTTTAAATGTTCATTGGATACTTACACACTATACCATATGCTTATGTTTACATATTTTTGATGTTGTTAAAATACCATTTTATCAATCTATCGTCTTTACATGCTTTCATTCTATGAATTGTATAATGCATTTTTTTCTCGTATCCTGGTCATGTTTATGTGAATTCAGATGGGTTCAAGTAAATATTATGTCGTTATCAATGGAAGACGACATGGGATATATATGTCCTGGGATGAGGCATGACTGCATGTGGAGGGATACAGCGGTACCAGACATCGATCATTCAAAACATTCTAAGATGCGACTGCATGGTGAAATGCAAACTATGCAAGTTCAAGTAGTGGATTAATTAACAGGCGATGTGGTGAGATAGATTCACCTACAGATGCTCGGAATTGTATCCGAGAAATTCTGAGATCCATGGTGTGCAAGAGTACATAAATAGATGATGCCACCCTGAAAGTCGGGAAGCGGTGGCTACATTAGTAGTTGCCATCTTGGTTCTATTCTTCATATTATATATAATAATTAAGTTGTAGTTTCAGTAAGTGTTACACCCACTTACTTGCTGTTCAAATTTTGGTAGACATAAGATATTTGATTCTAGAACACTTTTTTTATGGCATGTATAACTGCATTTTAACTACAAATCTCATTATATGTAGATTTGAATGTAAATTGTGATAGAATTGCATGCATTCATCTTTTCTTTGATCCATATCTTTGTTAATCTCTATTCCTATGAAGTTCCTAACAAATGAAGACCAGCCTTTCAAACACAGTTTCCCAAGGGCCAGGTATGTCTACTTGAAACCTGGATTGGATTAGTGTATAATTTCCTAAGGTGGTTTTGTGTGTAGGTGATAGTTGTTTGCATGGAGGGTAACGACCACATCAATTTTTACATAGGTGAATTTAACAGTGAGTAGTAATGCCCTTTACATATAGGCAATCGTTGTTTTGTGTATAGTCATAATGTACTTACATCACTCGGACATGAACAGGTAAATCTCAGCTTTTTGGTAGAAGTTTGTGAAAGTTCATTTGACTGAGAGTATTGTGTTCACTTCTTTGCATTATCATTATGGAGAGGTACAGAGTCTGCACGTTGGCATCTTAGTTTGGGTTGAGTACCTATTTATTTTCGTATTAAACTCTTTACAGGTTCACCACAGGGTTTAACTGGGAATCCAAATCCATGCCTAAAGCATGGAATGGTTTAGAAGACAATCCAGTTGCCACAGGGACTACCCCACCTTACTACTTTGATATTAGACATGTGAATTTGTTGTTATTTTGGTGCTGAGGAGCAGGTTTCTTTTGCATGTTGCCGGTTCTATTTTTTTATTTTCTATTTTATTTTTTTTCCCACTTTATTATTATTATTATTATTATTATTATTTATTATTATTATTATTATATTTTATTTTATGTTCGACGTTTTCATGGATCCTAGACCACGCATCTGCCACATTTTCTATTTTGATCTGAACCGTACATTATGTGCGCAGGTCTGTTTGATTATCTTACCCATTGACTCGAATTTTGATATGATTGGAATATATTATACATCTCTTAAATTGTTTTTCTTCAGTTAACGGGAGCTGACGGTTATATTTATTGGGTTAGATGATGACAACGGTGTAATTTTTTAAAATGGCTGGAAGTTTTAAATGATCGTTTTGATATTTTTCATGTTAACCACGTATATGTATTGATGTGTGGGGTGTAAGGAAGTGAGGTGCTATCTTATGATATTGGCAATTTACAGTTTAAATTTTCGTTTATTTATTAACGGGTTAGATAAAGCTGATAGTTTACCAGTGATGTGGTGAGTTATGCTGCTATCTGGACCATTGAGGTTGTAGCCGACTAATGGCTGGAGCATATGCATTTTGATCAAGCTGTCGTAACGGTTGAACTGATATTGAATCCCAATGGAAAAATGTCACGGTTATTATAGATATTCAAGTTGTTAATTATATTTCGTCGTTTTGATATTTCCCTGCTCTGGCCAGTCATTTGAATGGTCTAGATTGATCTCCTGTTATGTCATGTGTGTTGAAATAGCCTGTCCTTAACTAAAGAGTTTGGTAGACTGTAATTAATAACAAAGAGACGTGGTGGGGCCCAGTAAACCCGCCATAAAAATGACACATACATAATGTGGGGGGCCCACAAGAGCACCGAGCACCAGCCAATGGCTGGTGTTTAGGGGAGTAGCCAATCCGTTTCCCTGCCCAAACATCCGCACGTTGGTACTAACGGTTTCTGGTTGCAATTCCTGGGTTACCCAAACGGATACTGTTGGTGGGATGGTTACAATATCACAACACCCAAACGGAACACTTGCTAGGTGTGGGATTGGCGTCTACACCTAAAGCATCCGACATCCACTGATGGCAATAAATGCACCTGATAAATGCACACACGGTAATTTCATACGCCTCATTACACCCAAGCCGTCCGGCCAAACAGGGCCTAAATGAAATAGGGGTTCGATCGATCGACCACCCTGGTCGATCGATTGAGTCAGTCTCGAACCATACAAATTAGTCTCTGGACAATTATGGACAGTCTTGATCGATCGAGTTTTAGCTTAATCGATCGACATAATTTAGAAAATACTTGTAAACTCTCTGGATTGTTTTAAGTATGTTTGATCGCTCGAACTGGGTGGTTGATTATTCAAAGGCATGCTCGATCGGTCTCGATCAATTGATGCTTAGATAGACGGTCCATGCAATTTTGTGCAATTTGTTTTCTATTTCGGGTGCAACACTATATATGGGTGTAATTGTGAAATTAGGGTATTTCAATTAAGGCCTAAACGTTTGTAGAGTTTGGGGAGGAGAAAAAGAGGGTTTTCCAGCTTTTTAAGTTATTCCATTTCTTATACTTTTGCTTTCATAGTCATTCGTTGTCGCTTTATGGCGTAGCGTTTTCAATAAGAATTTTTCTATGTATAATTCGTGTACTTGTGATTACCTTGTTTACGTTTGCTTTATCTTATATGGTCCAAATTAAGGATTTACTTCCACCAATTCCCAACATACCCTACATCATGTTTGACCCACATAGTTTTAGAATAAACTTATTCTACAACCTAACTATAATTAATGGCCAACCGTTTGACCACTCAAATGAATCATTTCACTTTTGCATCTTGGAAAATGCTTGTATTGACCGATTTCACCTTAGAAGAGGTTTTGCAAATTCCCATCCACATTCCACCACATGTGGAAGCAGGCAGATATGCAATATCCAAGCCGTCCATCAGGTAGCTCTGACCTTGAAGATGATCTAACCATAACCAGGCTAGTCCACTCATCAGGTTGCCCACAATCTTAAATTAAAACGGCTTAGGAACCCTTTTTTTCAAAACCGCCTACAGAGTAGCATGGTAAAGTGTGGCCCACCTGATTAATGGATCAACCATATTCTTGGGCCAGGACATCGACTTAGAGAAACCCTTATGCTAGATGGATTGAATCCCATACCTATATGTCATGCTATTAATTGTAGTGGCATGATTAAGGATTCGACTTCCATGAACTGGGCCTGGGTTGGGCTTCAAATTCCCTTGGCCCAGGCCCGCCCATCGGCAGAAGTCATAACAATTGAACTACAACCCAAATCATGAATATGGGCACGTTTGGTTCCACCAAATATTACGAAATTTCATGATTAATCAGTCTAATTTGATACAGAATTTCAAATATTTCATAAAATTTGGATAGAATGTTATTATATAACAATGTAATCAGCTGAGACAGAGAGAGAGAGAGAGAGAGAGAGAGAGAGAGGAGAGAGAGAGAGAGAGAGAGAGAGATGGTTAGTTGCTAATAAAAAACATGAGAGTGCAACTTGGGTCATCAATGGTCCTCTGAAATGCTCTCTAGAGAAGGCTTCCAGCATCTAAGATCGCCATTCCCGCTGCAATTTTCTACTTCGGCGATCCTCCTTCCGCTCGTCCTCACCACATCCAACAACTGATCCAAGCTCATTCGATCCTTGTCGCAGCTCAAAATCTGATTCAATTCTTGGGTACTCAGCACAATTCGCAACCGTACGACATCTCGGGTCTTAACGCCACTAACATTATCACCACCAGCATCATCCCCCAACCTGAATCGCACTACCTTTTTCTTACAACTCGTGGTTGCATCCATTAATGGCCTAGACAGCTTCGATATTGTAGGCGAAGCCATGCGTTCGATCTTCTCTACTTCGTCGAAAGCTCCCGACGTCTCCTCCTCAAGCGTAGAATTTTTGTGACACTTCAAACAATTCCCCATTTGGGTTACCACCCAAGTGAAATTAAAGCTCAAGAAATGAAACTAAAGCAGGAGATGAGATGATTAATGCAAGGAGTAGGAGAAGAGAAGCCTAAGTTGATATATATATAAGTACATGCAAAGAGAGGAATAGAGATTTGAATGTCTAGAAGCATAAGAAAGAATAAAAGGAGTTTGAATGTTGAAGGAGAAGAAAGAAAGAGAAGGTGTGAATATGGAGAAAAGAGGTTATAAATAACATGCAGATAATTACATAAGTATTGTAACATTGTACATAGCCACATATGTGACAAATCCATGAATTAATATAATAAAGAGTCATGATCTAATGGGCTTTGCGCATGGGAACTTTCCGTTGCACATGGTTGCATTTGGACTTGTTGGAATTCGCATTGTCTATATGTCTAGTTTGATTTGTTAGGCTGCTTTGAAAAAAACCATACTGAATGGATGGTTTAGACTGTACAATCGGTGGAGGGCAAAAATGGATGGATAAGGTCCATTTGTTGAGGATAGCTTTGATCACTAATTGTTGTGATTTTTGAACAGTAGAATAAAAAGAATTGGCTGGACCTAATCGACGGTCCAGATGGGTGATTAGAGTTCGAACGGGTCTAAATTTAGCTATGTGCATGGGAAAATTTGCATGCGCCCAGCCCACTGTAGATCATTTCTTGCAAAGACACAAACACCGGCCACCCACATGGGATTCCTGTTATCCCGCCGTGTATTGATACAACGGGAGTTGGGACGTAGACATCCTTGGAAGTACATGTGCAGTGGGTATCTCACCAACATTTTTAAATGGTGGTGAGTCAACCATCACAATGCATGACGTATATGTAATTCAATCTCTGATTGTGGGCTGAGTGTGGTTGCAGCGCAGAGCGGAACGGCTGTTTGGATGATCTTAGCCATTGATTTTTGTTGAACTGGATGGATGGAGGGACATTTTTGCTTAACCATTTATTTGATTGGCACCAATTGGATGGTTAAGATCATTGGATTAGCATGATTTCCGTGATATAGGCTATCCATAACAGGCAAATCAATTTGTATGGTCTGGATTGATCTACGTGGATCCATGTGCTGTTTGGATGAGTCACCACCATCTAAAAGAATTGTGGTAAATGTCATTAAAGTCTTGTTCGCCACGTAGATTCCGTTCGTTCATGAATGAATGCTATAATCCCTCTACACATGTACAGTAGAGAAGATCAAGATAATTCAAAATCCTAACCATCCATTAAAGGACTTTGTAAGCTCATGATTGGACAGTTAAGATGATTCAGAAAGTGGGAGTTTTGAGCTGTTGACCTGTATGTGAAGGCCCACTTGATGAACGGTTCAGATCTTGCTAAGGTTTAGGTTTTTGGCTCTTTTGGGTGTCCATATTTTAATAAGAGGTTTGCTAACCCCGCACGCTGCTCGCTCCACATGCACCCCCGGCCCCTCCACGCAGCAGACTGGCCAACCTTGCAAGTATGTGGGACATCTGAACAGTACATGTACATGAGGTGGGCCCACCATGAAGATGAACATATGCAGAAACTAAGATAGTCCACTCATCAGGAATGACTCCTGTAAAGAAAGATTGGATGGCTAAGAAGAATTTTCTTTTGGTACCTACAATGAGTGGACCACTAGCCTGATTTTTCATGGTGTTCATCTTCAAGGTGGGTCCCCCTAAAGTATCTACTGGACTGGATGATATTTAATGAAGACTCGATGACAATTCGGTTTTGTCATGACTTAGTCAAAACTCAAAACATAAATAACCTGGTTTAGGGCGGAAAAAAAACACATAAAACCATCCATTAGAACCTACAATGTTAAGAGGTACTTAAAAGGATTTTTCAAACAGCTGCCTAAATAATAGTTATTTACAAATATTTGTATGAATATTGCTAAAAAATAAATTTAAAAAGCACTTATTTTTTAATTTTAATAAGTACATGTATATTTCTAATGGTTATCAATAAATGTAATAAAATATTTTTTACTGCCTCTAATAAAAATTTATTGAAGAGCAAATGTGTCAAAGTGAATGAGTCCTAATAACTCAAAATTCCTTTATATATTAGAAAAATATTAACAAGATTTCTACTTTTCAAATTTATAATTTCTAAATAAGGTATTAATACCACGAAAAGCTATATTCTTAATAGATTTAGTATTTATATAACATAATCTATCATACCATAAAGAGACAGGACACATTACATAATAAGTAAAATGAATTAGTGTTCAATGTAAACATTGTTCACAATATGTCTAGTCAATTTTTTACAAAAGATCTATTCTTCATTTTTACAATTTGATCAAATTCATAAACTTATTTTAACTTAAATTTATTCAAAAGGTAGCCTAAGACTAAGTTTTTACACATAACTGAAACTTGCTGCATATTGACTAATGTAATAGCTTTTATCATGGTAAACATAATTATTCCTTTCCACAGCCTACAAAGTCTGGAGTTACTATACAATTCCCAATCTAAAATTTTCTACCAGCAGTAATCCTAGGACTTGAACCATGAAACAGACGCACCTGTGTTAATCCACTACCTATCACGTAGTTCTACGCGAATATTGTTAATATTCGTAACCTCATCATGATTTGAGGTTCTTCGATCATATTTGCTTGAGGTGTGGGTATTGTCTTTTTTTTTTTTTTTTTTCTTTTTTCTTACAACGGTACTCTCTTGCAAAATGACACAACTTTCCACATATATAGCAACCAACAAATTTATTCTGATTTTTAGATTTTTGTTGATATTGTTTTTGAACTCAGGCTGTGTTTTTTTTATTTTTATTTTTATTTTTTTAAAATTAATTAGTTTGATTCAATTTTAGATGGGAGGGTTTTCCTTCAAGTTATACTTTGTCATTTGTCAAATTAATTTTAGAAATTTTCTTTTTCAACCCGATGTCTAGTTTTTTCTTCAATGCGAAGATGAGCAATAAGACTTTGCATAAAAAGCTCTTTGATTTTGTGTTGGATGAAGTTTTTAAAGTCTTTTCAAGATATATGCAATTTTTGTATAATTGCCACCACTTGGAATAACTCATCCATCTTAACCTTTCAGAGATGATCTCATGGGCTATTAGATTGAACTCACTAGTGTGCCAATTACAGATTTTTCATCAACAATTTATATTTAAAATACCTACTAACCATATATTTTTTCTCCCGCTTCTTCTATCTATATTTCCTTTTCAAAGGTGTTCATATTTCAGCAGAAGCTGGAAGATCACATAATATATCATAGAGTTACTTGGACAGAATTTTCTATTTTTGTTTATAAAGCATTGCAGGGTTGATGGTAGGACCAATCTTTGCCATTCTCAGTTGAATATGTACCTTTAACCTAATCCTCTTCTCAACCGTCTATTTTCACCCATCAAATTGAAAGATTAGCTAGGACAAACCTATGAAGAAGATTTTGTGATCACTGCTCATCCACGGTGAGGCCCAACAGATCAATGGTCTAGATCACTGAACCACGGCCCCTGCTTGTGCAAACTTGAAAACCCAGGTATCAGTTGCATATCCTTGGTCAAGGATCCCAGTATTCTACGGATACAAGCAAGCAGATGCAATGGGCCCCCCCCCCTCTCTCTCTCTCTCTCTCTCTCTCATTGCGTTGTCTGCAATGCAGTCAGCAGCAGCCCCATTTTCTTCCCTAAAATATGCTAAAAGTGTTTTTTTTTTTTCTTTGTTAACTTCCTTCCATAGTCTATATATGGATAGTCTATATATGGCCCTAAAAATATATGAGTTGGAACATTGCGTCGAACCGAAATTTGGACCTTTTAGACTCTAGTAGTTGAATGTGGACTGTTTTTTGTATTTATCATCTCAACCGTCTATCAGTAGGCCACAAAATGAAAGGTTAAGAAAGTTTAGGAGAATTTCTTTCCATGCAAAGTTGATGCTTGGTGGGGTGCAATAGACCAACGGTCCGGATTGTAGAATAAAGGAGCCTAGTATTCAGTACAGGTAAATATTGTATAGCCTGTAAAAAAATGCAGGCTAGGTAACATATAATCCCTTTACGTTGGGCTGAAAGTTGGGCGGTTTCAACCCGACCGACCCGTGACCGACCCGATATTGGGTTGGGTTCGGGCAGGATGTATTGAGTCCGATCTCGGGCTTGGGCTATACAAACACCAACCTGATAAAACTTGGGTCGGGCTCGGGTTGAGGTCTTAGGTTACCCGACTCAACCCGAACCCGATGGATATATAAGTTACTAATAAATTATAGTTAAGTGTTGATCGTTTGTGTTGAAGGCATAGGAAATTCTAGTGTAGTTGGGTCTCATTGGTCCACATCATTTCCGATGACTCAAGTTAATAAGATGTGCCGGATTTTTCTCGCCCAAATAGATTGCGTGCTACACAACATGACTTTTAAAAAAATAGTTGTCCTATATCTTAGCTTGTTTGTTTAGAAAAAAAAAAATGAATTTTTTTACTATAAATAACTACATGTATAATTAATAAAACTATAGATACAAAAATTAAGATGTGGATTGAAATATAATAAACTAATGTAATAATGAAAATATTATCATGCATCCAATGACCAACCCAACCAACCTGGCCAAGCCCGCTTGGGTTAGGCTTGGGTTGAGAATTTTCAACCCGGTTGGGTTGGGTTGGGCTAGGGTTGAGGTACAGGAACCTTGGGTTGGCCTAGGGTTGATCACCAACCCGACTCAATCCGTCCGACTTTCAGCCCTACTTTTACGTTAACATAGTTTTGAGTCTGCACTCTTCCTTGCAACGTTTCAAACGATTAATGAGAGCCGTCGTCTTGACTAAGAACAATCTTCATTTCTACGGTCCATATTTTATTCAATACACAGAAATGAGGAACGTTATTTGTAAGCACGCATCTGCACGCTACAAAGGCAAGTGACCAGCAGGTGAGGATGTACGAGATCCAAACCATTCATTGGAAGTACACATGGTGGATCTGTCTCTTAGTAGAAAAATCAGGCCCGTCCACAAATTGGGTGGGCCACACTTTTACATTGAATGTGGACCAGTGATTATCCATTTTTATAACCGTTCATTTTTTCCATGCACATGTAGGGCACCTGATGAGCAGACTCGCTGGAGTTCTTGGCTACGTAACATCCGGTCTGGGCCCACCTGCTGAAACAGCTAGATTCTTATAACGTGTGGCATTTCAGCACGTGTGAGGTGTTTGTTTGTAAGCGTGTGTAGATGTGCAGTAACAAATAGAGGTTGTTTGGATGTGGGGAGACTCAAACAGTGGAAAGAAAGGATTTTCATTAAATAGATTATCCGGAGAAAGACTTTCTGTTTTATCATGTTTGGATTAGGATACTTATTTCATGGATTGGTTAGATTAGGTTGGGATGCTGGTGTAAGGTGAGGAAAGATTGGGAAGTAAATCACATCACTTAACAACATAGCACATGTGAGTGAGATCTGCACCATCATTGAGCTGGGTCCACCGTCATATAGCCATTAATGTTCAGATATTGTTAAAATCTCAGCAATTTTTAAGTTTTTGTTATTTATCATGAAACTATCACAATTTTAACAAAATTAATATTTAAAAGTTTAGACTAATTTAATTTTATTAAAATTAAAATTTTAAAATAGTTTTTTAATTTAGTATAATATTTTCTTTGAGATTTTCCTAACAATATTGCGTGAAAAACGTCAAATCGAAAAATATCCTAGCTAGTAATTTCTCATGTCAAGAAATTGCCAAGAATGAGATTTTTCACTGTGATTGAATTTACCCACATAATGCTGGGATTTTCATTTGTTCATCCAAGTTTCACATATGTTAGTGGATGGATGATTCTCAGTACGCCCATCTAAACAAAGGAAGGCAATAACTCTAAGAGACTATAATTTAGTTGTTTATAATAAAAAATATATTTATACAAGATTTGTTTTAAAAAAAAAATAATTTTCAGTCCTTCCCTACAATCCAAATATAAACTAAAGATTTTATAGAATCACAATCCCATCAACCAAACATATTAAATAAAATATCATTGCATTATTATTATTATTTTTTTTAATGTCTCTTTTCCCCATTCTAATGGACCACCGAAACATTTATTACGAATGGTCATGGACCAAGGGCTTTGATTGTACAGGAAATGCAAAAAAAAATATGCTAAGTTTAAAACTTTGATGAACAAAATTATCTTGAATGTGCAAACATGATCGTCTTCTTTATTGCACATAAACACGTGTGGAAACGAAAGAAAACCTACTAGAAACGTACGTAAAGTCTAAACCACACGAGAAGATAACACCGTACACATTATAGGATCTCTAAATGTGGCAGTCTCGGGTTTGAGAGAAGGGATTTCGCTAGGGCTAACACTTGAGAGAGAGAGAGAGAGAGAAGGGTCTCAAATTAAAGTACAATACCCATGTAAAGACTACCTCTAATATCTTTTATATTATGTTGGTAATCAAGTGTAAACAATTATCACTCTCCTTCCTAATTAGAAATCCATTTTGCACCCACTAATCAAGTTGATCCAACATGAGACTTCTAAGACTATAATCCTCTCTAAGAGATGGCATTGCACAAAATTCATGAGTTGACCAAATATGAATTGTTGTAATCTCTAATTGCTTCACCGTTGATCTCATCACAATAAGTGGATAAATTATAACAATCTTTAACTGTCTGACTGTTGATGTTGATCTGTCAATCAAGCACATTTGATTTTATATATGCATGTACATATATATGAATGCCCCTATCATGATGAACATTGAATGAATTTTATCTTCACAAAGTCGATCGGTCAAAGCTCATTGAAAATATTAATAAAATAATATAAATGCATATTTTTTAAACAGTTCGCAACAAATCCAACTGTCCATTTGAACAAGCCCTTAGATAAGTCTATTGTGCATCATCACAACCACTAATCTTTTTCTATACTATCTGCATGACCTGATCTCAATTTGGTTGCTTTTTCAATGTACTTCTAACCTTAGCTAAATCAGTTCATATGGCCTTGAGAAAGGACACCAAATTAACGTCACATAATCACAACCTTGTCATGTAGTCTACAGTAATAAGGACATCACAACCTTGTCACGTAGTTTACAGTAATAAGGACATTAGAGTCACCTACAGAACTAACATACTCATACAATAACTAAAATTGCGTGAATTGTCTACCACGACACACGGAAGTATAGTGGAGCTTAGAATTATGGATAAGTCTTAGAGGGAGAGTGAATAAAACAATTAAAAATTATTTACCTAATTAAGTAATTTACTAATTCAAATCAATAAGGCAAATAACACTCGGGCTTACAAGACAAGTTGGTCCAATTATATAGATTACGAATGATGCACCAAGTTGAACAAATAGTCTATATATTGGTTTGGCTACTTACTTACTCCACTCTCTGCGAACGCACTCTCCTTGAGTACACTTGATTTCACTATCTTAGGAGTTTTCAATAGGTTCAAACTAACCTTTACGATCCTAAACAAGGACCCAACGCCGTCGGAGCTCCCTCGTAGACTTAGTTGGTTTTTTATTAGTCAACTAACAATTAATACGGTCCTAATCCAAGGACCTACATTTACTCTTACCAGAGGCTCTTACGGATATTAACACGTACGCAACCGTGTCTGGTGAATTCGGTCCCACACAAGAACCTAGATCCTTCACAAGAACCTAAATCCTACACAATAACCTATTTGAGTTTGGATCATAAACTCTATATTTAATCTTATACAATGAAGGAATATACATGGATTCTAACAAATGACCCTTACTTGGTGGTCGAATTAAGCTCCGTTGTTGCGTCTTCTTGAGATGTTTCTTCAATACTCTCCCGTGCTTGAATCAACTTCTCATTTTCCCCCACGATTATTGATGCAGATCGTTCAGCTCCACGATCAAACACCTTGCATGCGATGTAAGGTAGCCAAGGTAATGGAACTTGGAATTGAATCTACTACACCTAATGATTTTAGTTGGTTTCTAGTAGGGATTCTCCTAAATGAGTGTTCTAAAGATTTTACGCAATGATTTACTTATAGATTTAATGTCTAATCTCTAGAAAAGAGTAGAGTTCATCTACATCTTCATAATGGAACTTGGAATAATTATTAGAGTGATTAATCACAAGAAGATTGCCATGAAACTCCTTGGTATAAAGTCTAGGAGAAGAATATTGAGTGGAGAATCACCTAGGCTCTACTTGCACAAAAAAACCTGATTTATGCCATTTATAAAGAGAGAGTTTGCAATGGCTAAAAAAATTAATAGAAAACGGTTAGTTCGATTGATCGAACTAATTCGATTAGAGGCAGAAAACTCGTTGGACGTTTCTGGCCACTGTCGATCGATCGATCGACATTGATTGATTGAGATCAATCGAGCTTTGATTGATCTCTCCTGAGAGTCTGCCGTTTTGGGCTATACGATTTATAACATCTCAAAAACTCTTTTAGCCAATTTTATCATCTTCCACTTGAGCTCCTGAGGCTATATGATAACAAGTAAGGGTCTATCTATTTGGGAATGGATCATCTGGAGGTTAGGTTATTTTGTGTCTAATGTTAGGGCCTCCAAGGCACTTCGATTTACCTGTTTCTTCACTCCTCGATGCTTCATGTATTCATGTGTCTTCGGTCTTCAACTTTCAATGACTCAACTGACACACTGACCCATGTGATTGACAAATAGGTGCACAATTAAGTATACTAACAATTAGTCTGAAATTAATTTGTTGCTTGTAGATAATTAGTCTCTCAAGAAATCATCTATGCAATCATCATGCAGGATACATACAATCAAACAAGGATCCACCCTTTGCTGTGATACATAGGCTTATATAATCTCATTCGGTACAGAGTGATCATTCTAATCTGAATGAAATCTACCTAGCTCATCTCATAAATCAAGGAGGAAATACATTTCAAACCAAGCATCTCAATATGCACCACTCATGTTTTATATGCACCATAGTTTACGTTGTGCGAGAAGTGGACAAAGCCTTTAATCAATGAATGTTAGTCACACTTTATTACGATGGTCAATTTGAATATATATGTGTGTACATTATAATGAAACAATTACATCTTATGAACAACCAACCCAACCATGAAATGATTAATTGCACTGGAATCAAACGAATCGCAATCATCAAGGAACTCAAAACTCTACACCATGTTCAAGCCCATATTGTTGTGAGATGTCTTAAATCTGAGTCCTTTCGCAACTGGGATGCGGAAAGGAGTTTCGCGGATTTCGTGTCACAAGTCCTTTCACAACTGCGATGCGAAAGGAGTTTCGCGGATTTTGTGACGCAAGTCCTTTCACAACTGGGATACGAAAGGAAAGTTGCCAAAACTATAAATTGGGGTCCCTAGGGCTATTCTAATATTATTCCAAGACTTCCTAAAGGTATTCTAAAGGGTTCTACGGTTATCAAAGGGTGTAGCAAGGGTGAGATTCGAGGTTGTTCGAATCGGGTAAGTCTTTTCTCTTTGTAATTGATGCTTTCATAGTGGTGATCTGTCGCTTTGTGCCGTGGTTTTTTCCGCAAGGGTTTTCCACATTAAATCTGTGTGTTCTCTTTTCTTGTGTGTGTGCTTGTTGCCATTGGATTGCTATCCTAGATCTAGATCTGTGTGATTCTGTAGGCCAAAAATCCCCAACACATATAAGTTTGTAGAGGTCCATCCCGAAACACCCTTAACCCAATCCAAACCAACCTAGTGCCTTATAAAGCCGTCTAAGCACCAAAATAACACAAAAATGACATTTTGATGCCAATGGAAATACAAATTCCCCTAGCACCCTTTTGCATCTATGAGCTAACATTATCCCTATAATGAGCAACAAATTGATTATGCATCAGAATTCGAGTAGGAAGTAGGTAGTGGAAATTTAATTTTGCTACTCATTTTTCTCTCTTGAAAGTTGTTGAGTATTCCTGAAATGAACAACAAGTCAATAGTGTTTCAAAATTCAAGTCTAAGGAAGATAGTTGAAATCTCCAATTTCTGTTATCCGTAATTTTCTTCAAAAATTACGACAAACTTCATAATCAACGGTTAATAAATGTGGTGTCAAATCACCATTGACGGATATTGGATTTTTTTTTTTAATGGCTAAATTATAACATCATTTCTAAAATTTTCAAATTTCTTTATTATATCCATGCTTATCATAAGACTTTTACAAACTATTTTTGAAAAATCATAAAAAAACATATATATTTTACCTCAACTTTCACGTCATGACCAATCCTACCCCCCTATTAGTCAATGAGAGTATGTCATATGTCCCAATGGCTTCCAAAAGTCAATTTCAATAAGTCATATAGTATTTTACCCCTTGCCTTTACCTAAATCACTAAATAACTAAATATTATCACCTCCACCTATTTAAACCCTTCGCCTCTCTCATTCTATGCACAACAAAATTGTCTCATTTATCCCATATCCCATATTAACCCTAGTTATATCTTAGCTCAACCTTAGTCATATCATACCCATCCCATAGCCAAATTCTAGCCATCTCTTAGCTAACTTCAAGACACACCTCATACATATCTTATGCTTATAAGACAACACTTATCCATATCTAAGCCACCCTTAAGCCTCATATAACCTTTCCCATAAAACCCTTATGGTGGTTCAATTGGATTGAAGAACTTAGTCATCTTCTTTAATGGAGGCGTGCTAGTGTTCTTTATTTCCAGCTCACATCCTTTCATCATGCAATATAGATTCCATAGAGTAGGGACAGAGATTTTAGAACTCCAATCATCTATTCCTACGGAAGAGTGTCCGTGTTCTTCCTTCCTAACTCATATTTCTAGCACCCTTGGCCAATTCGAGTGGTTTCTTTTACTGCTTTATTTATATTTATCTACATTTTTATGCGTTGGTATATTTTTCTTCTCATAAATCCTTGTACTATATTTTTATTTTTTAAATTTCTTTACTTAATTTTAAGCAACAATTCCAAGGTTGGAATCAAACATTTTCAAATCCACAAAGTAGAAACTATATGTTTATACAGCAAGAGAGGAGAATCTAACTCATTCCCTCTCCGAAATAAAGACCATTAAAATCTAAGGATGTAAACCACAAGTGAAATCATTTAAATCCAGAGCGTTCATCTTGATCCCTTGGGTCAACATGGTTCTATGGTTTCTAACCTACCATTGTGTAGACACTCCACGCCAACAAACCATGCACTTGAACTAGAACAAAATGACTTATGTGCTAAGGACTCCTTACGAAGCCAACCCAATCAACTCGAAACCCAATTCATAATAAGGCCATGTGTAACATCCTGAATTTTCACTGTTTTGGATTTCAAAAAAAAAAATCCTTAAAATTTCTTTTTAATTAACTTATAAAATCACTTAATGACCATTATCACTCAATGTTAGTTATACTGGGGTGGACCAGTCTAGTTATGATGGGACCAAGTGCGGGCCGCCAAGTCAGATGGCCCGTTTACACTTAACAACAGCCCGTGTGGGCCACCCAGCAACCGAGGAGGGTCAGAAAAATCTAAAACTTTAGAAAATCATAGATCTCACTGGGCTTGTAGTCCATCGCGGACTGCGGACCCAGTGGACACCCAGAAGTACCATCTGGCACTTGCCCAATGCGCCCCACCAATGCCAGATTAAAATCTGGCACTGACAAAAGAAACTGAGACTCCGGGCCTTCCAGCCGTCGAATTTCTTCTAAATTTACGGTGAAGGTTTAATGTATTTTTCAACGCCTTCCCACCAAATCTGGGCCCCGATCGTGGCACAATGACCGTTGATCGTAAATCGGACCCGTGCGATCAAACCCCATATCCGATCGCTCTCAAATTTTGCATGGCCCTTCATCGGCCCATGAATCACCTATCCTATAAATTTTATGGCCAGAGGGCCACCAGAAATGCCCCATCAATCAGAATGGCCCCCAAAGGGCCACTTAAAGGTCGGAAACGCTTGCTCAGATCATATATCCGTTCATCCGTTCGCCCTAAATTTTTGCATGGACCCTAGTCAAGCCATAGGGCACCTACACACCAAATTTGGTGGTTAGAGGGGTGTTAGGGCCACCCCAACACTAATAGGGAGTCCCATAAGTCTATTTTAGGAAATTATGGAAGCTTGGGGCCTTTTCACCAAATATGGAATTATAAAAAGGGCCTCATTTGGGCACCCCTCTCCCCATACGAATTTTGCCCTAGAAGAGAGAAAAGGGAGAAGAGAGAAAGAGGAGAAAGAAGAGAGAGCAAGAGAGTAATGTGAGGGAAGATGAGCAAGGTGGACTCTCAATCAAGGTGGGGCCCAAGGGAATTAATCTCTCCTCTCCCTACACCTTCTCCAAGGGGAAACCCATTCGAAAATCGCCCTCTTCATCTCGTGGATCGTTTAGGTAAGATCCAACCTCTTTTTCTTTGAATACCCTTGTAAGGAGAGGGGTTTGCTTGTAAATCTAACATGTGAAGTTGTTTTAGGGATTCCGGCCGATCTACCGCAAAGCCCTCTTTCCTAGGATGTTTTTTCCAAACCTCCAACGATCCTAGGTGCGGACTATTATCCTTAGGTGGCCTAGCACCAATTATAGTAGGAATGTAATGATTTTGTTGTTGAGTTGTGGTATTGAAGAATTTAGAGAAAACCTAGGAATGGTGTGTTGTTGGAATTGCATGATTGGGCATGGTTAGTTTACATTTGATGTTGATCTTGTCTCTCACATGATTTAGCATAGGAATGATTACATGCTCATGTTTGTTTGGATTGATTTCGCTCATATGCATTGCTCCATAGTGTTTATGAATCTTGACTCTTGTGTGTTTAATTCCTTGAGGTGTTGGAAGAGCTTAACTTCCTCACAAACCCACACACTCACACGCACCTTAGTTCTTGATAATGTTTGCTTACTTGGTAGGAGTACGCGTTTTTATAGTTGAGATGCATGTGAACATGGTATTGATATGTTAGTTGATAACTTGTATACTTAAAATGTTATGAATCACCACCTAATCCTTGGGTTGGTCAGGAATGCGAGGAAAGCGAAGGCGGTCCCGTTGGTAGGATCGTCTTGAAGCTAAACCTATGGATTGGACGAGTGCGTGTGGGCGACAGTAGTTAGACTACATGGGTCGCTGGTACCCGATGTCGTTCCGCCACGTGCTTGCCTGATTCATGCGGTTTAGCCCACTGTCTGATCAACCCGTTTGTTAACCCTGTATGCTCACATATATATGGAACCTGAACCACCCTACAACCGTTGTAGCCCATCAATAACCCACCTGAAATTGGTCCACAGCCTCGTGAGCCGGGCATGGTGGAATGGGACACTGTGTCCGAGCTGTCGGCCTACGCTGGGGTGCCGCGCCTCCCCGTAGTGACCGCGAGCGATCCCTTTCTCTCGGCACTCCTCATGTGCTTGAAGTCGGGGATGAGGAACCCGACGGGATCACGGACCGTGGGGCTTTGGCCTCACGCATTGATGGGGTCTTGGCCTCGCAACTAGTTTAGGGCATTGATACGTGGGGTGTATCAGAATCCTCAGCCTGCTGGATGAATGGACTTAACTAAGAACTTGGCTAACATGTCATTGCATCGCATTAGATAGGGTGGCGACTCGGCAGTCGAGGTCGCTCTGAGGGAGTGTTGTCATATGCGATCGTAAGATGGAGTCGCTTGAGGGAGAGTTGTGGTGAGGGCATGCATCATACCATTCACCATGCATACGCATTATCAAGATTAGCTTAGTATCTACGAATGTTGCCTTTCATTAAATTCATGCTATAACTGCTGCCTGTTAAAACTTAAGATTAATAGTTCACACTGAGTTGATCACTCACTCCCACTCTGGGACGGTGTTTTAAAACACCAACCAGACTCTCTCATAGACGCAGGGGATGCAGAGCAGGTGGAGCATGGCGATGCTACCCTCGAGGAGGACGAGTTCTCCTACTTTCAGCTGATGGGCGGCTCTCCATCGGCTTGATCGGGCTGAATTCGTATTTGCTGAGCCGCGGGCTCCGCTTTAGTCTTTTGAGATATAGCCTTCTTTTATTATCCTGTTGGGCAACGCCTTGGGCGACCCTTTATTATTTTTGGACTTGTATATTGTGAGATTTCTTTCACTTCAGTAGACTGGTGCGATTGTGCTTCATGTTTCAGGTAATTCCAATTTGCGCAGTTAAATTTGATTAATCATAAAAACCATAAATGCATGATAAGTGACACTCGGGAACTCGGGAGTCGAGTCTATGCACGACCCCCGATTTTCTGGGGCGTTACACCATGGGCCCCCCTTAGGCCACTGAGCTTCATAAGTAAATTTGGAGAGCAAATCGTCATTTGGGTGGCAATATTAATAACGTTAGTCTGTGTCCTTTACGATGACAATAGCACGTCACAGAATTGCAATAGTCACACAACTGGCAATAATGCCACCAACAAGGCCCATGCCAACAAGCCCATGCAGTAAATGGGGCCCCCAAAGTCGTTGGGACCAAAAAATGCAAAAACTATGCATAGGCAGTAATGTCATTGCTGCCTAAATCTTTTGCAAATTCAAGCCAGTTTTAGGATCTCTCCTTTTTTCTGGATAATAGTAAAGAAAAATGAGCAATCAAGCAGCAATGTGATTGTCGTTTAGGGATAAAATAGCCATTTCACCTAGCTTCGAAGGATGAAATTATATGTTTATCACTTATCAAAGCATATCCATATTACATGTTTCCTCCAACCATTCAGATCTGCCACATGGCATGTTTTCTCTCCAAGTTGCTACAAAGTACCTGAAAACTAGTCCAACATATATAAATAAAGGTTCATCCATCTCATTAAAAAAATATATAACACACTACCTCAAGCAAGAGCAAGAGTGAGACTGAGATTGAGAATAAGAGTGAGAAAAGAGAAAGACAGAGTGTGTCCTCCATCCAAGCCTGCCAACTCAATTAATACTAGAATTTGAGCAATCTATACAGTTCAAGATCGACAGAGTAAGGTCAAGATCCGAGATTTACGATCATCTCCCCATAAGAGTGTCCTAACTCTTATTTCCTTCTCCCATATATCCACGTACACGGATGGCAATTTGGCCGTCCATTTACATTTTTTGTTCACATTTTGCATATTTTCCCTCTCCTTATCCCCGGCCCCGCTTAGAGTTTAAGCAACATTTGATTATATACTATACACCTTGCTGAGCTTTCGAATCTTGATGTATCAGAAATCAAGTGTTGCTTGATCCTTTTTGTCATTTTTATCATTCACATATTGTATTTATTTTCGTTTTACTAACAACTACTATCTCCTTAAGCTCATCTTAGGTTGAAACGTTCGTGATCTCCTTAATGGTAATTTGAGTGTATAGTGGCATATTAGTTGTTATTTATTGTATTATTCATATACTGCATTTTCCTTTCTTTATTTGTAGCTACAATATTCTCTGAACACAGCTAAGTTGAAATATTATAATCTCCTTAATAGTGATTTGAGCGAGTAGTGGCTTACTACTAGATTTCTAACATTACCATTAATTAGCTAGTCAAGTAATATAAGGCTTGCTAGAATCTGAAAAATTTTCAAAAAAATCCTAAATCCTGTAAAATGGAGACTATACGTAAGTGTGGCCGGTTGGTGGCTAACCCATTCCCTCACCGTCGCCGAGGTTCTTACTTAGAATCCTCAATCACGAACCTTATCTAGGAGTTATTTCAAGTTCGAGAGTCTCCGATTCCCCAATCCAAGGTGATTCAACGAGTCTAGCTGACCGTATATTCTAGGCTTTCATTTAGTGACCACTTCAAATCATTTAAACACATCATTTTAAGCCCATATCATACTAACAACAACAAGAGATGCGGTACCATCAAGTGCATGGGGCTAACGCCGACACTTAAATGATGAGATTATTGGCCAATGGGCATGTCCAAAACCATCACATGTATCATTCCATGCACAAACTCACCATTTGGAACCAAACATCCAAATATTTGCGCATATAAATTCAAACATGAAAATATTCAAATATAATTTAATGAATAAATTTGTACATAAGCCGAGTCTGATACGGTGCACATAAATGATTGGCTCTACTACAAGATGTTTGATATTCATGGTATAGGTGCACTACCTCCATGTCACTAGGTGCATATAGATGAGATTTCGTAGGCCCATCGTTGAAATTACACTTGTTATGGGTAAAAATGGACTGACCAGATGTATGAGACATATGAGCCGAGCAGCCGGACTGGATGACTATGGATTGCTTAAAGGCCGAAAAATCACCCCGACCTTTGGTGTCGGCTATTTTCTACCTCAGCCTCAAATGGTACCGACCTCTGTCTCAAGGGATGACCTCGACCTTGGAGGTCGGCCTCGGGTACCAACATTGGCCTCACAGGTCAGCCTCAAATATCGACCACCAGCTCGGACAACTATGCATGACACGAGGAGGTCGGCCAACGCCAATCATGACCAAAGAGCTCCTCAACAGCCAGGGAAGAGCATTCTGCTCTTCCTCACTCACTGAACAATCCCAAACTCCTCCACGATCCCATCCATTTCGGAGTTGCTGCTCGGAACATCTTTTGGCGAGGGCCCCCGAAGTACGACCCCGCGACGTATGACAAAATGAAGAGGATGGTCATCCCGATAACTCGTCTATATTCTACTAAAGAATGGAGTTCGGTCTCAGTGCTTGGATACAACTTACAAAGGTAGGTCAGCGGGTCGGTAATCTTATCAATCCCAAAGGAAAACTCGACCACAACTCATTAGAGAATCCAAGTTGATAAAACCTCTCTTCGGAATGATCGCCCAACTCGGATTCTTACCACGTGCCTCTAATAGTTTTGACTTGGTTCCGACTGTATCTACCTGAGATCCCAACCGAGGATTACGAAAGATGATCGCAACACGGATCTGCCCGAGATCTCCACCGAAGATCTCGGGAGATACCCATGACAGATTTGGGATACGAATACCTCTACAATACGCTCCTGCTAAATAAGGATATCATCCCCTACGTCACCGCTATCTCTCACTTATAAATAGAAGCATCTCTAATGATGAAAGCTAGGGTCTCCATCTTTGTCTTCTCTTGCAGGTACCAAGCGGTCTAAAGAGGACTACCAAATTTTTGCATCAACAACACCAATTGGAGACCATCGTTCAATCGAGTGGAAATGGACAGCTGAAATAGCATGGATGGTCTACATGAAGTACATAAATCAGGGAGCTAAGATGGTCCACTTGAATATGTTGAAGTCCATAAATCAGGTAGCTAGAACGTCCCATGGATGATTCCATAGACAAAGCCCAAATGTAGTGGGTCCATTGTATAAATTGTGGAAAACATTGTAAACCCTGGGCACACATAAATGGAATTAAAGGTGGTAATTTGGGTTCTAAGACTCAGAAATCCGAGTCAACTCACCTGAGTCATGACTAGGAACGGAGCCTTTTGGTCCAAGTCTCTAAGCCTAAAAGGCCTAGAAGTCACGGAGCCTTTTGGTCCAAGTCTCTAAGCCTAAAAGGCCTAGAAGTCAAACCCATGCCCGACCCATTAACCCACGTCCAATGACTTAACCAGCATGGTTTTTAGGTCCGGTCATCCACATGGTGTGGCCCACCTAATGCATGGCTTGAATCTGCCATGTTAGACCACACATAGAGGCCTATGTGGGCACATGCCTAATCTCACCTAAATTAGGTTTCTGCCAGTCATAAAATCATTTTATACATCCTTTTACCAAACATGCACATGGTTATGGTCAGTTTCTTATGAAATCATGGAACCTAGTAACATGGCAAAAGGATCATTTGATGCCCTAACCCTAATTTAATAAGTGCTACATATAACGGTCAAGATTCACATGGGTCTTGTTTGATTTGGGCCCATGTTTGAAATAGTGGGGACCACCTTCTGGACTGGCCCATTTATAGATTTCACTCAGGAACAATGTCTTAGTGATCAGAACCATCCATCTGATAGGACCAACATTTGAAATGGGTATCTGATTTTCGGCCCACAACTGAAGGGTTAAAATGAAATCAAAGCCAACAAGTTATAAACAGTCAGAAATGGTGGATGGAGTTCTGATATATCACCATCAATTGTAGGCCCCGCCAAATGAACGGTCTAGATCGTTGGAAGATGGGTCCCAATTGTACAGGAAAGAAGCCTGGATGAAAACTCCTTGAAGGCTGAAGCCGCTGAGCATCTTTGTGCGACACATGGGACAATCCTATCATAAATCAGACCATCCATTCATTGAATACCACCATTGGTGGGCCATGATGCAAAGACGACACGAACATAACAATCCGAACCATCTGATCAATAGCACGTGGAAATGGATGGTCAATATCGCATCTTTTTCTTATGGGCCTCACATCGAATTTCTTGTGATTCGTAGGAAGCTCTTTGGTCAGATGATGCCAGCCATCAATTTTTGGTTGATAGCACAAACGGTTACAAGAAAATGACCAACAATCAAGGGTTAGAATCGTCTTATCTGATTGATTTGTTAATCTTGGCCTTTGTATCGCATGAATGGACAGTCCAGATCGGCAGTTGGACAGGTCCAAACCGACCACAGGTTCGACAATCCAGATCTTCCCATGGTGACCCTACTTCCATCAGATCACATTTCAAAGACCACCATATGTAGATGACCATAGCTATCTGATCAATGGACCATTTCTTGTTAATCTGGACCGTTGAAATTTTGTTTGCACCGTACCCTTGTATGAAGAATGCACACGCATTGCTAGTTATTAGTATTGTGAATTTTTTATTTGCATTGAGAATGGTCCACGTACCAACTGCCACCGTCGGTTCACATCAAACCAGATGGTCACACGGGCCTTCGTTTTGTCGAGGTGGGGCCCACAGTTCATTTGATCACGACCTTCCAGTCTGACGAACCAATCCTAGATGGACCATGCTCTTACAACCTCCAAGAATGTATAAGACCGTTGAAATTCAATGGACGGCTGTTGTATTTTCTTTAACCTTTTATTTTGCAGATCACCAAATCGAAGGGTTGGAATGGTCCCATCGTAGAAATTTCTAAGGTATGGTGCATCTACTATGAAACTCATCAGATCAACGGCTAGAGTCACCGAACCATTGGCCCGTGGTTCAGTGACCCAAACCACTGGCCTGATGCATCCTGCTGTAAATGGGCCCAGCCACAAAATCTCCATAGGTTATGATGCTTAACAGACAGTCCAGCTGTGTGGGGCCCACCTGTAATGTTTATGTAGAATCCAAACCGTGCAACTGGTGCTCCTCCTCATGTTCACCGTACATCCCAACAATCATCCTGAAATAAAGCTCATATGGGACGCACCACAGGGAGCAATGTACGATCACGCCTAAAACCTCATTCGTGTGGTGTTGCCCACCTGAGTTTGGTAACGGCCAGAGTGTTGGAGTGTCCCTTCATCCAGGTGCCGCACGTGATGAGTGGGTCGGATGACATATACACAACACGGTGGACCCCACATTCCATCCGGAAGTTTTTATGGTGAGCATCACCCGCCCCAATGTCCCCTATTGTTCCTTTTTGTGTGGTCCACCTGAGTTATTGATTAGGATGGATTTTGAGATCTAGGCCTAACACGGTAGGGTGCATCTAATGGATGGGTTGGATGCCACTCATACGTCAGGGTGGGCCGAAACGTATGTTATCACTCTCCCTCTTCTTAAGCAGGTTACTATTGTCTGACAAGGAGAGTTTTGGGTGACCCACAGGCAGGAACAAGTCAACTTCTGACCCATGGGCCGTACTCGTCCAAACTGAAAACCTGAGGGGAGCGGATTAGGTGAGACCCCTGACTGTGGGGCTCACAGTGATGTATTTGCCTTAAATCCACACCGTCCAACCATTTTCAAAGCTCATTTTAGGGCATGATCCCAAAAATGAAGCGTACCCAAATCTTAGGTGGGCCACACCACAGGAAACAGTCGTGATTAAATCCCCACCATTAAAAACTTCATGAGTCCACCAGAATGTTTATTTGCCATCCAACCTGTTGATAAGGTCAAAAAGACCTATATGAAGAGACTACACAAATATCATCTTGATCCAAAGCTTTTGTGGCCCACAAGAAGTTTTTAATGCCCAATTACCACTGTTTCCTGTACCATGGTCCATCTGAGATTTGGATCTGCTTCGTTTTTTGGATCATGCCCTGAAATGAGTTTTCAATCAAGATGGACAGCGTGGATGTAGTCACATAGATCAAGGTGGGCTCCACAGTCAGGGGTCCCACGCACCTCGGATCCACCGAAGCTTATCCTCGGCTCGACGATCACATGCTTCCTTCGAAAAAGGGCCCAGCTGTAAATATGAATGTGCTCTTTTGATTGTTCTCATGTGATCCACAAGCTTGCATGATCCCAACCATTCAATAATTCCTTGTTGCTGCATAAAATTTCTATGCAGCTCCTTCGCCACCGTACAGCTGGCAAACCTCTGATGAGTATTCATTTGATGGGCCACAACATGGACAGTCTACAGGCCAGAGATCGATGGGGATGGGACACCTCTGATCATATATTTGTTGTGGGTTTTTTCATTGCTGAATGCGGATGGTGGTTCTAATCGTTTCAGGCCACTCATCAGAGTTCTACCTGAGTCCAATCCGCTTCATTTTTGAGACATGTCCCATCCATTCGCTGACCCACCATAACAACGGTGGCGATCACTGGAGATATCTGGCACATATACGTTAGGAGGGAATGCATAGACACACCAGAATTCCTCTCTTGTACAAGTATTTAAAGTCTTTTTTTTTTTTTTTTGTTCAGTCAACAGCTCACGTGAAACCATTACATGCCATGGAGCCGTTGATCTTTTTATTAATATAAATCCATCTTTCTACAAAGAACTTTGATAATAAATGAAAGGGTTAGATCTCACAGATTTCTCTTGGAACTTTCAATCCATGTTTTAATAACTACTTACAAACCTCGATAAGAGTATCTTTTCCATGCAAATTAGAGTTCTTTTTTACTCCTATGCGAATGCCACGTGTATGAGATCCAAACCGATAATCAGGTAGGCCACATCCTAAAATTCACAGTGATTCTCTGAATTGTAACCCGTGGATTGGATGAGCTTTTATGAAAAACAAAAGGGGTATGGTCAAAGGAAGTTGTGGCTGTCCATCCATTTCCGTTCTGCAAAAGCCATCAAACTGAATGGTCTCGATTGACTGAAACAGTGTGATCTTATGGGCCCATCGGATGAAGCGACTAGCCAACGATCATGCAGATCTCTCTACAAGTGTAGGAAAAGTTAATCACTAATGAATTATAAAGGAAAAAAGCTAGCCCTGGCCCACCACGAGAAGACACCATGGGCTGATGAAGGGCAAAAAAAAGAGAGAAGATGAACATGATGACCTTGGACGCCTAGGTGGGAGGCTTGATTTAGTGGGGCCCTTCACTTGATAATGGACATAATCTCATAGAGGTCGCCAAGCCCGCCTCCATCTTGCACAGGTCATTGAAGTCCTCCATATTCTCTCCAACCGTTGCCTCCATACTCATCCCTCTGCATGTATTGGTGTGAATGGTGTTTTCGTAGGATCTTGCATTGCCAAAAGACCGACCTGATAGCATGATGGCATGTCTGGTGATGACTGATGTGTGATGAAAGCCATGGGCCCATTTGGGTTGTGCTTGAGCTGGGGTACATGGCATGCAAAAGGCGTGTTACTTGACTTGGTGCGGGTTAGGTTGGTATAAGCAAGATCACCATTAAAAGCAAAGTGGGTCCTCATTGTGATGTGAGTGGCCCCAGTTTGGAACAGATGGTTACGAGGAATCGATGACACTTCTGTCCAAAAGACGTCAATACTTACTGACAGTTAGTCCAAGCTCTTGGAATGAGAAGTGCAACTTGCATTGCAGTGGGACTGGAACAACGTCAACCAACAGGGCAATGAGAATGTTAGGTTCTCAGCAAGAATACAAGACAGAAGGATATGTCGGATGGCAATAGGGCCACCAATCGATCGATTGGACCTTGAACAAACTTGGATATGAACTCAATCCTATTAAATCATATTCGAATCATTAATTGGATCTATCATATTGACATTTGGATCCTGAAATAAGAACCATTTATAATCTGATTGGATTTGGATGACAACAATTTGATTCAATAAAGATCCAATCTGTTTATGATGGTGATGCTTTAAAGTAGTAGTTAGGTTTTGATGGGAGGTAAATAGGTTTAGGAGGGAAAAACCCCATTGTTCTTTTAATGGAGTATTGCATAAAGAAAAGGAAACAAATGCATTAACAATTTAACCGGATTGAATTTCAATTGAATTTCAATTTTCAAACCTAAATGAAGCGAAATTCAAATAGTGTTTTTTAGGATCTGCTGAAATATTGAATCGAAAATTCAGATATTGGTTATTCTTACTAGGATCAGATCCACTTCGAATTCAATCCGTTCACAGCCCTAAATGGCTTGGCGCCTTGTCACAAGGTGGTTGCATAAGCAGCGTGGGTGTCGGATCTTGTGTCATTGACAATCCAATGTGTGTTGGAAGAGACCATTTTCCATAATCAAAGTGAAGTGTATAGGCAAGTTACATTCGCTGGCTTGATGACAGACAAGCCAAGAGAATTGAAGATACAGCAAGCAAAGGAGCAAAATACGGATTGGGAAGCAAAAATGATGGAATCCAAAAGGCAAAGATGATCTAATTAGAAATGGGCCGTCTACATGGGCATAAAATATCAGGAAGATTTAAACGGAATAGGATATCAGGAAGATTTAAATGGTAGGAAGAGAGTGATGCCTATAAGTGCAATGGAAAAGAAAATAGCAATGCAAGAGAATAAGTTATTCTGAGCAAGAAAGATTGCAAAACTACTAATCATCGTTGTAAAGAAAATTGCACTGCTGTTCATGCAAGATTGAAAGAATAGTTGCAGGGAAATGCTGTGCGAAAGGATTCTTACCTAAGGGGTGAAATAATCCATCATAGTAGTACAAAAAAGTAGATAAGCGGGCCAGCCCACCAGTCCAACCGAATGTTGTTTACAGATTTCTCAGCATCCATCTAGCCACCCCGTCCCCCCAATGACAGATAAGGCATACTTTTACAAACCGCTGCTTAACCAAGACGGGTCATATTGAGATCAAGGAACTCGAATCAGACATGCGTTATTTTCAAAGGATTCCATTGATTGATGTATCAGAAGAGAGCATGAGAGAGACCCAAAAATTCCATGCTTCTAAATCTTCTGTTTAAGAACTTGGCGCAACTGAATCTTCTGGCTTTCCAACCTTGCTTCCAAAAGCTTTGCCTTCAAACTGTTCTTCTGGATTCCACGTGGCCACTCGATGCACCCTTTCATACCTCGGGTTATGTGAGGATTCCCTGAATCAGGTGAGCTCCACTGCCCCAAACTTGGGGGGCTGAGCCCCCCAGCGGACCCCCCGTCTGGAGTTGCCGTCCCATTGGAAATCCTTCCGTTTGAAAGCCTTCCATTCGTCATATTAGCTGAGACTGCCTTGCAATTATCGCCATTGTTTGGATATGATCTCCAAAGCCTAGATATGGATGATGCCTTCTTCCTTGATCGAGTAACTGCAGCATAAACTTCGCTGATTTCAGTATTTAGCATATCATTATCTGCATTTTCCTCCCACTCCGTTCCGCTCTCCGACATATTACTCTCTTCACGGAGCCCATTAACAGATGGGTCGCTCCCTTCGGGTGAATTACTAGAGCCCTGTTCCTCATCATGGGTTACGGTTTCCCAGCCACTACCATCTTCTTCCACATCTCCATTTCCATCTGCATGCATGTTCGTATATCTCTGCATGGGGTTCTCAATAGGCCCATCAATCTCAGGACTCACAGTGTGAATTTTCGAGGCACGACTAGCAGGACTGTAACCATAGCACGGCTCAATGTCTCTTTCATTAGCCTCACCGGACTGGAGTTCTTCGAAAACTGAGAAGATGTCCTCTGAAGTCGGAGGCTGATAAGAGAACTCCTTGATGTCTTGAACCTTAACCAAGCTAGCCGCATCCCGTAGCAACTCTGCTTCCCTCAATTCCACCGAGTCGGCAGTAGTACTTCTCGATTTTAGAAAAGCCTCTAGATCCATTATTAGTTTACTCAACTGGGAATGCTTCTCTTCAAGCATCAGTTTTGCATCAATCAACTTCATCTGAACCCTTTCTTCACGCCATACCTCAGCCATCTGCAGCATCTTCCTCTCTTCTTCCACTTCCTCGCGGATTTTCATGGATTCCCGCTTCAGTGCTTCGACTTCAGCTTTATCATCTCCAATTCCTTCGCCAGCTCATCACAGACCTCCTCCATGAGCTCTCTGGCCTTCCGCTCTTTCTCATAGTCTTGCAAGAAGCGCTTCGCAGATAACTTGGCCTCAGAGAGCTCAGTGACCAGTTTGGAGTTGACAATTTCCATGCGTTGACGATTTTTCCTCTCTCTGTTCAAGTCATCTTTGACATCATCGATTATCACACGTATTTCTCATGTTCTCTGCTCCGCCATGTAGCTCTTTCCTCTGCTAGCTTCCTCAAGAAGTGATCAAGCTTCTTTTTGGAGGATCGCCGTTCGGTCTCAAGCTCGTGAATGCGGGTTCGGGACTGCTCAAGTTCAGTCTGGAGAGTGGATATGACCGAAACAGTGGTGATCTGTTGATCTTCAAGAAACTTCAAATGTCCATAAAACCGGTAGACGTCGTCTGATGTTTTGAACATCCGGGGTCCCATTTTGTCGCTCTCTCCATTGCAGAATTATGGAACTTTGCAGAAGGCTCAAGCTATATCATAGGGAGGAAATGGTCGGTGATCAGATCAGGAAAAAAATAAATAAATAATGGGGACTTCTTTGAACAAGCGTTCAGATGCTCTGAAAAAAGGAAGTAATGTACCTTATACAAAATACCATTCTTTGGATGAGGGACAGAAAGAGGACCCGGTGACGGTTCCTTCACTGCTTGATCATATTCTGCGATATTCGGGTTGCAGATATCTGAAACCCCTAAGTGCCCGAGAACAGGCTGCAACACAGAACAAACCAATGAGCATGTAATAGTGCCAACTTGGGTGTGTGTTTGGGTGTTCTTCAAATCTGTTCAATCTGTAGTGGAACAGATGTTTTTCCATCCAAATCAAATTAATCAATAGCAGTGCAACATCAGGTTGAACCTGAGCCAACCGGATGTAAGACCACGATCATTTGGGGCAGAGTCATCTTGGCTGACCTCCCAAATGGTGTTTTAACATGTAATATACACATCCCAAATAACCCCCCAAAACAAAAATTGCAGGGGAACGACATTTCACAGACTTTGATTGGTGCCAAAAGGCTATTCGAGGGTTCATCCAACATATAGGAATTTTTATTTTTATTTTTTTCTCTAGAGAAATTCAACGTGCAGGACATAATGATTAGGAATCTGCAATTAGTTATTAATGATTAGATATAACCATCCAAATGCACTAAAGAAATGGCAATTTCAACTTGAAGACTTGTGAGACAATTTAGATGGATCTGGACCCAAAAACAGTTAATTTAGCAATAAAGAAGAAAGAGAAAACAGCAAGTATTCAGTCAACACAATCTGCCAAAATGCCTTCAAAACAGAATAAGAATTTGGCAATAATACAATTTTGACCATTCAACAAATGGGATGATCTCTACGCCAAATGAGATGCATACACTTTCTTCGACAAAACCTTAAGACAGAGATCATAGAAGGCATTGGAGAGTTTGGATATCCACCAGAACTGGGCATTGGGCAGAACCAGCACTTTTCTAGATTCAAGTTCAAAAGAATTGACATTTGGCAGCAACTTTCTTTTCTTTTCTTTTTTCTTTGAACCCACAGTTCAGCAAAAAATCATGAAAAAATTTGGGCAGAAATGCATCAGCCGAGTTCATGCTAACAATTCCATGCAAACAGACCCTGAAGGATCAAAGTGAAGAATCATCTGGACCTGAGCCTTAGCACATATATGAATTTGATGAGACACCCAATTCCATATATGTGGGACCCTTTTGTTTTTGAAGGATTGTGGGACCCATTGTTAGGTAACTAGAGCATTGATCTGATAGACCACACTGTAATGAGGATACACGCCCTTTGATCAGTGGCCAAAATATAAACAGTTAAGAACCACAACACTGCTCCATGATCAATGGAATGGAAAAGAGGGTTAGGATCTTCCATCTGCAGTGGGGACCATCAGATCAATGGTCAGGATTAACGAAATCCAGTGCACATATGCATTTACGGACTCCTCGTCTCAGCAGCCACGACATCTACTGAGGCTGACCCTATACTTCCTCAAGATCAAACATTAACAACAAATTCCACCATGCTAACCCTAAAACACATAATATACAGAAGCTGAAAAATCAAATCCCACTTTCCTGATTGTATCGAGCCATGCATTCATCAAATTTCTCAACAAACCTTTAAAATCAAAGATCCCATACTATCCAGAGGAAAAAAAAAAAAAAGAAAAAAAAAAAAAAAAAAAAAAGAAATCAAATCTGTACTAATTTCCAAACACTAAAGCACTCAAGCGACTAAAAAAGCTTAAAAGATAGAACATTGAGATCGAATTTTTGAAAGAAAAAAACCCTAGAAATCATAGATCTTGGGAAAAGAAAAGCTACCTCCAACCCTAACCGATCGTCTGCCCTCTTCGACACCACTCGACCACTGTCGCCTCCAGTGGAACCTTCCGGAAGCTGCAAATGCCAGAGAGCTGCAGCGAGCTTCCTCGCAGAGACGAAAACCTCTCCAGCATTCTTCTCTTTCCGGCGAGATTTCTTCCCGGACTCCGACGCTGTCTTACCACCAGCAACGGAAACATCTCCGTCATCGAACTTCCACCGCAGGAGAGGAGTCGCCGGACTGGTGCGTTTCCCAGCCGAAAATCCACTGTCCTTTTTCAGCCGGATTCCGGGAGGGTTTCTGGTTCTCCGACGTTGGGGTTTCCGGTCATTTCTCCGGTCAGGGAGATCGGAGTCGGGGGATCGCGTAAGATTTTTAGAGGAGAGGATCGCTGGAATCTGACGTCCGCCCGATTTCGTCATCTTTTCCGGCAAGATCTCGACGCCATTCCGAGTAGAGAGAAAGAGAGAGAGAGAGAGAGAGAAGGAGAGAGCCAGTGCTTTAACTCAGTGCTTTTTTTTGGAGTTTTCAGCGATTTTGTAGCTATAGAGCGACGCGTATGTATAGAGTATTTGTACGATTGTATCTACATATACGAAGCGTGATGGAGAGCGTAGATCTGGTGTTAGATTCGACAAACGGGACTTATTTGATACTCTGCCTGCGTATGACGCTTGATACGTTGGCACTTATAAATAGTACACGTGGCATTTGTTAACTCAAACTAAACCGATTAACTTGTGAAACCCATTGTTCATAAGTTATAGCCCAGATTGGTTGAATAATCCTGACCTTCAATTTTTGGACACCTGTTCGGAAATAAAAACCATTGGATTTTTTTCACTCTTAACCGTCCAATAAATTTCCAACAATCTGATAGCATGATAGTAAAATAAATGCAAGTTTTATTTCATGATACATCTTGACTGCTATCTATAATTTTGACGGTTTATTTTAAATTATTTGTACGCCACGTAAGCAACTTTTTAAGTAGCATTTAAGTGCGTGCGTAACAATAATCACATTCCGCGAGATTATCAAAGTTTTTACTTTCGCCCCAGTCGCATGAAATGGACGGAAGGGATTCGCTGACTTGAAAACGCGTGCATGATCTGGACCACTCATCGGTCGGGGTAACTAGGATTGTGTGATGCTGGTATACTCATTAGGAGGGTGACACTTGTATTAGTAAATGCACATCCGTTCAAATCCAACCGTACGATTTGTCTAATTGATGGATGGATCAGATCTTGTGTCCATCTGTCATGAAAAACCCTCGGTCACCTACTGAAAGAAACAAGGTTTACTCGCGAGAGTAGGAATACATCGCTACTGCCACGTGTGCACGAGCAGGCCAGCAAGCGCCTGCGTACATGTTCCATTATTCCTGGGCATGCCGCATGCCGGTCTAATGAAGTTCGCCGCATCTGTAAATTGAATGCAGGCGGTTGATCACATGATCAGACGTATGGTAATTACCGTACATTCGAGCTTTTCGGGGCCCACCAGTGATGTGTATATAGGATCTAAACCGTGCACTAGTGATGTGTATACATATCTGAACTGTTCAGTATTTTTCCTTTCGTACGGCCAACCAGAATTATGGATTAAGCTAGATTTTGAAATGTAGGGCTAACAATTGGGGGTGCATCTAATGGACGGTTTTGATGGAACTCACACGTCACATGGGTCCCTCCACCGTTCGTGTAATCATTCCTCCATTCTTCTCGCACGCATATGGTCCACCAGATGAATGGACCAGCTTGATTTTCTTTTCAAAGCATGCTCAGACCATCGCACCGGGCCTGGATCTCACTCACGTGAGCAATGTTGGCTTGGCACCTCTGACCGAAGTCCCGTGTCCATTCAAAGCGCGCGACTACACTTCGTGCTCTTCGATGAGGTTTGTTAGAATACATCGCGCTGTTTTTAACAGGATACGTCGGTTATTTAGCCTTTGAATCTGGGTCATCTTTCAATCATCCAAACGGTTTATACGATGGACCACAACCTTGAACAAGGATAGATAAGATTCAAAAGCTCAGGAATATTTTAACCTTTGATGATCCTTTGAATTCTTTCTTTACAAATCGACGGTCCATAACCTTTGAAGAATCAAAGGGTTAAAATATCTCAATCGAAAGTTCTTTTCAGTATACCCACCATGGCCCACCGTGTAAATGGTTTGATTCATGGAAAAGGCCTCCGATCGAAAAGCTACAGTCACCATGTATACTATTTTATTACTACAGCCGTTAGATCAAGGGTCATGTCCGTTGATCCAAACTGCATGCATAACGAGGTTGCAGTTTCACTGAGGAATACGATGTACCAGATTAGAATATTTAACATTTTTTTCTTTTAACTCTTTTACTTTCAATATCGACCGTTTCCTTAACTATTTGTGCAGTCAATCGATTGAATTTTTACAGTCTTAAAATATTCTAGTACCATCAGCCGTGAGTCTCATCAGAATAACGGTTTAGATCATCGGACATGATCCCGGATCCAAAAGGCTATGGTCCCGATGTATCCTACATCCATCCGTATGGTGGGATGCATAACAGTCCCTTCAGCACGGAAGCGGATTGCGTCCTGCCCCCGCTTGTAATATAATCCTCCCACGCAGGGCTCTGTGAGGCCCACCGTGATGTACGGATTTTATCTACTCCATCAATCAACTTTACCAGTTATTTTTACACTATGAACCATAAAAATGATGCAGATATAAGGTTCAAGTGGACCACACTGTTGGGATTAAACGGCCACCATTAAAAACTTCCGGGTAGCCGGAAAAGTTTTGGATCATGCTGATATTTGTATTTTCCCTTCATAAAAGCTCATATGACCTTATGAATAGGCTGGATGGAAAATAAACATGGCCTGTAGGAAGGTTTCAACGGTGGATGTCATTATCACGGCTGCTTCCGTACAACTGAGCTGGACCTGCCTCATATTTGGGCTCATGCATTAAAATGATCTGTAAAAATGAATGGACGGTCTGGATAAAACTTATACATTATAGTGGGCCTCACAGAGCCCCATCCTGAACGGATTATGGTCCAGGCGGGGTAGAACGCAATCCGCTTCCCTTAATCACAGCCATCTACTAGCACATTGAATGTGGACCGACCGTTTGTCAATCTTTCAGACAATCAATTCATCTCATAAACATACCCTTTTAGGACATGCAACTAAATGGTGGGACTGTCTCATGAACGGACCTTGTACATATATTCACCACTAGCATTTATTTTAGGATCTAATCCTACTCCTAACACCAGGAGAACTTACGATTGATTGGCCGTTTTCGCTTCAGCTAACTGAGTCATAGAATTCAAGGGCAGCTAACTGATTGGCCCACCTTTCTGTGTTCCAGCCGTTCATCTGGTAGGACCCACCCCAGATTGCATCACTCCACAGAATGTCCTTATCAGAGAATCCTACCCATTGAGAAGATCTTTCCCCTGATTGAGTGTGGACCACTCAACGTAGGGACATTTTTTAGACCATAAATCAGAAGAGGTCAAAACCACCTGGCGGAGGGTCATTTTCGGGCGTGGCTCATCTATAATAGACGCGGAGGATTGTGTAGCGAGGAGCTCACCACCTTGTAGCTTAGTGTGGATTCCGTGAGGCCCACCATGATTTTTGTTTTATCCACCCCGTCCATCAGTTTTCTTTAGCTTATTTTAGGACATGTACTAAAATTGAACCATATGCAAAGCTTAAGTGGACCACACCATAGAAAACAGTGGGGATAATGATCGTCCACCATTGAAACATTACTCAGGCCTACGTTGATGTTTATTTGCCATCCAACCTATTCATAACGGCACACAGACTTGGATGAAGTAAAAACACAAATATCCATTTGCTTGACCCAAAACTTCTGTGGCCCCGAGAGGTTTTCAACGGTGAGCGATCACTGTATTTTCCATATGCTGAAGCTCAAATTCTAAAATGAGCTGGAAAAAACGGATGAACAGCTTACAGGGATGTATGTTTCTTAAATCCAACCGTGCATACATTTTCAAAGTTCATTTTAGGAAATGACCCAAAAAAAGAAACTTAGCCAAATCTTAGCTGTACCACACTACAGGAAACAGTCGTGATCAAATCTCCACCATTAAAATTTTCATGGAGTCCACCGGAATATCTATTTGCCATCTAACCCGTTGATAAGGTCAGCAAGATCTATACGAAGAGACCACACAAATATCATCTTGATCCCCTCCAGCCGCAGTAGAATGACGTGGCAAGATTTGAGTGGCCCGCTGTATGTGGCCTTTTTTAGAGCTTTTTGGCCGTGTACGTACTCCTAGCATGCAGTACGTCAATCAAATCTACTCATGGCATTTCACTACTATTGGAGGTGGCGTGAGTTTTACTGCCCAATCCGCATCTATCTATAACAAGGCTTGTTAGATGAACGGTCTGGATCATCAAAAGGTACGCCCCCACATGTACGGGTCCCAGGCTCGAACAAAAAACCACAATCTGGTTCGGGAGATATGTATGTTCCATTCCTACCTTCCCACACATGCCAATTAAGCAAATTTTTACGAGATCTGGACCGTCCATCTATTGGCCTATCCCATGGCTCATAAATCAGGCCAGTGCCGTCGTTGTTTTCCCACACGTGTAAGAAAAATTGACCGTCAGGGTCTAAATATTCAGACCATGGAACAGAATCATCACGGTCTGTTTGTAAAGAACGGTCTGGATCTTTCAGACACGTGCCACAGAATACCCGTTCGATTTTAGCGGACTGGAGTTCCGGGAACAATCGCAGTCGTGCATGAACATGAAAATGTCGGTAGAAATGCTGTCTCGATGAATTATTGGAAGTTATCGAGTGAGAAATGACAGAAAAGTCCACTTCAATTTTCTCAATTTACTGAAACGACGCCCCATCGTCAAGGACAATTCGTCATTTGGCAGCGATTGTTTCGGAGTTATGACCGCATATAGTTTCAATTCTACTCAGTGGGGCCCATTGCTCAGCGATCCAGATTAGTGGTGACCCAACATGGATGGAGTATGTCTTCAAAATATACTTGATAGGGAAATCTCAACCGTTCCATTTTGGCCTACAGATAGATGAATTGCAAGAGAGATAATCCTTATCCATATTCAACTGAAAAGGATCCTAATATAGGGGATTCTAGGCGATTATATCCATCTACGGTCGGACACAACAGACTAATGGTTTGGATTAGTGAATGAGATCCCTGTTTATTAGAATGGAGAAGCTTTATACACCGTCCAAAGATGTGGGCCATCGTACCATACATATGCTCTTAATATATTTTAACAAGTTCCTAATTAGACGGTTTAACTGTCCACTCCATCAGATTTTTGTGAAAGATATATCGATGCGGGGGACTTACATGACACGTAATGATTGGATGCGTTCAAACGTATTGGTAGTTACCATTCCAGCTGCGTGGGACCCACCGTGATATATGAGTGCCATCCAAACCGTCCATTAGGTGCGCCACCAGATCTTTGCCTATCTACGGATTTCCTGCTCGAGTCCAACATGGAACAGATCCCACATTGTAGGTCTCATTTTCTGGACGGTGGTAACTGGAAACTCATCTTCCTTACACGTGCCACATTTGTACGGATATCTATTCCATCCCGACAATTGGAAAAGTTATAGATGGAGCATAGCTTGAAAGTCCCACTGATTGAGCAATCTTAGCCATCCAATTGTGGTCTTTTAAATGAAGGGTTAAATGTAAAATGGTGAGTTACTATCATTTGTACGGTCAGACGGATTTGGACGGTGACTTAGAAAACCGTGGAGAACCGTAAATAAATCCAGCCAGCCGAACATGGGGCCTTACAGAGCCCTGATTCAACCAACTTGCGTAAGTGGGCCCCATATATCATTGATACTGTCTCACGGAATGTACTATCTTAGCCATCCGATACTTTGTCAGTTTTCAACCGTCTATACGTAGGTAACCGTTTCAAGAGTTAAAAAACATCTGATCTAGAAAACATGTAGGGTATCTTATTCACTGAAAATCAACGGTCCGATTAGCTCAACCATGTCCGCGTTTTTATATATTAGTGCAGCGAGAGACGTACGTGCGATGATGTACCAGGTGGGACCACCAAAATGGGCGTACCGCCTAAAAGTTCGAAATTTCTTTACTCGACGAAAATAGCCTCTCGTGGTATCCGGATTGGGCTTCTGACTTGTGTCAGTGGGCAGGGGCAGTTCGGTCAGTATTTTTGTATTTAATGTTTGATTGGAAAGGCATCCGAGGAGCGGTGTCGACGTGGAATTTGGCAATGTACACGTGGTGATGTTCTAGGGTGACACGTCATCATGCAAGATGCTAACTACGCGACGAAAAGCGCATGAATGACGGTGGGACACTACAGGAGCCGAGGAAAATGCCGCTCTCGATCTTGAGAAATTGTAAATGAGGGAATCGCGGCATACGTGCCGACTTCTCACTCGTGTGCGAGTGTGAGTCAGCGGCAGGTGGGCAGACGGTGAGATTTTTTTATAGTAGTCCACTCATCTGGTGGGCCATACATTTACTTTAATTTCCGACACATCACTTTTTCCTAACCGTCCATTTTTGTCATATTGTGTTGCTTACCTGATGAGTGGACCAGGTTAAACTTTGGGTGGAATGTTATAGCCTGGCCCACTTGATGAGCGGGTAGACAATGACCCTTTTTTTCCTGGCCCACTTGATGAGCGGACGAGGCTGACTTTTGGGCACGCTCCACTTATGAGGGTGCGGCTTTGGTGAATAGCTCCCTGATGTATATGCCTTACATCCATGACCCGCATCCGTTCTGACGGCTCATTTTAGGGCACGATGTAAAAAATGAGGCAGATCCAAATCACTGGTGGACCACACCATAGGAAACAGTGTTGATTGAATACTCACCATTAAAACCTTCTTGGACCACCGGAATATTTATTTTCCATCTAATCTGTTGATTAGGTCACAAAGACCTGGATGAAGGGATCACACAAATATCAGCTTGATCCAAAACTTATGTAGCCCAAGAGAAGTTTCTAACGTTCAATCACCACTGTTTCATGTGGTGTGGTCCACCTGAGTTTTATATATGATTCATTTTTTGTATCGTGCCCTGAAATGAGCTGTCAAAACATATGGACGGCATGGATTTAAGCCACATACTTCATGGTAGGCTCCACAGTCATGGAACCGGAATCCACGTAAGGCTCGCCCACTTGATGAATGGTATAGATCTTGAATACATATGCCACGTTGACAGATGGGTAGATAATGGTCCTTTCGATCGCTTCCGGATGATTTTAACCATAGAAAAAAGGAACTCAACTTGCTTAGACGTGGCAGGTGGAAATGGATCCAGACCGTAGATCTAGTTGGTCCTATCTCTGGACAGATTCTGATTGATAAGAAGACCAGCTCATTGATCCTAGAGATTTATTTCTTCATACCGAGTATAAAGCAAAAGGGTCAGTGGTCGAGGGTCTGGATGGTGGATTGAAATGGTCCAGCTAACACCTTGCATCCGTGATGGTCCATATCCATCAGCCAATCATAACCACTGACCTAAGATGTTGACGGTCCAAAGATAGGTCGATAATGTACCACCACTTGGACGGTCTAGATTCATCGCCATGTGCACTAACAACCGATTTATGGGACTGCTGCGATGATGCTCGGACTAAGATTAGAATCAACGGACTGGATCGACTATATGCCAAACTCTCACTATCGATGTTCCACACAATCATGCAAGGCGATGCAAGTAGAAAATGACCAAGATTAGAATCAACGGACTGGATCGACTATATGCCAAACTCTCACTATCGATGTTCCACATGATCATGCAAGGCGATGCAAGTAGAAAATGACCAGTACCCAACTTTCGTTGATAATGTCTAATATCAAGCGTCCTAAAAAAGCAAAGCATCTGAGTCCAGTTGCTTTCTAAGTCCCTGGACCAGAAGCTTACCATACAAGCTGGAGGTGTGGCCCACCTAATCAAGCCATAATATAGATTACTGGGTGATTTTGGAGGGTTATCTATTGTTGTCTATGGTGTGGCCCACCAACGATTTGATAGGCTTGATTTTTTGGGACGGATTTGGTGCAAGCTAAGCCTCACCCAAGACGGTGCAGCCCTTTCTACAGGGCCAATCTTGATGCATGTATTCTATATCCACACCATCTATCCGTTTTTTTACTTCATTTTGGAGCATGAGCCCAAAAGCCAAGGAGATCCAAATCTCAGATGGACCATAGGAAACAGCGGTGATTGACTATGAACAGCTTATAATGGATCACAAAGTTTGGATTAAGCTGATATTTGTATTTTACTTTCATCCAGGTTTATGTGACATTATCAACTGGTTGGATGGTAAATAAACATTACAAAAGCATTACGGTGGGCCCTAGGAAGCTTTTAATGGTGGGATGTTCAATCACCACTGTTTCATATTGTATGGTCCACCTGAGATTTGGATCTTCTTCATGTTTAGTATCGTACCGTAAAATGGATTGGCAAAATGGATGGACTGTGTGGAAATATAATACATACATCAAGGTGGGGTCCACGGTTAGGCCGCACCATCTCCTGTGAGGCTGGGGTGCACCTTATCTGCTCTCTGATTTTATGGGGAATCCCTACATCACGCAAGGGACTAGGTAATTCACTGAAGCGGATTGGCTGATGTACCAGTACCACACACCACCGAACAGGCTAATGTGTTGACGTAAGCAAGTTATGTGGGTCCCATCATTAGGTATGTGTTATATCGGAACCGTTCGTCCATTTGGTGAGCTCGATATAAGGCTTTACATAAAAATAAAACAGATCCAAAGATCAAGTGGACGGCACTGAAAAAACCAGTGGAGGATTGAACATCTACCATTAAAAGATTTTTGGGGGTCACATAAGTTTTGATCTTGTTTTCTGTCTGACCTTATGAACGGATTGGATGTAAAATAAACGTTGTGGTGGTGCCTGGAATCATTCTACCTACTGCTATTTGTGGTGTGATCAACTTGAGAATTGGATATGACTCATTTTTGGAATCATACTCTGAAATAATCCCTCCACATGGATGAACGATGTGGATATAATAAATAGATCATTTTTGGTCCCATATCACTTTGATCTACTTTTAACTGTTCATACAGTTCGGAGCTCGAGAAGCGTCAGCTCTCGTCTTCCAGCAACACGTACACGGTACACACATTGCAGGCCATCAAAATAAACGGTGCAGGTCTCTAGGCTTAACAGGTCCATTAATGAGCCCGGGTCAGGACCTTCCTGTGGTCGAACCCCATTTGTGGCTATATATTAATGGTCCAGGCCCTGATCTGAATAAATGGCCAACTAAATTAACGGCCTATAATCTATGATGCATGTGCTTTCCTTGGTTCACATGTGTGTCTACCTGCTGATAATTGGAAATTCCTAAAAAAAAAAAAAGTATTGGTCAGATTTCTTGGGACCAGTTAGCCTATCAATTGAACGGTCCAGATCTGATATATATCACCTGATCAAGGAATAATTGCATGATGTGTTGTACAACTAAATGTATGGTGCACCCCATCGTTCCTCCAGATCCCTACATATGATAATTAACCTGATTATTCAATAGTTGTGGAGAATCTTGGATGGACCACCTTACAAATAGAACCCCACCATGATGACCTGATGGTCCAAATTTCATATGCAAGTTTTACATGTTGTTAACGGTGAATAAAAAAGGGACACTAATCGAGTGGTCAGGATCTCTGCTTGATTAAAATTTTGACCCATAGACAATCCAAAAGGTGTCCTGTCTACCAAACGGTCTAGATTGGGCAGTAGAATAGGAAAATGTCATAGAAACCGAATTGGTACAGTTGCTGGCTCCATTGATCAAACCAGTTAAATATTAATATATTTAAATCTTCAAAATTAAAGTTAATTATCATAAGAAATTGGGACACAAAAAATATTTATGGATTTTTATTGCAATACTCCTCTTGGAATTGGATTTTACCGAATAGTGGTGCTTTTAAAGAGGAGAAATTACATTATGGACTCATCTAACCTACCGGACAGATGCACACAAACATTATTGTTATATAAATGAAAAATATAACAGACCCAATTGTTAAGTGAGTCAATCCTTAAAAAAATAATGTACATTAATATTTAAAATATCCCAATTTAAGTGTATCCCATCCGATTGATGTGATGTTTGGTTTGTGTTATAAACATGATGTGGTGCATACATTTAATGGATTGAATGTTATATACACACCACGTTGGTCCTACAAGTCCTCACTTTTACTATTTTTTTAAAGAAAAAATAATAATAAATTAGAGTATTTTTGTAATTTCGTCCCTCCAAAAGTATTTTTCTGGGTAAAGGCAGTATTTGGTTAAAATATTAATTTCCATGAAACGTACTTGTGCATTGAGCTTGCACATGTAGCTCCCATGGTTGGTTTATCTAAGCCATTGATGTCATGGCCCATCATGGAATACCACGGCCAAAAAATCTATTCAATTAGTCAATTTTAAAATTTTTATTATTGGCATGTAAATATATTGTTACTCAGACATTGACTGGTCCGCCTCATACACTAATAAAGTAAAATCATGTTTTTTTGGCATTTATTTTATTATCATGCATTAAAAGCTCCTATTGGCAGCTTCAGTAAATGCCATGTGGGTTTTATTAGGTATTTTGAAGTTGACACACCATCAGTTAGATGCACCCTTTTATGTACAACACCTACCTAAAATTCAAATCAATTCATGATAACAGTTGAGAGTGAATACCTACCCATCGAAAAACCCTCCCTCATGAACATTTACAAGAAAACCTACCGTGATAAATCATGATAACAGTTGAGAGTGAATACCTACCCATCGAAAAACCTTCATGATCATTTATAAGACAACCTACTGAGATAAATCATGATAATTGTTGAAAGAGAATACCCACCCATTGAAACCTTCATAAACATTTAGAGCATGTTTGGCTCATGGCATTGGGAAGGATTAGGTGGGATGGAATTCAAAAAAACATAATTATTACACATGGCAGGGGTTGTCCCGTGATACCAGGGCACGGATTAGGTATAACTACCCTCGCTCGTCTGGAGCTCCGGATGGGCTGGACGTGTAGCTCATTGACTGGTGAAAAGTGGTTATGTGGGAAGGCATGAGGACACGTCAGCAAATTGAGTCGTTAGCCCGCATATGTATTCGGTCCATAGAGAACCCCAACCGTCTCCTATTTTTTGTTTTCTAACTTTTTCCGTATGCAGAGGTTGAGTAGCGAGACTCGCTACTAAAGTGACGTCACCAAAGTTTTGTGGGCCCTACAATGATGCATGTGTTGTATCCATACCATCCATAAATTTGGAGAGATCATTTTAGGGCATGATACAAAGAATAAGTCAGATCCAAGGCAAGAGAGGACCCCACCACAAAAACCAGTGGAGAGAGTGACGCCTACTGTTGAAACCTTCTGAAGGTCTACCATGATGTTTATTTGAGATCCAACCTGTTCATGTATTAACTTAGACATGAAAGAAAGGAAAACACAAATAATAGCTTGATCAAAAACTTTTATTGCCCTTAGAACTTTTTAATGATGGGCGTTGCTCTCTCCACTGTTTTCTGTGGTGGGGTCCACTCAAGATTTGGATCTAACTCATTGTTTGGATCATGCCCAAATATGATCTCTCCAAATGGATGGACAGTGTGGATACAAAATATATATGTAACGCCCTGAAAATTGGGGGTCGTGTATATACTCGACTCTCAAGTTGTCGGGTATTACGTATAACCAATTTTACTATTTTATGTTTAATCCAGTTTAATGAGCAGTATGTAATTACTTGGAACATAAATCACAATCACATCTAGTCTACTGAAATGGAAGCGGCTAGTGTATACAAGTCTACAAAATATGTCAATGGGTCGCATAAGGCGTCGCTCAACAAAAATACAAAAAAAAAAATAATAATAATAAAAATTGATACGTCCAAAAGAATAGTGCGCTGAGTCCACCACTCAGCAATCCAAAATCTGTCGGCTAAATCTATGGTGAACCGTCCATCAGCTGGAAGTAGGATAGCTCATCCTCCTCATCTAAGCTCATGCCGCACGGCTCATCAACTTCAGCATCACCTGCATCTATTGAAGAGTCTGGTTGGTATTTTAAAACACCGTCTCAGAGTGGGAGTAAGTGATTAACTCAGTGGGTACTATTAGCCTTAAGTTACAAGTATCAATTCTATGATAAATTTAATAAAAAACATACATTCACAGATCCCTAACTAGTCTTATTAATGCATATGTATGTATTATGATATGATGCATGACCTCGCAACAACACTTCCTCGAGCGACTTCGTCTAACGATCGGGCATGACCAATGCTCCCTCATTGCGACCTCAACTGCCGAGTCGCCAACCTAACTAGTGCGATGTAATCATGATCGTGTTATCTGAGTTTTTAATTAATTCCGTTCATCCAACAGATTGAAGAAACTGGTACACCCCACAGTATTAATGCTCTCAACTAGTTGCGAGGTCAGGACCCCGCGATCCTTGATCCCATCGGGTTCTCCATCTCTGATTTCAAGCACATGGGGAGTGCTGGGAAGTGGGATCGCTCGCGGTCACTACGGGGAGGTTCGTCACCCCAGCGTAAGCCAACAGCTCGAACATATTGTCCCATTCCACCATGTTCGGCTCTCAAGACAGTGGATCGGTTTCAAACGGTTATCAATGGGTTTCAGTGGGTGAAGGGTGTTCTAGGCCCCAAACTCGAAAACTGGGCTCACAAAATTTCTGATCTCCGAATCCGTGCCGACAGCCTTCGTAGTACCCCATTCTCGGCTCCTAGTGTCCATATGTCAGATTCCGAATCTCGGATCCTACAAGGAGGATTTTTTTTTGTACATTTAACTTGTAATAAGCATAACCACAAGTTTACCCAAATCATAAAGGCAACATCATCATCACATATCCATTAATATAGACTTTGAATACAATGCTGAAAGGGAATACATATGTCAAAATAAAATCAAAACTCCAAAAGACATCTGCACGCTCAAAGCTCAACGCCGCTGCAACCTAACATCACCTTCACGCATTTATCGTGCATAAGCTTATAGAAAGCTTAGAAGGTGGTGAAAATGTGTGCACAAGGTAAGTGGTAAGTATACAATACAATGCCATAATCATACAATATCGGAAATACTGGCAAGATCATAAATCATACAATATCAGAGTAAGCAGAAATACTGATAAGTCCATGAATCATACAATATTAGAATACATAATACAAATCAATTATGCAAATAAGTAGTCATAAAGAGTCAAGTTGTCCTGGGGGGGAGGGTGCTAGGACTATGCCAAATTAAAATGATAACAGCGGAATTTAACCAAATAAAAAAAAGATAGCACTATAATCAATTCACAATACTGAAATGTAAAGCAACCTCAAATGTATGAGTATTGAGAGACTGATACAAATGTTGTTCTAAGGATAACCTTACACAAAAAACCAAGGTTTATGGTAGGACAACCTGATTCCTAGAAAGGTCTTTGTATCAAAAACTCAAACGTGATATAGAGAAATAAATAGATAAATAACAAGAAAATGAAATCTAAGTTATTACAATATTCCTCATAATGCTTGAAATGTAAAAGATTATAACATTCACATCTACAAATACATCCCACAATATTGAATGATAAAAGATATAGAAATTAAACCATACATCCACAAAACACAAAGAGTTATAGTGGTTCTCCTGTGTACACCAACTGTTAAACAACAGCCACACAGCTTGCTACTCCACTCCTAATATCCTCACACAGTGGATATTAACGTTCACTATAAAATAGGTTTTTCTCGGGTTCACCTAAAACCCTCACAATTGTGTCTTTCAAGTGGGCTTATGTTAGTGCTATTATATGATACCTCTTTGATTGTCAAATTTTGTGTGTCAAAACCTTGGAATTTTGTGTGTCAAAACCTTGGTGTGTTCTATGTTTAAGACAACCATGGACTCTTCAAGCGGCTTCAAGGTACATTTCAAAGATATAAAGAAGAAGATATAAAGAAGAAGATATAAAGAAGACACAGTATTCTTTATTCACGCAAAGGTTATTCAAGTTCAAGATACAAGCAGTGTGTGAAGGTGTGAAGCTCAAAAGCAAACTCAAGATAAATGTTGGTGTCAAGTTTTTGGACGACTCGTACTTCAGGCTTCAAGTACTAAAAGATTTATCATTCGTTGAATGAAGTAAAGTTCAATGTCCAGACTTCATTATTCAGGTTTGATAGACTATAGTCTTTGACCTTAGGGTAGGTCATTTTGGATACATTATTCAAATGTATTTAAACATGTTTTTGATCTGCTCTTAGACCAGTCCTGGGTCTGGTTCGACCAGTCCTAGCACTGGCTCGACCTGTCTAAGAATTTCCTAGGCCAGTCTTGGACTTGTTCAATTTTATCGGATTTTCTGGTTCGCTCACGACCAGTCTTGGAGTCTGCTCGACCGGTCGTGGGATGTCCTCGACTCGAACCTCGACCAGTCGTGGAGCCTCGATTCAAACTCCAGCGACTAAATTCACTGTCGCTCAACCAGTCGAGAAGGGGTCTCGACCGGTCGTGGACGACCTTCGACCAGTCGTGGACTGCCTACGACCAGTCGAACATCGGTTTTCCTGATTCCGCGCAGAAATTCAAAAATCTATTTCTCCTAAGACCAGTCGTGGGAACTCCTAGACCAGTCGAAGACGAATTTCTGTAGCTATAAATAGCACACGAATTTCAGAGTTTACATATCGAAAAATCTATCAAAGCAAGGCTCCACTCTGAGATAAGTCGTGTTTAATTTTAAGCTAATTTGCGCTTCATTCTAATTTCTTTTGTTAGCTTTTTGCATTTGATTTTATTCTAAATTTCAATCATATTTGAAAAGGGAAATCATGTATTCCTTCTTCTTGGAATTAAAATCAAATAGAGCTAGCCCTTTGTGATTTCATTTAAAATCAATTAGAACTTAGAACCTCAATAATTTGAGTATTGGACATTGAACTATCATCTCTACTCTAATTGGTTCTTCCGGGCTACTGCAAAAGGATAAGATCCAGGTATTCTACAATTCCTGTAATTTCTATTTTGGTTTTGTATGAGATTTACCAGAAAAATCTCTATGTGTATGGTTATCTGAGGAGAGCCAGAAAACTCAGATTGTGGGGTTTTTTGAATTGTGTAAGCCCAAGTGATAAAGACACAATTGTGAAGGTTTTGGTGAACCTGTGAAACCAGTTTTATTAGAGAACGCTAATATCCCCTGTGTGAGGATATTAGGAGTGGAGTAGCATTCTGTGTGGCTGTTTTAGAACAGTTGGTGAACACACAGGCGAACCACTATAACTTCTTGTCTTGTAGATTGAATGGTTATTTAATTCCTTATCTTTTATCATTCAGTTCTATTTTCCTTGTGGATGTGAATGTTGTAACAGTTTGAAATTTCAAGCAAGTGTGGGAATGTTGTAACAATTTAGTGATTTATTTCCAGCAATTCCTTTTATTTGATTCAAGCTTTAAATTCCAAAATTGTTCCAGCAAGGTTGCCCTGCCATTTTTATGGTGTATGGCTGTCCCTAGAACAAGACATTTGTAAAATCAATTTATTCAGTGCAGTTTGTATTTATTTCTTTATTCCTCTTTGATTTGAGAATTTGATACAAAGACATTTTTAGACATAAGGTTGTCCTACCATAAACATTGGGTTTTTGGTGAAAGGTTGTCCTTAGAACAACGTTTGTATCAACCTCTCAAATTCAATAGTTTGAGGTTGCATTTCATTTATGCATTGCAATTTATTTAATTAGTTCATTGGCTATCATACTTTGTTTAATTCCGCTATTATAAGTTTTTATTTGGCATTGTCCTATTCACCCCCCCTCTAGGACATTTAGCTTGGCCATTTCAGCTTACACAATTCAAAAACCCCACACTCTGAGTTTTCTGCATCACCTCAGATAAACCAAGACAATGAGATTTTTCTGGCTTAATCTCAAAAGAAAAAAATACAATGGAAATTACAATAATGTAAAATACCTGAATTTCTCCTTTTATTGCAGCCTGGAAGAACCAAATCGGAGTGGAAGTTCGAATATAGAAGTTCAATGTCCACACTCACTTGTTATTAACGTGTCTCTTGCTTGATTTTATACATTAAGGATCTGTTATCATATTCAATTTGTAAGATGCTCCAAGTGTACAAGTACGAGCTTGAGCAAAACCCAGTATAATTTCTATTCTTGATCCCATGAAAGGCAAATGTTGATGAGCAGCAGTTGGCTGTGAATGTGAATGTGAATATGATGAAATATGGATGTGAATATGATGGCTGTGAATGTGAATGTCAATATGATAAAATATGAGTTGTTTATATTGATGTGAATGTGAATATGATGAAATATATTATATAATAGGTGTATATCAGGAAGAATATGATGAAATATATCATAACAGGTGTATATCAGGAAAAATATTCCGGCAATTTTGTGCTGGAATTTTTTTTTTCAAAAAGAGACTTTTAGCTACGAAAATTTTCGTTGCTAAAAGGTCTACCACATTGCTTTTAGCAGCAAAATTTTTTGCTGCTAATAGTCTTACAATATTTTTTGGCCGCCAAAATTATCGGCGCGAAAAGTGGAATGATTATTTTTAGCAGCGAAAATTTTCGCTGCTAAAAGTCTTCCACGGTTTTTTTAGCGACGAAAATTTTCACTGCCAAAAGTCTTGGAAATTTTGCTACTAAAAAGTCTTGGGTATTTTTTTTGCGGCGAAAGTTTTCGCTACTAAAAAGTCATGGGAATTTTTTTTGCAGCGAAAATTTTAAAAGCTAAAATTCTTGGAAATTGTTTTTTTGGCAGCGAAGATTTTCGCTGCCAAAAGTTTTCGAAATTTTGCTGCTAAAACGTCTTGGGTATTTTTTTTGCGGCGAAAATTTTCGCTGCTAAAAAGTCATGAGAATTTTTTTTGCAGCAAAAATTTCCGCTGCCAAAAGTCTTGGAAATTGTTTTGGCAGTGAAAATTTTCGCTGCTAAAAGTCTTTGAAAATATTTTTGGCAACGAAACTTTTTGTCACTAAAAAGCTTATATTTAGCGGCGATTTCCTTTTTTCGCCGATAAAACCCTTTTACACCGGTCTTTTAGCAACGAATTTAGCGACGAAAATTTTCGTCGCTAAAAGTCATGACTAGATTTGGGTCCCGATTATGGATTTGTCGCTGATCTGTTGGTCGGATCAGTTTGAAATTGAACATCAACGGTTAAAAGAGTTCAAGGGTCTATTTAAGGCTTTCATCATGTATTATTAACAAATACTAATATTAATATGAACTTACTTATAATTAAAAAAATAATTAAAACTCATACTTATATATGAATAAAATTCTAATATTATCATGCTAATATATATATATATATATATATATATATATATATATATTATATATATATATATATATATATATATATATATATATATATATATATAGACACACACACACACACACACACACACACACACTATTAGTCACATATTTATTAATATAAAATTCTTAACATATAATATCATATTACACATATGTATGGGTGGAAAATTGTACAATATCTTTTTTAAAATCACATTAATTGTTAAATAATATACCATCTTATTAAGATGTCTAATAATTTTTGCATACACGTTTAATATTACTAACCTTTATAATTCAATTTTATATTGTAAAATTATTATCCACTATATTTAGTTAATATAATATTGTTTTCATAATATTTTATATACCTTGAATACATGCATATCACTATATTACAATGCATTCTCTTGTGTAAAATTTATAATATAATAAATAGATAAGATAATATACGTATAGTATATTTCATTTCACTACTGGGTGGTTTGATATGTGGATAGGGATCACCTTTGATAGTCAGATTTAATCTAGGTTGCATGTGAATGTTCACTAGGCTAGGTTTGCATCCTATTACGTCTGTTTATATAGTAACACTTGAGTACGGGAAAGTACGAGGTGTTACATAAACATCATGGTGGACCTTCGGAAGGTTTCAACGGTGGGCGTCACTCTCCCCACTGTTTTTTGTGGTGGGGTACACTATAGCCTTGGATCTGACTTATTCTTTGTATCATGCCTTAAAATGATCTCTCCAAATGTGTGGACAGTGTGGATATAACACATGCATCATTGTGGGGCCCATAGAACTTAGCAATATCACTTTAGTAGTGAGTCTCGCTACTCAACCTCTATGTACAAAAAAAGTTAGAAAACAAAAAAAATAGGAGACGGTTGGAGTTCTCTGTGGACCGAATACACATGCGGGCTAACGGCTCCGTTTGCTGACATGTCCTTGTGCCTTCCGATGTAACCACTTTCCACCAGTCAATGAGCTATACGTCCAGCCCGTCCTAAACTCCAGACGGGCGGGGGTAGTACCTAATCCGCGCCCCTGATACCATGGGATAAGCTTAATTAATGCTATGTTTGTAATACGGTCGTACATTGAATGAATATACCCACCATCATTTGAAACTATTGAGAATAACACATATGTGTTATATCCAAACCATTCATTTGTTTTGTAACCTCATTTTATGGCATGGGCCTAAAAATGAGGTAGATCCAAAACTTATGTGGCCCCCAAAGAAGTTTTCAACGGTAGGTATTCAATCCCCATTGCTTTCTATGGTGGGGTCCACTTGAGCTTTAGATCTACCTGATTTTTTGGCCCATGCTCTAAAATGATCTTGAAAAAAGGGTGGACGGTGTGGATATAGCCCATACATCATGGTGGGACCTATACAACTTGCTAACATTGAGTGGAATTTGCACAAGACCCAATGCAATTCCATCTAATCTAATTCCAAGCTATTCCACAGTGAGAGGAATTGGCACGCGACCAAATGCAATTCCATCCCATCTAATCCTATCTAATACCATGAGCCAAACGCCCCCTTATAAGACCTTATATGTGATTCAGGCATTCAAACATCCATTGTATCCAACTTAGATGAGGGTTAACACCAAGTTTCACATAAATACAATATTTAGGTGGGCCCCACCAATTTCAGACCTACCAAGTGGGGCCTACCGTGATGTTTACAAGAAATCTACCCTTTTCATTCATTTTACAAGCTCATGTTAGATATGAGCCCAAAATTTGAGTGGGCCACAAATAGGAAAAAGTGGGGATTGAACGTCCATTGTTGAGACATTTCGTGGGGCTATAAAAAATTTGGATCAGGCTAATATTTTTGTGTTTTCCGTTTTCTCAGTGGAAATCACCTTATGAATGGTTTGGATGGCATATAAACATGACCGTGGACTACGGAAAGCTCTCCATGCAAGGCATTTCCCTTCCCACCTTTTCCTGCGTGTGGCTCACTTGAGTTTTGGTTCTGTCTCATTTTTGGGCTTGTGTCCTAACATGAGTTGTCAAAACGGATGAATGGAGTGGATTTATTACAAACTTTAGCGGGCCCCACCTACCTTCTAACCATAGGAACGGTCCCAGGCAAGACACATATCAATCTAAAATGAAAGAGGTTGGCGTGAATTCATCTGGGCCTTTGAATATGGGCCATCTTTCAATGATCCTAACTGTTTATATGACGAATTTCACTTTGTACGGTGGAGGACACTGATTAAAAGCTCTAAATTGAGATCCCAGGGCTTTCTTTGTGCATCCCTATCCAAGGAAAGCCCTATCAAATAAATGGTATGTGTCATTGAAAAAGAAATAAATAAGCTAAAGTCCCAACGTATCATATGATGGCCATTGATATGAACGGCCAAACCATATGATGGGCCAGGACACATATATAGCATACATGCAGCACATTGATGGCCTAGATCACCTTGGTTCATCCTTTTTTTAGGTCATTTGTTGAAATTTGTGGTTTTTGAAAAAAATAAATTCAAAATTTCAAAATTTTGGAATTTTGCCACCCAAACGATTTTTGAGAATTTCAAATAGGAAAAGTGTGATGTATGTTTTCGCCACCTATCGGAAATGATAGAAAGAGTTTTGAATTGTTCCTAAGTGGACTTATCATGATTATTGCATGTTGGATCCAGACAGGCTTGTCTTATCTTAGAAGCAATTCGCTTATAACCCATCAACAATTGATAAGGGGACGAATCATGCTTTAAAAACAGTGTATTATTTTACGTGATTCAACCAAAACAATTGAAATATATTTTATTTGATTTTATATTTTTCGGTATATCCAACACAATTTTTACTAACATCATCACACAATGAAAGCCTAGCATGCATGTAATCCAAAACATCGTCCCACTGTTGATGGGGCATGACCTAAAAATCTCCTCTATTGGTAGATCGTAGAAATCTAATATGATACCAATTAGTTTGTTTTTCAGACTCATGAGTCACTCTTAATAGGACCCATATCTTAACTGTCCACATTTAATGTACACTGTGGTCCACTAGAGACACCCAATTCCATATATGTGGGACCCTTTTGTTTGTTTGTTTTTGTTTTTTTTTAAAGGATTGTGGGACCCATTGTTAGGTACCCAGACCATTGATCTGATAGATGAACCGGTTCATAAGGTGATTCCCATCAGAATGAATGAAGGGAAAAAAATAAAATCAAATATCATCCTAATCCTTCTATGGGCCCACTTGAGTGTTGGATCTAGTTCACTTGTGGGTTCTCATCTTAACATGAACTGGTGAGGCTGATGGAGGGATTGGACTTCACGAGGACAACATGGTGGGCCCCACAAGGCTTATTGCAAGCAATTTATGTCCTTCAAAGAGAGAATATGAGAAGAGGCTAATATTAAGATGGAAGAGGAGATAGGAGGGGCCAGATGAGAAAATGAGACTCTCTCCTTGAATATTAAGTATGGTTAGATGAGAAGGAAAAACAAAAACCATAATCACCGTAAAAAGGTAGGGAGGGAGATGTTGGATCACCTAACATGTAAGCGCTAAAGTTAGTAATAATTTGAAAAAAGTTATACCCAATATTTCTACCTTTTAGAAAGGTGGAGTAGCTAGACTTAAGACAAGAGGAAGAATGGCCTGCTTATTTCTATTGGCAATAATTTTGCTAACAAACATTGCCATGTTTTTGTGACAAGTAAAATGAGTTATATTATCATGTTAGTATCATGTGATGTCCAAAATCTCAGAAGCTTTCAAATTTCTCCAATTTTTTAATGAGAATTTAGGTAAATATTCAATTTTTTGAATAATACATGCATATAATTTAAAATATTTATTAATTAATAAGACTGAAAAGGTACTATGAAGTCAAGCTCTGGGGGCTCCCTTGTAATGTGACATCCACCTCATCAATTGCATATGATGCACCCTTTAGTGGTGGGCCATGAATAGAGTTGTACATGAGTCAAACCATGTTGAGCTTGGTATGGCTCGGCCAATAGCTAATCCTAGCTTGAACTCGGCTTTGCTCAGCTCGGTCCTCGAGCCTAATTGGCTAGCTCGGCTTGGTTTGAGCCTAATTAATGCCTGTGCAATATTTTCTCAAACACAAGAGAGTGCATCTTAAATTTCTCAAAACAATAATAATACCTTACAAGTATTTCATCAAACACTCGAGGAGCAGCATTAAAATCAAGAGATAAGGGAAGTCTTATCATGTAAAGTATTTTTGTATTGATTTGTTTCGAATTCATTCCTTCCTCGCCACCAACTATCTTGTGGAGAATGTATACAATCAAAACATCACTTTGTTGAGTCATTTTATTAAACACTTGGCGAGCAACATCAATATCAAAATAACTGAGTTATTGAGCTGATTCGATTCCAGTCGATCCAACCTGAGGTTCCATCTGAGTCGAGTCGAGCTCGGACAAGTGCGAACTCGGCTTGAATTTTTTTTTGAGCTTTAAAAATCAGCTCAACTCAGTCTGAATCCAATTTTAAGCGAAAGCAAGTCGAGCTTTTTCCAAGTTGAGTTGAGTGAGCTGATCAAGCCAACTCGACTTGTGTACAACTCTAGTTGTGAACCTAAAAATCAGGCCAATTCATGACTTAGGTGGGCAACATCACAAACACGAGTTGAGAATAGATATCCACCCATTGAAACCCTCATTATCATTTATAGGGTCTATTGAGATGTGGCTCATGCATGGAGACCATCCATTATGTGAGGGGTGACACCAAGTTTCAGCCGGATCCAAAACTCAAGTGGGTCCCATAAATGCTTTTGGATATTTTAGGTATGATATCACGTGGTTTTAGATGGTATTGCCCACTCGTGTTCTAAATATGACTGATTGTTGGAATATCCTATAACCTAGATTGGGCCCACAACGGAAATAGATAACGGTGGGCCCCATAGAGCTCCACCTCATGGGAAGCTCCCATGGCGTGGACCTATAGTACCATTTCCCCTTGATAATAAATACTTTTAATTATTTTATTTCTTTGAGATTATTCTCATATTATCTTAAGAAAAACCACAAAATTGAAAAATCTCTCAAAATAATTTACAAACCAAGAAATTTTCAAGAAAAAGGTTTCCAACCATGCCATTAAATGGAGAAATAAGCCTAAGTTGTACTAATAATCTACTTTGATCAAGAGAGGTTTGCTAGAATACATCCTGATATTTGCGACTTTAGCAGTTAGTTTGGAAACCTTTTATAAAGTAGTCCTCATCACTAGGTGTGGCAATGAGTGCCCAACCCTGAAGGGGGCAAAGCTTGAGCCACTAAACTTGGCCCCCTCGACATGAGGGCCCGACTCAGACTTTAAATTTAAGTTCGATTTCTCAATCGCGCTAAGTTAGGGCCACGATGAATAAATAGTATGCCTAGTGTATATTATACAATACATGTGTATTAGTATTGAAGACCATAGTACACTAGTATATATAATAATATGTGGAACTTTGTCATTTATATGTGGTGAATGATACAGGTACTTTTAAATTATTTGAATTGTGGACTCAATTTAAATGGTAAACTATATATTATTGTACTCATTTAAGTCTATACATACAGTGAATATTTAGGTGAGGCTTACGCTTGGCTATTGAAAGATCTTATTTGATAGAAGTGTGCCACATAAATATCTTAATACTTTAAAAGAGTTTGATGATTAAAAAACATGCATTTATGAATTATAAACTAATTCCACTTGTAGCATATCTAACTTATTTTTAACTCATAGGGCCAATCGTAATTGGGCATGACCCTAGCCTGGCCCTAGCCCAGCCCTTGCTTAGAATGGCTCTCTAAAGTGAGAGTGAGGGCTCGGGGTTAATTAGGAGGGCCAACCTCAACCAGTCCCATTGCCACCCCACTCATTATAGTTTTTTTTTTTTCCTCTTAAAAGAAAAAAAATAAAATTGGATTGAGATATTTTACCTTTTGATTATTTAAAAGTTTAGAAGATCATCTGCATACAAATAAAGTGTCAAATGATGAAATGGTTAAAATATTTCAATAAAAAAAATATTATTTTTATCTCTCCCCATCCAAGATGTGCCCACCATGTACATGGTTTAGAATACTTAAAAGATGACTCAAGTCAATGGTGAAGTCCTGACACGGGTCTGATTGGCTATTGGGCTTTTGGGCCTGGCCCATTTTATGCCGGTGTTCGCTTGGAATACTAGGCTTGAGAGACACGTCCAGGCCTAAAATTTAAGCCCACTAAATGATTGATGATTGACCCAGGCTTGGGCTTCATTTAGGAGCTTGTAAGCCTAGCCCAAGTCCATCTCAATAGGCTTGTTTAGGGTCTCAACAGCATTTTTGTCATATATCATGCAAGATTGGACACATTAATGAACAGCTATAATGACTCGAGTCTGGGCTGGACTCAGGCTCAGCTGTGTATAATAATCTTAACTGGGCTCAGGCCTGTTTGTTTTGGCCAGTCGTGAGCCTAGGCCGGGCTCCAGCATAGGTTTTATTTGGAGGGCTAGCTCGGACAGACCTTAGCCCCACACGGGCTCGGCCAGCAAACATTTGAAGAAGGTTGCATTAAACCCATCAGGCCCACTTCCAAGTGGGACACCACAAAGGTTGCTACCAAAAATCTGAATGAACCCATGTGGCCCACATGTATGAGATTTGGACGGTTCATTCGGTGTGGTCCTACTGAAGGTCTTTTTCCACATTGAATAAGGAATATTGCCTGGCATTGATTTGACAATTTTGGTCATCCAATAGGCAGTGGGGACCACCAGATGAACGGTCAGGATCATCAAACGCTTAGATATAGGATCTCCAAACAATGACTTTTCCTTTTCTAATTCTTTATGTTGTACCATACGCTACTTGCATGCACGTGAGATGCACATCGGTGTGGGATAAAAGAGGCCCACTTTCAACATCTTAATAAAGAACATCCTTAAAATAGCTATCTCTTCCATTATTTTTGTCTCTATCCATGTTTTCCATACACATCTCCCTATCTCTCTCATTTATTCCCAGATGCATGTATTATCAAGAACCAGAGTGCCGTGGAGAAAAAAGGTGGGCCACATCATAATGATTATATGGTACGAAAATCAAGCTGATCCATTCATTTATGTGGGCCACGCCAGTACACCATTGGGAGAAGGTTCATTTATTAGACGGTTAGGATAGTCCAATCAAATCAAGATTTTATTAGTTGTCAATTAATGGTGGTCCCCACAGGATGCCCGGTCTAGATCACGATGAAAATGTGCCACGTGTATACTATATGATCTAGAGGCACGTAAATGCTCCACCTCTGGAGCAAAACATGCATGTTGATTGAAGACAGCTGGTTGTCGTTTTTGTAACCGTCCATTTCCTCATATATGCATGGCCCACCTAAGGAACTGATTAGAGCTTTGGGCTGAGGAACACTCACCACATGTACATTGGTACATGTGGTGCGTTTGTATTTGGCGCTTGAAGATGGTGCATCTGTCATTAGCATTATCGAGGAAAAGCGTGGATTACTGAGTAAATTCTGTGGGGCCCATCGTGATGTATGTATATTATCCACGCCGTCCATCCATGGTTTCAGATCGTTTTTGGACATACAAAAAAAATTACAGCATATTCAAAGCTCAAGTGGACCACACCACAGGAAAACTTCTTGGGGCCAGCCATGCATATAGTTGCAATTGGACTTGTCATCATTCAAATTATCTATCTTGTCCGTCCATTACATCTAGGCTAATCTCTTTCTTACCGTGAAAGACTGCAGCAATCAGATCGTCCTAAACATCCACCACCCGACTTATCTTTAATGAACAATATTGTTCATCAATTTCTATAAGCCACTGAATGGAAGGTTTGGATCATCCGAAAACTATTATTTATTGTAGGCTGCCAAGGAAGAACGAACTCAGCCTGATGGACGGTCCAGATGGGTGATGTGGATGTCAACGACTCCAAATGCAAGTATATGCATGGTAAGGTTCTGATGCACTCGGCCCACCAGACAATTACTTAATGTGACCAGGACAAAACCATTTTGTGGGAGTGCGCATATGGAATGTTTATTATAGGATTTTGCTACCATGCGCTTGTGGAGAACGTTGCCGCACATGGACTGGTCTGGTCAATGGTTATCAAAATCCTCACTAGGTTTTATTAAAATGATTAAGATCCGACAGTTGATGAATTGGTCATATGCTTGGACGAACCGTATGATCTTCAAGTGGGCCCACCGATCAGTAATCCGAGCCGTCATTGAACGGCCCGGATCAGTCAACATCAGGTGTCCATCTACTCATGCCACGTGTCTTCACTTGAGCATGTGCCAAGTGTTCTCGTGTATATGTAGTGACATGCGTGCATGTCATCTCTTTGATGTGTGCCATGCCATACGTTCTTCCAGGAGTGGATTAGGTGTTGCCCTGGCTACACCTTAGCGGGTGTTACCCTTACCGTGGGACCCACTTTGATGATATTATTTTGAATATCCACTCCGTCCGTCCATTTTTCCAACCCATTTTAGAACATGCTCCCAAAAAGTAAGCAGATATAAATCTCAGGTGGACCACATTACAGGAAAACAGTGGTGATTGAATGCCCACCATTCAAAACTTCGCAGAGCCTACCCTAATTTTTCTTTGCCATCTAACCTGTTGATGAGGTCAACCAGAATTGGATGGAGGGAAAAAAGCTGTGGTCTACCTGAGATTTGGATTTACTTAATTTTTGAGATCACGTCCTGAAATGAGTTGGAAAAACGGATGGACGGCGTGGATATGCAATGCATTCATCAAGGTGGGCCCCACAATTTAAGTGTAAGGTGTTACCCGCGTAATACCTAATCCGCTTTCCATTCTTGCATTACATGCTCAATGATGAGGTGTCATCCACACCTTATGTTCACACGTGGCGCACTATAATTACATCTGAATGATTAGGTGTCATCCACCCTTATCTTCACACGTGGCACATATAATTACTTGCGCATATCTAGGGGAGTAAGTGGGGGACTCGGTTTCGGTGGTGACCCTCCGCTACTCAACTCGGTACTGGTCAAAGCTATGTGGGTCCCACCATAATGTATATGTTTCATCCACGCCGTCCATCCATTTTCCGATACCATTGTAGGCCATGATTTAAAAATGTGGCAGATCAAAAGCTCAACTGGAACACACCAAAGGAAACAAAACAGTGGGGATTGAAAGTCCACCATTGAAAACTTCTTGTGGGCCACATAAGATTAATATCAAGCTGAGTTTTATGATTTCCCTTCATCCAGGTTTATGCAACGTTACGAACATATTGGATGACAAAAAAAATATCGTGGTGGGCCCTGGAAACGTTTCAATGGTGGGCATTAAATTCCTACTGCTTCCTCTAGTGTGGTCCACTTGAGCTTTGGATCTGCTTCATTTTTGGAATCATGGACTAATATAAGCTCAGAAAATGAATGAACGATGTGGATAAAGGACATACATCACAGTGGGGACTATGGAGCTTTTCCAATCCCAATGACTACTGATGTAGAGCGGGTTACGGATTGTTTGATGGCCAATTGTTTGATGGCCAAGATGGATCATAAAAGGCTCGATTGGAGGCAAAAGTGACCCAGATCGTGAGGGCTTTAAAATGGAGTATCTCGTAAAATGGTAAGTTATTGGGCATATTATATATGATTTTAGAGTAGGACGAGCTACTTTAGCTGCCCAACCCTATTATGCACGGTTGTGCACATTGAATTTGTAAAATACCATCATATCGGTAATTGCATTATTGGTTTTTTTTTTTTTTTCTTTTTCGTTTTTAGTATTTATAGTAAGTTTTAGTTAGGTTATAACTCTTTGGCCATTGGGCTCAAGGAGTTGTGTCCAGCATGAAAAGTGCTTCGAATAATTAAGAAAATAGCGTGTAAAACTAAATAGGACACTTACTATCTTTATCTAAAAATCATGCGTACTAGTAGGAATCACGACTGTTTATAAATAGTAAGTTTATTATTTAATTATAAGTCACGATTTCTAAGAGTTTTAGTTGTAGTTTAATTTTGAAACTTCTTCCCTGGCTTAGTATTCCTATTTAAAGGGCGGTAAAGTCATTTATTCATTCATCAATTAATTTACGAATTTTCTAGAATATAATTTCTATTTCTTGGGTTTTCCTCATAGTTCAAGAAGTATCCGTGAGGAGTTCAAGTACGCTATGTGGATTCAAAGTAGTTATCCTTGAGGATGATGGTGATTGACCTCATCATGTTCATCTTTGCGTCAAGTACCGAGCTCGGTATTGGAAGGGTAAGTCGATTGGGTCAGGTCAGGTGGGGTTGGATAGAGTTAACCCGAACCGGATCTGACATCAAGAGACCCAGGCTGCAACCCAACTTGAACCCCATTAACCTTAAGAGAACCCCACCTGCATCCCAACTTGACCGGTGTTTCATCCCTAGATGTGTAGCTCGATCCAAAACCATTCCTTTATGCTCAATCCTAATTTAACTTGACTCAATCTTTTATTTATTTATATTTTTTATACACACCCACATTTCATGCATTCACACCCACACTACATGGGCATTTGATTCCATAATCTCAATGTTGAAATAGAGTTTATCTACTGCAGAGTCATGATACCGAACCCAACCCAATACATGTTATTCTAACTGGTCGAATTTGCTCAACTTGAACTGCACCCTATTTTAAATTAGGCTAGGGTTTTTCAATCTTAGCTTGACCCGAGGATCTTGACAACCCCACTTAAACTTGTTGGGTTAATAGGGTTGTGCCTTAGCAGCAGAACTGAAATCTAAGGAAAAAAAAAAAAAAGCCTATGGAAATTTTCACATGCACCTAGTTGCATTCGGACACATTGGCATCTATGTCTAGTCTATTCATCATAAGTTGCTTTGAAAATTCACACGGTCGGATGATCCACACAATTAGTGGAATGCAAAGCTAGATTAACAATATGATCTTTCATAGACGATGGTCCAATTACATAGGCTTACAAACTTCCAATTGCTATGGCTTTTACATGGGTGGAAGAAGAAAGGAGTAGACCTATTAATGGATAGCATAAACAAGTGATCCCAATGCCAATGATTCCAAATACAACTAGGTGCATAGGAATGTTTTTGTACATTGAACCTACTATTACGAATTTATGTTAGTGCTTTGCGGGTTTCTCTAATCTTAATTAGAGATATTTAATCGTTCTTCATTTGATATCAAAGCCAGTAAAGTAAATGTAAGCATGAAAAGTTAAACTATATATATATATATACACACAGAAATGCTCAACCTGCAGGATTGAGCTCTACCTGCAGGATTGTTTCAGAAAATGCATGAAGCGATCCTGAGATCGTTGATCTCATTCATGGATCCACCAGATATTGTTGGCTGGTCATATATAAGATCTCTGCTTTACATCAATCAATCATCTAGATTAATTGAAACCATTGATCTGGTGGGCGGGCCACCACATTTACATTAGCAATATCATAAGGGACTATAAACGAACCTAGCTAGTCGTTGCTTTAGTGGTGTGCAAATGCATAATTCAATATTACTGAGAAAATATTAGAAATGGTACACATTCAATGGCAGGAATAGGAGACTGGCCTGAAAAATCAGAATTTTGGCCCAACCCGGCCCAAAACGGTTCAAAACTGTGCCAATCCCTACACTAGGCCCGGCCCGTTGACAGCCCTACTTGGAATGTCCAAACTGTTTTATTCTTGAGTTATGTTGCATGCATGTGGTGGCCCACCCTACCAAGAGTTTCGGTGGACCAAGAAAATTAATTGCCCAATGATCAACGAAGATAATAAAAATGAAAAGTGGGCCATCCTGCATCAATGCTGAGCCTGTAAGGTTTTTGTAGACTTCCATCTCCATTAAGCAGATCTTCTTTGTCAGCATGGGAGTTAATTTGGGTGGATCCATCAAATAGACTACTCTTCCAACTACAGCTCCGAACCGTTGGCTTGTGGGCTTGACGTAGACATGGGTCTTATAAGCCCAATGGGCTCGATGATGAACCATGGGCCCAACTTTTTCAAACTGAAAAAGCCAACATTTGAACTGGAATTGGGATTCCTATCTGCATATATAAAGCCAGACATGTGACTGAAAACACAAGTAGAGCTTTCCACCAACTCCACCTGATAAGAGTTGGTCGGGTTTTGGAACTATGTTTAGATGTGGCCCAGGCCATGCTGTTGGACGCATCTCACAACACTAAATACTCTGCCCTTCAAAAACTGCACATATGTGAATGTGGCAGACATAAGAGATCCTAGCCATTCATCATTTAAACCCTCCATGTGACGGAAATCAGGTCAATTACTCTTCAAGCTAATGACATCTACCTAAAAATATATGGCTACCAACAGAAATTAAAACCAATACGTTGTGCACATGTGGCCCACCTGATGAACTGATTTGCCTGATTTTCAGGCCATGAGTTCCTGACACCAGATAATACAAATCATCTACACTTCTGTCTTTGTTTTGTTTCAGGTCTTGTCGGATCGAGTCATCTCATGCAACTCATAGCTAAACTATATGGGTGGGTTGAATCAGATAGGAATCTGATTCAACTCAAGTCCATCCCATTTACTCAAAGGGGTCACATTTCTGGCTTGAGCCTAACCCACACTTATTAGCTAGCCTATGTTCATCCCCATTATCGCCATCCCTTGCGATAACCAATTAAGGAGAGTTATGTGTGATTTGTACAGATATGCATGGTGCATTTGAAGATATGCAGATATATACGGAGTGTAACTAGAGTGTATCAGATGGTGCCATATATTGCTTAAGTGACTAAAGCGTATTAGATGGTGCCATGTATTACTTAAGTGACCGGTGAAGAAGCAGTCGTGCGTGAACAATTACAGGGCATGTGGCAAGAGCAGAAGTAAAGGAATTCAAGTACTGGGGAGCAGTTATGATAACCGTTGGAACGTGAGAATGATCCAGATGGTTGGATCAAAGATATAAATAGTGAAGTAAAGCAGCAAGGAAAATCGTCTCATACCAACCCAAACCAGCCAAATGTATCTTTCAATTATCTTGCCAATTTACCAGTTAAAATTACATTCCATAGTGTAATCATTTACTTTCCTTGTCAAGCAAATTACATAGTATAATCTTTACTTTTCAAGCTCGCTATTTACATCCCATAGTGTAATCTGTAGCGGTAATCAAGTAGCTGGTAGTTTCTAACTATAATTTGAATCCATGCTCGCATGCTGGGTTTGGTTCATTAATCGGAAAGGTGTCTTGCAGCTGCTCTTCATGATTGATTGTTAGAATTCTTTTCTCATTTTCTTTTTATCTTTATCGAAAAGTACTTTCGTACGGAAGGTAAAGGTGCAAACTCATCATCAGAGGACGAACCCTACCCCGTAAATATTGCCTGATATGATTTTACGCATTGAGTGAGTGACTGAATAGGCGACCAATCTTTTTAGCTCTCGGTCATACACTACGTGTCTTCCTATCTTGGCGCTTGGGGTCATTGTTGTTCGATTTGAATTGAAGCGGAAATTTCAATTCGGGCACGCCTGCGCACCTAGTGTAGGAAGCAACAGTAACAGTCTGAATCCACTTCCAAAACAGGATGGACTAGTTGATCCGCAGGCCGAATTGGCCATTGCCACCTTGCATGTAGACATTTGGTTTTCTTTTCTCTAAATGTCTATATCTTTATGCATGTTACCCGAGTGATGAATGGATGAATAAGAACATTCACCTTCAGAAGTAGGGATTTGATCAATTTTAAGGCTCGGCTAGTCTGGGTCAGGGATGAACCAATTTCCCTCTCGGGCCTGCTTGCTAAGCCTTTGACCCTTATAATGTCCGGCCAGGTTGGGTTTATCTGGACCAGCCCAAGCCCAGCTCATTGCCTCTGCCACGTGCACATGACACGTTGGCAAACAAAAGATTCAGCTTGCAATGACTGCATATGATCATTCTATTATATTATTACACCTTATATATATATATATATTATATATATATATATATATATATATATATATATATATATATATATATGATTTCATGGTTTTGATTGGGCCACATCTATGCTATGTGAAAGGAAGCGTTTACATGGTCTCATCATATTCTATGTTGTATCACGTAATTCCTGTTTCTTCTCTACGAAAAATGTATTATAAAAAAAGGAAAAAAAATCATATAGACGGTCCGCATTCAACAGAAGAGGGTCAAGATTTCAATAGTGAGGCTCTTAATTAATAAATGAGATAGCTGTACTTTTCCATTCACACTAGGTCCACTGAATCAACGATCACCGTGGGCTTGTCATGTATGAAATTCAAGACTCCAAGGTTCACAGTTCTCATTTTTAACTAAAATCTACTAATTATTTACAAATTTTGATTAAATCCTGAGTCGACTCATAGGACGACTCGACTGTGTTTTCCAATCATCCTGACTCAGCCGGACAGTGAATCTAGTTAGTTTTTTGAATTCTAGAATTTACACGCCTGACATATCTACAGCTCGGATCATTCAATCACGGGCCCCAAATGTCCAATTCCTACACCTGAGCAAGCTTCATTTGTTGATGAGCTGGTCGCTGAGAAAGGAAACGGGTCAGATGAGTTCTTGACTTTTGAATGAAAAATGAACGATGGCGCCTTTTATTTTTTCCAATATTCAAAACTAAAACGTCACCGTATGTGAAGTACCACGTGCAGCCCATTTTTTTTGCCCACGTTTCACTTGTAGAAGTTATCTGATCCATCCAAAAGGATGGCCATGGCGAGAATATTGTATAAAACGGAAGTCGTGCATGTCTACGCGTATGGGGGCTCACAAAATCAAAGTCAATGGAAATCCAATGGTCAGACTCCCATGCATGTGTGGTCTACCTAATGAGTGTATTTCCCTGATTTTAGCATCAGGTGATCTTAACGAGGTGGCCTACCTTTTGAACGACTCAGATGTCCTACAAGCATAATCTGTTGGCGTGAAAGACCGGTCATGTGCGGGATCATTTTCTTTCTCAATTACTAAAGTAGTAAGATAGACATAACGTAACACTCAACATTAGTGAATCAAAGTCACACGTGAGGCGAGCATCTTATGTAATCATTGATTGGGACTCAATAGCTATCCATCATGAAGAAATCTAATGCCTCCGTGTGAACCGTACATTTCGTCCACGTGTATGATGATCCAAAACCACTCATCCCGTGGGCTCTTCCATTTATTGGACAGCAACCAAATCAAGCTTACCTGCATTGTACGCTGATTATGTGCTGACGTACTGAGATGTGATTGGTAGGGGCGGCACGCTGTCAAAGATGGCCGGCACCGTAATAGTAATAATAATAATAATAATAATAATAATAATTATAATAATAATAATAATAATAATAATTATTATTATTATTTTTAAGATTTGCAGCTAGGACGTACTCAGCCTATCTTTGGACAACAGACTGTCCCACCAATCATAATTCACTACGTTACTATACCACCGTTGAAGGTGGTGTGGGAATAACTACCCTAGCCAACATCCACCTGCATAGACGGGTCGATAGCCCTGATAAATGTATGGGAAAAAGGGTCAGTTTGACCTGAAATGAATTTGACCTAAAGTTTTAGGGTACATCCGATCAATGATTTTACCCACCCAATAATACTTGTGGCATGGGAACAAGGATACGGGGAACAAGGATACGGATTGCTAGTGAACCTTTACCTAGCCGGATGTTCCTTTGTTCGAAAGCTAGGTGAGGCCCATGGTGATATTTGTGAGCAATCCACTCATTCGAGCATTCAAAAATCTTTGCCAAGAGTCCACAAAAGCTTTGTAGATTTGGAGTAGTTAGCTTAGAAGAAGACTGATAATTGACCGGGAACCTCTTTAATTTTATCGTCAGCTCTGGCTTTGCGACTTCACCGGATCCTCCTTCCTATATCTGGCCATTGGACTCTTCAGGTAACTTTTCCACTAAATTGGCTTGGATTTTGGGTAGGGAAATGGGGCAGGGTCAATGGTGGAACATTTGGATTTGGCATCCGACTATCACCCCAAAAATGCGTTGTTCAGTTGGAGAATTTTAATGGGAGCTCTTCCTGTGGACAGCCGGGTTTAGTGCAAAGGAGTACACCTCGCTTCCAAGTGTTCCTACTGTCAGTATGGCCCCACTTTCAGCCCGCAGGGGGAATCCATAACCCATCTGTTCCTGCTGGGTTAGCAAGCTACCTCTATCTGGCTTTTATTTCTCGGTGCATTGTGGTATCTCTTTCCTCAATCACCTCTCTATCGAGGACAGGCTGCGTCATTGGAAGGGTGCTGATGCGCCTGGGGCAGCTTCATCGATTGTCAAGCGAGTCGTGCCAGTTCTGATATTGTGGGAGCTCTGGTCGAGCCACAACGGGGCCAGATTCAATGAGCATCCTATGGAGGTGCAAACTGCGATCGCCCGCATCAGATGGCGGGCACTTCATCTTCTTGAAGGAAATGCAGATATTCATCAGAGGTTTTATGGGGACAGATTTGTGGGCGCTCCTTCCACCTGCCCTGCATTCACCTTTCACGTCATTCGGTGGAATAGACCTACAGCAGGATGGGTGAAATTGAATGTTGATGGCTTGGCTAGTGGAAATCCTGGGCGTTCAGGGGGAGGTGGTGTGTACAGAAATAAGGAAGGTAAGTTGCTGTTTGCTTTTTCTGTGGGCTACGGGGTGGGCACAAACAATAAGGCGGAAGTTAGAGCTATTCACGATGGTCTAGTGCTCTGTTTGGAGCGTCGTCTGAGGCAAATTTTAGTCAAATCAGATTCTACAGTGGCGGTTAGCCTCACTTGTTCCACGTCGCCTATCCCTTGGTAATGGAGACCATGGATCAGTAGAATCAAGAGGCTGATGCTGAGCTGTTCCATTTCGTTTGTTACGATCCTTAGGGAGGGCAATGGTCCGACAGATGGCATGGCGAAGGAGGGTAGTCAAAAGTAGATAGCTGGAGTTACTGAAGATGCCAAGGATTTCTCTCCCCACGTTCGTGGCCTCCTGTTTCTTGACAAAGTAGGCCTTGGCTCTGTTCGTTCCTCCCTTTCTTAGTTCTCCCTGCTCGCAGTTAGAGCTCTGTTTTTAGTAGCGTGGGAGGATCCTGTGATTAGGGGGGTTCGGTGTGGGCAGGGGCTCCCTATTCAGTGTTTGCTGGATTGTCATTTTTTGTAATTAGCTTTACACGATAGGTGTGACCCATTTTTTGTCTGGCCACGCCCGAAGGGCTGTACAAAGATAGTTTTGGTGTTCCAAAAAAATAAAGTTAAAAAATTTTATAAAAAGAAAGAAAAAAAAAGACTAATGATTGACCCCATCACATACTTCCCTAACTCACAATTCAGATCACGGGATTCCAAACACGAAACGCAAGGGTTGATGATTTACTTAATGTTGAACGAAACAATACCTCGATCTAATAATCCTAACCATGTAATAAATGGAACTTTTTATTTATTTATTTATTTAAATTTAAAAATTTTAAATTCCCATTGAATACGGGTAATTGCTGTTTTTTCAGGTATGACACCGATTAAGGGTTGCGATCATCCAAACAGTGTTGGACCTACTGAATGAACGGTTCGATGGCATGGACCCATCCAACACATTGTAAATTCTCAATGCTCATGCTTATCAACACCATCGGCATTTTACTGGTTTAAATTATAAGGAAACGGATTGGCTACTCCCATGCCACCAGCCAATGGCTGATGGTCGGTGCTCTGTGGGCCCCACCATGATGTATGTGTTTCATCCATGCCGGCCATATATTTTTATAGATCATTTTATGGCATGATACCAAAACTGAGGTATATTATGATCTCAAGTGAACCACATTATAGAAAACAGTGTTGAATGAACTTCAACCATTAAAAACTTTTTGGGGGCCATAAAAGTCTTGGATCTTCATTTTTTCCCTTCATCAGGGTCTGTATGGCCTAATCAACAGATTGGATGTCAAATAAACAGTACATTGGGCCTTAGGAGGATTTTAATGATGGATATCCAATCACTATTGTTTTCCTGTGGTGTGATCCACCTGAGATTTATATTCCTATAGTTTTTGGTATCAAGCCCTAAAATGATCTTTAAAAATGGATGAACGGAATGGATGAAGCACATACATCATGGTGGAGCCCACAGAGCACCGACCATCAGCCACGGGGCTGGTGGCAGGGGGAGTAGCCAATCCGTTCCCAAATTATAAACAGTTCTCATGCGAAGTCAAAACGAGTAGCGCCAAACTCCCAACAAGTTGCATTCTTGATTCGATGGTGATAAGATTCACGTACAGTGAAATTTTGATTGCAGGTGCTTTCACATTGGATAGGACGATGATAAGGTTTGTGTACGGTGCAATTTCATTGCAGCTGCTTTCACTTTCGTATTGGGCGGCGATGAGATTGACCTACATTGAAATCTCATTGCAGGCGTATTCACATTTGATTGCTCTCTCTCTCTCTCTCTTAAAGCAGCCTAGTCTTAAAGCAGCCTAGATGCGACTTCAATGTACGTCATAAGGCTCACTCATTAAAACAGTGAATTCAAGAAATTACAAGAAGAAAACTAAATCTGAAGGGAGAAAATAACTAAAATTTCTTGTAAGACGAGGTTGCTTTCTTTGAGATGTGTCTTGCCCTTTGAAATATGATCTGATGAAAAAGGTTTCCTGGCATGTGAAAATATGCCTGCTAACGCCTAGGATGTTGAATATATTCTTGCTTATATGGGTTAGAGCATAGTGCAAGTGTTTTTAAAATTCAAGTATTAAAAATAAAAAAAGATACTGAAATTCTTTATAATTGTTGTGGAAAAACACCCTCCGACAGTTAATGCAAGCAATGCAAAATTATAAAAGAAAAAAGACCAAAACCTAAAACCCAAAAGCCAAAAAAGGACAAAAGAAAAATAAAAGAAACGTCTCCTCTCTTCTCTTATTTGTTGTGCATGGTGAAGCTTAACTTCCATTGGCTCGACACATGCTTTTTCTATGAGTGCGTTTATAAAAGAAGAACATAGGTAAAGAGAGTATGATCCTTTGAAGTATTTCTTTGTAAGAGATTAGTTGTACAATGAAAGAGTGAGAGGGGTATTCTTTGTATTTTAAGTCTATGTTTAGTAAAGATTAAAACTCAATGTTGTTATCTTTTGAACATATGTACATTTTTGAACTATGTAAATATCTGTGCTTCTTAATTTTTATTTTTCTCTTCAACTTTTGAGTTTTTAATTTAATTCTTTTCTTTTTTGATTTTGATATGCTTGTTTTGACTGTGTGCACATGTTTTTTGCAATCATAATCATTTGCCATGCCTTGTCCCTATTGCATTTGAGATTAACTTTTCACATTTAAAAAAAGGGAAAAAAAAGAAAAAGAAATTGATGATATGAAGTCAATTAGTCCAAATGCATGTTAGGCTTCTTGCCCACTACCAATGGACGGTGAGAGATAAGCATCCACCAGCTCTTCATGAACTCTCTCTCTCTCTCTCTCTCTCTCTCTCTCTCTCTCTCTCTCTCTCTCTCTAATCACTTACATATCCATGCACTCACACACTATGGAATTTCATCACATTGATTACTCGAACCCGTGATCTCTCTCTCTCTCTCTCTTCTCTCTCTCTCTCTCTCTCTCTCTCTCTCTCTCTCTCTAATCACTTACATATCCATGCACTCACACGACAATGGAATTTCACCACATTGATTACTCGAACCCATGACCTCGTGTTGAAACTCTTGTGAGTCTACTATTGCGGCATGAGTAAGGACACAAGTTTTTCATGAACTCCTGGCACACAAAATCTTTTTCTAAAATTTTGATACCTAAGCTGTAGATGATCATGAAATGATGAATTCTAGCATACAACAAGTTGTAGGTGATTATTCCTCCCAATATAGACACTTCCATTTTTTATTTTTTTATTTTCACACACGCACACACACCCCTACACACTTATGCCTTAGTGGGATTTCACTACCTATGGGTACTCGAACCCTTGATCAGGTGTTGAAACTTCTGAGAGTCTACCACCCGAGCAAGAGTAAGGACCCAATATAGATACACTTTCATTGATGCAACATCAATGACACACAACAACTCATATCTTTGTTTAATAAATCCCAACAAAAATATCTCCTAACACCTTCCAAGAGACTATTACAATAATACTAAACAATGATGTCTCCGTGAGAACTGGCTCCGAACGTGGCACCTGATATTGATATTTTATTTTATAGCTTTAACTAGTCTTATAAGAAAACCCTATATTTCTATTAGGGTTGGTTATATGATAAAAAGTACAAGGATACACTATCTATTTTTCTCATGTGGTTGGTAGGATATTGTCACATGCAATGGACCCTTCTTAAGCATTGAACTGATAGCGTAAATGTACAAATTGCTAGAAGATTGTATGATTTTAAGCTTCAATAAAAAGGTATTGATCCCTAGTGGGGGTGGCTAACAGTGCAGTGTGTACTGATAGTGGGTGTGTACTAACAAACTAACAAAAAAAAAAACAGCTTCAATAAAAATTGCTTCTAGGGAGGCTTGCTAATTCCATTCGATTGTGGGACCATATATACACATTCATACATAGGCAAACTTGTAAATATGAAACACATGTATGAGATTAAGCTTTCCATGAGGTGGGCTACATTGTTTAGACCTTCTAGCATAAAAACCCGGCCATTTTAAATTGCCGATGGGCCACGTGATATCAAAACAAATGAATGGCTAGGAAAAATGTTCTAACTGTAAGTTTACTTTATATGTTGTAGCCCACATAAAAGTCAAATTATGTAATTTTAGGCCAAAGATCTTAGCATTATTTCCAACCTTATGAAAAAAAAATCAGATCTCAAACATGTGCATCATATTTGCCAGTTTGCCCGCCTCTAGGTGTGTACAGCCCTGAGGAGAGAGAAATCATTAAATAAAAAATTGCGATTAGATTATCTAATAGAGAGAGAGAGAGAGAAGAGAGAGAGAGAGAGAGAGAGAGAGAGAGAGAGAGAGAGAGAGAGAGAGAGAGAGAATGACATTTACTCTGCCATCACGTGTGCCCTCTAATCCAATATTCAGGTGGGCCACCCCACCAGGATGATTGAAAATAATTGGGAGGTGATGCCCACCAATAAAACATTCCAGATTCTGCATGGGGCCCACCTTGGTTTGCATATGCCATCCAATTCGTTCATTTGGCACACCCCACCAGGATGAAAGGGTACTAAAAAACTCAGGCCATTCTGAAACTAGGTTTGGCCACACCATTTGAATTTAGAGATTCTAGGCATGATTTTACATTATTTCTATGGTGTGGCGCATTTAGTTTTGGATCGACTTGATTTTGGGTTCTGTAGTGAACATAAGGGTAGGCATGATGGACGGAGTGGATGTCATGATGGGGCCCACCGGGCTTGACGCTGCCATAAGCTGACACCATCGGTTCATTCTTCATTTCAGAAATCACATGCTCAATGCTCTGAGGATGGCCCGTACTGTGTTGATGTATTGGGATATAAACAGTATCTTGATGTGCCAATTCAGTGATCCTGACCATTGATCTGATGGGCCTCACCATGGATTGACAGCCTAATTTCCAATGTTTTTGATCAGGGTCCTGCAAATGTACGGTTAAGAGAAAAGGCCAAATATTAGATCACTAGTGGTTTTCCGTGATCCCATCCATGGTGGGCCACCAGATGATGGTATGGATCAGTGACCTATAGCCCGCACTGGGATAGAATGAGCGTATCCAGACACTGTTTGTATGAGCGATGATGTGATCCTGAGTAGCGGCCGAGGCAAAACGAACTCCCAACAAATATTATATGTGGGGCCCAAGTGGGCCTACCTATGATCAAATATGACCATCGGATATGATTGCACGTGGCCCCAATTTCATCTTGATCAGATGATCACGGCCATTCAGGTAGTGTCTCTCTCTCTCTCTCTCTCTCTCTCTCTCTCTCTACCATTTTGCATGACCTTGATTGTATGGTCCACAAAACTCTCCAATTGTCCTCGCAGATCCAGATCGATGGATGGTCCATTTTGGTTATGACCACTTTTGTGGTCCACCATGAGAAACTCATATTGATTGGAGGATGCTAAGCGTCCAAATATTAGCCCCTCCATTTATAACCGTAGCTTTTCCCAGCCAAAGATGGGATGGTTATGTTTGTCTGATCACAGACATAAAGTGGACCATCGAATCGACTAAGTTTTATTATTGGACCTTCTTTGATCCAAACCATCCATTTTTGTATGGCATCTCACCGAAAATTTCCTTTTATTGGTGTTAAATTTTCAAGCTGGTGGACCATGAAAAGTGGGTCAAACCTAATTAATTGTACAGATCTAACGATTGACTGTCCACGCCTCAAAAATACGGACGCGGATTTCCTGCGAAAGGCTTTCGCAGGAAGTTCCTGCGCTGGGAACCCAGGTGGGGCCCACTATGATGATTTTAAGAAATCCTTTCCATCCATCCGTTTTGTGAATTGATTTTAGGACATGAGGACAAAGATGAACCGTACCTAATTCTCAAGTGAGCCGAAAGTATGAGAATTAAATTCGACCGTTGAAATATTCGGTGGGCTATAGAAGTTTTGAATCATTCTAATATTTGTTTTTTTCAGTTCATCCCAGTATGAATGACGTTATGAACGGTATGGATGACATGTAAACATCACTGTAGGACCCAGGAAGGTTTCAACGGTATGAATTTCCCTGACCACCTTTTCCTTTAGTACGGCCCACTTGAGTCGTGGATCCTTCTCAATTTTACTCTCATAGGCTAAAATGAGCTCACAAAACCGATGGACAGGATGGATTCCATACAAACATCACGGTTGGGCCCAACTGGGTTCCCAGTGCAGGAACTTCCTGCGAAAGCCTTTCGCAGGAAATCCGCGTCCCAAAAATACTACGACAAATGAGTACGTGTTCAACTCCCCGAATTTTAGTATTTCTTTCCTATTAAAAGACTACAATTTGTATTGAAAGACTACAAACAGAAAATCCAATTTTCAATAACAATTCAAGGTAGAAAAAGAGGTTTCAAGTTTCAACAATATGATAAATGAACTACGTACACACATGAGAAAAATAGCTAGCTTTTATCGTATGATGAGCGGCCCCATCATTTCGTGCAGTATACTTGGGTTTTCAATTCTAACAATCGGATCTAAAGTTTCCATCATCCAGGCTGTTCATCTTTGGGGCCATCTGTGGATAGACTTTGCGTAAAAAATTCCTTAATAGAATGGTCCTTAACCTCTAGATTTATGTCCTGAGCATGGACGGTCAATAAAGGAATAAAACAACAGTCCACGTTCAATTGAAAAGTGTTCTTCAATTGATGCTCACATCAAGAGAAAATTTGAAGCATGGTCCATCCAAGATCGGATATGACAGATCAATGGTCTGGATTACCTAACCATGAGCCCCACTCTCTTCTTATGAGATCATTAACATCCAAGAGTAAAAATATCTGGGTCGGGTGACGCATTGCAGGGTCCGGTCCCAAAAGGTGGTTGGTCAGAGACATGAACGGGTCTGATTGAAAGATAATTCTTGCTTGACTGAATCTTTGACCACAGAACAAATTCCGTTTCTTAGTTAATCTTTCAATAAACAGAGATCTTTTTAGTATAATCCTTTTAGGAATTGTAGAATAGGCGAACTGAGTGTTCATACAGGTGTGGACCATTGTTCAATAATCCAAACCATTGATATGATGAGATACACTGTGGAAGGTCCATCCTTCCAGATGGAAATAATCCTAATCCTTTATTTGGTGGCCTAAAAAATTATATGGTTAAGAAAAAATACGGCAACGGTTCCCATTCAGCCCAGACAAGGCCAAATATATATAGTTAGAATCTTCCAGACAGGTATGTTTGGTTCAGAGGCCATCAAGGGAGAGGCTAGTCATATTAACGGTTTGGATCAAGATAGGATCAATCATCGACCTCACTCGTATCTTGATCCTGAGCAATGTACAACAATAATGCAACGTTTGGATGCAAAAGTTAATAGAATTGTAAGATCTAAAAGTGTAAGCGACAAGGCAATCCAACCGTCTGATATTTGAGAATCATATCAATCAACTTCATCCAAATGTAAGCTTCTGATTGCACGACGACATTGGCCCAATCACACTCAGTATCTTAACTTGTGGCCCATCGACATGACATCCCACCAAATCAACTGCTCACCTAACATATTTAAGCCACGATTAGATGGAGATATTTAGGTGGGCCCATCATAAAATTCTCACGAAAGGTGTTGGATGGATGGTGATTGATGGAGTATAACCCTTGCTGTGCCTTGGACACTCAATGACCACAGATCATCTATGTGGCAAGTCTTGTCCCTAGATCTAGCCGTGAGAAAGACAAGATGTGAAATGGATAGGAGATTATGTTAGTGATTATTTGAAATTGGATTACTTACGTGCATGGACGATCATTGACATTTTTGCACCATTTTATCATGAAAGGTACCACAACTTGTGGTACCCTTACCATTTTTTTCATGGAAGTGCCACTCATGTAAGATCAATACCATGAAAACAATATGCCCCATCATGAAGATTCTGGCAAAAAAATTGGGGCATTTTGATCATCAGGTGGGCTACAACGTTGAAATTAATGGACAACCGTACAGGTGTCATCTAGCTAGTGTGTGGAGGCATCAGAAAAATAGGTAGAGTTTTACTCTCCTTTTGTTAGCATACAACCACTCTCAATTAATTATTAATAGTAATGGTATTTGTTTATGAGACTGATTAACACCAGGAAGAAAATATCTGTGCTGGGTCCCACATTGTGGGGTCAGGTCATCAATGACGGTTGAGTAGTTCAACACGAATGGGCCAGCTTATACAATCACGATTACATCATTTCATGAATTTTGCTTGGATATGTTCACACGTATATTACATTAATACAGTATGTTGGGACTAGATACGTTGGATCTGAGGCCGTCTCCGTTAACCAAGCTGTTGATCTTACTAAAGATAAGGTTGAAGGTGGCTGCCTCAAAAATCTTCTAGATTGGGAAATCTTAGACTTTCAAATCAATGACCGACAAAGCAACGGTCAAGATAACGGTCCATGTTCATCAGAAATATAAATAAATAATAGAAGTGCTTAGGTATTCCAATCAAGAGTGTTTTTACTAGCTAGATATCTTACACCTGCATTCAGGCCAATCTTATAAACGGTTTAGATCACCTAACACGACATCATATCCAACGGATATGATTCTAACATACTGTATTGTAATACACGTGGGATGTGTTGAAGCAAACCTCTCATTTTATTGGTGTTAATCGGGTCTCATTTACTGTGTTTGTGACCGTTTGACCTAAGTAGGATAATCTGTATAAGCTTAAGATAATTTTTTAAACAAAGAAAGATATTCTTGTTCTTCATATTATCTTTTATGGCCCACTGCCTTCCCAATCCCTTTCACCGTTGATCAGGGAGAAAGGGTAACTGAAGTCGCACGTGTGGAGACAAATCACATGCGTGTATGATTGGATCCGCTTGTTGGGTGGGCCATACATGTTTTAGACAGGTGTGGCAGCCTTGATGGTCATGGAGGCTTGGTTTTTAAAAGACAGCATCTAGAATCTTCCATTCTAAATGATTTTCAACATGTACCTTGTCAATATCCCACGGCCCATAAGATCGACGGTTATGTCACCAAGAGATAGCCCTACGTGTGAATCCCACCGGCGGATCCTCATAATTCCTAGTATATGATATAGACTTCAGGAGGTAATAAATAAAAAATAAAAAAATAAATTAAAAAAGAAGAAGCATGGATGGTATTATATATGGTCAAGGAAAATAATTGAATATAAATATTAAGATCATTTCGTGATTTTCTAAATTTTTTAGCTACCGAAAGTTTCATACTTAAAAATAAATAAAATATAATGCTATGTGCATCACAAGCTTGTCATGTAGGAAAAAATGTTCATACATAGTGGAAGTAAAATTGAATACAAATTTAAAGATGCATGAATTGACATGTATAAAAATGTAAAAGTTTCTACACTAAGTAATAAAAATGGAATACTAATTTAATGATGCATGAATTAATGTAAATGTAAAATGTACTCTCAATAGAGATAAACTTCATACTCTTTGTATAATGATGGTAGGCTTTAACACAACATTTTATCAAAATTGAATACTTGATAGTGATGCTACTCATTATATGTGTCATCATAAATTATGGTTTATCACATATGAATTACATAAGGGTGGTGTTGTATTGATAGGAAATGAACTTAACTAAGACAATGATTGAAGTTACTTAGATTGCATTGAAGAGTTTTTTTTTTTTTGGACTAAAACTTAAAAATGTGAGGCATGTACTGAGATTGTAAAGAAATTTTTTTTTTTTTTAGATTGTAAAGAAACTTGATTTTCACTTTTGGAATTAGATCTGGATGGTTACAAATTTTATAGGGTAAGAAGGAGCATGCATCATTATGAAAGGCATTTGGGTTAAAAATTTATACAAGTTTCTAGGAAGCACAGTAATAAATGATATAATAAATGCAGTGTGTAGAATGATGAGCTTCCATTGCGATTACTGCATAAGAGGTTGAGTCACATGAGTGAGAAGGATATAGAAGTATTAGCAAAAAGAAATTTAATAATTATAATAAAGTGTGATGACATACACATAGATTACATGGATGTGTGGGGGTTGTCACCAATTGCTTTATATGGTAGTGCTCTATACCTTGTTTCATTCATTGATGACTTTTCATGAGAAATATGGGTGAAAATATTAAGGTGTAAGAGTGACGTGTTCATGGCTTTCAAGTATTTTAAGGTTGAGGTGGAGAATTAAACATGTCACTAGTAAAAAAAAAGTTGAAATTACGTGGATTGTTTACCAATATTCACTATCGTAGGAGTTTTTAATAGGTTTACTCGTAACCTTCACAATGGTTTTTCTCAAGTTAACCACTAATCTATATGTACACTCCTGTGTTGGAGGAATACGTTTCCACTCGTTTTAATGACTCTCGCAACAGGCTTTAGTTTATTTTCTATCAGCTAACTAACAATCCAATGCCTTAAGTACACTCCTGCCGGAGGGTTCTCATGAAGACTAACACATACATACTCGTATCCAATAAATTTGGCCTCACACAAGAGCCTAGGTCATACAAAAGAACATATTCAAGTTTGTATCACAAACTCTTATATTTAATCATACACAAGAAAATAGTGTATGGAAGCTAACATTGATAACCTTACTTATCAGATTGAATCTCATTAATGTGCCTTGCTTAAGATGTTTGATCAATGCTCTCCCATGCTTCAATCAGATTCTCTTGTGCTACCTCAATTTTGAAGTCGATCTTCTCGAACTTCTTTGAATTAACTACCTTGCGCTTGATGCTTTAATGTGAGACTTCCAAGGTAATGTGAGTGGTTTGGTTGAATCTCCTACAAGTAAAAACTTAGTTGGTTTTCAAATAGGGATTCACCTAGATGGACATTTTAGAGGTTTAAAAGACAAATGATTTGTCTATTGAATTGGTGTATATCCTCTAAAGAATGCAAGGAAAAGATCATCTTCATAAGGAGCTTAGAATGCTCATAAGAGTAATTAATCGCATGTAAGATGACTTAAATCCCTTTCGGTGTGAGCCTAGAAATATTGGGAAGTATTGGGATACATTAGGGCTTTTAATTCACTCAAAAACCACCAATTTGTCTAATGTATGTATGCCATTAATTTATAAAGGAAACAAATTTAATAGTAAAAAAATGAGTAGAAAATGGACACTTTCAATTAATCGAGCGATTCTTCAATGGGATCAAAATCCTTCAATGTGAACGATAAACTCCAGTTTCAAACAGATGTTACAAGATGTTTTTGGCCACATTCAATCGATTAAGCCTTTATCTTGATTAATCAAAGGTTCGCTCGAGACCCATCGACCGCCTATCGATGGAATCGAAGATCCCTCGAAAAGTGTTATTTTGGGCTAATAATTTTACAATAACTTCGCACATCTTTTAGCCTATTTATCATATTCAAATTTAGCTCATAAGTCTATGTGATGATCAACCAAGTATTTACCTATTTGAGAATGGATCATGTATAGGCTAGATTGTTTTGGGTTTAAGGTTAGGGTTACCATGACACCTGAATTTACCTATTCTTCACTCATTGATGTTTCATGTCCTTTTGTGTCTTCGGTTTTCAGCTTCCACGGACTCAACCGATTTATTGACAAATAGGTGCATAAATAAGTGCACTAACAATATTAGGATGGATAATGAAAAGAAATTTACATCAAATGAATTCCTAAGGGGCCTGTTTCGTTACCCATAAATGCATGAAACTGGTGGTAAATAAGTAATTATGACTTTCTTTGGTATTTACTATGAGTAAAGACATTGACATATAGTGTCCTTGAAAAGAGATTGGACCAACTCACCTGAACTCCGTGGGGCCTACCATGATGTGTGCGCTTTATCCACGCCATCCATTCATTTTGTCAGACCATTTTAAGGCATGAGGCCAAAAAATGAGATAGATCCAAAACTTCTGTAGCTCTCACGAAGTTTTCAATTGTACACGTTCATTCTCTACTGTTTTCAATGGTGTGGTCCGTTCGAGCGTTGAATATGCCTCATCTTTGGATTTATGAACTAAAATTATTTGGAAAAAAATGAATGGATTGCATGGATATAACATATACATCATGGTGGGGCCCACCTATTAAAGATTAAGTTCTGTTAGATTTTTGAAGTGAAATTTAGACTTTAAACCAAATAACAGACACTTTCCATAATTATCAATTTACCACCATTCTGCATACATTTACAACTAACCAAACAAGCCTTAAGTTTTGTAAGGATGAAGAAATCAAGCAACAATTTATAATTGTTTATACTCCTCGATAAAATGGCGTGGTTGAAAAAATAAACCATACACTGATAGAGCGTGTTAGAAGCATGTTGGCTAATGCAATGATTGAAGAAGAAATGTGGGTAGAAATTATATCGATGGTTTGCTACCTTATTAATCGATCACCATCAATGGCTTGAAAACACCTCAAGAGGTATGGTTCAGAACTCATTGTTATTAATAATTAAAAATATTTGTTTGTAACGCATTTACTTTAATTCCTAGTTGTCAAAGAAAAAAATTAGAACCTAAATTCAAGAAATGCATTTTTTTGTTGGTTGTGCAAAAGAGTAAACAACTTAGTGTCTGTGGGATCCGATAGCTGAGAAAATTATCATTAGTCAAGATGTTTATTTTGATAAATCTCATGTGCTTAAAAGAGGCTCAAAACATCAAAATAGGAAAAAGGAAGTCCATGACAAAATGATGTTCAACATTTCGAAGATACATAGGAATGTTCAATTTTGAAAATCGTGAATCCCATGGATAATAAAAAATGATCGAGATGAAACTAAAGGAATTGAAGAAAATGAAGAAGATGGTGAAGAAGAGGTCGTCCATGTCAGGAAATTCGTTAATCGATATATCTCGAAGATTATATTGATCCTACGATTTTAAAAGTTTTAAACATTGAAGATAAAAAAAAAATAAAAATTTAAGCTCTTTTGAAGAAGATATGCAAGTGAAGATTTATAACATTGGATGAAGAACATCGAAGAAGATATGTTTGCACTTAGAAAAAATCATACATGTGTTTTGGTGGAATTGCCAAAGGGTCGTATGGTGATTGGTTATAAGTGGGTTTATAAAATCAAGAATTGCGTAAGCTGTAATATTCAAAGATATAAGGAAGGCTAGTTGCACTTGAAACTTGAATGTTTTTGTACCGGTTGTTAAACTTGTGTCTATTCGATTTGTTCTTGCACTTGTATCTTTGTTAGACTTAGAACTTAAGTAAATGGATGTAAAAATGATATTTTTACATGGAGACCTTCAGGAAGAAGTTTATATGTCACAACCAGAAGGGTTAGTTATGAAGGGCAAGGAGAATCTTGTATGTAAGTTGAGTAAATCATTATATAAGTAAGCATCAATGCACTTGTATAAAAAAGTTTGAATCTTGAATATAAATGAAGTAATTATGACCATTGCTTGCATCTTAAATTTCTTGGTTATAAAAATTTTCGTATTTAATTTATTGTTTATGTTGATGACATGCTTTTGGTATGCAAAGATAGGAGAATGACTAATGAGTTAAACACTTAATTAAGTGAAAATTTTGAAATAAAACATTTAAGGGTGGCACGTCAAATCCTCGAAATGGAGATATAATGGGATAGACAAAATTGAACCTTTTCACTTTCTCAAAAGAAGTTCATTGAAAATGTGCTTCACAAGTTTGTCATGAGCAAGGCAAAGTTGGCAAAGATCGACTTCATTGGACGCTGATTTCATATTATCTTTTGAACAAAATCCAAAGTCGAAAGGAGAAAAAGAATATATGGCTTAAGTTCCATATGCATGCAAGCTGTGTAGTTGGAAGTTTGATGTTTGCAATGGTCTATACTAGGCCGAACATTTATGCAGCTAGGGTGCTTAGTCATTTTACGAAAATTCGAAAAACTGCATTGGGAGGTGGCAAAATGGGTACTTTAATACTTGAGAGGTACAAATAATTATATGCTTACATATTACAAATGGGTGTAGAGGTGATGCATGGTTTTATTAATGCAAAATTTATTGGTGATCTTGATAAGAGAAAATTGATTACGGGATACATATTTCATTTTACAAACGGTCCTGTAAGTTGGATGTCAAAGCTTTAAGGAACAATAGCATTATCGAGTACAGATGCCGACTACACGGCGACAACAGAAGCTTGTAAGGAGGCAGTTTGGCTTCAAAGACTTAGGAGAGAGATAGGTCTTTTTTGTAAACCTATAGATATGTTTTGTGACAATTTGAGCATAATTTATTTGGTGAAGAATTCGGTTCATCACAAGAAGACTAGGTATATTGCAATTCGGCATCATTTCATCTGTTAAGGCATCGAAGATGACCAAATACATTTGTTGAAGGTAAATCAAGCTGAATCAAACCAAGCTTAATCAAGTCGAGCTTTGAGCCGAGCTAAGCCGGTACTATCCAGGTTTGAGCTTGGTTCGTTTTTCAAACGAGCTTCACTCCGAGTCTTGGTTTGGTTTGAATTTCTATTCAAACCATTTGAGCCAAGCTTTTTAAAACCAATCTGAGCCGAGCTTTCGAGCTAGCTTGGTTTGTGTCCAGCTCCAGTTGCAATGGATTAGGTTCCAGCTAGGTTAGGTTTAGAGCAAGCTGGCCCATTTACTAAATGGGCCAATTACTCTTGACAAACTCAACCCATGACTACCGTTTGACATGACCCAATCCACTTACAATTCATCAAGCGTAACCCAACCTACCTGACATAGTTAATTGTAAATAGGTTGGGCTCAACTAACATAACGCAACCTGCTGCACCCAACTCAGGTTTTAAAATGAAATAACACTAAGGCAATGTACAACCTGGCCCAGACAGTGGATATGTTTTTAAAAAAAATCATATATACTTTTTTCTTTATTTTATTTCAGATTTTGAATTAAGTCGGGTCAAGGTATCTCGCTTAACTCATAACTAAACTATATGGGTCAGTTGGGTCACTTCAGTTTTCAACCCAAACCCAACCCATTTACTTAAATAGGTCACATTTTTAACCCGAGTCCAACCCACACTCATTAGCTAGCCCAAACCCACCTCCAAAGCAGGTCAGAATAGTTGACAGGCAGGTGGAACCGACCCATTGCATGCCCCCCTACATTTTGGTTTTCATTTTTCTAAATGTCTATTTCTTTATGCATGCGTGGTCAATGGATGATTTAAGAACTGATTTGATCAATTTTCAGGCTGGGCTAGTCTGGGTCGGAGATGAACTAATTTTCCATATTGGGCCAGCTTGCTAGGCCCTTGCCCCTTATAATGCTGGACCAGGTTGGGCCCTGGACCAGTCTAAACCCAGTTCATTGCTGCTCCTATATGCAAATGATACGTTGGCAGACAAAAGATGCAGCATGAAATGACTAGTCTTAACATATTCTATGGTGTATCACGTAATTCCTCTTTCTTCTATATGAAAAAAAGGTGAAGTTAAAAAAAAAAAAAAGAAAAAAGATATCATATAGACGGTCCACATTCAACCGGAAAGGTGCACTGAAACACCGATCATCATCGGCTTGATATGTATGAAATTCAAGACCCCAAGGCTCACTGTTCTCATTTTTAACTAAAATCTATTTATTATTTACAATTTTTTATCAAATACCGAGTCGACTCATAGGACAACTCGACCGAGTTTCCGAATCATCCTGACTCAGCCGGACAGTGGATCTGGTTAGATTTTTGAGTTGTGGAATTTACACGCCTGGCTTATCTACAACTCAGATCATTCAATCATAGGCCCCAAATGTCGAATTCCTACACGTGAGCAAACTTCATGTGCTGATGAGCTGGTCGCTGAGAAAGGAAACGGGTCAGATGAGTTCTTGACTTTTGAATGAAAAATGAATGATGGCGCCTCTTTTTTTCAATATTCAAAACTGAAACGTCACCCCATGTGAAGTTCCACGTGCAGCGCAATTTTTCTGCCTACTTGTCACTTGAACAAGGTATCGGATCCATCCAAAAGGATGGCCATGGTGTGAATATTGTATGAAACGGAAGCCGTGCATGTCCACGCATATGGGGGCTCACAAAATCAAAGTCAATAGAAATCCGATGGTCAGACTCCAATGCATGTGTGGTCCATCGAACAAGTTTATTGACCTGATTTTAGTATCACGTGAAATTAACCAGGTAGCCTACCTTTTGAACGACTCAGATGTCCTAAAAGCATAATATGTTGGCATGAAAGACCGGTCATGTGCGGGATCTATTTCTTTCTCAATTACGTAAATAGTAAGATAAACATTAAATGGGACTCAATATCTATCCATCATGAAGAAATCTAATGCCTACGTGTGTGTAGCGTACATTTGGTTCACGTGTATGATGATCCAGACCACTCATCCCGTGGGCTCTTCCATTCATTGAACAGGAACCAAATCAAAGCTGCATGCATTGGACGCAGATTGTGTGGTGGCGTGCTGAGATGCGATTGGTGGGGCAGCACGCTGTCTAAAATGAGGGCAACGATTTTTTTTTTTTTTTTCTTTTAGTTTGCGTCTGAGTACATATTCAGCCCATATCTGACAGTAAATGGCCCCCCATCATAACTCAGCATGTTACCATAACACCATTGAAGGTGGTGCGGGCCTAACTACCCAATCCGCATTCACGTGCATCAACAGATCCATGTACTGTGGTATGAGAATAGGTGAACCCTGACCTAACCTGATAGAAAGTTCCTCCGGTCAAAAGCTAGGTGGGCTCATAGTGATGTTTGTGAGAAATTCACCTGTTTATCTATCTTCTCATCATGTGTTAGGACATGAACTAAAAAAATAGATCCAAACTCAAATGGGTTACACAATAGAAAAAAGTAGGGAGGGATATTCCTACTGATGAAACCTTTTCCTTGGGCCACCGAGATGTTTATATGTATCCAAACCCATAATTAGGTCATTTACAACATGAGGTGGTAAAATGGATGGATGGGATGCGCCTCTTAATGGATGGATTAGATCCTAGACCTATAGCTAGTGTGAGGCCAGAACATGTTGCAGTGCAAAGCTCTTCTTATCTACGAATTAATATTGCAATTTATCTACGAGAAATATGTTCAACTCATTAGCATGTGGGGCCCACCATAGTGTTTGTATGACATCTTACCCAAGGTTGTCCTGCAATGAAAATAGGACACCCAAAAGTCAGGTGGATCCAACTACCAGTAAGGCACCTCATAGAAGACAATGAACCACCTCAAAAAACTTCATATTCACTCACTTGGTGGCGTGCATAGATATGATTATTATAAATGGGCATGCATATTCTTACAAGCACACATGCAAAAGCTGTTCTATAAATTAAAGTATTAATCTATAGGTCTTATAATATACACTGACATTACAAGCCAATATAATTATAGAACTGTAATTTTATATTAGTAAAAACAGCGATCCAGATTGCAAAAATGACCCACAATTAAGATAGCTGGATTCAGCGATTGAAGTACCGTTGAACAAAACAGTACCTGGATCAAACAATCCTAATCATGTAATAAAGGAAAATTTTAAAAAAGAAAAAGAAAATCCGATCGAATATGGGCCATTGCTGTTTTTTTTTTTTTTTTTTTTTTTTTTTTTTTTTTTTTTTCAGGGTCCACTTGTATGACACCGATTAATTAAGGGTTATGATCATTGAATGAACGGTTCAATGGCATGGACTCATTTCACACCATTGGCATTTTACTGGTTTAAATGGACAGATCCCATTAGAAGTTAAAACGAGTAGCGCCAAACTCCCAACAAGTTGCATTCTTGATTCGATGGTGATAAGACTCACGTACAGTGAAATTTTGATTGCAGGCGCTTTCACATTGGATAGGACGGTGATAAGGTTCGTGTACAGTGAAATTTCATTGCAGTTGCTTTCACTTTCTCATTGGGCGGTGATGAGATTCACCTACAGTGAAATCTCGTTGCTGGTGTTTTCACATTTGCTTTCTCTCTTTCTTTTAAAGTAGCATGGATGCGACTTCAATGCACGTCACAAGGCTCACTCATTTAGAGATGGTTGGCAGGAATCTAGCAGTGCTTTTTATTAAACAGTGAATTCAGGAAATTACAGGAATAAAAATAAATATGAAGGGAGGAAATGATGAAAATTTCTTGCTAAATGAAGTTGTTCTTGCTTACGGGCTAGTGCATAGTGCAAGTTTCTTTGAAATTCATGTCTTTAAAAACTAAATAAAAGATAGTGAAATACTTCACAATTGTTGCAGAAAAACACATGCATGCAGTAAATGCAAGCAATCCAAAATCATAAATGAAAAGAGATAAACTAAAAACTTGAAACTGAACGAGAAAAACAATAGATAAGACAAAATTTAACTAGTCTGTATAGCCACATGATAGGCGGTCCGGGCATTTCGTTTGTCAGCCCGTGAGTGCCCGAAGGGGGGTTCCTCTGTATTTTCCTGTTGATATGAATGGAAGCTCAGGTTGGTTTATTTTTATTATTTTTATTTTTATTTTTTATTTTTTATTTTTTACCTAGTTTGGTAATATGCCTGTATCTACGGAGCAGCAACATAGATCTTTGTTTTCATTAAATAAGATAAATTAGTTTTGAAGTGAGAAAACATTGAGGTGGTGACTTTTCACCATTACTGAATTAGTAGGTCTTATACCCTATTGAGGCAACCTACACAAAGACGTACGTTTCCAATTTGGAAACATCTCCTCTTCCCTCTTGTTTAGTGTCGAGCTTTTAGAGCAAGTGGTTACATTGTATCATAGCGAAAGGTAAAATGTTAAATTCTAAGAGCAACAAATATGCCTCCATTAATATATTCTCCCATAGGGGTTAGGAAAATCAAGTCCAGCCTAGGGACCGAGACTGGCCTATTTATGGTGTGAGTGTCCCTCCACCCTTGTCCAATACCTTCCCATGCGAAGTTTTAGGGCTTGATATACATTGACACACCATCCTTTGACGACTTGAGCTTTTAGAGCAAGTGATTATTTGGCAATCCTTTTAGGCATACTTTGATAAGAAATCCCTTGTATAGAGTGAGTGGGAGAAAGGTATCCCTTGTATTTTAATTTTCTTTAGTGAAGAATAAAGCTTGTGTTGTTGTCTTGTGGATATAAATGAATTGTTGAATCAAGTAAATCTCTACTCTTATTTTTTTTACTTTCTTCTTCTATGCAGTGCTTATTTCAACTGTGTCTTTTTATTTTTCTTTTTTATAACAATAATCACTTGCTACACCTTCTCCCTGATCCATTTGGAATCACTTTCCAAAAAAAAAAAAAAAAAAAAAAAAAGGATAAAAAGAAAAAGAAATTGATGATAGAAAAGTCCGTCTCAAAATGCATGTTCCCGCCCACTACTAATGGATGGCAAGAGAATGAGCATCCACCGGTTCTACATCAACTCCTGGCAAACAATCTTTTTCGAATTTGATACCCAAGGTGTAAATGATCACAAAACAATGAATTGTAGCATACAACCAGTTGTAATTAGTTGGAGGTGATCATTCCTCCCAATATAGACAAATTCATCGATGCAATGTCAGTAACATCAATGCAACTCATTGCTTTCTTTAATAAATCCCAACAAAAATATCCCAATACACCTTTCAAGAGACTATTAAAATAATACCAAATAATGACGTGCTGGCCCCAACGTGGCACCTGATACCGATATTTTATTTTATAGCTTTAATTAGCTAGTATTATAAGCAAACCTTATATTTCTATTAGGGTTGGTTGTATGCTAAAAAGTGAGAGGAAACACTATCTATTTTTCTCATGTGGTTGGTAAGATATTGTCACATGCCATAGACCCTTCTTACACATTGAATTGGTAGCGTAAATGTACAAACTGCCAGAAGATTGTATGAATTTAGGATTACTTCCTGGGAGGCTTGCTAATTCCGTACGATTGTGGGAGCCGTACACATTCATATATAAGCGGATGAATAAATGTGAAACACGTATTTATTTATTTTTAATTTTATGAAACACGTGTATGGGATCTGAGCTTTCCATTAGGTGAGCTACATTGTTTAGACCGTCTATCATAGAAATCTGATCATTTTATACTGCAGATGGGCCACGTAATAACAAAACAAATGAATGGCTGGGAAAATTGTTCTAACTGTAAGTTTACTAATTTGTATGTTGTGGCCCAGATAAGAACGAAATTATGGAATTTTTAGGCTAAAGATCTAAGCATATCTCTGCAGACATGTGCTTCATATTTGCAAGTGTGCCCGCCTCTAGGTGTGTACAGCCCTGCACGCGTGTGAGATTGGATAAACGTATGCTCATGAGAGAAGGAGAGAGAAATCATTCCGTAAAAAATTGCTCATGGAAAAAGGGAGAAATCTTTCAACAAAAGATTAGATTATCAGAGAGAGAGAGAGAGAGAGAGATGAAGAGAAGAGAGAGAGGAGAGGAGAGAGAGAGAGAGAGAGAGGAGAGAGAGAGAGAGAGGAGAGAGAGAGAGAGAGAGAGAGAGAGAGTAGGGGATTGAACGTGGTGCATTGAGTTTCCGATCGACTTGAATTTGGGTTCTGTAGTGAACATAAGGGTAGGCATGATGGACGGAGTGGATGTCATGGTGGGGCCCACCGGGATCAACGATGCCGTAAGTTGACACTATCGGTTCATTCTCCATTTCAGAAATCACATTTTCAATGCCCTGAGGACGGGCCCGTCTTGTGTTGATGTCTCGTGATATAAACAGTATCCACGCTTCAGTGATCCTGACCACTGATCTGATGGGCCCCACCGTGGATGGGCAGACTAACCTCCGATGTCTTTGATCAGGGTCTTGCAAATATACATACGGTTAAGGGAAAAGGCCAAATATCGGATCTCTAAGATATCCAATCTGGATGGTTTGCTTTCACCCCATCCCTGGTGGGCCACCAGATGATGGTATGGATCAGTGACCCATGGCCCGCATATCAGGACACCGTTTGTATGAGTGATGATGCGATCCTGAGTAGCGACCGGGGCAAAACGAACTCCCGGTTTAGATGTGCGCATGACATACATATCTGGATGTTCCTTGAAGTAGGAGTACCCACCATATATGTTTCAAAAATGCAAGTAGTGATCAGGAGCGTTGGTCTGGTGGGCCTCATGTGGATAGGCGATAACCCAAAAATTGCATTCACTAAAGGCAATCCGAATTTTGCCCAAGTAAATGCTACCCATCCAATTGTACACTAACCTTGAAATTTTGGTACACCAAATAATCGTATTTAATAATTGTAAATTTAATTTTAAAATAATAGCAAAAATAAATTATTTAAGTTAGTGGGACAGACACTTTGGTGGAGAGATCGGGGATTGATTCGTGTTACATAAATATCAGACGTATCGATTATTCTCATGCATCTATGTCACGTGATGTGATATGTTTACAATATATGAAAGTCTACTAAAATAGTGGAAGCCTATCTCCAAAAGAGAAACAGAGGAACTGGCGTGCGTGACAACTAGCATGTGCCATTCACGTTTGCTGTCTTCGTCTCATGGCCCAAGAAATCAACGATGGCCCTACATATATGCCCTGTTTACGTGGGGATATTTATGTCGGCGATCATGTAACTACAAGAAACATGTACATTCACGTCATGTGGGTTGGATGGATGAAGTTGATGGGCTATGACATTAGTGGGTCACGTAGCCTCTCCCTGCCTCTAGATCAAGCCACGTGGAAGGCAACACGACGTTGATGGGAGATTGGATCAAACAAACGTCTTTAACAATAAGGCGATTAAATATCAACTATCATCGGTGCAAGGCATGAACAACGAGCGAACGTGGCCCACTCAATGGATTCTCTTATGTTGGTTGTGTTTCCTTTACACGTTATGGTGTGAGAGCCATGGACCATTAGTGTGAATTTATGTTTCGGGCCCAAGTGGGCCTACCTAAGACAAATCTGACCATCGGATATGATGGGTCTATCTTGGATTGTACTTATATGGTCCCAATTTCATCCTGATTACATGATCACAGCCATTCAAATAAGGGCCTGCAAAATGGATGTTAATTATGACTTCTTCTTTTTTCTCTCTCTCTTACCGATCCTTTTGCATGATCTTGATTGTATGTTGGTGGTTAACTCATCATGATAATTTATTTATTTATTTATTTTTTGGGACGAGCCACGTAAATATTATAAACAATGAGATCAATGTACAGTCATTCCTGCGAGCCCCAACAAAAAGAAATTGGGCCTTGCCTATCATCTACCCTACACAACCACAAGGAAAAGAACAAGGAAAAATGGCTACGGGACAAGGAGAAAGAAAACCCAGGCAACACCACTAACCCCCCACCAAAGAGACCGAGGAGATCAAACTCGCAGGTTACCCAGTCTGTCTGGTCAAGCACCAGGGATTCCCTTATGTTTCTCGGCAATTCCAAACGGAATCTATAGAAACTATTAGCACAGCCTTCAGAAGCCATCCTTGCCAGAGCATCAGCCACTGAATTGCCCTCCCGAAAAATATGTCTAAAGGAAATGTTGAAGGAGCGGGTGATAAAGTGGATGGCCCCCATCCTATACCAAATGTTCCAGGGGCAGTACAGGCCGAGGAGTCGGAAGCTACATCCACTACTAGCTTTGAATCTGATTTTACGTCGATATTTGAGAAACTTAGCTTGCTGCATAACACAATACCATCAAGCATAACCTGAGCCTCCGCGATGGTGTTGGAGGCGAACCCATAATATCTATGAAATGCGAAGATTAGCCGGCCCTGGGCATCCCTGCTAGATCATGATAGTTTTTTGATCCATGCTATGTATGGTGCACAAAACTCTCCAAATGTCCTTGTAGATCCAATAGATGGATGGTCCATTTTCGTTATAACCACTTTTGTGGTCCACCGTGAGAAACTCATATTGATTGGAGGATGCTAACCGTCCAAATATTAGCCTCTCCTTTTATAACCGTATCTTTTCCCAGCCAAAGATGGGATGGTTATGTTCGTCTGATCGGAGCCACAAAGTGGACCATCGAATGTACTAGCCAGATTGATTATTGGAGCTTCTTTGATCCAAACCATCCATTTTTGTATGGCATCGATCTAAAAAAAATAATAATAATAATAAAAGTATGGCTTCGATCCGATGGAAATTTTCCCTTTATCGGTGTTAAAATTTCATGGAGGAGTATGAAAAGTGGGTCAAACCTAATTAATCCTACGGATCGAATGAATTGACTGTCCACGCCTCAAAAATACTATGATAAATGGGTTTTCTCCCATTTTTAGTATTTCTTTTTTCCATTGAAAGAATACAATTTCTATGGAAAGACTACAACACAAAATCCAATCCCTTTTGTAGTTCTTTTACATTCCACGTAGAAAAGTAGACTTCATGAATATGATAATGAACCACGTAAAGCACGTGAGAAAAATAGCTATCTTTATTGTATATGATACCTGGCCCACCATTTCCCGCAACATACTTGGGTTTTCAATTCTAACAATCAGATCCCAAGTTTCAATTATCCAGGCCATTCATCTTTGTGGCCATATATCTGTGGATGGACTTTGCCTCAAAAACTCCTTAATAGAACAGTCCTGATCCTCTAGATTTATGGCCTAAGCATGGACAGTCTATAAAGTAATAAAGTAACAGTCCACATTCAATTGAAAATTTTTCCTGCAATTGATAACCTGGAAGCTCATAATCAAGATTTTTTTTTGAAGTATGGTCCGTTCATGATCGGATGTGACAGACCAATGGTCTGGATTACCCAACCATGGGTCCCACTCTCCTTTTATGTGATCATTAAAATCCAAGAGTATAAATATCGGTGTGGGGCGACGCATTGCAGGGTCCGGTCCGCAAAGGTGGTTGGGTCGTAGACATGAACGGGTCAGATTGCCAGATTATTCTTGTTTGACTGAATCTTTGACCATTGTAGAGTACTAGAACCGAGTGTTGGTACAAGTGCGGACCATTGTTCAGTGATCTAAACCATTGATATGATGAGCCTATCCCAACGGATGGAAAGAATCCTGACCCTTTATTAGGTGGCCTAAAAATATATGGTTAAGAAAAAAAAATATGGCGATATTTCCCATTCAGCCCAGACAGGGCCAATTATTATATAGTTAGGATCTTCCGGACAGGGATGTGTTTGGTTCACGGGCCATCAAGGGAGAGGCCAGTCATATCAACGGTTGGGATCAATCATCGACCTCACTTGCAAGAAGAAATATCTTGATCCTTGAGCAATGTCCAACAATAATGCAGCGTTTGGATGCACAAGTTAATAGAATTGAAAGATCTAAAAGTGTAAGCAACAAGGTAATCCAACCGTCTGATATTTGAGAATCATACCAATCGATTTCATCCAAATGTAGGCTTCTGATTGCATGAAGATAATGGCCCAATCACACTCAGAACCTTAACTTGTGGCCCATCGACATGACATCCCACCAAATTAACTGCTCACCTAACATATTTATGCCACGATCAGATGGAGATATTTAGGTGGGCCCATCATATAATTCTCACGAAAGGTGTTGGATGGATGATGATTGATGGAATATGACCTTTGCTGTGGCCTGGACACTCAATGGCCACAGATCCTCTATGTGGCGAGTCCCTAGATCTAGCCGTGAGAAAGACAGGACGTGAAATGGACAGCAGATTATGTTAATGGTGATATTATTTGAAATTGAATAACTTACGTGCATGGACGACCATTGACATTTTGCCGCCATTTTATCATGAAAGGTCCCACAACTTGTGGTACCTTAGCTTGTTTTCCATCGACATTGCCACACTCGCATAGAATCAGTACCATGAAAACAATAGGCCCCACCGTGAGGATCACCTGCAAAAAAAATCAGGCAGTCTGATCATCAGGTGGGCCAACGTTGGCATTAATGGACAACCAACGGTCTAACTCAGCATACAGGTGTCATCCAGCTAGTGGGCGGATTTCTAATGTTACAATTCAAGTGGAAAAAGGGTAGTCCACGGCACATGGACGTGGACTATGGCATAAGAAAAATAGGTAGAATTTTACTCTCCTTTTTTTTTTTTAGCATACAACCACTCTCAATTAATTAATAGTAATGGTTTTTGTTTACGAGACTGATTAACACTCAGGAAGAAAATATCTGTACTGGGTCCCACATTTTATGTATATTACAACCACTCTCAATCAATTAATTAATAGTAATGGTATTTTTTTTTTTTTTAGCATACAACCACTCTCAATCAATTAATTATGTATATTACAATGCAGTATGTTGGGATTAGATGCGTTGGATCTGGGGCCATCTTCGTGATCCAAGCTGTTGATCTGATGAAAGAAAATGCTGAAGGTGGCTGCCTCAAAAATCTTAAAGATTGGGAAATCTTAGACTTTCAGATCAATGACCCACAAAGCAACGGTCAAGATGACGGTCCATGTTCATCAGAAAAAAAAAATAATAACAGAAATTCTTAATTTGGTATTCCAATCAAGAGTGTTTTTACTAGATGTCTTTCACCTGCATTCAGGCCAATCTTATAAACGATTTGATCACAGAAACACGACATAAGATCCAACGGATATGATTCTGCTGTACTGTATTGTAAAACGTTGGGATGTGTTCAAGCAAACCCTCTCATTTTATTAGTGCTGATTAGGTCCCATTGATTGTGTTTGTGACCGTTTGGTTAAGTAGGATCAACTGGATAAACTTCAGATATATATTTTTTAAACAAATTAAGAAAGATATTCTTGTTCCTAATCTTCTTTTTTATGGCCCACTACCTTACCAATCCCTTTCACCGTTGATCAGGGAGAAAGGGTAACCGAAGTTGCACATGTGGAGAGAAATCACATGCGCGTACTTGTTGGGTGGGCCATACATGTTTTGGATAGGCCTTTTTTAAAGACAGCATCTACACCGTTGTTGGGGATCGCCTGATGACTGCATCTGATCTCTTACACGTGTGATATGATCGAGTGCAATTTGTTGAAGACAGGGCGTCCTGATATACAATTATTTGATGTATAAGAATCCGTACACGTGGAACCATCTTCGATGATCCAAACCATTAGTCGGATGGGCCACTATGTGGATTGAGGTTTCCCCTAAAATGTCGACCAGAAAGCCCCATCAAAGTGTTGTTGGACCATATTACAAATATGAAGGGTTGGTCTATTTTTCCTTAACCATCTAATCGTATCACTTTGATCAAAGAGAGAGAAATTTCTATTCTATATATAGATCATTTTCAATACATACCCTGTCCATCCTACGGTCCATAAGATCGACAGTTATGTCACCGACAGATCCTCATAATTATTCCTCGTATATGATATAGACTTCAGAATTTTATTATTTTTTTAAAAAAAAAAGAAAAAGAAAAAAAAAAAAAAAAAAGGCATGGACGGTATTCAACATACATTGACAGTCATATTTGACCACAGTTTTATGACCATATATAGCATGTGGTGAATATGTTCGGTCAAGAAAAATCATTTAATTAATATAAATATCAAGTTCAATTCCTATTTTTCTAAATCTTTTAACTTTCATACTTAAAAAATAAAATACCCTTATGCAGAGAGAACATCTTATAGCCTTATCATGTATGAAAAAAAAAATTATACATAGCCAAAGCAAAATCGAATTCAAATTTAAAGATGCATGAATTACCATGTATGAAAAACGAAGTTTATACAGTGCAAGCAAAATCAAATACAAATTTTAAGAATTTAGAATTAATACAAACCTAAAATGTAATGGAGTTTTTTTTCCCGTCTTCGACCGGTCCTGAGCCCCGCTCGACCGGTCGTGGGAGGCGCTCGACCAGTCGTAAGTTCGAGCCCTGGCACGACTCAAAGTCCAGCGAGTTCGTGCTGTTTTTCTCGGAGGTTAAGACCAGTCCTGGAATTCCAGGACCAGTCGAAGGTGAGCTTCGACCGGTCGTGGACAGGCTTCGACCAGTCGAAGGAGGCTAAGACCAGTCCTAGAATTTCTAGACTAGTCGTAGGTTACGCAGTTTGTTCCGCGATTTTGCGCAAAACTACGGATTTGAGTCCTTTCGCAACCAGGATGCGAAAGGGAAGTTACCTAAACTATAAATACGTGTTCCTAGGGTTTTCTAGGTACAAGAAAAACACAAGAGGGTATCTTAAAGGGTTTTAGGGTGTGAGAAAGAGAGAGAAAAGAGAGGAAGGAAGCTTGTAGAAGGGAGCCGTCGTCTCAGCGCTTCAACGTCCCTGTAATCGGTGAGATCTCTCTAGTTTTCTTTATTCTTTCATTGTTCATCCACTCCTGCATGAGTGAAGAAGGTTGTAACGTTTTACTTCATAGTGGATTGTTGATTTGGACGAGGTCCCGTGGTTTTTACCTCTTTGAGAGTTTTCCACGTAAAAATCTCTTGTGTGGTGTGTGATTGATGCATTGATGATTTTCATTGCTTTATTATCCATAATTCTGGTTTGTTCTGGAGAGCTAGATCCTAAGGGTTTGTGCAAGGCCCCCAATAAAGTGGTATCAAAGCAAAGTTCATTGAACGGGTAGGATCGGTTTTGAATTATGGAAGGTGGCTCATTAAGGATGATTAGCCTCAATGGTTCTAACTGGACCATATGGAAGGCTAAGATGGAGGACTTGCTTTATTGCAAGGACCTATATTCTCCAATTTTAGGCATATCAGCAAAATCCAAGGATATGACTGATGATAATTGGAAGAAGATAGACTGAAAGACGGTGGGGTTTATTAGACAATGGTTGGATGATTCTGTGTTCCACCATGTGTCCACGGAAACCTCGGCCGCTAGCCTATGACTGAAATTACAAGGGCTGTATGAGAGGAAGACAGCCGGTAATAAAATTTTTCTGATAAGGCGACTTGTGAATATTAAGTTCAAGGATGGTGGTTCTGTGGTCGAGCACATGAATGAGGTCAGCAATATAGTGAACCAACTCTCCTCTATGAAGATGGTCTTGGATGATGAATTGCAGGCTTTACTATTGCTTAGTTCATTGCCTGACAGTTGGGAGACATTAGTGATATCTCTAAGTAACTCCGCGCCAGACGGAAAGATATCCTATGGAACAGGTAACCAGTTGTCTCTTCAATGAGGAGATAAGGAGGAAGTCTCAGGGGTCTACTCAGCAAGAGGCCCTTGTGACACAGGAACGTGGAAGAGGAAAGAACAGGAAGGGCGAGAAGGCCCGAGATAAATCAAGAGGCAAGTCAAGTAACAGAAAAGATGTTGATTGCTGGAATTGTGGCAAGAAGGCCCACTATAAACATGAATGTCGTGGTAAGAAGAACGACAAGAAAGGAAAAGGGAAGGAAGATGAATAGATTGACATGTGGTACAGGCGTCTAGGCCACATGAGTGAAAAATGGCTTCAGCTACTAGTAAGGAAGCGGCTCCTTCCAGACGTGACAGGTACACCCTCAAAACCTATCTTGATTGTTTATCAGGAAAACAGCATAGAGTTTCATTTGTTAAAACTACTTCTCATGTTAATAAAGTGCATGCATTAGATTTGGTTTATTTGATGTTTGTGGTCCTATGAGGACAAAAACCTTAGGTGGGGCATTGTATTTTGTAACTTTTATAGATGATGCATCTAGAGGGTTTGGTTTATGCTTTGAAATCCAAGGACGAGGTCTTTGGTGTGTTTAAATTGTTTCATGCTATGGTCGAGAGAGAGACAGGTAGATAATTGAAGTGCATCCGCACTAACAATGGTGGTGAATACATTAGCGACTTTCACGAGTACTGCAAGTCCCTTGGTATACGGCATGAACAGACGGTTCCCAAGACCCCCCAGCATAATGGTGTAGCTGAGCGAATGAATCGCACCATTGTTGAGAGAATCAGATGCATGTTATCCCATGCGAAATTGCCTAAGACGTTCTGGGGAGAAGCAATGCACACAGTGGTGTATTTGATAAACAGGTCTCCATCAGCCCCATTGAATGAAGAAGTACCTGAGAAGGTGTGGACTGGACATGATCCATCGTACAATCATCTCAGGGTGTTTGGATGCAGGGCATCCGTTCACGTACCAAAGAACGAGAGGTCTAAGCTCGATATGAAGATCAGACAGTGTGTGTTATTAGGGTAGGTGATGAAAAGTTCGGTTACAGATTGTGGGATCCGACCGAGAGGAAGCTCGTCAGGAGCAGAGATGTGGTTTTCTTTGAAGATCAGTGTATATAAGACATTGGTAAGCCAGAGAAGAACCAGCCTAGTTCAGGTGAGCTAGAGGACATGGATCCGATTACTCTCCCGTGGTGCCTAATGACGGGGGAGTACAGCAAGGTGCAGAGGACGAGGGAGTTCCTTCAGAAGATGGATCAGGGGAGCAGCCCCCACTTGATCCACCTGTTGAGCCACAGGTGAGGAGGTCATTTAGGGATAGACAGCCGTCCAAGAGGTACTCGCCACATAAGTACATTATGCTGACTGATGGGGGAGAGCCAGAAGATTATTCTAAGGCCCTAGCCGACGAGCATAAGGGGGAGTGGTTGACAGCTATGCAAGAGGAGATGGAATCCTTGTATAAGAACCACACCTATGACATGGTGAAATTGCCTAAGGGCAAGAAACCTCTGAGCAACAAGTGAGTGCTCAGAAAGAAGATTGAGCAGAAGAATTCACAGACGAGGTTCAAGGCTAGACTTGTGGTGAAAGGTTTTGGTCAGAGGAAAGGCATAAACTTCGAGGAGATATTCTCACCAGTGGTGAAGATGACATCCATACTGGTGTTACTTGGGTTGGCGGCTAGCATGGATCTGGAGATAGAGCAGTTAGATGTTAAAACTATCTTTCTCCATGGTGATCTGGAAGAAGAGATCTACATGCACCAACCAAAGGGGTTCAAAATCAAGGGCAAGGAGCTACAAAGTCACCCTCCACTCGGGCGAGTTGCGACTCACCTTAGGGCCAAATGAGTCAGTCGAATCTCTGAGTCTTTTAACCACCCTACTCTTATAAAACAAAAACAAACAAAAAAAATACAATCCATGCAGCACCTGTTCTCCAATGGACCACAAATGCTGAAGGTTCATGCGCTCTGAGCTGATGGGCACGCCCCACCAACCATCATGTGGTCCCTGATTGAGTGGTAGGAAACTCCCATACTTTAGACTTAGCATTAATTACTCACAATCTTACAAACTAACATTAGCATTAGGACGGTTGTTAGATGTGAAAAGGATATAAAGGAAGCTCCAACGATCCTTCTCATGTGATTCTCAGTCCATGGCCTCTTTGTCTTTTTGGACCATTTTTTCAATTTTGAATTGGTACACACAAAGTTACAAAATCCCGGAAAGGTTGCACGTGGTCTTCTAATTGCAGTTTTTCAATTGAGTTCTGCTCCTTCACCTAACAAAACAAAACAGAAGGCGGGTAGCTGAGCTTTTGACTCATTTATCTATCATGGTTTATGTTCGGTGGGGTCCACATTCATGAAAAATCATATAGTCCTCGTGGAAGAAGTGTGGGGCCCATGGCTGAGTAAACCCTATAAACCAGACCGTTGATCTGAGGGGAGCATTTAAATCCCCAATGATTGCAAGACCGCAGAATGTGAAACTTTTGGTAATTCCTCATTTAACATTGGGGCCCTTCAAGTCAATGGTGTGGATCACCCGAAAGTGGGTCCCGCACTTGTACAGAAAGCTCGAGGATACTGTGTATTTTCCTTCGGCTCGAGAATCGCATTTCCTCCCTTTCTTACGTGCATGGAGTTACTGCTTTTGTGCGCATGGGCAGTATTTGATACGTAGACGGAATGTGACGGTGTATACTCAGGCAATCATCCGAAAATATGACTATTTTTAATAAAAATAAAACTTCTCAAATCGAGGGAAACATTGTAGATAGACCATCATCCGAAAATAGGACTATTTGAGTAATACTAACCTCTGATTACTGGACACTTTGCTGGATCTGGATCATCAGATTGTTTTCATCTCAACCGTCAAATGCCTACCAATCGACTATTTAGACGCTTAATCAGTTCAATTTTTATTTATTGTCCACCTAAAACAGTGCCTCACTGGTTGGTCAGTCCAACTTGAGTTTCCTATATGCACTTCCGAGAAGACCAAGACCACTCCGATAGTGTCTATCCTTCCTGGCCACGGCACTAGATAGGCTAGCCAGATTCCATGTTTTGCCATCCCTTTCTCTCTGCTTGTCCTGTCAGATAAAAAGAAAATTAGACCCAAAAGAGCTTCTTTTTTTTTTTACCACTTTAAGAGGTCTGGTGAAGGGAGAGTTTACTTATAACAGGGCAAAGTGGTTTATGATTGAATCTCATAAGTATTTTTATCATTTGGTTAGATCCAAGTCCATGGCCTATTTCGGTTTCACTCGGAGCTTTGGCAACCACCGACAGGTTTTCAGTGCTGGCTTATCAACCGGCACACTCCGGAATAGCATCAATGTGTTTTTTTTTTTTTTTTTGGCCGTATCTTCGGTGTGTTATAGGATATGGACGCGGATTGCGTGGTGAGCCTGCCCAGCTGAACTCTGTGGTGGCAGGACTCTGTGGTCCCATGGTATATGTGTTTTATAGGCACTGTTATATGTTTTGCCAGCTCATTTTAAGACATGTGCTTATAATTAAAGCATATCTAAAACTTAAGTGGATCACACCATAGAAAGTAGTGAGGATAAAGTTGTTCACCGTTGAAACATTCCTCTAGCTACAGTAATATTTATTGGTCATGAAACAAGGGAAATCATAAATATCAAAACTTCTGTGGAGCACAAGAAATTTCCCATAGTAGGCTTTTAATTCACACTGTTTTATGTGATTTAGTCAATTGAGCTTTTCATATGCTTTAATTTTAGACTAATGCACTTAAAGTGATACGGAGAAATGGATGGATGGTGTGGATAAGACACATATATCACAGTGGGCCCCACAGAATTTACTTATTCAGTACGCAATCCGCTTCCTATCATGTGGGCCCACAACTTGGACGGCCAACGTTTCGTTGGTAAATGCTTTTGGTCCTCGGTCAAATGACGGCTAAGCAAATTACGTTGATTCAACCATTCACGTTACACATGGCAGACTTGCGCTCCCATCCTGACCGTCAAAATCATGGGACCCATGGATCACGACCTAAAAATCACACTAATCGAATTATCTTCACCGTCCGATTTTAAGCCCTTAAATTGGCCCCGTGCCATTGTTGGTAACCGTTCATTTGATGGCCACCTAATCACCTATTTAGGATTATCCGATTAGTGTATCGAACGGTATACAATGCATCTACAACGAGGAGCGTATCTCTGGCCAATTAATAGCGAGTTACAGTGAGTTGCCATTTTCTGTTTCACAACAGCCCACTTGTATGGATAACATAGGGCAGGCCACCAAAGCAGATAGTCTCGCAGGTACCAAACTTTTACTAGTCGGATAAAGATAAAAGGCGGCCATCCATTTCCTGCCACGTGTAATGACCGTGACGTCGGTAGACTTGGACACTTGCGCTACGCAGAAAGCGTCCACTCCTCGCAAGTGCCACGTGGCATAATTTGGTGGCTAGATTCAAGCATGAGAGATGAACGTGAACGTGCAGGAGCCAACTTAGACTGGCAATCATTTTAAAATTGAAATACACTACAGTGATACTCCACCCTCATTTTTTAAATGGTGGTGACTCAGCCACCATTCAACATATACGTCGTGCAATCTGGACTGTCCAAATTGTGGGGCCAGCTGGTGATGTATCATAGATTGGGCAATCTTAACCATTTAATTTGTCTTGTCGAATTTCAGACCGTTAGTATAAATTTTCATCCTTTATTTATTTGATAGCTCCTATTGGATGGTCAACATGACCTGATTATTGTGATTTAGAGGCAATGGGTCCCATAATCTGGATTTCCAGATCATAATAGGTTTAAAGTCAGGCACCAGCATTTCAAAAAAGATGGTAAACCATCAAACTAGGGTATTAACTAAAGAGAGGTGTTCATATAAAAACATCGTCCGTGAACATCCGAGCCGTGCAATAGGTGGGAAGATCATAAATATCACCTGGGGAGAAATCTAAGGGGTCCATTTATACGAAGTTCTTCACGGATGAAACCAATGGACAGATGACCTTCTGACTCAATTTGTGTATGTAGAAAAATATGGATCGTTCTAAAATTTTCTCCAGTTCATCTTTATAGCGTAGCCCACCATATCTCACGGCTTGGATTTTCCACTAAACTGACACACCAGCGTGAAAATTAAAAAGTTGCATGTGAAGGTTAATATACAACTTTGTATGTTCACATTTAACTAATAAAGAGATACTTAAATTTTATTTAAAAGATCCGTACAATCACGTGAAAAGGTTGCCCTGAGTTATTTGATACTCCGGTAGCGCATGACACTTGATACGCAGGCACTAAAAATTCGATAATTAACATGATTAATTTAAAATAAACCGATTGAACTGTAGGAATAACTGACCCTATGTAACACTCCCAAAATCAGATTTTTTTTTTTTATATATATATAATTCTGATATCTGATTCATGGATACTTGTCTGTTGAAAGAGGAACTGGATATTTTCATTGTCAACCGTTCAATAAATGTCCATAAATCCAATACTCAGATAATTTTTAAAAAGTGCAATTTTTTCTTCACATACATCTAGAATGGATACAAAAATTTGAACGATAATTTTAATTATTTAAATTTCATATTTTTAGTTTCTAAGTAAATTCATAATGACAGAGTATCATCCATCACGCTCTGGCAGAGTATTAAAGTTTTTCTCAAGGGGGACACGCCTAAGTAAAAAGATTCGATTTGAGGAGATGTGTTCACACCGACTTTTGCGAAACAAAGATTCCATCTCGAACCGCGTTCACACACTTTATGTGGCTTTTGAGCTGGTTTCCACTTCGGTGACTCAAGCGTGCCGATTACACGTATAACATGGAGGGGCTAACTCCTGAGTAGGTGAACAACCGGCTCGAATCGGCTTAGCTCAGATCGAGCCTCACCCGGCTCAGGTTTTTGTGCGTTTAATACTATTTTGATGAGGGTCATAGCGATCTGGACCGTCCAGTTGATCTTGATGAGGGTCATAGCGATCTGGACCGTCCAATTGATCTGTTACGTACTAGATTGCCATGTCCCAAAATATATGGTTTGTTTGTCGATGAATGTGGACATCGAAGGCATGATTGTGGATGGGCCACTCACCTACCCGATTCTCTTGATCATGGAGAATGATTCACATATAGAGGATGAGTCCGCCTATTGAACGGCTAGGATGTTTTGATTCACACGATTTTGCTTAGTGGTCCATACCAGCTTGGTTCTTCAAATGAATGATCCAAATTACAAGATGGTTCTGCTACATCCTCACTGCACACATAACAAGTTAGGTGTTGGAAGGGACCCATGATGGATACCGCATGATAGGCTATCCATGAAGTGAGCCACACGATGGATGGTTGGACCAGATAAAAAATTTGGAACAATTGGACGGTTTTGATGATGACCAAGAAAACCCATACTTTCTTGAAAGAAGGCAGATGCAAAACTAAAGTGGACTGCATGACAGAAACAGTAGGGATTGAATTTATGCCATTGAAATACTCATGGCTCTTAGAATTTTTGAATCAGTCTAATATGTTTGTGTTTTCAGTTCATTCCAGCAGGAATACCTTATGAACGGTATGAATGGCAGGTAAACATCACGGTAGAATCCAGGGAAGTTTCAACGGTAGGCATTTCCCTACTTACATTTTTCTGCATGCGGCTCACTTGAGTTTTAGATTTGTCTCATTTTTAGAATATGTTCTAAATGATCTTAAGAAAGAGATGAACGGATTGGATTTCTCACAAGAATCACGGTGGGCCCTGCCTAGCTTACCGTGTCGTAGGAAGTTCCTAAGGCAATCCGCGTACAATGCGCACCGAGCGAAAGATGCGCCAGACCCGAGCCGATTCCGTGCACCGAACCACAGTGCAACTGACTCGTAACGGCCGACTACCGCAGCCGACGGCTGATGTCATACGTGGCGCGCAAACCCATTCCTAAAGAGCTGTGCTGACAGTGCAGACGCGGTCAACCACCATGCACTGTCGGAGAAAGCCATCCTACGTGGCAAACGGATTGGTTTGAAGTTTTCACACGCCTACGTTTCCAATAGTACCTATCTCTGCTTGCACTAATTCTATCTGCAGCCCCTATCCACACGCGCGACGCCGGACACGTGCTGAATGTTGAACATGTGTAAGATCCACTACGTTCATCAGTCCAGGCCCATCGTGACTGTTCTCTAAACACACAAGAATCATCCACTCCACTCATCAGGTGGGCCACATTAAAAAAAATCATGTGATCAAGTGAAGGATAAACCAACGATCCACACTCAAAGTACATGCATGGTACACTTGTAGAGCACACATCTATTGACCGTCCCATCTGATGAACGTTCTAGATTCGAATATGTGTGGCGCTTGTGTTTGGTGCATGTGCGTGCAGAAATGAAATCATCTTCACCTCCTCTCATTTCTTCTTCTATATATACCACATAGCCGTCCGTGTTTCAAATCTTGCTCTCTGCACACAGAAACACAGAGGGAAAAAAAAAAAAAAAACATAAAACAAGAGAGGAAAATGGGAAATTGTCTTAGACACCAATCATCCATGACATGGGCTGGTGAGGATTGGGGTCCGATAGGGACCAATCAAGACCGTTCAATGAATGGGCATTATGAAAGTGTTCAAAAGATGGGTGAGACGGAAGAAGATAGGTTGCTGGGTGAAAAGAAAGGAGCCTCCTCAACAGAGGTGAAGATCAAGATTACTAAGAAACAATTGGAGGAGTTGCTAGGGAAGTTAGATATCCAAGGGATGTCAATCGACCAAGTCCTGACCCAGTTGATGGATGCGGGTGGCGAGTGTAATCTAAGGCACCGGTCGTGGCGGCCGGCTCTCCAGAGCATTCCAGAAGCGAATTAACGGAGATGATGGTGGTTGCATGATCTTGGTGTGGTGGTGATGATGATGATGATGATGGTGTTATGATGAGGGTATTCTTCTCGCTCCATTCCCCTTGTAAGGCTTGTGTATGATAGTTTGTGTAGAGAGAGTAACGGGGTTAGAAGGATTTTCCTAGAAATATTTTTCTAGGGTGCATTGTAAATAATATAGGATGAGTGGATTTCGTTGTATATACTTGTGGAATTCCTACCTCCTTATGGATTTACACCATTTAGTTTCAAATGCATGTTCAAATGCATCTCTCTCTCTCTCTCTCTCTCTCTCTCTCTCTCTCTCTCTC
>JAJHSJ010000002.1:10136114-10197011 GCA_021015155.1 Magnolia officinalis | reverse complement strand
CTAATTTAGGACCCACATGAGGAATCAACCATTGATTTGAATCTCTTTAACTTCCTTCTTAACATATGATTATAGATGGTCATTCTTCACTATGGGGCCCACTTAATAACCTAAGATGATCTGACCACACTAACGTTTTAAGATGATCGAGAGTTATTATTACTTTACATTACACATTAAAATATCAAAATTTACAAATCAAACAAAATGTTCTAGCGAATTGTCAATCAATCGAACCATACCATTGATCGATTGAACTGACTTATTGATCAGTCCAATTCATTTCGATTTTCAAATTTTGGTCACTGAACATAATTTACTACCTTCGATCGATCGAACTGTCCTGTCAATCGATCGACAAATGCTATAAAAACTAAGTCTATGATTATTTGATTTATAACTTTGTTCTTCTTTATTTTTCCTACTTTCAATATTTATTGGTCATATGGTTAAATCTAAACCATTCATCAGCTCCCACATGATCAATTGAGGGGACTACTAATGATTTTTCAAATCTAAACCATTTAAGATCTGTATTTCTTTTAACAACAATCATTCTTACAATTAGTGTGACCCATCAAACGATTAAACCCATCTAGAATTCCAGATGAGGTTTTAGATATATTTCAAAATTCACATAGATGGCGTAGATCGGATCTGATACGTTCGATGATCCACTGATCATATGGAACATATCTAAGTAATCCATTAGCATCACAAAATCTTAGATTGAGAATGGGTTAATAGATCGGTTAGATCCAGACCATTTATATTTTTTATAAAATAAAAAACTAATTTAAAGTATAGTAAGTACGACCCTAACATTTCATCCTCATGACCCATCAAACGGTCAGATCTGCTCATATTCTCTGGATAACAATTTAGATCTATTCCAGAATGAGCATACGTAGTGGGAATCCGATTTGATATGTCCGATCATAATTTTAGAATTTAAGGTATAAATGATTCTTATGGTTAAATCTGATAAAAATGTCTCATCCACTAATTTGATTGATATGAAATTTAAGGCATTGATATCTTTTGACGCTTAGTATCAAATGACCCATTCAAATCTATCTTAACACAGTCAGATGCAAGCAATTAAATCTTTTTTCTAAAATATTATTACTCATATCTAAAATTATATATAAATCATTTTTTTGTTATAATTTCTCTACGCACTTATAAAATGATCGTGTGGATGATCCACACCATCCATTGCATAGATTGGGAAGAGATTAATAAAATAATTAAAAAATAAAAAGATCTAAGAGTTGGAACTTACTTAATCAAGCCCTCCTCAAAATTTTTCTTAAAGGCACTGCTCTAGGAATCAATCCTCCCACTTCACCTTCAATCAGGAATCGCAGTGGCAAAAGTCAATCCATCAACCTCTCTCTCAACTAATAATGTCACTACCAACTCAACTATTAAATTATTTTTGTTTCTTAATTAAAAATAAAAATATTTAACTATTTATTTTAGTTATAAATGCACTAAAATTCAGGGTCGTTACATGAATGGGCCGGTTTTGTAAACCCTCTTTAATCAAGAGAATGACGACATACACTGCCATAGCAATGGGATTTATCCCATATCACTTTTTTCGAAATCCCACTGCCTAAACCCGAGATCTGCTAACCCCGTTGATTGGGTTTAGCTTGTTACAGGTGTTGGATTTTTGTAAGGTAGTGTACAATCCAAATGCCAAATGTATCGATGTTACGCGAGTATCGAAATAACACCCAAAGGCCTAGATAAGAGTCTAGATTACAGTGATTGTAGCAGACAAATTTGGCCCAGAAGTTTCTAGAATAAATCCAATGATATGAACAGATCTGCCACAACCGATGCACAGTCGACTTTGATACCAACCGTAAACTTTAATTTGTGTAATTAAATAACCATGCAGTGCATCAGAGATGGGGATTGAGTTATTGAACTAAATCCATACCTGGTTGGGCGGCCATTGCTATAAGTTGATTGTCATAATCTTCCACACTTTACACCCTAAGTAAAACACCGTGATGGGATGAAAAGCTTATGATGTGTGTAAGCTTTGGGACCCAACCCTGTTTATATAGCTTTGAGGGTTGAGGAGTTTGAAACCCATCGAAATTCCTCTCCTTAAGGCTCTATACAAATTTGTCAATCCTAATTCAACTAGAATACTGGGCGTGTCATAATGTTGTGACTAGAGGTGGGCATCGAGTCGAGTCGAACCTGATTGGGTCTAACTCGACTTGATCTGATTTTTCAATAACCCAACCGGAACTCGATCCGATCCGGGACCGAATCTAGCAGGGCTGACTTGATCTGATCCTAATCCTTGCTGGCCTGACCCAAACCAATCGAGTCCGACTCAGTCTGGAAAACCGAATTGAGTCGGATCAAGTTGAGTCTGTCCAGTCGATTCGGACTGGGCCGAATCAAGATAGGGAGAGAGAAGGAGAGAAAGGAGGAGAGAAAGAAGGAAATGTGGGAAACTGGGGGAGAAAGAGGGAGAGAAATGAGGAGAGATGGGTGGGTGCGGCGTCTCTTTCAGGTAGAGAAAGAGGGGTTGGGGTTCGTTCGGTTCGGGATAGGTAGAGATATGAGTAGTAAAAGTAAAAAAAAAAATATATGTAAAAAACTTATATATAGGACCCGACCGGATCGGGTAGGATCGGTCCGGATTGACCACGATCCGATGTACGATCGGATCTGAGTGGTCCTACTCGATCTGCACCGATCCAGACCTTTGGTTCGGTTCGGATCGGGTCAGATTCTACCTAGCTCTAGTTATGACATACCACCCATTACATGATTTTAAATGAATCACAACTAAGTGGGTCCACTAGTACTCCCAATCACACTATCCAACTCTTCGGGCAATCCAGACCGTTCATCAATGAGGTGCACCTTATATAATTATTACATGTACTACGTTCCTGGATGGACGTTTTGTCACAAGCAATACATATACATGTGTACCACGTGTAGCCGTGATGAATTCTTGGTATCCAACTTAGAAAATATGGATTGATTGATTTTTGCCTAAAAACGTCTCCATGGATGATTTTTTATGTTCAGATGAAAAACGAGCAGTACGGCTACTGTATATAAAAATCGAATGCACCGAACGATCCTAACCGTCAGTCAGCTGCTCCTAAAAATGAATGGCGCAAAGATTGAATATTCTCCAGAATTTTTGGATTACCTTCCCTTACCTGATATTATAGTCATTTTAATGAACACGCTTGTTGGCTTATTCTTCCACAATAATTGGAGAACGAGGTACGTTCCAGTGATACTGTGAAGATGTGGGCCCACGTGGTGTATGTATCACATCCAACCTGTCCATCAGATGCGTCCCATCAGGCTACATTGAGGACGGGAAAATCAGCACGATCAAAAACTGTAGTGGGCCATATAACAGGGAAGAAGGTGTGAGGTAACACTCAGCATTGATTCTCACTGGGGCTCACCTAAGTTGCATAACAGCCTGATTTTCCCCATATAACGGAAAAAAAATGGTGTTTGGGTGTCCTAGATTTTTCATATGCAACATGGTGGACCCCATATACTTAAATCAAGGATGGGCGTCCCCTCTCAACCTATTCCTGTGCTGTGGCTACTCGAGTTACTATTTGATCAACCAACTTTTTATCCTACAAGAATAATGTGAGGCAACTCATCTGTTGGACAGTTCGGATGTATGGAATACATCCCATGGGCACCATTTCTTACCATTATCACTGTAGCATACCACATGCAATAAGCTTATTTTACAATCTTGGGTGTGGGTCCCACTGTGAGGTAGGGCCAACATCCAATCTGATCATAACGTCGTACCACAGGTCCACAGTTCACTTTATGTCCCAAAATCAGGCCACATGTAGATCACGCCGTTGGGAACTGTTGATATGGAAACGCCCACCATTAAAGACTTGTGAATTTATGCCATCCAATCCGATCTTACATTCATGAGATGATCCAACCATTATCTGGACACCCCAAAAAATAAAACCATTCCAAAACTCGATGGGCCACACCATGTGATGTTAGAGGTTTAAGGCATGATTGACATGGTGTCGCTCACTTGAGTTTTGGGAGAAATTTGACGGGCCGCACATGATAAACGGTGGAATAAGCTTATTCTACACGAGTTCAAGAGGAAGCGGCATCAAAGTTCAAACATCTAAATTCCAAGCACTGAAAAGAATTCATTATAAAAATCGATTTGTTGATGGCAACATAGGGCCAACCCTCAGTTCTTACTGATCGGCTTCCGGTCAACACATGGTGCATGCATGCATGTATGTCAATCTAGACTATTCAGATTATAGGCCCACTATAGATAGGACTAGAGCTGGGCATCGGACCGAGTCGGATCGGATTTGGTCCAACTCGGTTCGGTCCGAAAGCTGCCTGGACTGATCCGAACCCGATCCGATCCAGGACTGAGTCCGGAACACCTTACTCGAACCGATCCATTACATGCTTGGCCTGACCCGAACCAAGTCTGACTCGGTCAAGGAAACCGAGTCGGATCGGATTGGGTACGGATCGAATTTTTCAATGGTGAAAATCATTATCCTCGTTGCTATTTTCGGTGTGGTCCATTTGAGCTTTAGATATGATTCAATTTTTTTCCAAATGCTTTAAAATGATCACAAAAAATGGATAAACGGTATGGATATAATAAATACATCATTGTAGGGCCCATATAATGTGGATCTCATTTGAGCCGTTCGTACAACTCAGAGCTCGAGAGTACAGCTGGCTTGTATTGACGTGCACGGCACGCTAGCAGGGACGCGGATTTCCTGCGATAGCCTTTCGCAGAAAGTTCATGTGCTGGGATCGCAGGTGGGGCCCACCGTGATGTTTTTTTAGGAATCCACTCCGTTCATCCGTTTTTTGAGATCATTTTAGAACATGAGACCAAAAGTGAGCAGGATCCAAGACTTAAGTGGGTCGTATTAAAGGAAAAGGTGGTTAGGTAAATTCCTACCGTTGAAACCTCCCTGGGTTCAACGATGATGTTTACATGACATCCATACCGTTAATAATGTCATTCCTACTGGGATGAACTGAAAAAACAAATATTAGCATGATTCAAAATGTCTATGGCCCCACAAATATTTCAACTCTGGACGTTCAATTATCACTTTTTCAGCCCACTTACACATTGGATACGATTCATTTTTAGCCTCATGTACTGAAATGAAATCACAAAACATATGGATGAGGAGGATTTCGCACAAACATCGCAGTGGGTCCCACATGGGTTCCCAGCGTAGGAACTTCCTTTCGCAGGAAATCCGCGTCCGTCTTGGCACGACACGTACCTACAGCTAGCTATATAGCGTTGTGTGGTACACCAGAGAATCCTCTTATTGTACTGAGTAAACTCTGTTGGGGCCCACCCTGAATGCATGTGATTTATCCAAGCCGTCCATTCGTTTTTCCATATCATTTTAGTGGTTGAATCTAAAATTGATACATATCCAAAGCCTTAAAATGAGCTCACCAAATGGATGGACGGTTTGGATATAAAACAAACCTCGTGATCAGACCCACAAAACTTGTTAACGTTACATGAGCCGATCCGCTTCATACACCATTCTTCGATCAAGCCGCGACTCTCTTTCTCTTTCCCTCTTTCTCCCCGTACACAACTATAGATCATTTCTCAATATATCTCTCTCCAGCTGAGAAATCCAAGCTCCAAAACCTTCTTCTTGCCTTCTTCTTCAACAGAAATAAAGAGACAGATATAGAGAGAGAATCACAGATATAGAGAGATAGAGAGATAGAGTTGACGGGCTCAGGTGTACATTGGGAGGGATTTTTTGGAGCCGAACGTAAATCCTAGGCTGTAAAAGTGTGTGTGTGTGTGTGTGTGGTGTTGTGTGTGTGTGTGTGTGTGTGTGTGTATATATATATATATATATATATATATATATATAATAAAACAGACACACACACACACACTAATATATACGGTCTGGATCGGATCGGTCCGAATCGGATCCTATTGGATCGGGTCGGTTCGGAACCGGGCCTACCGGCCGATTTGACTCGAAAATAATTCAGATCTGGATTACGCTACCCGATCCTAACCATCGGTTCTCTTCGAATGGGTCGGATCGGGCCGGGCCACCCGGTTCAAGTATGAAATGCCAACTCTAGATAGGACACCCAAAAAATTTAAACTCATTAATGATCTTAACCATATGATTTCCTGTTTAAACTGGAACATTGACCACTTCAGATGCAGCCAAACAGATGGTTAGGATCCTCCTATCAATGCCATTTTCGGGGTGTTCCCTATCAACATCGGCTCCACAATATGAATGGTCAGGATCAAAACGTACACTTGCTGACTTGTTTGGTGAAAGTCTACAAGATTCGTCAAATACAAAGGCTAAGTTCTTGGGTTATCCTATTCCAATGTTTGAATCCAACAGGCCAAAGTCATGTTTTCCGTTTGTCTGCGTCTTCTTGGAATTGAGGCTGAATGTCCAAAACTCCTTTTCTTTTCCTTTTTTAAAGCGACTCACGTGAGCAGATGATTTAGTTTGACATTTTCCCTAACTTTGTTTCACAGACCCTCTCTATATATACATACCAAAAACCTCACAAATTTCTTGGAACAAGAGAGAACACCTATTTATATATACATATCACAAACCTCACAAAGTTCTTGAAACAAGAGAAAACACTGAGAGAGAGAGAGAATGGGAAATTGTCTGAGATACCAATCTTCCATGACATGGGCCGGCAACGATTTGGAGTCAAAAAGCTCCATTAATATGATCTTTGAGCATGACACTCGTGATGGGATCTGTCATGATAGGGTCCAAAATGATATGGAGATGGAAGAGGAGAGGTTGATAAGTGAGAACAAGACAGTTTCTTCCACAGAAGTGAAGATCAAGGTTACCAAGAGGCAATTAGAAGAACTGCTAGCAAGATTCGACATCCAAGGGATGTCCGTCGAGCAAGTATTGACCGAGTTCATGAATGGAGGCGGTGATTGCCATGCAAGGCACCAGTCGTGGCGGCCTACTCTTCAGAGTATTCCAGAGGTGAATTGAATATGATGATGGTGACGATGATGAAGATGGTGATTGGTGACGGTGTCTATTATTGTATATATTGGTACTCGCACTACAAGAAAAATATCGATCGACCTACAAAGAACAGTAGGATTCACATACTTTTTCTTATCTTTTCCTTAATTGATAATTTCATTCAATAAACCATATTTTTCATTATAAATTAATAAAAGAGAGAAAGGACTAAGAATCCTCAAGAATTCTATTTCATTTACATGATATATATATTGGCCACTATTTCCAAATCCGCTCTCTATCTCCGCTGCTCATTCTTCATTCATTGCAGATCCAACTGCTGCCCTCGTCTTCTATACTGCTCTCAATCCCAATCCCCAAGGAATTTCATTTCATTTACAGTGACGATGACGAAAATGTGTCGCCCTTAGATTGAATCCTTCTCACCCAGTTCCCTTTGAAGGTTTCCTTCTACAAGATCTATGGGGTATGGAAAATTCTAGAGTGGGCCACCGGGCGATTATCCATTCGATCATAATAGACAATATTTGGATAACAAACTACTGAAATTTATCGAACTATGACAATTTTGCCAGTCCTATGCCTACCTCATGAGCATAGTGTGCCGTTTTGCTGTGTTTATGGCCCATTTGGGTAGGAGATCTTAGAAAATCAGGATTAAGCCTAATCCTGATTCTTGGTGGGCCGCGCACACTTTCCTCTGCTTAATTGCAATTATGGGCTTGTTTGGTTTTCTTTTTTCTTTTTCTTATTTTGTTTTTTCTTAAACAGAAATTTTTCATTTCAAGTATAAGACTATATACTGCAAACAACATTTGGGCTGCCCCCAAGAAAAAAAGGCCATGAGGGTAGCCTATCAAAGAAAACTAAATCAGAGTGACAGGCCAGACCCACTGATGACTCCCCTATACGACTGCATAATCGCTCACAGCCTAACTCTATCTAGGAAAAGGAGGCCCCGAATATGGAGAGGTAGGTCTGATGACTGCCGGACGTGCGAACTTCCTTGGAGATCACTCCCCATGTGGGCCATCCCATTTGCCGGCGCATTTCCTTCCCTCAGAACGTGGACAAACTTAAACTGCCCTCTCAGCTTCAGCCTATCGATCCTAGCTGACCAGTACTTCTAGTGCCAAATCGGATGAGACCTGCAGGCTTGTTTGGTTTTCTTATCTAAAAGTTTCCAAATCACAATTACAGGAGGAAAGCAATGCATCTGGAGGCCAGTTATGGAGCCCACCAATATTCAGGATTAGGCTTAACCTGGCAGGATCATCTATATAAATGAATCCTAAGAATTTCTTAATTTTGTAGAAAGTTTCTTCATTAATGAAACTGAATATCAGGCAAATTTTATTATAAATTCAATTAATGGGGCCCTTCAATTGAACTACTCAGGATGAAGATGGGCACAACCAGTCAACTCTAGTGAAAATCGATCACTTCATCATCCCTTCTCCTGTGGAAAATAGTTATGACATATAAGTGACTCTCTTAAACATGAATCTAATCGATGTCAATCATAAAAATTCAAGACACTCAATACTTGTGGGTAAGATGAGTCTCTAAAGCTTACATTAGCAGAACCATTTACTCCACACCGCTTACATCCCTATTGAAAGGTGATTGTCTACGTTTTCGTCACCATCTGCATTGAACGCAAATGCAACCATAAGCAATCCTACCACTGTACCCCATTATAAGAGTCAAAATGCATAAATCTTCATTGATTGAGGTCACTGTGGTACAATTCCACAAATTTAAACTTCAGGATTGCAAATATAATCTTGCCCTTAACGGATTATCTATAAAATAGTCTGATTTATCTCATAAAGTAGCTGACATTGATAGTTGAAATATAGGGGATCTAAAAAAAAGAAATAGACAGTTAGGTTTCTCTCTCCTCATTCCCTTAAATCAATGGTCAATGCTAGCTTCTAGAATATGGATAATGGGCCTATAACTGAGCCGAATCAAGACTCTATATGATCTCAGTATCATAGATGAGCATTCCAAGTCTGGCATCTTCCATTCACAAGATGGACAGTTAAGTCTCTCATTAGGGTCCATAAAGTGGACGGTTCATATTTGATACATAAGGTCCACATGATGGGAATCTTGTTAATTATCCACCTAATGAACAAGCCAGATGGTTTGCTCATTCTAAGCTGAATAGATGGTTCAGATCTAAGAAAAAGCCCTGAAAGTGGTCATAAAAGGGTGAATAAAGGCGATTGAAGGCCCAGTACAATGCCATCAAATTGTCAGCCACTGGATCCAAATTAAAATTCAAATTGGACACAAATTTTCTGAAATGGGCCCTAATAGCTAGCCCATAAATAAACAACCAAACAATCCAATACTTGAGCACGAACAGATGTGGGCTTAAGCAAACAGCCCACACATAGGAACAACTGAACCATCCGGCCCAAAGATATGGCCCACGAAAGAATTTGGAATTGGCATAGGCCTATAAAGGTGGTCCAAACATAGCCAGTAATCAGGCCCTAATTGGGCATTAATTTGAATTGAAAAACAGGTCAAAGAACAAGGTCCACTGAACGGTTGACACTTGAGACCAAAACCTAATGAAACAACCCAATCTGGGCCCAACAAGCCTATACTAACGTTGTTAGTCAAGCCCGTAGTTGTGCCAGACAATGGACAACACAAAAGGGCCTTGCAAAATGGGCTTGTGTGCGACTCAGAAGGCCCACCAAAAGGCCTTCAATTAACCCAAAAACAAAAAAGAGAACCAACAGAGGCCTCTGGTCTCTCATTGGATTGCAAAAGCGTTTAAGAAACCCCACCATAGTCGCGCTCCTCTGAATCTTCTCTCTCCAAAGTTGGCCTCCACTGAAAATTCCGGCTGCTAATGGTGACCTTCATCACCATCCTTAATGGGCGCCAGAATTGAAGATGGAGAAGAGATGAGGTTGCGGGCCGGCCAAGGGCATGAATCGAAGCTCAGTGACACCATTAATGGTGGCCGCAAGCGTCGTCGAAAACTAGTTGTCACCGGCGAAGATCACAAAAGGTGAACATCAATGATAACGATCAATGGCTGCCGCAATCAGGATTTTTCTAAAGGGTTTTATCAGCAATTGAATGGAATAGTCATGCACAAGATGGATTCAACAGTTCTTCGCCATCTCCCCAAATCTCTGAAGTCGATCGCCGAGGTAATGGCTACCACGACAGAGATCCCTTAGGGGTCGTTTGGATGCCTGTAACTTCTCTAAAATGTAAGTAAGTTACAGGTGACTTAGTTACAGTTGGTGTTTGGGGGAGAAAAGTCACAGGTGACTTTCTCTCAACCTGTAACTAAGTTACAGGAGAAAGGGCTGAAAATCTTACAGGAGAAAAAGTCGTTTTTCAAGTTACCTGTAACTTAATTACAGGTAACGGTTGGAATTTTTGAAATGCAAAACCTTGGGAAGAATCGCACCTGCATTAAAGAAGCATACCTACCTTCTGACGGAGTGCTTCACTGAAGGGCCATTGAAGGCTAACTGGGCAGAAAAAGGAGGAGAAGGTATTACCGGGTGTGGAAACCGGTGCTGATGAATTAACAGAGAAGAGGACGGTGTCGGCTGGAAAGAAGAGAAAGCGAAAGACAGATGTTTCTGGTAATTACGCATTGCTGCTGTTCTTGTTTCAATACCGTCTTAAATGCAAGTAATCACGATTCAGGATTTGTTTTTTATTCCTCTTTGATGAGCAAAAAGCCAAGGATTCAAGAGAAATGCTATTTGGTCTTTGCAGTGTAAACTTGTATGGTGATTGGGACCTGTTGATCTGGTGGACCATGTGTCAATGGGACATGGGCTCAAGTTGTGGTGATCGGGCAACTCTCGTTCATCAAACTATTGAGTTACACACACACACACACACACACACACACACACACACACACACACACACACACACACCGTAGAGTCAGTTGAGTGTTGACGGTCACTCTATTTTGTATAGAATATCTTGTTTTCAGACTACTGATGGGATGGGTACCACAGCACTATCCCCTGTTGGTTTTGGATATGGCCCATTCACAGTGGGGGCCCAATGAGCATTTGACTCTCTTGAAACCCACACAAATCATGGTTGAAAAACATTGATCTTTTGAGATTGCTTCTGAATTTCGTTATGATAAATGGAAAACTACAAATTCTGGAATCTTTTTTTTTTTTTTTTTTGAAATATAAGTTCTGGAATCTTTAGGTGATGTCTTTCTAGTGGCAATTTGGGGATCGCCTTAGTATTTCAGCTGGAACAACTCTATCTGGCGTGAATATCTAACTTATTACCTGTAACAAAGTTACAAGTTATCCAAACACAAAAACAAAGTTACCTGTAACTAAGTTACAACTTACATCCAAACTGGATTACCTGTAACTTAGATACACCTGTAACTAAGTTACATGTAACTTACTTACAACTTAAAAAAGTTACAGGCATCCAAACAGGCCCTTAGAGTTTGAAGAACCCATTTCTGCTTGAGCATCAATGGCAGCCATTAATGGCTGCGTTACCTGCATCAGCCACGGCAACGTCGACAGATGATTGGAATTCATGGCTGCGGGATTGGCGAACACTTTATGCTAATCGAAAAACAAAATATGGCAAGGGTTTCGCCAGAAACCCTAGTCCCTCAAGCTGTGGTTGCCACCTTGTCCCTCTTGATGGAGACCGGTATTCATCGAAATCGAGGTGGGGCACTCCTCTTTCTCCCTCCTTTTATGCTGAATCTAAATTGCCGCCCCGAAATTCGAATACAGAGTGTGCACCCTTAGACTTGAGTTACAACGAATGACTTATACATCATGTGTACTAAAACCATTCCTTCATGCCATTTTCCTGAGGCTTAGTTAAAATGTACACTAAGTTTCCAAACTTAAACATTCAGCCAAACATCTCACATTCATTTATTTCAATCACACACATATATCCACCATTCCTATCATTTATGGGCATTCAATCCACATATTGATAACATTCACAAAAGTTAAGCATGGTACCACAGTCCATCCATTTGGTTCTCTATTAAACTATTTACTAATAAAAGTTTTAACTATTCATAACCTTCAGTTAATCAACTTAAAGTTTGTTTTAAGACGTAATTAAAGGAATAACATGAGTTCAAATAGATATGTTAGTAATTTAACATATTCAACTTGTCTTCATTAAGATAGGGCAATAGCCTTTGTTAATCATCACTAGTTCACCTTATTACCCTGAAACTTGAGCAGTTATTTCATCATCCAGTAAATCTGTACAATTTTTCCATCGATAAAACGTCAACGAGCCAGTCTCAATAAGTGAACCCATCATGGTTCATGCACATCATAATTAAAATAAAAATGCATGAATGTCATTAGATGCATGGATGCGTGAATGCAAATGGGTCGATCAATCCACTTTCTTGTGTTGGATCCCATCAACCCGCATCCCCCCCTTTTAGGATATGCTTCCACCATCTTTGTAAGCTTTCACATATTATGAGCATCCAGGGATGGTCCCTAAGGTCACCCAGTACTGTAAGTACCTATAGGTCATCCAAGGAGTGCCCCCATGTATTCAACACAGTTATGCGATGCATGACATGGATGCATAAGAATGATTTATGCATCATGTTAACAATTGTCATATATATAGCAGTATATGTCATTTTAATTTTAAGCAAACAACTATTCAACACAAGGAATCACAATCAACGAAAATAATTGGACGACTAATTTAATCACAATGGAGAGAAAACATGTTGGGATCACTTACCAATATTTTGAAGATGTAGATTCCGAGACGTTACCCAAAATCAATCAACTGACCACCACCTAACTACATAACACAATCAAATATATTTATGTTTTTAGTAGTTTATATAATCTATCTCAGCTTGTTGATCACCTAACTTAGGACCCAGATGAGGGATCTAACCATTGATTTGAATCCCTTTAACTTTCATTCTTAACATGTGATTATAGATGGTCATTCTTCACTGTGGGGCCCACTTGATCAACCTAAGGTGATCTGACCACACTAACGTTTTAAGATGATCGAGGGTTATTATTACTTTACATTACACATTAAAATATCAAAATTTACAAATCAAACAAGATGTTCTATCGGATTGTCGATCAATCGAATTGTGTCATCAATCAATCGAACTGACCTGTTGACCAGTCGAATTCGTTTTAATTTTCAAATTTTGGTCACTAAACATAATTTACCGCCTTCGATCGATCGAACCGTCCTATCAATCGATCAACAAATGTTATAAAAACAAAGTTTATGATTATCCGATTTATAACTTTGAGTGTTTTTCTTTATTTTTTCTACTTTTAATATTTATTGGTCATATGGTCAAATCCGAACCATTTATTAGCTCCCACATGATCGATTGAGGGAACAACTAATGAATTTCCAAATCTAAACCATCTAAAATCCATATTTCTTTTAACAATAATCATTCTTACAATTAGTGTGGACCATCAAACGATCAAACCCATCTAAAATTTCAGATGAGGTTTTAAATATATTTCAAAATTCATATAAATGGCGTAGATCGAATCTGATACATCCGATGATCCACTGATCATATGGGACATATCTACGTCATCCATTTACATCACAAAATCTTAGATTGAGAATGGGTTAATAGATTGCTTAGATCCAGACAATTTATATTTCAAAAAAAAAAAAAAAAAAAAAAAAACAACTGATTTAAAGTATAATAAGTACGATCCTAACCTTTCATCCTTTTGACCCATCAAATGGTCAGATCTATCCATATTCTTTAAACAACAATTGAGATCTATTCCAGAATGAGCATACGTAGTGGGGATCCAATCAGATATGTCCGATTACAATTTTAGAATTTAAGGTATATATGATTCTTTTGGTTAAATCTGATAAAAATGTCCCATCCACTGATCGGATTGAGACGATATTTAAGGCATTGATATCTTTTGGCGCTTAGGATCAAATGACCCAATTCAAATTTCTATCTTAACACAGTCAAATGCAAGCAATTAAATCTTTTCCTAAAATACTATTACCCAGATTTGAAATTATAAATCATCTCTTTATTATAATTTCTCTACGCACCTATACAATATCGTGTGGATGATCCACATCATCCATTGCATAAATCGGGAAGAGATGAACAAAATAATAAAAAAAATAAAAAATCTAAGGGTTGGAACTTACTTCTCACCCGCAATCAGGAATCGCAGTGGCAAAAGTTAATCCCTCAACCTCTCTCTCAACCAAGAATGTAACTACCAACTCAGCTATTAACTTGTTTTTGTTTTTTAATTAAAAATAAAAATATTTAACTATTTATTTTAGTTCTAAAAGCACTAAAATTCAGGGTCGTTACATGAATGGGTTTTGTAAATCCTCTTTAATCAAGAGAATGGTGACGTACACCGCCACAACAATGGGATTTATCACATGTCGATTTTTCCGGAATCCTACTACTTAAACCTGAGATCTGATAACCCCGTTGATTAGGTTTAGCTTGTTGCAGGTGTTAGATTTTGGTAAGGTAATGTACAATCCGAATGACAAATGTATCGAGGTTACAACGGGTATCGGAATAATGCCCAAAGGCCCAGATAAGTGTCTAGATTACTATGAATGCAGCAGACAAATTTGGCCCAGAAGGTTCTAGAATAAATCCAATGATCAAAAAAAAAAAAAAAAATTCCAATGATCTGAACAGATCCACCATAGCCGATGCACAATCGACTCTGATACCAACTGTAAACTTTAATTTGTAGAATCAAAGGACCATGCATTGCATCAGAGATGAGGATTGAATTATTGAACTAAAATCCATACATGGTTGGTCGGCCATTGCTATAAGTTGATTGTCATGGTCTTCCACACCTTACACCCTTAGAAAAGCACTGTGATGGGATGAAAACTTATGATGTGTGCAGGCTTTGAAACCAGCCCTGTTTATATAGCTTCGAGGGTTGAGGAGTTTTAAAATAGGGCTGAAAGTCGGGCGGGTTGGGCCGGGTTGGTGCTCAACCCTAACCCAACCCAAGGTTCCTATACCTCAACCCTAACCCAACCCAACCCAATCTCGGGTTGGGAATTCTCAACCCAAGCCCAACCCAAGCGGGCTCGGTCAAGTTGATCGGGTTGGTCGGGTATATACGTGCTAATATTTTCATTATTACATTAGTTTATTATATTTCAATATAGGACTTATTTTTTGTATCTATAATTTTATTAATTATATATGTGATTATTCATTATAAAGAACTTCATTTTTTTTTTCTTTAAAAAAACAAGCTAAAATATAAGATTACTACTCCTTTAAAAGTCATGTAGCATAACACGAAGTCTATTTAGGAGAGAAATCTGGCATATCTTGTTAACTCGAGTCCTTGGAAATGACGTGGACAAATGAGACTCGACATCACTAGTGTGCCTTCGACACAAACGATCCACACTCAATTATAATTTATAAGTAACTTATATATTGATCGGGTTCGGGTTGGTTCGGGCAACCCGAGACCTCAACCCGAGCCCAACCCAAGTTTTATCGGGTTGGTGTTTCTATAGCCCAAGCTTAAGATCGGATCCAAAATATCATGCCCGAGCCCAACCCAATGTCGGGTCGGTCACGGGTCGGTCGGGTTGAACCCGCCCAACTTTCAGCCCTATTTTAAACCCATCGAAACTCCTCTTCTTAAGGCTAGCTCCATACAAATTTATCAATCCTAATTCAACTAGAATATTGTGCGTGTCATACAGTTGTGACATACCACCCATTACATGATTTTAAATGAGTCACAACTAAGTGGGTCCACTAGTGCTCCCAAATCACATTATCCAACTCTTAGGGCAATTCAGATAGTTGATCAATAATGTTCACCTTATATAATTCTTACATGTCCTTGCATTGTATACTACTTGCGTGGTTGGACCTTTTGTCAAAAGCAATACATATACATGTGTACCACGTGTAGCCATAATGAATTCTTGGTATCCAACTTAGAAAATATCGATTGATTGAGTTTTGTCTAAAAACAGCTCCATGGATGATTTTTTTTATGTTCAGATGAAAAACGAGCCTTACGGCTACTGTGCATAAAATCGAATGCACCGAACGATTCTAACCGTCAGTCAGCTGCCCCTAAAAATGAATGGCGAAGATTGAATATTCTCCGGAATTTTTGAATTAAGTTAAAAACCTTAGCTCCCCTACCTGAGATTATAGTCATTTTAACGAACATGCTTGTTGGCTTATTCTTCCACAATAGTTGGAGAACGAGGTGCGATCCAGTGATACTGTGAAGATGTGGGGCCCATGTGGTGTATGTATCACATCCAACCTGTCCATCAGATGCGTCCCATCAGGCTACTTTGAGGAGACGTGAAAATCAGCACCATCAAAAACTGTAGTGGGCCATATAACAGGGAAGAAAGTGGGAGGTGACACTCAGCATTGATTCTAGGGCTCACAGCCTGATTTTCTCCATATATAAAGGAAAAAATGAAGTGTTTGGGTGTCCTAGATTTTTCATGGAGACGGATTGGCTACTCCCCCTGACACCTGCTCTGTGGGCCCCACCATAATATATGTGTTTCATCCATTCTGGTCGTCCATTTTTACGGATCATTTTAGGGCTTGATACACAAAACGAGAGGAATATAAATCTCAGGTGGACCACACCACAGGAAAACACTAATGATTGGATATCCACCATTAAAATCCTCCTAAGGCCCACTGTACTTTTTATTTGACATCCAATCTGTTGATTAGGTCATAAAGACTTTTATGGCCCCAAAATGTTTTTAATGGTCGACATTCATTCAACATTGTTTCCTGTAATGTGGCCCACTTGAGATTTGCATATAACTCATTTTTTCTCTAATACCATAAAATGATCTATAAAAATAGATGAACGGCATGGATGAGACACATACATCATAGTGGGGCCCACAGAGCACCGACCATCAGCCATTGGCTGGTGGCGGGGGAGTAGCCAATCCGCTTCCATTTTTCATATACAACATGGTGAGCCCATATACTTAAATCAAGGATGGGCGTCCCCTCTCAACCTATCACTGGGCTGTGGCTACTCGAGTTACCATTTGAGCAAACTTTTTATCCTACAGAATGTGAGGCAACTCATCTGTTGGACAGTTCGGATGTATGGAATACATCCCATGGGCACCATTTCTTACCATTATCACTGTAGCATACCACAGGAGTGCAATAAGCTTATTTTACAATCTTGGGTGTGGGTCCCACTCTGATGTAAGGCCAACATCCAATCTGTTCATAACGTCGTATCACAGTTCACTTTACGTCCCAAATCAGGCCACATGTGGATCACACACCGCTGGAAACGCCCACCATTAAAGACTAGTGAATTTATGCCATCCAATCCAATCTAACATACATGAGATGATCCGACCAGTAAGTGGACACCCCAAAAAATAAGGCCATTCCAAAACTCGATGGGCCACACCATGTGATGTTAGAGGTTTTAGGCATGATTGACATGGTGTCGCTCACTTGAGTTTTGGGAGAAAATTGATGGGCCGCACATGATAAACGGTGGAATAAGCTTATTCTACACGAGTTCAAGAGGAACCGGCATCAAAGTTCAAACATCTAAATTCAAGCACTGAAATGAAATCATTATTAAAACCAATTTGTTGATGGCAACATAGGGCCAACCTTCAAATGAAATCATTATAAAAACCAATTTGTTGATGGCAACATAGGGCCAACCCTCAATTCTCACTTATCGGCTTCTGGTCAACACACGATGCATGCATGCATGCATGTTAGTCCCGACTGTTCACATTATGGGCCCCACTACAGATAGGACAAACTCATTAATGATCTTAATCATATGATTTCCTGTTGAAACGGGAACATTGGCCACTTCTGATGCAGCCAAACAGATGGTTAGGATCCTCCTATCAATGAAATTTTCAGGGTATGCCCTATCAACATCGGCTCCACAATATGGATGGTCAGGATCAATACGTAACGCTTGCTGACATGTTTGGTGAAAGTCTACAAGATTCTTCAAATACAAAGCCTAAGTTCTTGGATTATCCTATTCCATTGTTTGAATCCAACAGGCAAAAGTCAAGTTTTCTGTTTGTCTGTGTCTTCTTGGAATTGAGGTCGAATGTCCAAAATTCTATTTCTTATTTTTTTAAGCAACCAACGTGAGCAGATGATTTCGTTTGACATTTTCTCTAACTTAGTTTCACAGACCCACTCTATATATACATACCACAAACCTCACAAAGTTCTTGGAACAAGAGAAAACACAGAGTGAGAGAGAGAGAATGGGAAATTGTCTGAGACACCAATCTTCCATGACATGGGTCGGCAACGATTTGGAGTCAAATAGCTCCAATATGATCTTTGAGCATGATACTCGTGATGGGATCTGCCATGATAGGGTCCAAAATTATATGGAGATGGAAGAGGAGAGGTTGATAAGTGAGAACAAGACAGTTTCTTCCACAGAAGTGAAGATCAAGGTTACCAAGAGGCAATTAGAAGAACTGCTAGCAAGATTCGACATCCAAGAGATGTCCGTCGAGCAAGTATTGACCCAGTTGATGAATGGAGGCGGTGATTGCCATGCAAGGCACCAGTCGTGGCGGCCGACTCTCCAAAGTATTCCAGAGGTGAATTGAATATGATGATGGTGACGATGATGAAGATGGTGATTGGTGACGGTGATTATTATTGTATATATTGGTCGTCCTGCAAAGAACGGATTCACATAACTTTTCTTATCTTTTCCTTAATTGCTTATTTCATTCTATGAGTGTACCATATTTTTCATTATAAATTAATAAAAGATGTGAAGGACTAAGAATCCGCAAGAATTATATTTCATTTACATGATATATATATTGGCCACTATTTCCAAACCCGCTCTCTATCTCCGCTGCTCATTCTTCATGTTGGGATTTGTGCTGCGGAATCACACAAAGATGGATCTAGGATAGCAATCCAGTGGCACCAAGCAAACAGAAGAGAACACATAGATTTAACATAGAAAACCCTTTCGGAAAAAAACCATGATACAAAGTGACAGAATTCCACTATGAAAACATAAATTATAAAGCGAGAAAACTTACCCGATTTAAACAACCTCGAATCTCACCCTTACTACACCCTTTGAAAACCCTAAAACCCTTTTAGGAACCCTTGGAATACCTTTAGGAAACCTTACAATACCTGAGAATGGCCCTATGGACTCCTATTTATAGATGGGAAACCCCACTTACACATCTCTAGAAACCGCCTCAAATTTACGCAGTCCGCGCACAAACTGCACACCATCTGCGTAACCCTCGACTAATCGAATGAGGGCTTTGACCAGTCGAAGGGACCTTTGACTAGTTAAGCTAGTCCCTCGACTGGTCGAACATCTCGGAAAAACCAAGATTTAAGACGTCTTTCAACAACAATGTCCACCATGTCTTCAATCTTCAAATGTGTAGCTTTTAATTTCTTCTCTTATCTTTGCATCACATCATACCTTCAGTCAACACTTCTCGTGCACACTCCGTCCTTCTTTTACCCCATCGTCAAGCTAAGAGAAGTCACGCAGAACTTGAACTTCTCTTCAAGAACAACATTGGTGAGTATGTCTGATAGTTTCACACTAGTGTGAATCTTCTCCAGTGTTATGCCTCCTTCCTTAAGTACCTCCATCACTGCCATATATTTCGCTTTAGTCGTGGAAAGAGCCGCCACGGACTAAAGCTATGACATCCAACTAATTGCTCTACCCGCTAGTACAAACAAGTAACCTGAAGTCGACCTTCTGAAACCCGCATTGCCTGCGTAGTCTGAATCCACATACCCTACCACATTTGCTCATGTATTTTCAAGATAAGACGTAGTCCTCTGTATCATCTCACTGTCACCCAATATTGCTTGCCAGAGTATTTGCTCACAACACCAATAGCCTATGAAATAACCGGTCTAATACAGACCATGATATGCATTGCCAACCGCATTCGAATAAGGCTCATGAGACATATCCTACTTTTCCTCATCTGTTTTATGACATGACCTGAGGAAAACTTGAAGTGAGCCGCGTAGGGAACACTCACCGGCTTTACCTGATCCATCACATACTTACTTAAGGTATTCTACCTTTGATTACCAAAGCCTGCTTCTCTTCCAGTCTCTATGAATATTACCGCCGAGAACCTTCTTTGCAGCCCCCCGATCCTTCATCATGAATGCATGTCCCACTTAACCAAGTCTTTAGTACATTGATTTCAGACAAATCATGATTGGCGATCGACATGTCATCAACATACAATACCTGACTCACTATGAAGGAATCAAATTTTATACCACTGCCTAAGCGACAGGTCGTACCACGACCTCCTGCAAACTTTTTTCTCAGCAACTTTAAACTTCGAACCGCTCTGATTACTTCATGTGGATCTGCTCTTCCAATTTCTCTTGTAGAGTGCAAACTCCACATACATCCTTCCAGCTCGAGATCACATTGGCCAACCAGTGTCAATCACGAATCTAATAGACACCTGCTATAACGTCGGATCGAATATTTCTGAGAAGCCGATCCCTTCTCTCTGAGCATAATCCTTCGCTACCAACCTCACTCTGTATTTATATTGTATCCTCTTAAAGATCCACCTGCATCTAACTGCTTTCCAGCCCACTGGAAGCTCTACCAGCTCTCATGTGTTGATCTGGTACAACGAGTCCGTCATATCGCCCATAGACACCTTCCACTTCTCAACACCAGGCCCACCTAGAGCCATCTGAATAGTAAACGGATTTCCCTCATCTGTAATGAGAGCATATGCGATATAGGAGTCGTCCATGTACCTCGCTGATATCATGCGATATGTTGTGTGATTCTTTTCACAGGTGGCTGCTCCACCTGCTCCATATCTCTATCCGTGCGTCACATCCTTCCTACCCTACCCGCTCATGTGGTCATGCACATCATGCCACACACGTACAGAGTTGGAATCCGCTACAGTCATTGCAGCTCCACCTTTTGAAGTGCACCCAATCAACCTATAAAGATTACCGAGTCGTTGCACTTTCATGATTACTCGTACCCCCTTAGATACTTTAAAAGCACCATCAATACTTGTGAGCTTGCAGCCCATTGCCTCAAGTACACTAAGAGAAATCATATTCTTCTTCATGTCGGGAATGTGTCTCACATCAGTCAGTGTACGCTCTGTCCCATCAAACATCTTGATGCGCACTGTACCAATAGCCACAACATTACAGGCACTGTCATTGCCCATAAACACCTATCCACCGTCGCACTCTCTATAACTGGTGAACCAACTCCGATGAGAAGTCATGTGAAAAGATGTCCCTGTGTCTAGAATCCACTCGACCCTACGATCATTGTATGGGCATCTAATCATAAACACGGACAAGACATCACCATCACATTCGCTCGATCCATCTAACGTGGCAGCGTTGGCCTCCTTGTACGAAGCCTCAGATTCTTCTATCTTCGATTTAGAATTTTCACAATCTTTCTTCATGTGTCCTTCCATCCCACAGTTTCAGCATTTTACATTTCTTTTGCCCTTGCCCTTGGATTTGGATTTAGAGCTTGAAGATCCTATACCTTGTTAAGAATTCTTACCCCTTGTAAATAGTGCATTAAAAGATATCCCCATATCGTCATATAGCTTTCTCATGACCTTTCCTTGAAGGGTTGAGATAACGGTGTCGAAACTTAGGGTTTTATTTGTAGTACACATAGTGTCCTTGAATGACTCATACGATGCCGGAAGAGAATTCAGCAACATACATACTTGTTCCTCATCTTTCATCACTTCTTCCATATCCAGCAATTTACAAACTAATTTATTAAAGTTACTGATGTGAGCCTCCAGATATCCACCCTCTGCCATCTTGAAGTTATACCACTAACGCTTTAAGTATAAGCGATTTTTAGAAAAAAATTTCGCATAGACATCCTCTAACTTCGCTCATAACTTAGCCGCAGTTTTCTCTCTCATGACATTATAGAGAATCGCATCCGTGAGACATAAACGGATCGAGGGTAAGACCTTATCAAGATTATTTCAATCATCATCAGTCATAGTAGACTTTCGCTCCTCAAGAGCACCATCTTCACCTTGCTTGATTAAGGAACTGATCATCTTGATCTTCCATAACTTAAAGTTATTTTTCCCTGAGTACTTCTCAATCCCATACCTAGTGCTTACCATTATTGTTTATCTCTCAGATTCAAATCTATGCCTCAACAATTTCTCTGATACCACTTGTTGGGATTTGTGTTGCGGAATCACACAGAGATGGATCTAGGATAGCAATCCAATGGCACCAAGCAAACACAAGAGAACACACAGATTTAACGTGGAAAACCTTTTCGGAAAAAAACCACAGCATAAAGCAACAGAATTCCACTATGAAAGCATAAATTACAAAGAGAGTGGACTTACCCAATTCGAACAACCTCGAATCTCACCCTTGATACATCATTTGAAAACCCTAAAACCCTTTTAAGAACCCTTGAAATACCTTTAAGAAACCTTAGAGTACCTGAAAATGGCACTAAGGATTCCTATTTATAGATGAGGAAACTCCACTTACACACTTCCCTAGAAACCGCCTCAAATTTACGCAGTCCGCGCACAAACCGCGCACCTTCTGCGTAACCCTTGACTAATCAAATGAGGGCTTCGACTATCAAGTCAGTCCCTCGACTGGTCGAGCATCTCTAAAAAACTAAGATTTAAGACATCTTTCAACAACACTTCATTCATTGCAAATCCAACTGCTGCCACAGTCTTCTAGACTGCTCTCAATCCCAATCCCCAAGGAATTCCATTTCATTTATAGTGGCGATGACGAAAATGTGTCACCGTTAGAATGAATCCTTCTCACCCAATTCCCTTTGAAGGTTTCCTTCTACAAGATCTCTGGGATATGGAAAATTCTGAAGTGGGCCAAAGGCGATTATGGGTCCACTCGTAAACAATATTTGGATAACAAACTACTGAAATTCATCAAACGGTGACAGTTTTGCCAGTCATATGCCCACCTCATAAGCATAGTGTGCCATTTTGCTGTGTTTATGGCCCATTTGGGTAGGAGATCTTAGAAAATCAGGATTAAGGCTAATCCTGATTCTTGGTGGGCCGCACGACACTTTCCTCCACTTAATTGCTATTATGATCTTGTTTGGTTTTCTTATCTAAAAGTTTCCAAATCACTATTACAGCAGTAAAGCAATGCATCTGGAGGCTCACCAAAATTCAGGATTAAGCTTAATCTTGACCTGACAGGATTAGGTACATAAATGAATCCTAAGAATTTCTTAATTTTGCAGAAAGTTTCTTCCCAGAAGATTCGAACATGATAATACTTATGTGATAAGTGCAGTCCATAAAATCATGGTTGTTTGAATTAGGATTTTCAATATGATTATTGCCAAAACCCAACCTTTATCTACCCAGCAACAAATGAAGTTAGAACGATTTTTATTTTTTTATTTTCCTAAGGGCTGCTTGTAATAAAATAGGGTGAGTAGAATTCTTTCGTATGGTGTAATTAAATAATATTCTTGTATTGCCTCTCCCTTCGTGAATAACATGAATTGTTTAGTGTCATGTCCACCCCTTGAGATTTGGATGGAAAGCAAGGCTGCCCAGATGATAAGTTGACCGGCTTCTTATCCAAATCGGACCCTATTTCTATGCCACACCTAGTCAAAAGGTGTAGCCTCGATAAAAAGAAGGGATTTTACTTTTTAAAAAAAAGTTACCTTCTCAATATAAAATTTACATTTTGGTACTTTTATCAAAAAATTGTTTAATAAGTTGCCCCCATTAATTTAAGGGCTGTTTGGCACCTCTTATCTAATCCAACAGCAGCTACTCTAATTAGAGCTAGGGAATCCAGACTTTTTGTTCTAGCACTTGCTTTACAACAAGGTCATTTGATAAAATCACTTTTTCATAACATGAAAAAGCTATGATTTAAAATAAGTTCGTTTGGTGAAGCATTCAATAGGAATTTTTCTTAGCAATAATTAACGTTATTTGGTTGTACGGATCTAGTTGTACTTGTGTTAAAAAATTGGTGGATCGTTGGATTTGTTGTGTTGCGCGATCTGTTGGTTGGTGATTCCATATTGTGATCTTGCATCTTGATGTGTGTTATATCATGATTATGGAAAAAGAAAACTTTCACAATGATCCTCCAGGATGTACCTTTGATGGTATCAATTATGGGTTTTGGTCTCTCCACTTTAGGTGTTTCTTAAGGAACGTGGTCTTTGGGAGCTGATAGATGGGTCTGTTCAAACCCTAAAATTGGTAAATGTTGAAAATTAGCTTATTGGAAGATGAAGAATGGTCGAATAATGACCTGAATTTTAAATTCAGTTGAGAAATTTATTATACGTTGCGCTGATTAATTCCACATCGCACGGCTAAGGCTATGTGGGATCATCTACAGGAATATACTAATAGAACAATGAAGCTTATCTCTATCATTTAGAACAGGATTTGGTACATCTTTCCCAAGGTGATAAAGGTATTCAGGCATTCTACAATGATATTGTGGCCATCTGGACTAAGATGGCAACGATGGATATAGAGTTTCTTAATGATTTCAGATTTATCAAGATTTGCATGAGTGGACATGTGTTTGGCAGTTTCTAATGAGACTATGCCCAGAGTACGAGCATTGCCGAGTTTCTTTCTTCAACCATAGTCTCTTCCATCCATTGGCTGGTGTCAGGGGAGTAGCCAACCCGTTTCCTCTGCGACTGAGCATCTGCGCTCGTCTTCGCACACCAGCCAATCCTTCTGAAAGGAAGGCAGGAGTATTTTGGTCCTCAAATGCTCATCTATACGTCTAATGTCTAAGTTGGGAAGTAAGTTTTAGACTCTTCAAAAAAGAAACTAGGTAAAAAGTTGCATATACAGTGGTCAATTTCTTTAAATTAGGCAATGAACAATAGATGTCAAGAGAAAATGGGATGACTTAAGAAGCTACACACATGTAATGTATTTGTGTGTTGAACTAAATGTATAAGAAATCTAATCTGTTAATTGTAAGAACTTTATTAGGTGGGCCTTATTGATCAACGGTCTAGATTGACCTGACTGTTGGACTGTGTGATCGTGTAAACCAGTGGACCCCACTTCAACGTGATTTACGCAGATACTATGCGTATGGATGCGTAAGGGGTGGAGTGTTATAGCCTGATACACAGAGCTGTTTGGGTTTAACTAGAATACAACAATGTGGAGCCATGGGAGAGAGTTGTGATGGGTTTCAAACTCTCATCCCCATAGATTCTATATAAGAGAGAGCTGGGTCCCCGATCTTACACCAAGGTAGAAGCTCGAGTCCCATCTATTATTCTACATACGGGTGTGAAGGAGAGGAAGATCTTATTAGCATTGGTTTTCTGGTTTATTACTTCCTCATCTATGGCATCTCAGTTAGGTAAGCCATCTAAACCCTAGATTATCTATGTCTTATGCACAGGTAGATCTCTGAAATTTTCACATCCAGATTATATAACAATTGGTATCAGAGCCACTGTGCATAGGCATGGATGATCAGATTCATCTATTACAAATTCAAATTCAAATTCAAGATCAAAGTTTCGAATTTCCAAATCAAGCAAATTGGGATTTCGAATTTCGAATCAAATTAGTGATTTTCAAATCCCACAAAAGGCTTAATAGGGAATTTCAATTCGGAATCCCCAAATCAGAAATTATGGATTATTCAAAACCCTAAATCCAGTTAATTAGGGATTTTCGAATCCCTGAATTCAGAAATTAAGGTGTTTTCGAATTCGAATCCCCAAATCCAATAATTAGGGATTTTGGATTCGAAACCCCAAATTGGGCTAATTACGGATTTAGATTCGAATCCCAAATCAGTTATTATTTAGGGTTTTTCAGTTCAATTTACCCCAAATCCAAAACAGCGATTGGGGATTTCAATCCCCAAATCCACAGTTAGGGGTTTTGATCCCCACACTCACATGTGTCTTCAATGAAGGCTGCCATGGATATCCCATTCACGGCCGGAGTTGTACATTATCTTTGACTCCAACAGATCCGATGTTCTAACCTCCATTCATGGCCGACTGGATCCTTGTGTCCACCATCTTCCATCCACGGCTGAGCGAGTGTAGATCTCATTCAAACCCACATGATGCTCCATTGAACACTAACACTGGTAGTGTTCTTCCCTAGCCACGGTAGCCATCATTGTGACTGGAGATTCTTCCTGTCAATCTTGTGATGGATGTCGATCGTCCGGTCCCAAGGATGGCTGGCAGCGGCATCTGCTTCGAAAAGCCATGAGGCTAGGGCAAGCAACAGCAGCTATTTTTTTTTCGAACAGCTATAAGGCAGGGATTATACCTACTCGATTTATGATTTTGCGGACCCGATTATTGATTAGTCGGGTCTGCAATTCAGGACCCGAATCAGATCGTTTTGGATCCAGAATATTGATTGGTGGGCCCTGATATCATTTTAGGCCTATTTATCCTAGAATCTAGTTCACTCGATTATGTTCTGTCTTATTTTGATCTGGGCCATCTATTGGTTCAATCATGAGCATATAAACTAACTCATTCAGGAGGATATGGACCATCTATTTTGACCTGGGCTGTCTATTAGCTTGATCATGAACTTTCATCTGATATTAAGACTTTTGACTCATCTGTTCAACTTATGGACGGCCATACATGGATCTACCCGTCAAATTATACAGTCCATGCTATCTATTTATCGTGAGAAAGTCAGAAGCTCGATTTAGTTATATTCATTTGAACATGTACAGATCAAATAAGAGTCCTATCTCAGCCCTATCATTAGCCCATTACTCATCCGTAGGAGTTGATATATATGGATCGTTGGAATATATGGTGTGAAACCTATCCGTATGTTTCACTTTCCAAAAGGTCAGTACCAACTAAATTATGGGCCGCATCGGACTAATTAAGATATAATCCATTAAAAGGCAGGATTATAACCGCAATCCTAAGTCTATATTTGTAATGTTGGATTCGGTTGTGTTAGCCACCATAGTGACCTCAATCGATGAAAATTTTACAAGTACAAACTTGTAACATTGGGATAAGGAGGATTGCATACAATTGCGCTCACATTTTCATGCGTACGGTAACAAAAACACAAACGATTACCGTTTGGCAGTCACATGAACGGGTGAAGTAAATGGTGCTAGTAATGTAAAGTTGAAAGACTCATCTCACACACAGGTGTTGAGTGTCTCAGATTTACATAATTGACGTCACTTAGCTTCATGTTCAGGAGGATCACTGAGATATCATTATTATCTCCCACAGGAGGAATGATGATGACGTAACAGATGCTCACCAGGATATGATGGTTGGGTCCATCTTCATCTTGGATGATTCAGTTGATGCCTCCCTTAGCAACTGAATTAATTAATTTTGCCTGAGATTTGCTTACATTAATGAATTACTTCATGAAATATTGAACTAATGTGAGTATATATATTCCTCTTTTATTCCGGTCTCAATTCCAACTAGCACGCACCAAGTCCTTGCCCTAAATGGACCTAATTATGTTCAATGGAAGGAATCCATTAAAGTTGTCTTGGGTTGCCTGCAATTAGATCTTGCCCTGATAACACCAGAACCGCCAAAACCATCTGATGATAGCACTAAATCAGACATTAATCATTACGAGATATGGTTTAGATCAAATGATATGTGCCTAAAAGTTATAAAGTATTCAATTTCTGAGTCTATGAAAGGTGCAATGCCTAAAGTAGATAAGGCTAAAGCTTTCCTGACCATAATGGGAAAATAATTCAAGAAATCTGATAAATTTGAAGTGGGTATTCTTTTGAATAAACTAACTCGTTCATCCTACAACAGAAAAGGAAATATCCGTGAATACATTATAAAGTAGTTCGAAGTCGTGTCTAAGATCTGCTCTCTAGGCCTCGTACTTACTGATGATCAACTGATTCACTTGATCATGAATAACCTGCCTCCTAAATATGGTGCATTCTTGGTAAACTACAACACTCTGAAAGACATGTGGACATTGGATGAACTGATCACTCAGTGCGTCCAAGAATAAGACAAGATCAAGCTATTAGGCGAAGTGCGAAATGTTAATATGGTGATCTCAAAACATGAACATGGACATGGGCATAAAGAAAAAAGGAAGAGGAACAAAGGTTCTAATAATGGATCCTCTGGTCCTCCATTAGGAAGCCATGAGTATCAATCAGGAAATGGATCGAAGCGCAAACGGGCAAAAGGTAACGGTTGTTACTTTTGCAAAAAAGCAGGTCATCAAAAGAAATACTGCGAAAAATATAAGAAATGACTCATAAAGAAAGGTAATAACTCTGTTCTTATCTATTTTGAATCTATTCTAACCGATGTGTCTGTGGATTCATGGTGCATAGATTCGAGAACAACTATTCACATATGTACTTTTATGCAGGAATTACTACAGGTCAGGCCACCAACTGATGCAGAGCGCTCAGTATATTAGGCAATGGTGTCAAGGTAGACGTGGAGGCAATTGGAGTCTATAGGCTTAAGTTAGAGTCTGGTTATTTTTTTTAATTTAGTAAATACATTTTGTGTGTCATTTATAAGACGTAATTTAGTTTCAATTTCCTGTTTGGATAAGTTGAGATATTCATTTCAATTTGAAAATAAAATGTTCAATATTTACTTTAATTAGATTAAAGTTGGAACCGGCTCTATAGTGAACAACTTATACCAGTTAGACTTAATTGTCTCTCACGTCAATAATGTTAATACCTTGCATGAAAATAAAGTAGGATCCAAGCGAAGGCTAGACTATAAGAATTCATCCATGTTGTTGCACAGGCGACTATGTCATATATCTCATGAGAGATTGGACAGGCTTGTGCGAGAAGGAATTCTGCATTCTCTAAACTTCTCCGACTATAAAGTATGCATTGATTGCATAAAAGGAAAATAAACCAGAACTAAAAAGAAATGTGCAACCAGGAGTGTAAGTCTCTTAGAGGTGATACATACGGACATTTGTGGACCATTCCCTACGGCTTCATTGAGTTGACACAAATATTTTATTACCTTCATAGATGACTACTCTCGTTTCGGGTACCTCTACCTTATCAGTGAGAAATCAGATGCCTCGGATGCCTTTAAAATCTATAAGGCCGAAGTTAAAAATCAACTCGATAAAAGAATTAAAGTTGTCAGATCTGACTGTGGTGGTCAATGTTATGGTAGATATGACGAATCAGGACGCAATCCAAGGTCATTCGCTAGATACCTACAAGATTGTGGCATTGTCGTCCAGTACACTATTCCTTATACTCCAGAACAGAATGATGTGGCTAAAAGGCGTAATCGCACCCTTATGGATATGGTGCGAAGCATGATTAGCAATTCAACATTGCCAAAATTCTTGTGGGGTGATGCGATCAAAACCGCAATTCATATACTTAACAGGATTTCCAGCAAAGCAATAAACAAAACCCTTTTTGAGTTGTGGAATGGGAGAAAACCAAGTCTCCGATATCTACATATTTGGGGTTGTCCTGCTACTGTCAAAATTTATAACCCGTATGAAAAGAAGCTTGATCCTAGAACCATAAGTTGTTTCTTCACAGGATATCCAGAAAGATCAATGGATTATCGATTCTATTGTCCTTCTCATTCTATCAAGATTGTTGAGATTGGGAATGTCAGATTTATTGAGGACACTGAAAACAGTGAGAGCACGAACATTAGAAATTTTGTATTTGAGGAACAAAGGACTGTGACTCCAGCCATAATCACTCAAGATCACGTGGATATTAATGATGCAGTTTGTAACACCCCAAAAAATCGGGGGTCGTGCATAGACTCGACTCCCGAGCTCCCGAGTGTCACTTATCATGCGTTTATGGTTTTTATGATTAACCAAATTTAACTGCGCAATTTGGAATTACCTGAGGCACGAAGCACAATCACACCAGTCTATTGAAATGAAGGATAACTTACATATATACAGGTCCAAACATAATAAAGGGTCGCCCAAGGCGTTGCCCAACAGAACTACAAAGGAAGGCTATGTCCAAAAAAAATAAAGCGGGCTCAACAAATCCAAATCCAGCCCGATCAAGCCGATGGAGAGCCGCCCATCAGCTGCAAGTAGGAGAGCCGTCCTCCTCGTCAAAGCTCGCCTCGCCAGGCTCCTCATGCCCTGAGTCACCTGCATCTATAAATGGGTCTGGTTGGTGTTTTAAAACACCATCCCAGAGTGGGAGTGAGTGATCAACTCAGTGTGAACTATTGGTCTCAAGTTAAAACATGCATCAATTGTAATATGAACTTAATGAAAAACAGACAATCATCAACACATAATAACTCTTATTTAAAATGCATGCATGCGGGATGATATGATGTATGCCCTCGCCACAACACTCCCTCAAGCGACTCCATCTAACGATCGCATATGACAGCACTCCCTCAGAGCGACCTCGACTTCCGAGTCGCCACCCTAACTAATGCGTGCAATGCGATCGTGTTAGCCGAGTTATTAATTAAGTTCATTCATCCAGCAGGTTGGGGATTCTGATTCACCCTACGTATCAATGCCCTATGCTGGTTGCGAGGCCAAGACCCCATCAACGCGTGAGGCCGAGACCTCGCAGTCCGTGATCCCGTCGGGTTCCTCACCCCCGACACCAAGCACATGAGGAGTGCCGAAAGAAAGGGATCGCTCGCGGTCACTACGGGGAGGCGCGGTACCCCAGCGTAGGCCGATAGCTCGGACATAGTGTCCCATTCCACCATGCCCGGCTCACGAGACTTGGACCAATTGCAATCTAGTTATCAATGGGCCACAATGGTTATAAGGTGTTTCAGGTTCCATACATATATGAACGAACAGGGTTAACAAATAGGGTTGATCAGGTAGTAGGCTAGACCGCATGAGTCAGGCGAGCGTGAGACGAGTGACATCGGGCACAAGAGACCCATGTAGTCAAACTACAGCCACCCGAACACACCCGCCCAAACCCACGGGTCTAGCCATAGCGTAGTCCTACCAATGGGACTACCGTCTCTCCTCATGATTCCTGACCAACCCAAGGGTATGGAGGGTGATTCATAGCATGCCATCTACCAAAGTATAATCTAGTACAAACCACATCTTGCTCTCAAACTTCTCAACATATCATTCAAATTCTCATAGCAAGCATGATTAACAATATCATGAAACAAGTGCATGTGAGGTGTGTGGGTGTGGGTGAGGAAGTTACGCACTTCCTCTATCTCAAGCCATCATATGCACAAGGGTAATGAAAGCATACATATTATGAGGTAACAATATATGGAGAAAATAATAAGGCATAAGCAATGATTCATCCATACACATAAGCATGTGAGAAGCAAGAACAACATCATGGAGGCTAAGCATACAAATCCATACGGTTTCAACAACATACATTCCTAAGGCTTTCTCTAGATTATTAAATCATAACATCCAAGCAATCAAAATCATTACGCTCGTACTAAAATTGGTGCTAGGCCACCTAAGAACAATAGTCCGCACCTTGTGATTCGTTGGAGACTCGAAAACGACCTAGGAACGTCGATTTGGGGGCCGGTTGGTCAGAATCCCTAAAGCAAGCAATTTCATGTTAGAAATCTATGACAATCCTTTCTCAACACAAGGGTTTCAAGAAAAATGGGTGATGAATGTACCTAGGCGATCAATGGAAGGATTTTGGTGGTTGTGGTGCACGGTTTCTTCTTGGAGAAGGTGTAGGAGGTTGTGGGTTTGATCCTCTTGGGCCCCACCTTGATTGAGAGTCCACCTTACTCTCACCTTCACTCTTTCTTCTCCTTTCTCTTCTCCCTTTTCTCTCTCTTTCCCCCTTTTCTCTTAGGGCAAAATCGTATGGGGAGAGGGGTGCCCAAATGAAACCCTTTATATAGTGCCAGTTTTGGTGCAATTGGCCCCAAGTGTTGGGTCTTTACTATACTAACCCTATGGGAGGGTTTTTCTAACCTATGGGGTGTACTAGTCGATATACACCGTAGGATAGTTAGTCCTAATGATGATCTACGTATGGACACAATCGGCCCACCATTTCGACGCGCCGATTGACAGATATGATTAGAAGTCTGTTCAACGGTCACCGATGGTCGATCGAGGCCGCGGCTATACGGATGTGAGCGGAGAAATATCCTTAATCCACGGGTAAAGTTTGGTCGTAAACCGACGGTCCAAAATCCTCAACTTGGCGTAAGAGTGGACGACACAAATCACTTAAGTTTCCATAATTTCCCAAACTAGCCTTCTAGGGCTCCCTATTGAAGCTGGGGTGGCCCTGACGCCCCCTAAGCCGTCATTTTCGGTGGATAGGTGTCTTATGGCTTGACTAGGGTCCATGCAAAAATTTAGGGCGAACGGATGAACAGATTTATGATCTGAGCAAGCGTTTCCGACCTTTAAGTGGCCATTTGGGGGCCATTCTGATTGATGGGGCATTTCTGGTGGCCCTCTGGCCATAAAATTTATAGGGTAGGTGATTCATGGCCTGATGAAGGGCCACGCAAAATTTGGGAGCGATCGGATATGGGGTTTGATCGCACGGGTCCGATTTACGATCAACGGTCATCGTGCCACGATCGGGGCCCAGATTTAGTGGGCAAGCGTTGAAAAATACATTAAACCATCACCATAAATTTGGAATAAATCCGACGGCTGGAAGGCCCGGAGTCTCAATTTCTTTTGTCAGTGCCAGATTTTAATCTGGCATTGGTGGGGCGCATTGGGCAAGTGCCAGATGGTACTTCTGGGTGTCCACTGGGTCCGCAGTCCGCGATGGACCACAAGCCCAGTGAGATCTATGATTTTCTAAATTTTTAGATTTTTCTGACCTTCATCGGTCGCTGGGCGGCACACATGGGCCGTCTTTAAGTGTAAACAGCCATCTGGCTTGGCGGACCGCACTAGGCCCTATCACGGCCTGTTTGGTCTATTAAATTGGGTTAATCTTTGATTAATTAACTCGTGTATGAGCTAACGTTGAGTGCTAATGGTCAGTATGTGATAATATAAGTTAATTAAAAAAAATTTAAGAATTTTTAGAAATCCAAAACAGTGAAAATCCGGGATGTTACAATCTACCCCCCTTAAAAATAATTTCGTCCCCGAAATTGCCTAAGGGTAATAAATAAATATATTATCATTTTGTTTGCCTATGTTTTATTGATTTCAGGTTTATATGCATGGTAGGGTGCATACAACTATACTAGCCTTGCTTATTATATTCTACCCCCCTTAAAAATTTTCACCCTTGAGGTTCGAAAACAATGTCAAAATCATGATTATCGTACTAAGTGTTTGCTGATAAAGTTTACCTAAGGGTAGTGTATTCTACTCTTTATGATCAAGCTAATACGGAAAAATAACGGTTGTGGTAGGCTCAAATCCGATACGTCGATTGTCCGCCTGACCAGGGCAGACAACACGTTGTATCCCTTCTAAATCCTGATGGATCCTGGTCTTCTGCTCGGTCAAAGCAGTGAGTCCATTGGTAGTCGCTCAGGATTGAGAATTGGGTCAAGCCGCGAATACTTCGCAAGTGTATAGTCCCGTAATTTCATAGTCTGATCAACCTAAGTGCTTAGAAAATATCTCACATCATTGACAAGTTATTTTTATTTTTATTTTATTATTATTATTTTTTTTTTTAAAGGTTGTCATTCGAGTCTTTATCAAATGGAGTTCTCGTTTTAATTCATGTCCAAATTTGTGATTAATAAATCTTTCACTATGCCTATGGTCAAACGATTATCCCAGAAAAGTTTTTAAAGACACAAATTTGTATATGAATTACCATTTCAGTCATATGGCTAGTGGGTTAATGGCAAACTACACTTTGGTTTCATAAATTTCAAGAATGAAGGAATAGTCGAGATTCTAAGGTATTTGAAAGGTTTGGAGTGCGAATAACGCTAGTAAGGACGCAGGAAGGCAAAGATGAAGGATATCATCTCGCCAATGTTGTTTGAACCTTGAGTTCATAAGAGGATAGGAAAAGTCAATACATTTTACTGTAGTCCGCATCTAGTCATGAACTTATAGAGTATTAAACTATGAAACTCAATCCTACTTAAGGGTCCTAACTTAATTGTACCAAAAGAACTTAAACAAACATATATATAATCAAGTTTAATCACGGGATGATTCCTAGCACAATTATAAATTATTCCTAAATAGACACCCAATGTTAAACTTTAATACGAAAAGACATGACTAGTCTATTGGCAACAATACATGCAAGCATTCACAAAGTGACAAGAGAATTTCAATCCATACATTCACGTTGAATTCCAAAATGCCATTGGCATGGCCGGTTACATCATTCAGTATGGATTTATATGTATCACTAGATACCACAAACTTAAGGAAAATATTGCCTAATCAAAGCAGGAAAGGTTACAACTATCATTCAATATATGAAAACAATTCTAACTGACTCGAACAAACTATTAATTATCCATACGTTAAGTTACTATTCTCTGGGTCGGACGAGAGTGGGGGTACTTCTTTCCCTTTATCCCTCGGCTAGGATGGATTGGGTGTGAGAAGTGTAGGTGGGTAGTTGGAGGGAAGATTTTTTTATTTATTTTATTTTTTTGGGGTGGTTTTGAGAGTGAATGAGTGAATGGAGTGGGATTTGAGAATGAAGTATGATGTTGGGTCTTGGGGAATGTATGTTGGAAATGGGTTTGGGTTGGGTATGAGAAAAATAAAAATAAAAAATGGGTGTTAGTTGGAGAGAGTGGGTTTGATGTTGGCTTTGTGAATGAGATTCTGTGGATGGACTTGAGAACGGGGTTGAGAAAAAAAAATGGTTAAGAAAGGATTTGGGAAGGTGGTTTGAAGGTGAGGAAGAGGAGATGGGGAGTTTGTAGGAGGAGAAGATGGATTTTGAAGAGATGGGTTTGAGTATGGGAGAGTGAAGATGATGGAGTGGGAGTAGAGGGAAATGAGCTCTATTTCTTGTAAGGTTTCTTATGGTTTTGGTAACTAAATTATTTTTAAAATTTTTATAATATTTTATTATTGAGTTTAAAGACATCTCACAAAATTTCATCTCATTTGGAGTTGTAAATAAATTATTAAAATTCTAGGAGCAACAGCTATCCAAAAAAAAAAAAAAAAATTTGGATAGTTGACAGAACAACTTAGTTTTAGCTATATTAAAATTTTTAGTTTATTTTTTTTCTTATTTTTATATAAAACTAGACTCATTAAGCTTCAATCTGGCTTTTGAATCACCTAAATTGGAGTTGTAACGAAGGAGATATGAATTTTTGAATTCAACTCAAAATTGCAGGAATTTCCGGCGCCGGGCTGGGGGCTGGCAGCGCCGGGGATGGGCTCTGCAGCGCCGCGAATTTGGACAGCGGGCGCTGGGAGCGCCGGGGATGGGCGCTGCGGCGCCGGGGCTCTGGACAGCGGGCGCTGACAGCGCCGGGGATGGGCGCTGCAGCGCCGGGGCTCTGGATAGCAGGCGCCGGGAGCGCCGGGGATGGGCGCTGCGGCGCCGGGGTTCTGGACAGCGAGCGCCGGGAGCGCCGGTCGGGCGTTGTGGCGCCGGTCCCTAGAGGGTCGCCTTGCGACGAGCACATTTCACACACCAGGATGAGTTACGTGATGTTTCATATATGAATTTGGGGTAGGAGAAGCCGATCTACGCAATGAGCCTAGTGGTTTTGCGAGATTCCTCCCGGTTAGTAGTCAAAACCTAATTATTTTTACAGTTTCACTATTTTCGGTAAATTCTCATTCATCCTCAAGTATTTATCCCTAAATGGATCAGAACTATTATGTTTGTCCCAATATTAGCTCATTTGGTCTAGGACGATTGGTTCCTCCGCCCAATCCTTTAATTTCTGGTTCGCTCCTAACAATGTACTGGAGGGATTAAGGAACAGAGCGATAGCAAGTGAAGATTTTAACGAGATAGATGGGAGAGCGAAAATTTAGACTTTGGCCCGTTTGGCTAGTGGCACTAAGTGGTACCAAGGGGATTTAAGTGGTACCAAGGGAATTGCAATGTTAATTCCAACTCCAGATTGAGAGTGGCACGTCTGAAATGATCGTGGGATGTGATTAAAAATTTATTTCATAGGCTTTGCAAAGTGAACCTTGTGTTGGAAGATGTAATATGGGATTTCCAACTCCCATAATGATGAATTTCTAAGTATAATCTGAAAGAAAATCTCGGGATTTACCTTTAATTACAAGCATTCCAAACAGGGTATTGTAAGACATGGGATACACTCTACCCAGGGACAATACCTTACACATACATCTATGGTTACTCTTACAATTTCATTCACCCGAATCTCACTTATTTCAGTTGGCCCAACAGTCCCTTAGGGATTTGGTGGACTGGGTTAGCTAAATTTCCTAGTTAGAAGTTCTCAAATTATTGTCCGGGAACGGGCCGCGGCACTATAGACTCTCGGATCTATTTCGTAGCGTCATTACTTAGTCTCGCTACCCAACCCTAACACTCTGGGAGTCTTACCTTCCGTCTAGGAGCGTCAGATCAGGGACTGAGGTGGTTCCTAGCATTCTAAGTCCTTGTTGCATTTTCTAATATGTATCCTCTCAGGTCAGCGGACGCGTTAGTGAGTTCATGACCCATGGCCCAAGGGATTCCAAACTATTGCTCTGATACCATCTGTAACACCCCGGAAAATCGGGGGTCGTGCATAGACTCGACTCCCGAGCTCCCGAGTGTCACTTATCATGCGTTTATGGTTTTTATGATTAACCAAATTTAACTGCGCAATTTGGAATTACCTGAGGCACGAAGCACAATCACACCAGTCTATTGAAATGAAGGATAACTCACATATATACAGGTCCAAAAATAATAAAGGGTCGCCCAAGGCGTTGCCCAACAGAACTACAAAGGAAGGCTATGTCCAAAAAGAATAAAGCGGGCTCAGCAAATCCAAATCCAGCCCGATCAAGCCGATGGAGAGCCGCCCATCAGCTGCAAGTAGGAGAGCTGTCCTCCTCGTCAAAGCTCGCCTCGCCAGGCTCCTCATGCCCTGAGTCACCTGCATCTATAAATGGGTCTGGTTGGTGTTTTAAAACACCATCCCAGAGTGGGAGTGAGTGATCAACTCAGTGTGAACTATTGGTCTCAAGTTAAAACATGCATCAATTGTAATATGAACTTAATGAAAAACAGACAATCATCAACACATAATAACTCTTATTTAAAATGCATGCATGCGGGATGATATGATGCATGCCCTCGCCACAACACTCCCTCAAGCGACTCCATCTAACGATCGCATATGACAGCACTCCCTCAGAGCGACATCGACTTCCGAGTCGCCACCCTAACTAATGCGTGCAATGCGATCGTGTTAGCCGAGTTATTAATTAAGTTCATTCATCCAGCAGGTTGGGGATTCTGATTCACCCTACGTATCAATGCCCTAAGCTGGTTGTGAGGCCAAGACCCCATCAACGCGTGAGGCCTAGACCTCGCAGTCCGTGATCCCGTCGGGTTCCTCACCCCCGACACCAAGCACATGAGGAGTGCCGAAAGAAAGGGATCGCTCGCGGTCACTACGGGGAGGCGCGGTACCCCAGCGTAGGCCGACAGCTCGGACATAGTGTCCCATTCCACCATGCCCGGCTCACGAGACTTGGACCAATTGCAATCTAGTTATCAATGGGCCACAATGGTTATAAGGTGTTTCAGGTTCCATACATATATGAACGAACAGGGTTAACAAACAGGGTTGATCAGGTAGTAGGCTAGACCGCATGAGTCAGGCGAGCGTGAGACGAGTGACATCGGGCACAAGAGACCCATGTAGTCAAACTACAGCCACCCGAACACACCCGCCCAAACCCACGGGTCTAGCCATAGCGTAGTCCTACCAATGGGACTACCGTCTCTCCTCATGATTCCTGACCAACCCAAGGGTATGGAGGGTGATTCATAGCATGCCGGCTACCAAAGTATAATCTAGTACAAACCACATCTTGCTCTCAAACTTCTCAACATATCATTCAAATTCTCATAGCAAGCATGATTAACAATATCATGAAACAAGTGCATGTGAGGTGTGTGGGTGTGGGTGAGGAAGTTACGCACTTCCTCTATCTCAAGCCATCATATGCACAAGGGTAATGAAAGCATACATATTATGAGGTAACAATATATGGAGAAAATAATAAGGCATAAGTAATGATTCATCCATACACATAAGCATGTGAGAAGCAAGAACAACATCATAGAGGCTAAGCATACAAATCCATACGGTTTCAACAACATACATTCCTAAGGCTTTCTCTAGATTATTAAATCATAACATCCAAGCAATCAAAATCATTACGCTCGTACTAAAATTGGTGCTAGGCCACCTAAGAACAATAGTCCGCACCTTGTGATTCGTTGGAGACTCGAAAACGACCTAGGAACGTCGATTTGGGGGCCGGTTGGTCAGAATCCCTAAAGCAAGCAATTTCATGTTAGAAATCTATGACAATCCTTTCTCAACACAAGGGTTTCAAGAAAAATGGGTGATGGATGTACCTAGGCGATCAATGGAAGGATTTTGGTGGTTGTGGTGCACGGTTTCTTCTTGGAGAAGGTGTAGGAGGTTGTGGGTTTGATCCTCTTGGGCCCCACCTTGATTGAGAGTCCACCTTACTCTCACCTTCACTCTTTCTTCTCCTTTCTCTTCTCCCTTTTCTCTCTCTTTCCCCCTTTTCTCTTAGGGCAAAATCGTATGGGGAGAGGGGTGCCCAAATGAAACCCTTTATATAGTGTCAGTTTTGGTGCAATTGGCCCCAAGTGTTGGGTCTTTACTATACTAACCCTATGGGAGGGTTTTTCTAACCTATGGGGTGTACTAGTCGATATACACCGTAGGATATTTAGTCCTAATGATGATCTACGTATGGACACAATCGGCCCACCATTTCGACGCGCCGATTGACATATATGATTAGAAGTCTGTTCAACGGTCACCGATGGTCGATCGGGGCCGCGGCTATACGGATGTGAGCGGAGAAATATCCTTAATCCACGGGTAAAGTTTGGTCGTAAACCGACGGTCCAAAATCCTCAACTTGGAGTAAGAGTGGACGACACAAATCACTTAAGTTCCCATAATTTCCCAAACTAGCCTTCTAGGGCTCCCTATTGAAGCTGGGGTGGCCCTGACGCCCCCTAAGCCGTCATTTTCGGTGGATAGGTGTCTTATGGCTTGACTAGGGTCCATGCAAAAATTTAGGGCGAACGGATGAACGGATTTATGATCTGAGCAAGCGTTTCCGACCTTTAAGTGGCCATTTGGGGGCCATTCTGATTGATGGGGCATTTTTGGTGGCCCTCTGGCCATAAAATTTATAGGGTAGGTGATCCATGGCCTGATGAAGGGCCACGCAAAATTTGGGAGCGATCGGATATGGGGTTTGATCGCACGGGTCCGATCTACGATCAACGGTCATCGTGCCACGATCGGGGCCCAGATTTGGTGGGCAAGTGTTGAAAAATACATTAAACCATCACCATAAATTTGGAATAAATCCGATGGCTGGAAGGCCCGGAGTCTCAATTTCTTTTGTCAGTGCCAGATTTTAATCTGGCATTGGTGGGACGCATTGGGCAAGTGCCAGATGGTACTTCTGGGTGTCCACTGGGTCCGCAGTCCGCGATGAACCACAAGCCCAGTGAGATCTATGATTTCCTAAATTTTTAGATTTTTCTGACCTTCATCGGTCGCTGGGCGGCCCACATGGGCCGTCTTTAAGCGTAAACAGCCATCTGGCTTGGCGGACCGCACTAGGCCCTATCACGGCCTGTTTGGTCTATTAAATTGGGTTAATCTTTGATTAATTAACTCGTGTATGAGCTAACGTTGAGTGCTAATGGTCAGTATGTGATAATATAAGTTAATTAAAAAAAAATTTAAGAATTTTTAGAAATCCAAAACAGTGAAAATCCGGGATGTTACACAGTTAGTCCTGCAGTCATTGCAAAACACCACGTAGAACCTCATGTACAAACCACTGATGAAGAAAATCAGAATCACACCCAACAAGCTGAACCATTGAGAAGATCTGAAAGAGAGAGAAGGGCTATAAATCGAGATGATTATATCATATACTTATAGGAACACGACTTTGACATAGGGGTGTAAATGGATCCTGAATCTTTTACACAAGTCAAACGAAGTGTTGATCCTTCTCGTTGGTTTGATGCCATGAAAAATGAGTTAAAATCCATGAGGGACAATAAAGTATGGGATCTTGTTGAATTACCCGCTGGAATAAGGCCGATTGGTTATAAATGGATATTTAAAACCGAGTGGGACTCTAAGGGTAATGTCGAAAGATATAAAGCCATACTTGTTGCCAAGGGTTTTAACTAGCGTGAGGGCATTGACTTTAAGGAGATTTTCTCACCAGTATCTAAGAAAGACTCATTCAGGATTATAATGGCTCTGATAGCTCATATGGATTTAGAGTTACATCAGATGAATGTAAAAACAGCATTTCTCAATGGATATGTAAATGAGAATGTATACATGTTACAACCCGAAGGCTTTGTAGCCAATGGCTCAGAACATTTGGTTTGTAAACTAAAGAAATTCATCTATGGGTTAAAACAGGCATCGCGTCAGTGGTACCTAAAGTTTCATGAAGTAATTTTCTCGTATGGTTTTGTAGAAAACACTACAGATGAATGTGTCTACATTAAAATCTGTGGGAGTAAGTTCATTATGATGATTTTGTATGTTGATGACATTTTGTTCATTATGATGATTTTGTATGTTGATGACATTCTATTGGCTAGCAGTGATATTAGGATGTTGAACGACACTAAGAAATTCTTATCTCAAATATTTGAAATGAAAGATCTTGGTGACACCTCTTATATCATCGGCATTGAGATTCGTCGTGACAGATCACTTGGACTGCTCAGCCTGTCACAGAATGCCTATATTACTAGGGTACTCGAAAGGTATGGCATGCAAAATTGTACTTCTGAACAATCACCCATTATGAAGGGCAACAAATTTGGCTTATTCTAGTGTTTAAAGAATGATTTGGAGAAGAATCGAATGAAGGAATTTTCTTCCGCATCAATAGTAGGGAGCATCATGTATGCTCAAGTCTATACGCGACCGGATATCACCTTTGTCACTAGAATGTTGGGAAGATACCTATCTAATCCATGAATGCAACATTGGATAGCTGCAAAGAAAGTATTACGGTATCTACAAAGAACAAAGGACTTTGGACTCACATATAGAAGATCTGATCAGTTGGAGTTGATTGGATATTCAGACAGATTTCGCTAGCTGCGCTGACACTAAGAAGTTAACCTCAGGATACATTTTCATGATGGTTAGAGGAGCTATGTCTTGAAAAAGTATGAAACAGTCTACCATAGCTTCATCCACCATGGAAGCTAAATTTATTACTTGTCACGAGGCATCTAATCAGGCATTATGGTTACAGAATTTCTTCTCAGGTTTGCGGGTACTAGAGCATATCCCGAAACCATTGAGAATATTTTGCGATAACTCAGCTGTTATTTCCTTCTCTAATAACAACAAGCATTTATCAAAGTCGAGGCATATCGACATCAAATATCTTGTTGTAAAGGAAAGAGTTTAGAATCATCAAGTGTCCGTGAAATTCATCAGTACTAAGCAAATGATTGCAGATCTGCTCACTAAAGGGTTCCCTATCACGTCATTTCAGGAACATGTGAATCCATGGGAGTCATTGATCCCACAGATGTTTTCAGTTAGTGGGAGTTTAAGCATACTTTTGATTTTCACAGTCATTTACAGATCTCATTTTATACAGTTTTGATGATTTTGATATAAAGATTTATTTCTTCTTCTCTATATATATGCACAAAATTTTAAGTAAGTAGAACTACAGTCATGTCTCGTTGGAGACAAGTAAAAGCTTCAGGACCTCTTAAGGATAGGCACATATCATCACACTAAGTATATAATCCTTATACCGCATTTCCTAGTTCCTAATCCATGTCATTAAGATTGAAAGTACTTGTGACAGCACTTAGCCTCACTTTGCCTAAATTAAATGTTGTGGCGACTGCCGCAGTTCGATACTGACAGTCTTGATGGACCAGATTGAATAACATTACACGTATTATCCAACAATTGCATTGGTCAATCATTTGGATGGTTTTTTCTAAAAATAAAATTGATTTTCAAAAGAATTTTCTACAGATAAACCGTTGACATTGTTTAATATGGCCCAAGTGGGAGAATGTAAGAACTCTATAAGGTGGGCCTTATTGATCAACGGTCTAGATTGACCTGACTGTTAGACTGTGTGATCGTGTAAACCAGTGAACCCCACTTCAATGTGATTTACGCAGACACTCTACGTATGGATGTGTAAGGGGTGGAGTGTTATAGCCTGATACGTAGGGTTGTTTGGGTTTAACTAGGATACAACAGTGTGGAGCCGTGAGAGAGAGTTGTGATGGGTTTCAAACTCTTATCCCCACAGATTCTATAAAGAGAGAGCTACGTCTCCGATCCTACACCAAGATAGAAGCTCGAGTCTCATCTATTATTCTACATATGGGTGTGAAGGAGAGGAAGATCTTAGCATTGGTTTTCTGGTTTATTATTTCCTCATTTATGGTGTCTTAGTTAGGTAAGCCATCTAAACCCTAGATTATCTATGTCCTATGCACAGGTAGATCTCTTGAATTTCTGCATCCATATTATATAACATTAAGTAAATAGGATTTTTTTTAACATGTGAAAGATATAATTTTATTTTTTAAATGATTAATGATATGATATTTATTTACAAGAAAACGGGGCTACTAGAAATCCATTCTATCTGTACATATTCAACTTATATGTGTGGCTTCAGTGACAATGATCGTTTATTAATTTTTAGCAGATAAAATATAATTAGTATGCCCTATTTGATGGATAGGCTAGATCTTTGACATATAATTTCTATCATACTTATATAAAACTTGATATTATGAATACTCACATGTGTTATATGTAACACCCCATATTTTAATATGGGGTGTTAGTTTTAAAATTTTAAATAAATAGACAATATTCATTTGTATGGCCCACCGAAGCTTTGGAGATCTGTCTTATTCTTGGACACACGTCCTAGTTGGACGTTTAGAATCTAAAAGTCGGAGTGGATTCCACAAAGCATCAATGTGGACCCCACTTTTGAATGGTGTGTGTGCACAAATTATGTGCACACGCGGTGCAGTGTATCTCTAGCCCACTCAATTCGGGTGTAACAGAAAGATTTTGAAAGAAGGAAATCTCCTTCTTCCTTTCCTACATTCCTGCATTCCTGCCTAGCTTTGGTTTAAACGGAAGATTTTCGCTTCAGTTTGCTGTGACCCACCATCTTGGATCTTAGAGATGATCGGAACCGTCCATCTGTTGTGGACAAGAGTTCCAAACAAACCCCAAGTCGTCTTGCATGTTAGCTTGCTGGTGTGTATGCACAGTCTTAAGAGAAGAGAGCCTGCATGAGGAGAGAAGTTTTTTGAAAAAGGAAACCGTATTACTGCCTCGGCGATCCAAATAGGAATTTTTCTCCTTCATTCTTGGCCGTCCGATGTAAACGTACGATCCCAACCTTTCATTGAGGAGCACGAGAACCGCCAGCTGTTCAAAACCGTTAGTCGAAACTGTTAGTGGAGAGAGAGTATGAGTAGAAAACTGAGATTAAATCCAAACCCTTCATTTTCTATCCAACGCCTAGGGTAGTTACGGCAATGCTATAAATGAGATTGAGATCGAATGCAATGGGTTTTGCTTTCATCTCTTACAAAAACTTCAAAATCTCGACTGTCATCTTCCATATCCAAACCCATCGAAGAAACATCTCTGGAGCTTCGAAATTTACCATCCACAAGCTCCCTAGAGCTCATCTGGACCATTCAGCATCACCAGATTGATAGAAAAAGCCATCGCACGAGATCTGCCATTAAAGCTCGGTTGTCTTCCGCACCAGAAAAGAGCCACTGCCCAGACCTGTCTTGCTCGATTTGGTGTGTCCATTTGGTAAGCCATCAGAGGAACACTTGTTCATCATAGTATTTCGAAAATCATGATATTCTATCAGATCTTTAAATCAGATCTTTCCAGTGGATTACAAGTTGTTTGCACAACTGAGTCGACTCAGTTTGAGTCGAATCATGCTGTGTTGATTCCAGCTTAGCTGTTAGAAGGAGAAGAGTGGTAGTGAAGGGATAGAGAAGTCGGTGAGTTCGTAGTGTAACCGAGTTCAACCTCGAGGTGTAGATCTAGTTGTGTGAGTCGACTCGGATTACATTGAGTCGGAACTGGATTTGGGAGTGTGTTAGCGAAGAACTCAAAAACTCGCTGGTTGTTACTGAGTCGTCCAACTTCTGGAGGAGTCCAGGGCCAGTCCAATGTCGTTTCTGGTCGTAGCTTTGAAGCATGATAGAGGAGAGTGGTTGTTTTGCTCTCCTTTGCTACCGATCGAGTCATTTAGTGAGTTGAGTCACTATAGGTTGTTGTGGTGGGGATTGTGTTGTTGAGTTGGAGAGGAAGGAGAAAGAAAGAATAGAAGGAGAAGAGAAGATAGGAAGAAAAGAAAAAGAAGAAAGAGAAGAGAATAGTGTGTTGCTGAGTTGGGCTCAGGTTGAGCCAAGTCAACTCGGCAACTGCAGAGTCAAACTCCTGGGTCGACTCCTTGGAGTTGCGAGCTATCGCCAAGACCTCCGTTTACTGTTGAGGTCAAGTCTAGAAAGTGCGATTTCTTTGTGGTCAAGTTCGAGTTTCATAGCGAATTGTTTTTGAATTGATGTTGCATGTTCAAGATCAAAACCACTGTTGAGTTAACTCAGTTAGACTTATTAAGTCTAGTTGTGTGGATGATCTTATTTGGGTTAGTTTCAGTCAGCCTTTATTAGAGATTTCGGTTTAGAGGTTTAGCTCAGTGGGAGGAGACATGGTTGTCACCAAGTCGAATTTGAACCTAGCTTGCGTTGAATTGTAAATTTCTCAATACCTCAATTGGATGGTGGAATGTGACCAAGTTGAGTTAGAACCAACTTATTTGAGGTATGTACCCCTCAAATCTTTCATTGTTATCGTAATTAGAATTTAATTGAAGTTTGTTATATCTAAAATCTTGATTTAATTGTAGGAATTTGTTTTCTCCAAAATCACTTTCAATCGAGTTCAAGTGATTCGTTTCATGAGGTGAGGATTCACCCTTCAAGCTTTCCTCCATTTCAATGGTTAGATTAGTTTACTTTCATGTATCTTCCATACTTGACTTATTATTCATGTTTAGTTTATATGAATGATTTAGCTTCATTTAATTCTACAAATGTATTAGAATGATTGTACAATAAGATTTGAATTATTTTCTACATGGTAGGATTGAGATACTTTTTAGAATAGAAATTAACTCTCTAATTTAGTTAAGCAAACAATTGTTGATACATTTGTGAGTTGATGTAAGTGATAATTGTTTATAATTAGAAGATTGAGTTAATTATGATTTAGTCTGTCATTTGTTTGTGTTAATGGATTGTACTGAAAATCTACTATTATATGTTGATGAATATTATATTAGGATTTCTCTAACTAGTGGCTGATTGTGAATAAAATAAATGTTACGTGGTCGTAGACTTACCATCTCGTGGATTATTTATGTCAATGTGATTGTGGATTATATTATTTTGTTGTGTCCTTGAAGGACTTTGTGTCAATGTGGCTTATTGGGAAGACTCTTGTTGTTGGAAGTATCTCTGGTCTTGTGATGGTAATGTCTACGTGTCGAATCATGAGTGGTCACTAGTTATAGAGATTCTTGTAAAGGAAATATCTTGGGTTCTTTATCTTACCATCACTACTTATAATTATTTGAGTGTGTTAGAATCTTACTTGCTTAAGTCTCATGAGCCGGGATAATGAAATGGAACACTATGCCCAAGCTATATATCGGCCTATGCTGGGTTGCGCGCGCCCCCTATAGTAACTTTTGAGCTTCTCTGATATTTTATTTGTAAATTGGACTAATAATGGTTAAGTTAATCATGCATACATGGCACGTGGGCGTTATCGGGTGCCTGGTCGACTGTTTGAAAGACCAGTGTACTGCTCGAACGATCTTTTTTGCATTTTGAATGGGTCGACTGTTTGAAAGACTTGATATCTTGTGTGAATGGGCCAACTTTTGACAGTCCATTCATTTGTTTAGTTGAATGCGCATCTTCAAGCTAATTACATTCATGCATTCATTCATTAATCAAGATTAAGTTGGCGATTGAATATTGTATGTGAAGTGGCTGTATCTTCTTATATTATACATTAAATTAGTTTGATTATAACAAATTGTATTTTTATTTTTATTTGTTTTATGGGGAGAATGATTGTATCTCTTCATGTTATACTTTGAATTCTAGATGGATATGTAGTTAATGTTGTGCTCGTGAGTGGTGATTGTAATTTAGATATTATATTTTCTTAAATTGTTACTTGTAAATGTGAGTTGTATCTTCTTCTGAATTACATGTGGTATCATCCTATATGTCACTTAGGAAACATAATTTGTATATTTTTGTATTTAACTTGTGAAGTTTACGTTGGATATTGTATTCTCCTGAGTCATTTAAATTTTATTCTTGACTATTATGATGCTTGGTAATCTTGGAGGGTATATCTCACTTGGATAGCCATTGACACTATCAAACCGTATTCAGTTGGTGCAGGTTATGTAAATGGCGTACAACTTAACATTAATGTGGAGCACGAAGAATTGGATAATCTTGCGATTCTTGATTCTACATTTCCTACTTATATTAAGATATTTCATTTGAATTTTGAATCATTAGTTTGTATAAGCCCCATGGGCAACCAATTGTATAAGTGGAGATATATTTTAGACACTTCTTCCATGTGTGGTTTATTTTGCTTCCGTTGCGATTGCTCACTTATACTTGTAAAATAAAAATAAATAAATAAACATAAAAATTATTACTGTGAAATGTAAGCTATTCTTGTAGGTTAACTCTCAGGATTTTGAAAAACGAGTACAAAACTTGGATTACGAAATCCGAGGCGTTACATTATATTACTTACAGTAGAATAATAATTTTTTGCTATTTAATACGTAGCTAGTTGGACCAATTTAATTTGTCCAACTAGTTATGTGTGAGCATTGTGTGTGTGTGTGTGTGTGTGTGTGTGTGTGTGTGTGTGAAGTATCCTTAAACGGTATCGTACTTTCAAGGGCGACTCTAAGGGGTACACAGGTGAGACAATCGCCTAAGGCCCCCCTAATTATGAAGGCCCTATATTAAAAAAAAAAAAAAAAAAAAAAAAAAAAAAAAAAAAAAAAAAAAAAATCTTAATTATGAAGGTCCTATATTATAGCAAAATTAAAATTAAAAATGAAAAAAGCTTAAATTTTTGAAATACTTATTGAAAAGCCTACAAAATAGGAACATCTAAAATTAGTTACAAATTTGAAATTGAAAATAAAAACAAATCCTAGAAACAGCACTATCAATAATAACAGTCTAACTCTATCGTCTCTTTCAAAATAATACATCATTCCCATAAATTCTTCTCCTAAAACCTAGGACCACAACTACCAACTTTATTGTTAATTAAGTTCTCAAAAATTAAATTATAACGTCATTTTTCTAAATTAAATTTCGATTTCATTTTTCTAACAGTACAGTGGCACACCAATGTCTAATTAAATTATTAGTAGTGGATTATTCTTTTTGCTAAACAGCAAAACAATCACACAACATAACCGACTTTCTTGCTAAGCAAAGCAGCTTCTTAATCTCAAAGTATTTTCTTCTACTTTTTTGTTAAACAATATCTGCATGCAAAACAACTCAAATAATCGGCAAATCAGCTTCTCAACTAAAAAGCCTCATTTTTATGATTTGCCTAAGGCCCCCAAAAATGTTGAGCCACCCCTGTGTACTTTCGTAAATGGTCCATGTGAGAAAAGCATTCGTGTACGTATGTACCTTCCGTGAATGGTCCATATGAGAAAAACATTCGTGTACGTATGTACTTTTCGTGAATGGTCCATATGCGAAAAACATGTGTTGTACCACGCGTGCCCTACGCCTATCCATCGAGAATTATTGATATCCGAGTTAGAAAATATAGATCGACTCATTTTTGTCTCATACCGCTTCACGGATGTTACTCTGTGCTCAGATTAAAAACGACGCTTACGGCTACAAAGTTTAGAAACAAAACAATAAATAAATAAAAATAAAGGAAAATGCATCCTAACCGTCAATCGCATGCCCCTAAAGATGGACTGGGAAGATTGGATATTCTCCAAAAATGTTGGATAAAGTTAAAACTTTCCTCTCTGAGATTGTAGTCATCTCTTATTCTTCTACAACAATTGTAGGATGAACTGCACCCTAGTGGGACTAGGAAGATTTCGGGTCCACATGGTGTATGTATCACATCCAACCCGTCCATCAGATACGTTCCCTCAGGTTATTTTCAAGAGTTCAAAATCAGCAAGGTGTGAGGCGACACTCAGCATCGATTTTCACTGGCGCTCACAGGAGTTGCATAGATTTGTTATCTTAGCTTTCATCCAGGAAATATGAAGCATTTTGATGGCCTGGATTTTGTATACACAAAATGGTGGGCCCTTTTCATGAATCGAGCCCTCCCCTCTCAACCTATCCCTGTGCTGTAGCCCTACTTGAGTTTCCCCTCTCATCTGATGGACGGTTCGGATGTATTGAGTACATCAGTAGAATACCACAGGAGCTAGCACAATAGGCTTATTTTTACAATTTTGGATGTGGGGCCCACTGTGATGTAGGGCCAACATCCAGTCTGTTCATAAGGTCGTATCACAGTTCTCGTAATGTCCCAAAATCAGGCCGATCTAAAACACAGATAGATCACACCGCTGGGAACTGTTGATATGGGAACGCCCACCATTAAAGACTTCTGAATTTATGCCATCCAATCCAATCTTATATTCATAAGATGATACCAGCAGGATGAATGGACTTGCGAAATTAAGGCCATTCCAAAACTACATGTGCCACTCCATGTGATGTTAGAGGTTTTAGGCATGCATGATTGATACGGTGGGGCTCACATGAGTATTGGATCGGCCTGATTCTTGATCTTCAACGAGAAAATTGAGGGGTGGCATATGATAAACGGAGTGGATTTCATTCACACATCACCATCAGGTCCACATTCAAAATTATAAAATAAGCTTATTCCACAACAGTTGCTAATGAACCGGCAACAAAGTTCAAACATTTAAATTCTAAGTACTAAAATGAAATCATTATAAAATCAATTTGTTGATGGCAACGTAGAGCCAATCACCTGTTCTTACTCCACAGCTGCAGGTCAGCATACAGTGCATGCATGCATGTATGTCAATCCAAACTGTTCAGATTGTGGGCCCCACTATAGATAGGACACCCAAAAGTTTAAAGTTATTAATGATCTTAGCCATATGATATCCTGTTGAAACTGGAACATTTGATGGCAGCCGAATAGATGGATATAGAATCCTTCTATCAATGCAATTTAATTTTGGGTATGCCCCATCAACATCGGCTCCACAATTTGGATGGTCTGGATCAAAACGTACTCTTGCTGACGTGTTTGCTGCAACTCTCTACAAGATTCCTTGTAATGCAAAGCCTAATTCTTAGATTATTCTATTCGAATGTTTGAATCCAACAGGCCAAGGTTCTGTGAATTGAGTTTGAATTATCCAAAACTCTATTTTTTTATTTTATTTTTTAAGCGACCCACGTGGGCAGATGATTTGGTTGACATTTTCTCTAACTTAGCTCCAATGACCCTCTGTGTATATAATATATATATATATATATATATATATATATATATATATATATAATATATATATTATATACCACAAACCTCACAAAGTTGTTAGAACAGAGAAAATACTGAAAGAAGAAATGGGAAATTGTCTGAGATACCAATCATCCATGACATGGGCCGGCAACGATTTGGAGTCAAAAAGCTCCAATATGATCTTTCATGAGCATGATAGGGTCCAAAATGGTAAGGAGATGGAAGAGGAGAGATTGATAGGTGAGAAGAAGACAGTTTCTTCCACAGAAGTGAAGATCAAGGTTACCAAGAGGCAATTAGAGGAACTCCTAGCGAGATTCAACATCCAAGAGATGTCGGTCGAGCAAGTATTGATCCAGTTGGTGAATGGGGGCGGTAGGTGCCATGTAAGTCACCGGTCATGGCAGCCCGCTCTTCAGAGTATTCCAGAAATGAATTGAATATGATTAATGGCGATAACAAAGATGGTGATTGGTGACTGTAGCTGTTGGTGTATATATTGGTGGTCTTTCAGAGCATTGTAGGTTATCTTTTCTTTGTAATACATTCTTCGTTATAAATTAATAAAAGAGAGGAAGGAGTAAGAATCCTTAATAATTCTATATATCATTTACATGATATGGTCAGGCCTTTGATCTTTGTGACCTTGGATGCATTTAATCTTCTCTATGCTTCTATTCATAATATCACTGTTGTGGTCGGACTGATTTGTTCTTCGGCTGCCTCCTTGATTTAGAGCTGGTCACGGGCACTTTCATGTCCAAGATGAAAGTGACCAGGGCCTCAGAATCTTAAAACAGTCATTTTTCGCAAACCGGAATGAATTATTTGACGTACCACGCAGTTAAGCTAAATTGGACCCTTACTATTTTTATAAATCATGATAGTCTATAAATAGTAAATTTATTAGTTATATTAAGTCACAAATTTTAGGGAGTTTGAGTTGAAGTTTGATTACGAAATTTCTTTCTAGGTTTGATATCATTGTAAATTCGGTTTTTTTATCATCAATCAATTTATTTTAAAATTCGAGGAGTCCACTAGCTGCTGCCGCAGGGCCCTCTATTCCTCCTCCCTCATGGGCCAGACTCCCTCCAGAGGGTTCTAATAATCAAAACGTCCACCATTATCTTTGTCTATAGCTACAAGCGCTGCTGCTAACCCACTCCATTCCAGATGGTCCCACCAGTGCGAAAATTGCCTTGCGCCATTGATTCCGGCAGACACGTCACTGCTGTTCCGTTGCTGATCATGGTCGCACGTTCTTGAATTGTGGCCACTGTTTCCAAATCAGCTCTCTATCTCCGCTGCTACCTCATTCTGAGATCTGCAGATTCCGGCAGACACGTCACTGCTGTTCCGTTGCTGATCATGGTCGCACGTTCTTGAATTGTGGCCACTGTTTCCAAATCAGCTCTCTATCTCCGTTGCTACCTCATTCTGAGATCTGCAGATTCCGGCAGACACGTCACTGCTGTTCCGTTGCTGATCATGGTCGCACGTTCTTGATGTGGCCACTGTTTCCAAATCAGCTCTCTATCCCGCTCTACCTCATTCTGAGATCTGCAGATTCCGGCAACACGTCACTGCTGTTCCGTTGCTGATCATGGTCGCAACGTTCTTGATTGTGGCCACTGTTTCCAAATCAGCTCTCTATCTCCGTTGCTACCTCATTCTGAGATCTGCAGATTCCGGCAGACACGTCACTGTTGTTCCGTTGCTGATCATGGTCGCACGTTCTTGAATTGTGGCCACTGTTTGCAAATCAGCTCTCTATCTTTGCTCTTACCTACCTCATTCTGAGATCTGCAGATTCCGGCATACACGTCACTGCTGTTCCGTTGCTGATCATGGTCGCACGTTCTTGAATTGTGGCCACTGTTTCCAAATCAGCTCTCTATCTCCGCTGCTACCTCATTCTGAGATCTGCAGATTCCGGCAGACACGTCACTGCTGTTCCGTTGCTGATCATGGTCGCACGTTCTTGAATTGTGGCCACTGTTTCCAAATCAACTCTCTATCTCCGCTGCTACCTCATTCTGAATTCATTGCAGATCCAACTGCTGCTGCCGTCTTCTAGACCTCTCGCAATACCAATCCCCGAGTAATTCCATTTCATTTACAGTGGTGATGAAACTAAACTAAACTAAACGGTTCTTTAATTTTTGGAACCGAACCGGAACCGATGCACTCTAGAACCGAACCAAACCAGACCGTTTGGTCGGTTCCGGTCCGGTTCCACGGTTCTACCGGTTCGATGTGCACCCCTACTCAGTACCAAGTCTAGCATGCCTGACCTGATCCGAGTCTGGGTCTGGCCTGGACTAATCCGGACCGAGTCCGACCCGATCACAAGTACCGAGTTGGGTCTTGTCAGCACTGAGTCGAGTGGGTGCAGCGGATACTCACGGGCTGAAATCACCACTCAAAGCCTATATTCACTTGCCAGAATTGCAGCCTCTTCATCTGCTACACAGCATCTTATATTCGAAACGTCATATCAAAGTTTTTGTTAATACATATGTACGAGTCGAGTTTCGGATCGAGTCGAGTCAGTTCCAAGTTGGATTTCGGGTCGAGTCGATCGAGTTATTGGGTGACTCTAACTTAACTCAGTTTGAGTTCGGATTGGACAAAGTCAACTTGATTCGAATTGACTCACCCACTCGATTTAAATCGAGTCAGATCTGAACAAGTCGTACGAGTCGAGTTGTCCCATGTGCAGCTCTAATTACAATTTTGGGCTTATATAGTTTTCTTATATAAAAGTTCCAAAATCACACAATTACAGGAGGAAAGCATTGCATCCGGGGGCAAGTCATGGGGCCCACCCACCAAAATCCAGAATTAAGCTTAATCTCGATCTCACAGGATCCCCTACACAAATGAACCCTAAGAATTTCTTAATTTTGCAGAAATTTTCATCCTGAGAGGTTCGAACATGGTAATGCTTAGGTAGTAAGTGCAGCCCATAAAATCATGGTTGTTTGAAATATCATTTTCAACATGATTAGTGCCCAAACCCAGCTTTTGTGTACCCAGAGATGAATAAAGTTTAGGGTGAGTGGAATTCTTTTGTACGATACATATGCATATATTGCCTCTTCCTTTGAAATAAGTCAGTTAGGGTAGGGATGAGGCAAAATATCCAGACCTGACCACATTTAGATCGGATTTTGAGTTGAGTGTATGTTTTCTTAATCTTTAGTTCTCTATCTAATATAGGATTTTTGTTAAACACCCTACCATGCACATTTTTTCTGTTTAGGCAGATCTTTAGATTTTAATTAAAATCATTGATTGCATGTCGTAACTAAATAATTTTAAAGCACTGTGTAGATGTCTAGATTGGGTTCGAGTAGAGTCCACTTAGGTCTATTAATGTGTGGTTCAAACCTGACTGATCTAGAAGTAAGAAAAGGACAACTCAAATAAGGCCCTATTTGAGATACCAATGACCTTAGCCAATAGCTAATAGGGAAAGTTTTTAGATAGAAATTATATAAAAGGTACATATCCATATCCATGCTGATTTATCATTAGCCAAGTCTGGTGACCCGTGGTATAAACAGTTCATTAGGTCTAGAACACATTCCATCAAGATCTAACATGAAAACATCACATCTATTTGGCAAATAATAACCATTTGATCAATGGCCTTTAAAATGGATGGTCTAGATTATTAACACAAAAATAAATCCAACCAACAATTCGATCAGTCTATATATTAGATAGCATTATTTATGATTCTAAAGAATCACTTTTTGTTCTAAAAAATCACTTTTATCAGGCAATCGTAACCATCCCATGCATCCATGGCCTGGAAAAAGGATGGCTAAAGAAAATAAGGCCAATCTAAGCTTAGATTGGATCATCCAATCAGAGTGATTTTTATAATTGTCCATAAAAAGTGTTGTCAACTTAACAGACAGTTCAGATCAATAGATTGCATTGTCTATGTATCCTAATGCAACTACGAGCACTGTAACTGATAGTTGATTGTCTAGATAAAGGAGCATCTCTCTTTAAAATAAGTAGGGTTGTCAATGGGCTGGGCCTGAAAAATCAAAATTTTAAACAGGGCTGGCCCAATGGCCCGGCCCAAACAGTTCAAAATCGGGCCGTACTTACCCAGGCCCGGCCCATTGACAGCCCTAAAAATAAGAGTTCCAGTGTACCGACATGGACAGTAGCGGATTAGCTGTTAGCCTGTTACCCTTACTGTGTGAGGCCCACGTTGACAAATTCATGTCTTTCATCCGTTTTTCCATCTCATTTTAGGATGTGATATCAAATTTTAAGCTGATACAAATCTTATGTGGAACGGGCCATTGGAAACAGTGGTGAATGACCATTAAAAGTTTTTTGTAGGCCACTAAGTTTTGGATGAAGCTGATATTTATATTTTCCTTTCATCCAGGTGTAGGTGGTTGACCTTACTAATGGGTTGGATGGAAAAGAAACATTATATTATCGTGGCCTTAAGAAGTTTTTAATGGTGGGCATTCAGTCACCTCTGTTTCTTGTGGTGTGGCCACTTGAGATTTGGATCTGCTTAATTTTTAGGACCACATCCTAAAAATGGGCCGGAAACGCAGATGGATGGTGTGGATATACAATACATCATTAAGGTGGCCCCACTCTAAGGGTAACACCCACTAATTTATTACTAATTAGCTCCTAACACGGATTAGGTAGTGAGACTCTGAAAATCTTCATCCGAAAGAGGATTGCATGGTGTGCACGGATCTCGTTGGTGTGTTGACGTCAATAAGTTCTGTGGGGCACATCATAATGCACATGTTATATCTACACTGTTCATCCATTTTATATGATTATTTTAAGGCATGAGCACAAAATTGAGGCATATAGACAGCTCAAGTAGAACACACCACAGAAAGAAATGGAGATTAAATGCCACACCACATAAAGAAATGGAGATTAAATGCCTACCATTGAAAACTTCCAATGCTAAAGAAGTTTTGGATAAAACTGATATATGTTCTTTTCATCCAGGTTTGTGTTACCTTATGAACAATGGCAAATAAACATCATGGTGTATGTATCACATCCAACCTGTCCATCAGATGGATCCCCTTACGTTATTTACAGGAGTTCAAAATCAGCTCTATCAAAAACTCCAGTGGGCCATTATGACATGGGAACAACGTGTGATGCGACACTCAGCATTGATTCTCACTGGGACTCACCTGAGTTGCTTAACAGCCTAATTTTATCGTGATCTTTCATCCAGGAAATATGAAGCGTTTGGATGGCCTGGATTTTGTATACGGAACATGGTGGACCATTTACTTAAATAAAGGATATGAGCGTTCCGCCTCAACCTATCCCTGTGCCGTAGCCTACTTGAGTTTCCCCTCTCATCTGATGGACGGCTCCGATGTATTGAATACATGAGTTGAGACCACTTCTTCCCAGTACCACTGTAGCATACCACAGGAGCACAATAAACTTATTTTTACAATTTTGGGTGTTGGCCCACTGTGATATAGGGCCACCATCCACTCAGTTCATAAGGTGTGTACCATAGTTCTGTTTTAATATGTCCCAAAATTCAGACCGATTTAAAACACTGGTAGATCACACCACTGGGAACGGTTGGAACAGTTCCGAATTTAAACCATCCAGTCCAGTCTTACATTCATAAGATGATCCCACCAGGATGAATAGATGCTCGGAAAATAAGGCCCTTCCAAAACTTGGTGGGCCACACTATGTGATGTTAGAGGTTCAGGGCATGATTGATATGGTGGGGCTCACTTGAGTTTTGGATTGGCCTGATTCTTGGTATCTATAGAGAAAATTGAGGAGCCGAACATGATTAACGGAGTGGATGTCATTCACACATTAGGGCTGACAGTTACGCGGGTTGGGTCAGGTCGGGTTGGTGCTCAACCCTGGTCCAACCCAAGGTTCTTATACCGCAACCCCAACCCAACCCAACCCAACCCAACCTCGGGTTGAGAATTTTCAACCCAAGTGGGTTGGGGTTGGTCCAGTGGATACATGCTAATAATTTTGTTATTGCATTACTCTATTATATATATTTCATTACACGTTTTATTTTTTATATCTATAATTTTATTAATTATATATGTAGTTATTTATCTAAAGTACTTCATTTTTTTTCTAACCATACAAGTTAAAATATAGGACAACTACTTTAGAAGTCACATTGTGTAGCAAGCAATTTATTTGGCAGAGAAATTTTGTGTATCTTGTTAGCTTAAGTCACCCGATATGACGTAAACCAATAAGACCCGACAGCACTGGAATTTCATGTGCCTTGGACACAGATGATTCACACTCAATTATAATTTATGAATAACTTATATATCGATCGGGTTCTGCCTGAGCCCAACCCAATGTCAGGTTAGTCACGGTCCCACCCGTCTTTCAGCCCATCACACATCACCGTCGTGTCCACATCCAAAATTGTAGAATAAGCATATTCTACAATAACCGGCATCAAAGTTCAAACATCTAAATTCCAAGCACTGAAATGAAATCATTATAAAACCAATCTGTTGATTGCAACATAAGGCCAATCACCACTTCTTACTTCTCAGCTTCTGGTCAGCGTTCAGTGTATGCATGTATGTCAATACAGACTGTTCAGATTGGCCGGCCACACATAGATAGGACACCCAAAAGAAAATAAAACTCATTAAATGATCTTAGCCATTTGATTTCCTGTTGAAACTGGAACATGGGCCACTTCTATGGCAGCCAAACAGGTGGTTAGGACCCTCCTACCCATGCAATTTTTGGGGATGTCCCATCAACATAGGCTCCATATTCTGGATGGTCTGGATCAAAACGTGCGCTTGATGACGTGTTTGGTGGAAGCCTGTAGGATTCCTTTGAATACAAAGCCTAGGTTATTAGAAATCCTATTCCAATGTATAAATCCATCAGGCCAAAGTCAGGTTTACCGTTTGTCTACGTCTCATTTGGATTGAATTTGAATGTTCGAAGCCTTAATTTATTTAATTTTTTAACCCACCCTAGCTTCACAGACCTATATATATATATATATATATATATATCTATATATATAATATATATATCTATATATATATATATATATATATATATATATATATGGGCTCGACCTCACCAGTCCGTCCCATGAGGTCCGTGATGCATTTCGAACATCTACCCCATAAGTCAGATGCACCATTCCATCATGGGCCTAGGTGTCAAAAATCAAGTCAATCCGTGACGTGTGTGGGCCACACCACATACAGAAGTGGAGAGGGGCCGTGCACCATTAAAACATTCATAACCATTTTTTTGGGCCCACCGAGATGTAGTTTGCAAATCCAGCCCATCCATTATGTGTGTCCCACTTGAATGAGGGTTCAGACCAAGTTTCAGGCGCATGAAAAACTCAAGTGGGCCCCACTAAGTGCTTTTATATGTTTTAACGGTGTCTTCACATAATTTTAGATGGCATGGCCCACCTGAGTTCCGTATATGGCTGATTTTTGGGATATTCCAATATTTAAAGGTGACCCATCAAATGCACGGTATTGATGGTCGAAACGCATCACGGTAGGGCCACACAGCTCGACCTCTAGGGAGCTTATTGTGGGGTCGTGCGCATAGTACCTTTTCCATATATATATATATATATGCAGCCCACTCTCCAGATTATTCCAGAGGTGAATTGAATATGATGATGGTGACAATGACAAAGATGGTGATAATTTCTAATAGTGAAGAAGACGAAAATATACCATTTGATTGAATCCTTCTCTCCCCATTCCCTTTGAAAGTTTCCTTCTACAATATCTCTGTGATATAGAAAAGTCTGGAGCAGGCAACGAACAATCATCCATCCGATCATTGGCCATATTTGGATAATAAACTTTTGGAATTCCAAAATTTCAAACGGCTACAATTTTTGCTAGTCTTATGCCCACCACATAAGCTGTTTTGTGTACCGAGATACAAATGAAGTTGAAGGATTTTTATTCTATCGTTTTCTATGGGTTGAGTGTAATAAAAAAAGTGATGGAATTCTTTTGTATGATAAATATTCATATATTGCCCTCCCTTCATAGAGAATATGAATTGTTTGGTGTGAAGTCTACTTGTTGAGATTTGGATAGGAAGCAAGGTTGGCCCAGCTGACGGGTTTACCCGTTTTTGCCCAAGTCAGGTTCTATGTTTTTTGCTACACCGAGTCAAAAGGTGTAACCTTGATTAACAAAATCTACCTAATACTAGCAAGTCTTTTGGAGCTTTCCATGACTAGCTAGGTTATTTGATCGAGCCTTGTTGCACCACGTGAAACGATAACCAAGCAAAATGCTATGGTTGTAGGTTCAACTAGTTGTTGTGTGGGACCCAATGCTATCCCACCCTTCCACTATGGTTTCCCACAATGAAAATGGGATGCTCCAAAAATCAGGTCAATCTAATAACCACCCAGGTGGACCACACCACTGAAAACAATAAACAACCAGCCAAAAACCTCTACTTCAGGTGGGTTCCATCTAATGGTTGGATTGACTCTATTTTTAGGGGACCTCATTTTTATTGCAGGAGTACCATGGTGGAAGGGTGTGTAGATATAAACATCGTGGTTGGGTCCACACACCAACTAGTTGGACATGCACGCGCAATTAATTGTGCGTAAGCATTTATTTATATTATGACACTAAGGGTCAGTTTGGGCGGTGGGATTAGGTGGGATAGGATTCATCTGGTCCTGTGCCAATTCCACTCCATGTTTGAGAAGAATGGAAAAGCGTGGAATTAGATTAAATGAAATTGCATTGGGTCCCTGCCAATTTCATTCAATGTTTGGGAAGTTGTGTAGGTCCTACCATGATGTGTGGGCTATATCCACACCGTCCACCCATTTATCAAGATTATTTTAGAGCATGGTCCAAAAAATTAAGTAAATCTAAAGCTCAAGTAGACCCCACCATAGAAAGCAACTGGGATTGAATACTTACTGTTGAAAACTTCTTTGGGGCTACATAAGTTTTGAATCTACCTCATTTTTAGGCCCATGCGATAAAATGAGGTTACAAAACAAATGAACAGTTTAGATATAACACGTGTGTTATTCGCAGTAATTTCAAATGATGGTGGGTATATTCATTCAATGTACCACCATATTATCAACAAAGCATGGCATTAATTTTATCCCATGGCAATAGGACAATCCCAGCCATGGGTAATAATTGTGTTTTTTAAATCCCGTCCCACCTAATCCCTTCTAATCCCACTGCCCAAACTGACCCTAATTAAATTATGGTGAAGGCCTAAATCTATTTGGTTGGACTATGTTATCATCCAGGCCGTATATAACTTTCAACCTTTCATGTGTATGCAACATCCAAACCATCAGATAGGTTGGAAACATCATGAGAATCACCTTTTGCACCAAAAATAAAAAATAAAAATCACCTACATAATTACATATTGTTTGACTTGAAATTCAGTCATTGGTATACGTGTTCTGTGTCAAGTGTGTCAAAGCCATTTGTAGCTTGATCTAAACTGAATGCCTATGAACCAAGCATCGAGATAGATAGAGAAATTGTGGGTAGTTATTTATGTCTAAGAATTGAGGCAGTTCGGTCATCTATTCAGTCACTTATATGCGCAATCAAGTAATTTGTGAAGGAAATAGTTCATCCATCTAATAAGTTTTTTTTTTTTTTTTTTTTTTTTTTTTTTTTTTTTTTGTCTTTCAAGCGAAAAGACTTTTCTCATTATAATAATAGAGATAATCCGATTTGTACAATGTGAGAGTGGAAGGAACTCGATTGCATTAATTGAAATAAAAGTAAAAAACTTACAAAAGTATCCATTGGTGATTCAGCATCTACGGCGTAAATGGAGAGGCCCTAGACATAAGTCTTCCTTCGTCCAATGACTTGGGCGCAAAAAAAAAAAGAATTACACTATTAAAAAAAAGAGAAAAATATATTTCTTGTAACTCGGCGCTCGACATAGATGGAAGGGAATTACAGTATTTCTAGTCTAGGTTGGTGTAGTGTAGTAGTGTAGATGGATGGGATTACACTACTCATATGCTAATGTCAATCAATCATAGCAGTGTACATGGGTTGTCCTATACTATGATCGTTAAGATAAAAGATTTTAAAAAATAGGCAATGTTAAGCTATAGATTTGATTTGATATGTGTTGGGTTGGCGAGAGCCCAGAGCTTTCGATCTTCCTGTTATTTATAGTACTTCAAGACAATTACATGAAGAGAGATCTTTGTACCCACTTCTCCCATCTGCTGATGTAAAGATAACTGTCTGAACCTAAAGACATGCATAGCGTATCTGTAAGTGTTATATTATATAAAGTACACATTTGTTTGTCAAATTCCATTTAGACAAAACAACTTATGAGGTGGCCTTCTAATGTGGATAAAGATGGAAAGTTCAGAATTCTACAAAGGTTCAAATCAAGTAGAAGATCAAGATGAAAAGTTTAAATTCTACCAAGTTTAAGATGATTGAGTTCAAGTTCTACTTAAGTTATATTAGAAGATCAAGCTTCATCTTCAACTTCAACCTCTATTGAAGAATCAAATAGAAGAACAAGTTCCATGAAATTCAAGTATCCAATCTACTTCAAAGTTCAGTCATTTCAGGTATAACACAACCTAGAAAGACCTTAGGCTTAGGTACTTTCAAAACATAACTTAGATGGGTTTTTATGCTTATGTTAGGGTAAAGTTCGAATAGTCTAAGCTAAGGTTCGACTAATTTGAGTTGTGGCTCGACTAGTTTAAGATTTTTCGACCAATCCTAGTTTAA
>JAJHSJ010000002.1:10032312-10136014 GCA_021015155.1 Magnolia officinalis | reverse complement strand
TTAGAAGCACAAGTGGACCACACTACAGGAAACAGCGGTGATTAAACACTCCACATTAAAAACTTTTTGGGGGCTACAAAAGTTTTGGACCAGTTTGACGGTTGTGCTTTCCAATAACCTAGATCTGAGTAACATTATGAGTTTGGACGACAAATAAACATTAAGGCTGGCCTTATAAAGATTTTAAGGGTGGGTGTCATTATCCCCCTGTTTCGTGTGGTATGCACTTGCTTCTGCTTAATTTTTTGGTTCATGCCCTAATCAGCTGGAAAAACAAATGGACAATGTATGTGTAGTACACACCACCATCAATACGTGCATACATGGAAACAGCTTTGTGTGTCTCACCATATTGTATGTATTTTATCCACTCCGTCCATCCATTTTCCATATCATTTTAGTGCATGATTCAAAAATGAAGTGATCCAAGGCAAGTAATAGAGATTAAAAGGCTACTATTAAAAACTTTTTTTGAAGCGACGGAAGTAAATAATAGAGATTAAAAGCTTACTATTAAAAACATTTTTGAAGTGACAAAAGTTTTGGATCCACTGCATATATGTATTTTCCCTTCATCTAGATTTGTGTGACCTTGTAACCTTAGAACTATTTACACTTCAATCAATGGGGATTGAACACTAATACTGGATATTTAAGGTGGGTGTAAATACCTGTAAATGGGTAATTATTACTCTTTAACCTGTTTCAAAATTCATTGGAATTTTTATCTTGAAAACAATTTAAAAGGGATAGTTTAAATTTCTAGACTCACTGTGATGTATATTATATATTTGTTCCGTCCATTCATTTTATCACCACATTTTGAAAGTGGCCTACACCAAAGTAAATAGTGGCCTCAAGAAGTTTTTAACCGTGAGTGTTCAATTCCCTTTTCCTATGGTGTGGTCCACTTGAACTTTGAATTTGTCTCATTTTTTTACTCATGCCTTAAATTCAGTTGGCATAATAGATGAACGGTAAGAATAATTCACATATATCATGATGGGCCCACATATATTTGTAACAACCTCCATTTTAGTCTATGAAAAAAGTACAAGTCAAATCAATCCTTAAACGATGAGGTAATTACCTTGAAAAGTAATTATTACATATTTGCGTTACATTTACCATTACTTTGAAAAATCAAGCATGTCTTAAAATGATCTAAAAAAATGAATGAACACTATGTATATGATAAATACATAATTCATCATTGAGGGCCCACGTAACTTTGATCTCCTTTGAGCCATTTGTTTAACTAGCTCTATAAATATCTGCACTTGTCTTAGCACGACATCCTACCCACACCAGCTATATCACTGGTGTGTGGTACACCAGCCAATACAGCTCCTTCCCAGCAGGAGACGGGAGGGGTAAGTAGGTAATCAGCGTTGGAAGTCCGATTGGCTGTTCTACCACACACCAGCTATAATACGGTGTCGTGCACAATGAGTGCAGGCGCTCCTTGAGCTCCAAGTTGTATGAACGGTTCAAAGGAAATCAAAGTTAGATGGGCCTACAATGATGTATTTATTATATTCATACCCTTTGTGCATTTTTTGAGATCATTTTAGAGCATTATACAAAGAAGGAATCGTATCGAAATCTCAAATGTACCCTACCAAAAACAGTAACAAGGATAATGATTTTCACGGTTAAAAAAAAATGAGTAGAGGCCCACCATAACATATATTTTCCATCCAATCTATTAATAAGCCAAAAATGGAAAAATAAATTTCATATTGATCTGAAACTTCTGTTACCCGGAAGGGTTTCAATGGTAGACGTTCAATCCCCCACTGCTTTTTGCAGTGTGGTCTAATTGATCTTTAGATTTGTCTTATTTTTCAGTTCAAAGCTTAAGACGAGCTCTTCAAATGGATGGACGGTTTGGATACAACGCATACCTCATGATGGGACCCACAGAACTTGCTGACGGCAATACACCAGCTATATAGCTGGTGTATAGCTGGTGACTGGTACACCAGCAAATCCGCTTCCCCGTAAATGATGATTCCGTAGTGGCTGCCAGTTGAATGACTCAAATGAAATGTCATCTTCATCGTTCGGTTGTAAAAAAAAAAAATAAAAACAATGGGAGCAATACTCTAGCGGAGCATGGAACTTCATACAAAGGCACTTAGAAAAATAGTACACGTGGCATATAATACCACAAATTAAACTGACTAGATCGTGCAACCCAGTTTCACTGAGTCAGGGTCCCAAATATCAGATTGATTGGAAAAATTCTAACCATTGATTCGCAACACTAGTTTATTGATAAAAGGATCGTTAGATATTTCTCGGTCTCAACTGTCTAATAAATGCCCACTAATCCATTAGTCAGATGGTTTAGTAAGTATGATTTTTGGTACAAAATGTATTTAAAGATTTTAAATTGAAACCCATATTTTTGGACAGTTTGAGGGATTGTTAGATTTTCCAAATTCAGTGAAATGACATGTAAATAGCTAATTATTACAATTTCACCCGATCGTATTTTTTCTTTGAAAAAAAGTTCAAGATGACTTACATAAATTTGTGGGCCCCATAGTCATGTATACAATATATCCGCATCGTCCATCCATTTCACCAAAACATTTTGACAAATGAACTTAAGAATGAGGCAAATCTAACATTCAAGTGGCCCACACCAAAGTAAATAGTAGGGACAAGATTTTTTAATGGTGAATGTTCGAATCCATTTTTACTATGGTGTGGTCAACTTGAATGTTGAATCTACATCATTTTTTGGCTCATGCCCTAAACTCAATAGGCACAATGGATGAACGGTGTGGATAATCTACATACAACCCGATGGGCCCCAAATATATTTGGTCAGCATTCTCAATTTTATTATTAAAAAAAGTAAGAGTTAAATCATTCGTAAACAAGTAAGAGTTAAATCAATCATAAGGGCCAGTGCGGTGATTGCACACGAAAATAATTATTAACCATTTCCCATATATTTACATTTACTCTAATCAATCAAACATGCCGTAAATGGAATTTCTTGTATAGAACATATGCTGACTTTTAAGTAATTTTTAGTGCCTGCATGTCATCTGTCACACTCATCCCCATTATCAAATCTTTTCTTCGGAGATTAATTACTCCAGGTGCATAAATGCAGGCCATCGCTGTCAATAGTTACATCAAGGTTGTTGTGATGGATGGCATGGTGGCCAAAATTCCTATATTAGTTTTTCACATTTTAATATTAGGTGATTAATACAAAATTAATACTGAAGTTTAACTCTTGATTCACGTCCAATAATCACACATGGTAATTTATAATTCATGAAATCAACTATTATTAAAAATATCCATGTGGATCCCACATTATAATGTACTGCGTTTTTACTTTATTATAGTGTAATTTTTTTTAACCAACAAGTGAGCTCACATGATTTCTTTTTTGATTTTTGTCATAGAGGGACCATGCCTATGATAACACACCCATTCAGCATTGTGTCCACCAGCTCAACTGATGGGGCCCAGACCCTGAGCAAGTGGCATGGACATAAATTTCCTGCAACCCTTGGCTACAAGGAATCCATGTAACCCAAAGCTCTTTGGGGCCCACCACAATAGTACAGGTTAGCCACCATTGAGACTTAACTGGGGTGGATTGGGTACTACCCTCACCCTGACCTAGCTAGAGATGGACAGTCCTGTTTGAAGTTTTGTTGGACCATGATGTATGTGTTTTATACAACCTATCAATACATTTTAAAATGTCATTTTAAGGCATGTCCTAAAAAGGAGGCAGATCCAAGGCTCAAAGTAGGCCACACCGGAGAGAGTAGTGGTGACAATGATCTTCACAGTTGAAACCTTCTTAGGGTTCAACGTGATGTTTATTTGTCATCCAACCTGTTCATAAGATCATAGAGACTTGACAAAGGGACAACATAAACACCAGCTTGATCTAAAACTTTGAGAATACCAAATTCTCGACATGGCAAGAAGCCTTTTAGGTTACGATGGGGGTGGAAATGGGCGAAGTAGAGGTACAAGCCATGCTTATGCTTGTACTGAATTCGAAATAGGTTGGTGCTCCGACAGCCCACCGTTTTTATGTATGGGTTTATCAACACCATCCATTCATTTTGCCATATAATTTTAGTGTACAACACAAAAATATAAATAAAAAATGAGACAATCAAGCCTCAGTGGATCACATAGTTGGGATAAAACAACTACCATTGAAAACTTTACATAGGCCATGCAAGTTTTGGATCAAGCTGATATTTGTGTTTGGCCTTTATCCAGGTCTGGGTGACCTTATAAATAGTTTGGATAACAAATAAACATCACAGGGAGCCCTAGGAAGGTTTCAATGGTGATGGTCATTATCATCATTACTTCTTAAATATGGTCCACATGATCCTTGGATCTAGCTCATTTATGGACTTTTAGCCTAAAATAACATGTTAAAATGGATAGACGGCGTAGATAAACCAATAAATCAAGGTGGCCCCTAGAGTCCCAGCCTGTTCTAAGCTCGGGATAGGGGATTGGCTACTCCCCTGCCACCGACCCATGGCTGGTGGTTGGTGCTTTGTGGACCCATCATGATGTATGTGTATCATCCATGCTGTCCGTCTATTTTTCTAGATAATTTTATTGTAAGAGACCAAAAATGAGTTATATCCCAATCTCAAGTGGACCACATTACAGGAAAAAGTGTTGAATGAATATTGACCATTAAAAACTTTTTGGGGCCATAAAAGTTTTGGATCAAGCTATCTTTGTTTTTTTTCCCTTCATCTGGGCCTGTATCACTAATCAACAGATTGGATGTCAAATAAACAATACAGTGGGCCTTAGGAGGATTTTAATAGTGGATATCCAATCACTATTGTTTTCCCATGGTGTGGTCCAATTGAGATCTATATCCTCTCCTTTTTTTATATAAAGCCCTAAAATGATCTTTAAAAATGGATGAACGGAATGGATGAAACACATACATTATGGTTGGGCCCACAGAGCACCGAGTACCCAATCCGTTTCCAATCCACGTTATATCAATTACGTTATCCTCGGTCGAGGATAAAAGCAAACTACCCAGCTCGTAACTTTGTCCTTTGTTGGCCCACGTGTGATGAATCATTAGAATCCCACGCGGGGAATCCGTACTGAGACACTGGTAAATCGACACAGGCTCAGAAAATGACCTGTCCAGACAAGTGACTGACAGCGGATTACAGGGGTTCGACCCATGGGACCCATTTCTCTGACTATACTCCGGTTTTTGTTCCAATTGCTGGGCACATGGATGGACCCAGCTCCGGACATCATTCCAATGGAAGATTTTGGTGGCTAAGATCTTTCAAGATGGGAGATTTTGGACGCACAATCCATCTAAGGCAGAACACTATAAACTAATGGTCTGGATTAGTGACACATGACCGGCACCAACAGATGAAAACTATATAGCTTAGGAGGCATTTGGATCTTAAGTTACTTAAAGATAAACTAATTATCTCATAAGTAGCTTATCTTATTTTTTACTTACTAAGAAAATAAATATATTTAGTAAATAACATATTTTTAAACCTATGACATCTTCGAAGGTAAAAAATTATTTATAATTAATCATAAACTAAACTTATATAAAATAAGTAACTTATCCACATTTGTACATGAAAAAGTAACTTATTTGGTGGCATCCAAACGACCCTTAGCTTACATAAAGGGAACGGATTAGGTGCAGCCCACCCTACCCAAGATGGCGTGGTGTTTACTATGGGGCTCACCTTGATGTATGTACTTTATATCCATGTTATCCATCTGTTTTATAAGATGATTTCATGACATGAGCCCCAAAATGAATTAGATACATTGTCCGGTGGACAATAACATAGGAAATAGTGATGATTGACCATTAATAAGCCACAAAGTTTTGGATAAAGCAAATATTTGGTTTTTCCCTTCATCTATGTTTATGTGAGCCTGCGGAGAAGTACAATGGCAAATAAGCATTACAAAACATTACAGGGCTATAAGAAGTTTTAATGGTAGAGCATTTAATCACTACTGTTTCCTATAGCATGGTCCATTAGAGAATAGGATCTACATAAATTTTGGACTCATGCCTTAGAATGATATGAAAAAACAGATGAATGGCAGATTAGCTGGTGTAACACACACCACAAACCTAACTGGTGTGTACGTGTCATGAGAAGATGAGCGTTGATGCTCCTCGAGCTCAGCTGTACAAACGGTTCAAAAGAAATAAAAGTTATGCAGCCCCAGGATGATGTATTTATTATATCCACACCTTCATCCATTTTTAAAGATCATTTTAGAGTATGATCCAAAAAATGAGTCATATCCAAAGATTAAATGTACCACACCACAAATAACAGTGGGGAGAATGATTCTCACCATTAAAACATTTGTAGGACCCACCATAATATTATTTTCTATCCAATCAATTCATAAGGTCATATAGACCTAGATGAAGAAGAAAAACGAATATCATATTGATCCAAAACCTTCGTGACTCCCAAAAGGGTTTCTATGGTAGACGTTCAAAACCCTACTACTTTTTTCAATGTGGTCCACTTGATCTTTGGATCTATGTTATTTTTCTACTCAAGACTTACAACTAGCTTGCCAAATGGATGGATGGTTTGGATATAACAGGTACTTGATGATGGCACCCACAAAACTTAGTGACGTTAACACACTAGCCAGTTCGGTGGTGTGTAGTACAACAGCCAATCCGCTTCCGGATATATAATGCATATATTAAGGTGGGCCCGGAAACGGATTGGCTACTCCCCCTGCCACCCGCCAGTGACTGGTGGTCAGTGCTCCGTGGGCCCACAATGATGTATGTGTTTCATCCATGTCGTCCATCTATTTTTCTATATCATTTTATGGTACGAGACTAAAAATGAGTTATATCCCATTCTCAGGTGGACCACATTTCAGGAAGCAGTGTTCAATGAAGGTCAACCATTAAAAGTTTTTTGGGGCCATAAAAGTTTTGGATTCCCTTCATCTACGTCTGTATGACCTAATCAACAGATTGGATGTCAAATAAACAGTACAGTAGGCCATGGGAGGATTTGAATGGTGGATATCCACTCACTATTGTTTTCCTGTGGTGTGGTCCACCTTAGATTTATATCTCTCTTATTTTTGGAAAAGAGCCCTAAAATGATCTTTAAAAATGGATGAACGGATTGGATGAAACACATACATCATGGTGGGCCGACAGAGCACCTACCACCGGCCATGGGGCTGGTGGCAGGGGAATAGCCAATTCGTTTCCGGTGGGCCCACAGTAAGGGCCTTAGTGCCTTGAGTGAGGCCGGGGCCGTACCTAATCTGCGCTTCCGTACATAAAAGGGTGGGAAGTCTTCAATAGTACAGGACATTCAACTGCCAGGGTGTAAAACAGCAATGCTGATGATACAGTCAGATGTGATTTCTACCTGGCCTGTCCGTTCCTATGAAGATATTTTTCAAAAAGCTTCGCCCACCTTTAAGAGCGTGTATTCAGTTTGCCATCTTAATTTGAGCCATGAGAAAATAAAATAAAATAAAATAGACACATGTAAAGCTAAAGCCTACTACACCATCGGAAGCAGTGGGATGATGGTACCCTAGTTTGAAATGTTCGTAGGTCTACCGTGGTGTTTATTTTTCATCCAATACATTCGTAAAGTCATACAAAACCTATGAAAGATATATTTTTAAAAAATAAAATAAATAAATAAAAACTTGATCTAAAACTAGTGTGAAGCCATGGATAAAACATATAAAATCAGCGTATATGGAACTCAGGTGGGCCATACCATTTAAAATCATCTGAAGACATGGATAAAACATATAAAAGCAATTGGTGGGGCCCACATGAATTTGGATGCGTTTGAAACTTGGTCTGACCCCTCATCCAAGTGGGACACACATAATGGATGGGCTGGATTTGTGAACCAGTTCTCAGTCGGTCCAACAAATGATTATGAATGTTTTAATGGGAGGATAACCCCTCTCAACTTTTGTATGTGGTGTGGCCCACGCAAGTCATGGATTGACTTGATTTTTAAGCTCAAGGTCCATCACAGAATTGTGCATCTGATTAATGGGGTTGATGTTTGACATGCATCATGGTGGGGCCACACAGCTCAACCTCATGGGAAGTTCCCATGAGCTCGACCCCAAACATCATTTCTATATATATATATATATATATATATATATATATCTATATATATATATATATATATATATATATATATATAAAATGAGCTTTAGGGCTATTTGGTCAACTGCATCACGTGGGATTGAGGTGGATGGAATTGTAAAAGTAACAATAATGTATGTGTAAGGTATTATCCCTGGATTGGGTGTATCCCATGTTTTCCAATACCATGTTTGAAATGTATACAATTAAAAGTAAATCCCGGAATTTCCTTTCAAATTAATTACACTTGGGTAAAGGAAAAATTCATCATCCATGGGATTTGGAAATCCCATCTCACACTTTCCAACACAAGGCTCATTTTCTGAAGCCTACAAAAATAATTTTAATCCCATCCCCCACTCCTTCCAAACATGTCATTTCTAATCTCGAGGTGGGATTAGCAATGCAATCTCATTTAATACAACTTAATACCATTGGCCAAATAGGCCCTTAGTGAAATTTTTTTGAAAACTTATTAGTCGTGATAGATACGAGCACAAAATCTAAATGATTTATGTGATGCAATACCCCCATAAATGAGGGTCAAACTTTATCCTGATCCAAAACTTTGATAGGCCATGGCAAAAGAAAATTATTTCCTCCCTTTATTTACGTCTCTTTGCTATGGCTCACTAGAGTTTTCAGTTAAATCACTCTCTTTGCTATGGCCTATCAAAGTTTTGGATCAAGGTGAAAATTGATCCTTGAGGGTTTCAAAGGGTGCTGCGATTTTAGGCACATAACATATGTGCAAAGGTGCACGTGTGCATGCGTGCGTGTGTCTATATATATATATATATATATATATATATATATATATATATATATATATATATTATATATATATATATATATATATATATATACCATCCATTCAATTTTCATATCATTTTAAGGCATGAGCTCAAATTTAAAGTAGATCCAAAGCTCAAGTGGATCACATCACACCAAAACAAACATTGAGGATCGAACGACTACCATTGAAGTCTTCTTGGGGGTTGACAAGAGCTTACATCCAACTCCAAATAGGATGCTTTGTGGGAAGTGGATTGTGCGCTACCCTACCAGGACCTAGCTAGAGATGGACCGTCCTATCAAGAGCTCTGTTGGACCACGGTGATGCATATGTTTTATCCACATTGTCCATCTATTTTAACGGATTATTTTAAGAAATAAGACAGAAAAAGAGGCAAATCAAAGGCTCAAATATATAGGTTACACCACAGGAAGAGTGGTGATTGAAAGCCTAACAATGAAAACTTCCTCAGGCACAACAGTTTTGGATCAGGTTGATATTTATATTTCCCCTTCATCCGGTCTATGTGACCTTAAGAATAGATTGGCAAATAAACATTACAGTGGGCTTGAGAAGTTTTCAATGGTAGTAGTTCAATCCCCACTAATTCAGTGTGTGTGCGGTACACTTGAGCCTTTGATCTCACTCCTTTTGGAGCTCATGCTTTAAAATGATCCATTAAAATAAATTGAGGACATAAATAAATTACATACATCACAATGGGCTCCACAGAGCCCTTGACAGGATTTCCCATCTCCAGCTTAGTCCTGATGGGGGTAGTACCCAATCCCAGCTTGGTCTTGCTGGTGCAGGGCCATAACGGGATTTGATTGATTTGCTAGAGATGGGCCACACAAAATACATTCAAATGTTGTTAGGTTGAGGGCATGGCTTCAGATGGATCCCTGACTATGGTGCCCACCTTGACATATGCACCTTACATCCACACAGTCCATCTATTTTAACGGCTCATTTTAGAGTATATTCTAAAAAATGAAGTAGATCCAAATCTCAGGTGGACCACACCACAGGAAATAGTGGTGATTTACCATTAAAAACTTCTTCCAAGCAACAAAATTCAAGCTGATTTTTGTGTGGTCCCTTCATTAAGGTTTTCCTGACCTTATCAACAGTCAGATCGCAAATAAACATTCCGGTGTTCCCAATAATATTTTAATAGTGTGTATTCAATGACCACCGTTTCTTATGGTGTGAATCACCTGAGATTTGGATCTGCTTCATTTTTAGGATCAAGCCATAAAATAATCTATAAAAAACAGACAAATAACATGAATTTAAGGCACATAAACATGTATAAACGGTCCTTATTGCACATAAACATGCATCCATCATAACAATGTATAAGAACGGTCCCTATGGCACATAAACATGCATGGTCAGTCTTGATCACCATCTCTAATATTTATAAATATATTAAAAATGAATTCCCCCGAGATATTGGGCTACCAAATCTTTAATTTATAGTTTTTTTTTTTTTTTTTTTTTTTTTGTTGTTTTTGATGTTGTTATTTCTATTATTATATTGTTTTTTTCTCCTTCAACTCTGCTAGGGGCGTTCTCTTTTCAAGTGATAAACGCTAGTGACTGCAATCAAACTTTCTCGGGTAAGCCACGGTCCGAACAACGAATCCACGTTCCTGCCATTGGGCTACCGAATCTTTAATTTATAATTATTATTTTTTTTGTTTTTTTCTTTGTAACTTTACACGGACGTTGTCTTTTTGTAAGTGGCAATCACTGGTGGTGGTAGCTGTGAGAAACTTTCTCACCAGCATCATATACAGAAAATATGAGTGGGGCCACTATATTTTGAGTGTGAGGTTCACTCTCTCCATAAAATGAGACCTTCTCTATTATGCAGTGGGGTCCACATTTAGAGAGGTCCAACATCTCAGGTTGGTCACAAGGAAGAGGATACTGAGCATGAAGTTTATCTGTGCTGACCACCCAAGTGTGGGGCACGGTTTCGGTGGATCCTTCGCTGTGGGGCGCACCATGATGTATATGCCTTACATCCACACCGTTCATCTGTTTTAATAGATCATTTTAGAACTTGAGTATAAAAATGAAGCAGATTCAAAGATTAGGTGGACCAAAATATAGGAAATAGTGGTGATTGAATACCCACCACTAAAAACTTCCTGGGGGCTACTGGAATGTTTCTTTGCCATCCAACATGTTTATAAGGTCACAAAGACCTGGATGAAGGGACAATACAAATATCAGATTAAAATTCCAAAACATGTGTGAGCCCCAAGTAGTTTTTAATGGTCAACCACCACTGTTCCTGTGGCGTGGTCCAACTAAGATTTGGAACTGCTTCATTTTTGGAAACATGCACTAAAATGAACTGTCAAAATGAATGAACGGTGTGGATGTGAGGCACATACATCACGGTGAGCCCCATGGTCAAGGATCCGCACATACATCACGTTCGTCCATCAGATATCAACCGTTACGACGATTTAGTCATTAGATTCCAACCGATGGTTACTTCCGCCTTTTTTAGTTAAGTCGTGTCTCTTCGTAAATGACATGAATGTTAAAATGTCTCTTCTTAAAAGATATTGACCGTTGTAGACGTTCCAATGCATGTTTAAGAAATGCCTCTTCATGAAAATGCACAGCCCTTCATTCTCAATAAAACCCGTTGTAAAATGAGAATTAAGCATAACTTGCATTACTATATCCAGATACATAAATTCTCTGTTAGAATCTTTGATGTTCTGCCTCAAAAGGCACGTGAAGTGGGTTCTCTGTTTTCTAAATATTATGAGTCTGCCAAAATTGTAAACTACTCACCGGGTTCTGACTATAGTATCTACATGATTGCTGCAGGTAGAACCACCAAAGCATATCTAATATTAATATGAAGCAATCCGTTAGAAACCTAATATTGATTTCATACTAACGAGATATAGCGAATAACACTTTAAGGAAAGCACGTAATTTGACTTTCCAATTTATTTGTTTTCAGTTTCTGCCATTATTATTTTCTCAACATCGAGTCCATTCATTTATTGGGTCGTAATAAGTATTGCTTAGCTCAATGGCCCCTCGTATATGAAAAGGAGTTCAAATCGTCTAATTTTTTATATGCATGCCATCCATCTAAATGAATGGACTCTACGGTTACATAAACATGCATGATTACCAAAGGGTGTCTTTACCATATTCCTATCAGTATGGCTATGAATATCTATAAAAAATAACATGTCCTTAAGAATGCTTTTTAACCCTTATTTATTGTGGAAGCATCGGTAAAGGTTTGAAAAGCGCCTCTAATGGCATTATACAGCAAATGGTAGTAAAAAAAATAATAATAATAATTAAAAATAAATAAATAAATAAATTTTAAAACCTATATTTTTTTAATATTTGAAACCCAAAGAATATTGAATTACAATTTAAAATAAAAATTAAACAAAAATTATATGACTTTACAATTAAAAATATATATATATAATATTTATAACAATAAGTTAAAAATAGTCCAAATACATTAAAAAATAAAATAAAAACCTCCATGCGGTCCAGTCCTATCTTGGCCAACATAGCTAACTATCTCCAACCTCTTTATCCATGCATCATTTCATCCATTCTACGCTAATATAAATGATGCCACATATACAAATAATATTGTGATACTAATTGCACCGTCAAAATTAAACAATAATTGAAGGGTGCATTTCAGGAATTTTTAAATTGCCCTCAAAAGTGTTTTTTTAATAACGTTTTTTTTTTTTTTTTTTGTATAAAAAAACTATTGGGCGAAAATCTGCAAGTCCGAAAGTCGGCATATGGATTGGACCAACTCTACTGAACTAGCACAGGCCCGGTGAAACCCAAGCCTGATAAGGCCTTTACGTCCAAAAGCAGGTTGACCTTCAAGTACATAAATGCTAATGCAAAGACACTAAAGGACGGTTATGGATCGCCAACAAACCAGCCACATATCGATCATGGATCGACCATAGTTCGGTCACAAATCGGTTACAAACTGACCATAGCTCAATTATAGATCGGTCATAGGTCGACTACAGATCAGTCACAGGACGATCACAGATCAACCGCAATTTGATTATAAATCGGCTATAGATTGATCGAATATCAGTTAAAGGACGGTCACAAATCGGCCATAGCCCGGTTATAGATCGCCACAAACTAAACAAACGCTCCTAACGAAGTCAAGAAGGTTCATCATCAGAACGAAGGGAATGTGATCCCTTCGGCTCAGCTGACGGTCGAACATGATGAATGTTGACCTATCGAACAAAACGGTATCGGTCGCTCCTAACTTGACATTCGCCTCGAGGTACAACCTAAAGCCGAGCTATAAGCTCTGAAGGATCTTTAAAGATCTTCCAAGATCTCCAGAAGATAATATCAAATCCCAACAATCGTAGGAACCCACAATCTCGGGAAGATCCTGGATCGTAGCAGATCTCCAAGATATCAGGAAAGAATCCTCATACTACGGGATCCTCTCTCTCATATAAATGGGAGCATATCTAAGGTGAAAGGTACACAAAATCTCTCACCTAAAACCCTTCAATACTACAAGACCCAGATTTCTAGCCTGACTTTGGCATCAGAGGGTCCCCTGCTCTAACCAGGGTTTCCTTTGTCGTCTTCCTGTGCAAGTACTCAAAGGTCGAAAAATGGTGGACCAGATTTTTGCATCAACAGTTTGACGTCGTCTGTGGGAACGACACAGTCAAGTCGTTCCAGTTCTATCAGCAAACGTACAATTTTTATTAATGGCGAAAGGAAATAAGAAAGCCCAGTCTCCCCCCGAGGCAATCCCGATCACTGCCGTACCTACGCCTGCCCAGGCCACACAACCCGTCGAATGCCCTGAGCGACAGGAGAGCCGTCATGGCTCCCCGCAACATCAAGCCACTTTGGGATCGAGTCGACGCGGCCAGCAAAGGCATGATAAGGGCGGACGACGAGACGCTCTTGAAAGAGAAGTTGGAGAGATCATAGCCGACCTAGGCTATCTAAAACAAATGATGGAAAATATGCAGCCACATCACGTCCATGAGCCCGATCATCAAGGAGAGGGACAGTCGAGCTACGTCCGACCTTGTGTTAACCCTCCTCAGCTCCTAGTCGTACACGTCGCCTCTCAACAGAACCCTCAGCCTGCCCCTACCGAGCCTATTCCGTCTCACGTGTTGGGAACGATACCCCTACCTGCTTCTGACCTGCGGCATTAGATATATAAGCGAAGGCGTAGCAGGGCCCCAGTTGAGGCCACTGCCGACAGCGAAGAGCCTTGGAAGCTCGAACTGAAGAATCTACAATGACAAATCGCCGATATAAAGCAGACCTATCGAAGCAACACGACTGCCTTAGAGGAATCGAAATCCCCCTTTACGGTCGGCATCATGCAGGCACGTCTACCGAACAGGTTTCGGTTACCTCAAGTCGCTTCCTATACTGGGAATACCGACCCAACAGAGCATATGGAGTCTTTTAGGACCTACACGGAACTCCGTAATGCATCTGATGTGGTCATGTGCCGAGCTTTCTCGCTAACTTTAGCCAACGCTGCCCGACTTTGGTTTAAACAACTGAAACCGAGGTCCATTAAGACGTTTTCTGAGCTTAGTGAGGCCTTCATCACTAATTTCATCGAAGGGAAGAAGAGACTGAAAGCACCGGCCCATCTGATGAACATAGTTCAGAAAGATGACGAACTACTAAAAGATTATATCAAGTGCTTCAATCTGGAAGCACTACAAGTGCGGAAATACTCGAATGAAATCGCGTTGAACGCCATCATGACTAGGCTGAGAGACAAACCGTTCCTCTTCTCTCTAGATAGAAACCCTCCTACCACATTGGCGGAGTTCCTAAACCAATTGCAAAAGTATGTTAATACTGAAGAGTCCCGGATCTTGCGAAATGTCGTCTAAAACAAAGGCTCAACGAGCAAAGAACGGGCAAAAAAAGAACCAGACTCAATCAACACAAGTAAGAAGCGAAAAGACGATCGCTCCCGTGATGACCATAGGTTGAGCAAACGGCCTGATAGCAAGTTCACTAATTATACCCCGCTGAACAAACCTTAGGAGCAAGTCCTGATGGAGATTAAAGATGAATGCTTCGTTAAATGGCCGAACAAACTATGAGGCAATCCCGACCGAATGAGCAAGAATAAGTACTGCCATTTTCATCGGAACCATGGGCATAATACAAGCGATTGTTACCATCTCAAACAGGAGATCGAAAGGCTTATCCGGGAGGGTCACCTCGGCGAACACATAAAATAAAGGGTAAGTCGAACCTCTGCTGAGGAACAACCGATCGATAACGACCAACCGGGGAAATCCGAACAATATTTGGAGGCCACAAGGGCGGAGGCGATTTGAACAACGCACAAAAGAACCACGCAAGGAGCATCGGAAGCCCAGAAGCAGAAGTTATGGTCCTGCCCAACCATCAAAAGAGAGAAAGTTGGAAAGGTATAATGTAACTTTCACTGATGAAGATGCCTGAGGTATTCACCACCCTCATGACGATGCATTGGTAGTCACCGTTACTATAGCCAATCGAAGAGTCTTCCGAATCCTCGTTGACACAGGTTCTTCAGCGAACATACTTTTCCTCCATGCTTTCAATAAGATGGGCATTGGACGAGCTTCACTTCGAGCCATGAAAACTCCCTTAATCAGATTCTCTGGAGGTCAGGTCATGCCTGAAGGGGCTATTCAGCTCCCGCTCATGGCTGGGGACGACAAGAATCATACCACCGTGATGGTCGACTTCCTGGTAGTCAACCAATCATCCTTCTACAAAGCTATCCTTGGTCGACCATCATTGTGTCTTCTTCGAGCAGCGGTATCGACCTATTACCTCGCTATGAAATTTTCTACTGAACACGCTGTGGAAATTATCAAGAGCGACCAACAGGACTCTCGGCAGTGTTATGCCACAACTCTGAGGGTCTCTCGCGAGACAATGATGATCGAGTTGCTGGATCCACGAGAGGAATTCCAAACATGTGGCCGACCTATGGAAGACCTTGTCCCGATCCTTCTGGACGAGTCTAATCCCCCCAAAGCGTTGCAGATTGGGTTGTCACTGACTCCGGACAAGTCAGTATCCCTCCTCCGACGCTTTGCTGATGTTTTTGCATGGTCCCATGAGGATATGTCGGGCATTGATCCCGCCGTTATGATACATTGGCTGATCATCGACCCGTCCTACCTCCCGATTCGACAGAAGCGATGAGCTCTTGGACCAGAAAGGTACGCGGTAATTATAGAAGAGGTCAACAAGCTCCTCAAGGTCGGCTTCATCGAGGAAATATACTACCTGGAATGGGTGGCCAATGTCGTACTAGTCAAGAAAGCTAATGAGAAGTGACGCGTCTGTGTAGACTACACCGACCTAAATAAAACCTGCCCAAAAGACAACTTTCCTCTTCACATGATCGATCAGTTAGTCGACAATACTGCGAGACACGAGTTGCTTAGCTTTATGGATGCATATTCATGATACAATCACATTGTAATACACCCAACAGATAAATCTAAGACCGCCTTTGTCACCGACAAAGGTCTTTACTATTACTGTGTGATGCCTTTTGGTTTGAAGAATTGTAACACCCCACACTTCTGATATGCTGGTGTTACCATCTAAACCCGAATTGGTGGATATCAAAACTCGGTTAATAAATAGCTTAAAACCAACTGATACAGGAGGGGACTTCCAGTCAACATTAGAGCCGCGTAACAGGGACTCTAGGAGCTGAAGGGAACGCTACATTCGATCAAAAGGTAAACCCAACTAAATGCCTTAAATATGAAATGACTTATAGGTCACTTAATCAAGTCACATAGAGACAACGCACTGGCCAACAACTCTTGAAGATAAATTAATGACCAACTAGGGACTCGAAGCCTCTCAAATCCCCATTTAGCCATTAAAATGAAATCTTAGGCCAATCCGACCTTTGAATCGAGGTTTATGAGCCAATGAGCCCCGAAAGGTGTGATATGGCCCACCTGGGCCTCACATCTGCCACAAACTGGGCCAGGGCCCCTATATAGGACCCCTAAGGCAGATAGACAGACTGGATTTGTCACAAACATCATGGCGGACCCCACACGGAGTGCATGTGCACCCCATCCACTCGTGCACGACGTGCACTGGGACAACAGACTCGGTCAAACAAGCTTTGACCGACCTCCTTACAAACAAAAAAGGGGAGAGAAATGGCGAAATTCTCCCGCCAATGCACATTTCAAACTGATAGACTTCACCTCCCAAAGTGGCCCACTCTAGGCACTTCCTGGGTGATCCAAACCGTTCATTTTGCTTGTAGGGCCCACCTCATCATAACGGTATAGGTTCTTAGGCCCATGTAAAAAGACGAGGAATTTTGAGTAGAGCCGTCCAAGGGCTTACATGTAGCGAATATCCGTGAGGTGGGACCCATCTGGGATTGCATGGGTGGCCCACGATTGGCTTGATCATGCCATCCCAGCCATCCATCGCCCAGGAAGAGCCACGCTCTCCCATTTCTGAAAATGGCCGAGTAAGGCCTGCCCAAAGAAAAGAAAAAAGAGACTTTCCTCTTTGGGAAGAAAGTGTTGGCACATTCTAACCACTCCTGGGGCCACATGGAGCTATCACAGCCGCTCGTTCAGGGTGAGATGAAAAACATATCATCTCACGAGAAAATAACGTGAAATGAAGATTCTCGTGAGGTGATTTGAAACTGATGTTTGAGGCCCAAAAACTGGATCCCATGTTGATCAAAGGTTCGATCTGGTCCACTCAAACGAACCAGATCATGTTAGAATACGTGGTGAAGTGATCTGCCATTAGAGTGCCGATCATCTTCCCTGATAACCCATTAGCATCTGATCAGGAGATGGACCCCACGGGGCTCAAAAAGTTATTTTTCGGATGGGCCAAGGGACCATCAGTCCATCCCCAGGCATGGATAGGCCCCAAGCATAGCCCTCTATTGATCACAACCGTTACAAGGTGGGCCGTCTCTTCCATCCGTTGAAACTCTCTCTCCCACTGCTATAAAAGGAGCCCTGTAGCCCTCGGGATTCACGCCAAGGGGAGAAAAGGGTAAAGAGGGAGAGAGAAAGGAAAGAGAGAGAGAGGAGACAGAGAGAGAGAGAGAGAAGAGAAAGAGAGAGTTGAGTCTGTAGGTCAACTCGGCCCGCCCGTGAGTTGACTTGGTTGAGAGAGGAAGGTGAGAGTTGTGTCCACCTCCCAAAGCCTGAAAATACCAGGTAACAGTCTACCCTTCAGCTGCACTTGGCTGTTAGAGTTGTAATCGGCAAGCAAGGTCCGGTCCAGCCTTCACAGTGGTTGTGTCCTGGATCGAAACTAGCCTCCATCCTAGCTGAATTAGGAACCGAAGCCAGCCTACGTCGTGGCTGTGTTTTAGGCCGAACATCCGGCTATAATCTATGAGATAGGCAGCCTCTGATCAGGCCAAACTAGTGGCAGTGTTTCGGGCTGAAACCCGGTGATATAGGAGCTCTGTTTTGAGCTGGAACCAGGCCGAGCAATGGTCGTGTTTCAGACAAATAGCAGGCCAAACAATGGCCGTAGTTCGGGTTGAAACCAAGCCAATCCATGGCTGCATTTCGGACCACGACAGAGACTAAGAAGCGACTCAGTTCCTAACCGAAAACAGGCCAAAAAATGCTTGCGTTTCGAGCCGGAACATGGTGGAGGGAGAGCATCCGTCTAGGCTATAAGGATTAACTGGAATCGTGCTGAGGTTGGTCGTGCACAGGCTTTGACTCGGATGAGAAACAGGCCTCTAGTAGGCCTTAAACGAAGCTCTACAAATAGTTGGAACTGTGTTTCAACTGGGCCAAAGCCAAGCCAGTTAATGACCGAGCTTTGGGCCCCTAAGTCTGGCCACAACAAGCTGCATGTGGTGATTTTTGTGGTTAAATGGACCGCCATCTTGTTTATTTTCAACACAAATTTAGTAGAGAAGGCTTCTCAGCAAGAGCTTATCCATTGGGGTCCATGTTATAGGGTGATTTTTGTGGTTAAATGGACTGCCCGGCCCAATCTAGACCTTGAATGGGCCTGCGGGTGGTAGACTGCATGCCGGCATTAGACGGGCCTCACGCTGATAACCGGTGGGCCTCGCCATCCACTTAAGTGGGCCACATAATGCAGTGGGCCACACGGTGCAGTGGGCCGCACAATGCAGTGGGACACATAATGCAGTGGGCCACACAATGCAGTGGGACACATAATGCAGTGGGCCACACAATGCAGTGGGCCGCACAGCTGGGCCGACCCGAAAGGTTCAGCCGCAGCCGTGGGCTGCTCAAGGCGTCGTGCTGGTGGTCGCACCTCACGAATAGGTGGGCCGCACAAACAGTCATGTGGGCTGCACCATACATTCAGGTGGGCCGCACCAATCAGTTGGGTAGGCCACCTTTGGGGTCGCCAAGATGGGCCAGATCAGGCCCAGATTGAGCCCACTCGTTGGGCCAAGTGTCGTTGGGCCTGGACCCCCCTTGATGAGAGCTGGACCATCTTGATCATGGGTCCTTCAACCTTCCACCGATCCTGGTGCTTTAAAACCTTAGAACTTATCGACTAATGTAAGTAATTTCTCTAGGGGACTATTTGAGTGACGTGGAGCCACTAACTGTTCGCAGGAATTCGCATCTAGGGGCGTGCTGCAACTTTTCTGATGATGATTTTCTTCCCCTCGGGCTTTCCATCCCCAACTAGATTCAGAGTAGTTTTTATGTTAGCTATGATTAATAATCTAGAAATGTAGAGACATTTGATGGTTATTTAGTATTTATAATTTACGAGTGATTTTCTTTTGATTGGATTATCCAAACTCTGCTTCAAAGGGCAACTAATTAGCCTGTAATGGATTGAAACTACTTGGCATGTCTGCTTAGTTAATGATTCACATGCTTTAAAAATAATTAAATTATCTGATGAGGATTATTTTGTGTTTAATAAGATATTTGGTTGTTAGGTTTAAAAGCATGCCCTAGGTTCACATTTATGTTTGATTAGTTCGCTTGAACATGTGCACTAAACTCATCCAAATCATTCAACTAGTCACTCATTATATGCGCAATGCGTCTAGTTCATTGAGTATATGTTTTAGAAATATAAACATATGATCATGTGACTCTTGTACAATAGGAGTACATATATTTCTATCTAATTTCTTATTTATGATTGGGTTCCATGTTATTGTTTATAAGGTACACATCATTGAAATCTCTCCGTAGAAATCTCTAACTAAGGAGAGTCCGTATTTAGGGTGTAACTAGACGGATCGCGATGTTATTAGATCCCCAACCTGGAGGTTATGGTTGGTGATATTTGATCGTAGGGATTGCCACACATGGAGTGATTTCACTTACTTGGCTATAGAATGAACGTTGTAACTTCTACGATTACCGCTGTTTACTCGTTTTTGAATCATACATGCCGTCACATTTTAATTGTCGCATTTAACAACTTCAAACGTATCCTTCTAAGTCAGCATACGGTGGTAACCCCCTTGGTATTGAGAATTGATTGACCACAGGTTGGTGGATTCTATACACACCCTAAGGCAGTAGCCTCATGAGCCGGGGATGGTGGTATGGGATCTATGCCCGAGCTGTCGGCCTACGCTAGCAACTAGCCCCCGTAGTGACCCTTAAGCTTATTTAAGTTGGCTAGTTGTAATTGGACTAATAACGGGTTGGTTAATCACGCATACATGGCACAGATCAGCATCTATTGCTATCGTACGTGATGTACGTATTCTGTCTGACTGGATGAGCATTCCCAGGTCGATGATCGCATGGGTGACGAGCCCAATGTCCGCACGGATAAGCAACCCTGGGGCGATGATTGCATTCACGCATCCATGCATATAATAAGACTGCATTTATCATGTTTTGGTTGCCTTTATGTTTTATGTTATTCATTGTCTAAGGCAGCGGTGTGAAATCTTGAGGGGAAATCACACTGACCATACATAGGATGCAGGTATAGGGGCCGATGGATACACAGTGGACCCGGAGGCGGCTGTAGTTGAGGAAGAACTCTATGATGAGGAGCCGCAACAGGAGGCGGCTGCATATTATCGCCTCAACCATTAGATTTCATTTATGATAGTCTGTTGAATTATTACATTTGAGGATTTTGTATTTGGCCCCCAGCTGAGTGAGTCAGGATGTTGTTTCCCGTCTTGATCATATCTATGTTATGGTTGTTTTCCGCTACTTGCACTTTGATTTCCATTTATTACCATTATTATTCAGTTAACTCCTGGGTTTTTAGGATACGAGTCGTGTAATCGGGTTCTGAAAATCGGGGCGTTACAAGAATGCAGGAGCGACCTACCAAAGGTTGGTCGATAAAATGTTCGCCAGACAGATAGGTCGGACCATGGAGGTGTATATCAACAACATGCTTGTCAAGAGTATAATAGCCACCGACCATGTAGCCGACCTAAAGGAAATGTCCATCATCCTTTAAAAATACCAAATAAAACTAAACCCGAACAAGTGTGCCTTCAAAGTAGGTTCGGAAAAGTTCCTCGGGTTTTTGGTCAGCCAGCGTGGGATTGAGGCTAATCCTAAGAAGATAAAAGCTCTTCTCGACATGCAATCTCTGAAGACGATCAAGGATATACAGAGGCTGACTGGAAGGATAGCCGCCCTTAATCGCTTCGTATTAAGAGCCACAAATAAATGTCTCCCTTTCTTTAAACAGCTGAAGGGGAGGCAAATTATCGAATGGACTGACGAATGCAAGACGGCTTTCCAACAGCTCAAGGAATACCTCGAATCGCTGTCGTTACTCTCCAAACCCAAGTCAGGCGAAACATTGTTGTTGTATCTAGCTGTATCAAATGCAGCGGTCAGCTTGGCATTGATAAGGGAATACGAAGGGAGGCAATTGACGGTTTACTACATAAGCAAAGCATTAGTCCCAGCGAAGACGAGATATCCGACCTTGGAAAAATTGGCCTTAGCCTTGGTCACGTCCTCTCGACGTCTACGGCCGTATTTCCAAGCTCACCCAATCATCATCAAGACTGATCACCCACTTCGACAAGTCCTGCAAAAACCTGAAGCCTCGGGCCGATTGACCAAGTGGGTCATCGAGCTAAGTGAGTTCAACATTAAGTATCGACTACGAGCCGCGATAAAAGGCTAAGCAATAGCCGATTTTATTGTCGAACTAACACAACCGCTAGAGCAAGAGCTGACCCAAGACCGATCCCTGGCTGACTCAAGAGCTGAACTTCCCCCTGACCAGTACACTGCCAAGCCTCTCAATAACGACCTAGTCACAGACCCACCACTCTGGACACTATACATCGATGGCTCATCCAACTCTAAGGCAAGCAGGACCGGGGTAGTCCTAGAAACTCCTGACCATACGTGTATGCAATATGCCTTGATATTTGGATTTCAAAACTCTAACAATATAGCGGAATACGAAGCCCTGATCGTCGGACTCACACTGGCAACAAGCATGGGAGCTCACCGTCTCGAAGTTTTTAATGACTCACAGTTGATCGTCATGCCCGGAAGCTCGTTCAAAGATACGATAAGTGCCAGAGAGTTGCAAACATTCCTCGGCAGCCACTAGAAGAACTCACGCCAATGGCCGGGCCTTGGCCGTTTGCCCAATGGGGGGTCGATATCATTGGCCCGCTCCCTACGGGCAAAGGCCAGACTAAGTTTGCCGTAGTTGCAGTCGACTACTTCACCAAGTGGGTGGAAGCCGAGCCATTAGTAAAGATTATTGAGCAGAAGATCATGGACTTCGTTTGGAAAAACATTATATGCAGATTTGAAATTCCTCAGACTATCGTCTCCGACAATGGAAAGCAGTTCGACAACAAGCAATACCGAGGAATGTGCGAAAACCTCGGGATCTATAACGTCTACTCATCGCCACAGCACACACAGTCTAACGGACAAGTAGAAGCGGTCAATAAGATCATCAAACATCTTCTTTGGACAAAGCTCGAGAATGCTAAAGGGGCGTGGGCCGAAAACTTTCTAAGGTTCTATGGGCTTACCGAACCACAGCTGGACTGCCACCGGAGAAACCCCTTTCTCTCTGACATATGAAGCAGAGGTGATTACCCCCATAGAGATCGGATTATCCTTAGCTCGGACAAGCTCGTTCGACAAGCTGACCAATGACGATCTTATGTCCCTCAATCTCGACCTCCTGGAAGAACGAAGGGAGCAAGCTCGACTTTAGACCATCGTTCGTCAGTAGCAGGTGTCACGATTCTACAATGCTTGGGTCAAGGTCAGATGGTTCCGAGTGGGACATTTGGTCCTCTGAAAGGTGTTTCAAAACACCAAGGAAGAAGGAACAGGGGCCTTGGGTCCAAATTGGGAAGGCCCTTATGTGGTGTCACGTACGAGCCGACCCAGCTCATATCGACTGGAGGATCTCAGTGGTCAGCTGCTCACACACCCTTAAAACACCAAGCATCTGAAGACCTATTACCCATAAGTAGACCCAAGTAATGATCATTGTCCTGTAGTAAAGATAACGTCAATAAATACGCCTGTTTTCTGCCTGATATGTTTGATCTACGCCTGATGCACATTCGATCAAGATCCGCGGAAGATCTGATCAAGATTCATCCAAGTTGTAGCGACCTTAACTAGCGATGGATTAATGCTCAAGCGACAGCTCAGTACCAATCTGATCGACGATAGCAGAGTTAGAAAATTGACTCTAATGTCTTAACTCAAACACACAAAAGTTGACCAAAATGAAACACTTGTCATTAATGGGACCAAAAATGATCTAATCACATCGGCTTTACATCGACTACAATTCCAAGTTATTTACATCAGAAAACGACTCGAAGCTCGAGAAGACGATGCTAGGAATGCTTGACGTGCTTAAAGAGGAAGATGACAATGGATGTTCTTGAAGTGCTTAAAGCTCGGGCGCCCGGTGTGCTTGAAATGCCTGAAGCTAAAAAAAAAAAATCACTCCTCTACAAAATCAACTTCAAGACTCGGGCACTGCACTAGGAGCTGTATCATCGCCCGACCCATCGGTACTCGATTTTGCCTCGTCAAAGACAGAGAAATCAAGGTTGGGGAAGGAAGCCTTCATATCCTTCGCACACTCGGCGTAGCCTTGGCGAAAGAGAGCGTCTCTCTCATCCGTGAACGCCTGGGAAGACAGGAATTGACGGACGACCTCCTCCCAAACCAGAGCGATGACGCCCATGGTCTCTGCCTTCAACTCATCGAGCTTCCCCTTGACCTCAAGAAGCTTGGCACGACCTTCATCGCACACGTGCTTGGCTTCCTCCAGCTACGCCATCATCGCTGCGAAGGATGCCTTAGAAGTCGCCTTCACGACCTCAAGCTCGATATCCATTCGAATTGCCCTTTGCTCGGCTCCCTCCACCCGCTCGTGCATCCGAGCGAAGTCTGCACGCGACTTTAGCACGCATGGAGCAAACTACAAGAGAAGGAGAAAGATAAGCACGAGCAAATTAAGAAAACAAGCATTACTTCGAGCGAGATGCTTACCCTAAGCAAAGTGGTCGTCACATGCGCAAGAATCGTCTCGGTCGGAGAGTTAAACAGAGTGTCATACTCCGCGTCAGATGTATGACGATCAATCTAAGGAAGGATCCCCTCTACAGTCTGACGAATTCGGCTCACTCGCCTGTCCCCGACTTTCGCCCCTCAGATGGACGTGCTTCGAACACAGGCTCGACACCTCTCCGAGCATCATCAAAGATGGCTTGGTCGGAGCAACCGTCACTGCTGCTCCAAAGGGAGTGTCCACCGCCCTGTCCTCTTCCTCATTCATGGTGATAACCGAGTGAGAAGGGCCGACCTTCCCCTTGGATTTCGAAGAAGTCTTCTGCTTTTTCTTCTTCGGGGCCCTGACTCATCTCGAAGAGGCGCATGGACCTTGGAGCTCAGTTGAAAGTCTTACCGAAGGTAGTACTTGTGAGAAGCGAGTCTAAGCCCGCTTGAAAAAGTCACTCGGGTTGAAGAATGACGCTCCAAGATCGTGACCTTCATCAAGGGCCCATAAATCCTGGATCCGAGTTAAGGACCCACTGTCGAGCAGAGGCGGATTCTTGGGAATGACTGAAACAAGCCAAGAAGATAAGATCAGTTAATAGTATAAACCGATCAACGAAGGACGACCCATTGTCACTATACGAACCTGCTTCGGAAAAAGCTCAAGGATGAAGGACTGCGTCGATTCTGGGTCGACAGTCTTCTAGCATCCATAAACCCAAAACCACTTATCCCTTCAATGTTTATTAGAGGAAGGGGAATCGGTTATCAGGGCCCCGCCGGTGTTTCGTCATGCGGAGAAGTAGTACCAGCCAAACTGAAGGGTGTTTGGCTTCAATTGATACAAGTGAAGGAACTCGTCCACTGATGGCTCGGGCTGCTCAAGCTCATCCCATAAGATTGTGCAGCCGAACGGTCCCTCCACCCATTTGGGGTCAGCTATCACGGGGCCAGGCCGAGACAACTCAAAAGGCGATGAATGATCCCTGGAGCGGAAATCGTAGGCCACACTGAAGGGCGACCTGAAAGATCATCATTGCCCCTTCGGGGGGTCAGTTTGGAAGATCTTATGCCAAAGGAAGACCAAAAATCACATACTCGGGAATGTGATACCCGAGCCTGATCCGGACTAGTTCCTCAGCAGTCAAAGTAGAGGGTATTGGTCCCCTCGGATCCTCCTCGCCCTCTCCATCATCGTCCGGCGGGTCGCGTCACTTGGTCGGTCGCCAAAGACACATTCAACCCTTGCGCCCTGGCACCCTCTCGTGCCTGGAAGACAAATCCAAGGTCTTAGCAGTGGGCATCGGCCTCTACGTTGGAGATCTCTCCTCCACCTTCCTCTATGACGAGTGTCAGAAGGCGGCATCCGCCATTACCACCAGTGGTGAAGGTGGGTTTGACATCACCCTGAGACGACTGCTTGCCCACTTTCACCACCAGATATCTCCTCTCGTGAGCTCCTGAACCAGATATTGAAAAGAAAAATGAAAAGGAGGAAGTAAAAGGAGCTCACCGAAGTCAGAAATGGCGAGATTTCAAACACAATGCAGCGGAGACGGATGCCACAGCATGAGTTAGAAAAAATGGGGAAGAAGGAAGAAAAGGGAAGAAGATGAAGTGCGGAAAAGAGGAACCCTAGAGCGTTAGGGCTCCCTTTATATCTACACCATGTGGCAGTAGATTGGCACGCATGCCACCCCACGTCATACGAGCGCCTCTCCAGGTACCCCATCTCACCACGTGTCGTGACCTGACGCGTCGCTCCCCCTGCCTATAAGAGTTGCGCCACGCGTCGCGCTCTCATTGGGTTGTCACTGAAGCAACGGCTTGGTGCCCCATGTGACCTTGGGCCACGCGCCGATGAGTCATGATTGAAGGCAGGGCGACTCTTCGATTAACGCGCTGACTGTCATACAAGGCATTAATGACAATGCGGGCCGACCTGGTCTATTCGTAACCCGACGAGCGAGCTTACTTTCTGAACTCCGTTCAAAAAGCAAGGGGGGCTTACTGTTGGGGGAAGATCTACAAGTCTGAAAGTCGACTTATGGAATGGACCAACTCTATTGAACCAGCACTAGCCCAGTGAAACCCGAGTCTGTTTAGGCCTCTACGTCCAAAAGCGGGCTGACCTTCAAGTAGGTAAATGCTAATGCAAAGATACTCGAAAGACTACTACGCCCACGTAAGTGGTTGAAGGGCCGACCTAATTCATAGGTCAGCTAAAGGACAATTATGGACCGCCCACAAACCAGCCACATGTCGATCATGGATCGACCATAGCTCGGCCACAGATCGGTTACAAACTGGCCATAGCTCAGTTATAGATCGGTCATAGGTCGACTACATATCAATCACAAGACGATCACAGACTGACCGCAATTTGATTATAAATCGGGTATAGATTAATCAAAGATCAGTTGAAGGACGGTCACAAATCGGCCATAGCCCGGTTATAGATCGCCACAAACTAAACAAACGCTCCTAACAGAGTCAAGAAGGTTCATCATCAGAACGAAGGGAATGTGATCCCTTCAGCTCGGTTGACGGTCGAACATGACAAATGCTGACCTATCGAACAAAACGGTATCTGTCGCTCCTAACTTGACATCTGCCTTGAGGTACGACCTAAAGCCGAGCTATAAGCTCTGAAGGATCTTTAAAGATCTTCCAAGATCTCCAGAAGACAATATCAAATCCTGACAATCGCGGGAACCTGGAATCTCTAGAAGATCCTGGATCGTAGTAGATCTCCAAGATATCCGAAAAGAATCCCCATACTACGGGATCCTCTCTCTCCTATAAATGGGAGCATCTCTAATAGTGAAAGGTACGCAAAATCTCTCACCCAAAACCCCTCACTACTACAAGACTCAGATTCCTAACATGACTTTGGCATCGGACGATCCCCTGCTCTAGCTAGGGTCTCCTTTGTCTTCTTCCTATGCAGGTACTCAAAGGTCGAAAAAGGGTGGACCAGATTTTTGCATCAACAAAAACCATGTTTAATTTGGTTTGCTAAAACATGCGTGGAAGGTGATAGATTCATATACCAAATTGTGGGACATTAATAAACCATTTTTTTTCTCAATAGGCATGGAGCCGGTAAGGCTGGCAATGGCCTAGGTCAGTTAAAAATCAATATTTAAAAAGGCCTATCCTAATTGGACCATCCTGATCACTTTAAAATCCAGACCTAAACGAACTCTAGGTTCGCTCATTGCCAAACCTCTCCACGGGTGACGAGCTTGTGTGGGATGAAGAATCCAAGTTAGACAGATGGGTTTATCACTACGCCAAAATCGCGGATTTGCGACGGACTAAATCCGTCGTAAAACCAAATAAACGACGGATTTCGTCCGTCGCTTGGTCCGTCGCTGTTTACTGGGTCGTTTTTCTTTTCCGACGGATAAAATCCGTCGTCTAATCTGCGACGGATAAGGTCCGTCGCATATTATCGACGGATAAGATCCGTCGCAAAAATAAAAAGGTCCGTCGCTATAATTCGATAAAACCGCGTGGCCGGTCGTCAATTAAAATATTAGCGACGGATAAAGTCCGTCGCTAATATGAGGAGACGACGGACCTCAAATCCGTCGTGCATAGTTTTGTTCAGATATTAGCGACGGATTTAGTCCGTCGCTAAAATATCTGCGAGTTTTTCATAGATGACAGATTTGTTTGTTTTTTTAAAAAAAAAAAAAAAAATCTTACACCTGATAGTCATTCAAAAAATAATTCACATGGGGATGAGCACCTGATAGTCATTCAAAAAATAATTCACATGGGGATGAGATTGAGAAAATAAAAAAGTACCTTTAAAAAAGGAAATCGGTTTCTCAAATGTGAAGGTTTCCCTCATTTGCAAAAGAGGGACTAAGGAAACCAAAAACATGCCGGCAACCTTGCTAGGTGATCTTGTCTGAAATCCACAAACAGAAGAACATCTTAAACATTATTCCACACCTTTTATGTATTATTTTTCTAACAAAAGTAAAAATCTTGCGACACAAATTCATGGATAGGTCCAATGGTTTTAGCATACCAGTTCCGGGGTCAACTTCTCTGCTGCCTTTGCAGCTGCTAAAAAGCAAAAACACATTGTGCAATTAAGCAGATAGAAATAAAAGAGAATCTATTACAACTCAAGAGAGAAGCCTTGAGTGACTAGAAGCTCTTGTTGAAACTACCAGTTACCTTGAAAAGCTGTTCAAAATGAGGCTTGCAGTACAGAACACCTTCCAGTGAAGAGTAATTGCTCAGCTGAAAAATAAAGCAGCAACATCAGATGGGAGCCACATTATACACCCACCCTTCCCACCTATTACTGTTAAGTATATTCTAGAATATGGAACCAATACAATGTCTTCTATACCAAAAGCACAACTATATCTGCAAATTTGTAATTTTATGTTCATTCATTTTTTATGGGTAAAAAGCTATACTGAAGGAGCTAAGAAGCATTACAGATGCAAAAATCATTCCAACACAGATGCTCTCTCAACTCTGGAATCCATTTCTTGTTCAAAAGCAACTTCTTTAAAATATTGAAATCATTTGTGGCCCTTGTATTTTGGTATATATAATGGCCATTGAAAAGACCCAGACACTTCAATCAATATGTAACACCCAACACCTATGTCTGCACAATTTTCCCAAGTTGCATACATTGAACTGAGAAATATAAACACAGATTTGAACATAATTGGATATTGGCTTGTATTCAATCAACAGACCATTCCATGTAGAATCCTCATTGAGAGCAATTAAAAGACGAGTAATTGTACAAAGCAACAAATGCAACAGAGAAGAGCAAGGATACCGGTAAATTGACTCAAATGCTTGAACTTCCTTGCATTCATCAACATTAGGAAATGAAGGATGATGTGCAAGTGCATGGACCAAATATGTGAGAATATTTTCCGGATAAGAGGACAAGTTCACATCACGTTACATAGAAAGTTGCCGTGCCTTCCGTTGGTAACACATTTGAACAACCTCCATTAAGTTATGTTTGTCCTGTGGAATCAATATGACAAAGATAGAAAGACATTCGCCAGTATAAGAAACTTCAACCCCATTCATATAGGCTAGAAAAGGCACAGCATTCAGTGAAATGCAGTATAGAGAAACTTCGCGAAGTGAGTGCTCTATAGAATAAATTATAAGAAATGCTTGCCTCTTATAAGAAGCCACAAGCATACTTCGCATCTAGAAACCCTTCTTAATATATTGGTGTACTTTGCTGAGGAATAGCTTCCTAGCTTGTGGGTAGACATCCTGCATGCCAAGATAATATCAGCTGCTACTAGTGTGAAACATATTAAAATCTCTGGATAAGCAAACATCATCTGCTTTTAGACTACAAAAGGCAACAAAACAATCAACACATTTTATCTTCATTCTAAGAAGATGAATACAATGCCATAGTAAATAGCCATTTTGAACAAACTTTTGCATGAAAGAAAAGATCCAACCTGTGATAATCTTAAAGTCGAATAATAGACATCAATCGGTATTTTTTTATCCCAGTACTTTGACAGGCGCAAGACAGCTTTTGCTGAAGCAAGCCTTAGATGGGCCTTGTCTACGGTACTGCAAGATGAGAAAGTCCTCAGGTATAATTCTACTGTCAGCTACTTAAAACAAGAGATAATTCCTATAAATGTATTATAGGGTCCTTATTGAAGCAAGTCAATTTTTGGTGACATTTTTTATTTTCTTCTGCAACTTATTTTTCTTGGGTGCATTTGCATGCACTTCAAAATGGGTTAAAACTATGACTTTAGTAGCATAGAAACCATTTCCTGCCATCAACATTTTGAGGGATGTGCTAAACACAGTTTCCCTTAAACGTGGATGCATAGATGATACTCTTTGCGCTCTGTGGTGCTCCAAGTGCAACAGTACACTGCACATCATGCCAAATATTCATAATGCTCTTGAATAGAACACCCGAAGTAAACTTCAAAAAACCAGTAAATCACCTGATTTGCTCGTCTCCCTAGGCCCATAAGAAAATTATCTGGCATGGTATCTCGATGTAGAAAAGACTTGGCATGAACAAACTCAACTCGGTTGATCTAGCATAAAAACAATAAGGATCGCAAGAAAACAGCCAAACCAAACAAACTGCCATATAAATAATACACCATGAATGGAAAATAGACAGAACCTTACCATTTGATCGGCAAGCATAAGAACAGACTTCAAAGACAGTTTCCTACTGAAGAAGTTGAAAAGGTCTTCCAAGCTTTAGACCCAACAAGTCCATCACTAGAACATTATAGTCACCTTCAACACCAAACCATCTAACATTTGGAATTCCAGCTGCCAAATTTTAAAAAAGAAAGTTGCAAACAAAAAAAAAAAATTAAGGAAATATGACTAGTAAAATACAAAATCACAATCAAAAGAAACAAGAAATTTCATTACTTCCTGTAGGATCCTGTACAACTTTGATTCATACAAGAATTGGGGATGCTTTGTCTTGACATTTTCCTAGAAAGAAACAAAGAAACACTGGTAAAAATAGGGAACACAAGCATCACTTTTGTGGCAATTCCTTATGTTCAGGGTAGGATAGATTACACTCAAGCAGAAACATGCATGAAAGGACAAATATTAATAAAACGTGGGTCATGAAAAGGAAAATGGAAAATGCATATACTTCAGGAGGTGTTAAAAGGCATAGATCAGCTTTCCACAAACTCAAATCACATTAAAAACAATCCATTGTAGTTGCAAGGTGAAATCCCAATTGCAAGTATTATCATTTTAGACATCTCACAACTCTAAGCCTTCTCCAACAAGAACCCAAAATGTACAAAGGCCCATAGAATAAAAAGTATATCATGTATAGCGTACAGCCCATTGCTGGTACACCTGAATATGCACCAACATGGCACACATGCAAGACTCAAGTTGTCAATCAGGTGTCCCACAACTCCTAGAAGCCAAGGCCCAAGAATCAAAACAGTCCAGTCATCAGATGAGCCACAACGCATGAAATCAGTTCACAATTAAAAATGTGTTGACAAACGGTCCACATTATTATACCGTGTGCCCTACCTGATGACCAGGCTAGCGTGATTCTTGGGCTACGAAATCTCCAGACTAGTCCATGACTCCTGCCAATGATGGCTGGGATTCAGCATGCATGTCATGTATTGAATATGCTTATGAAGGTTGGGCTATAGACATACGCAAGAGTAGCAATGCTGTCACAAACTGAAGATGCATGGTAAACTCCATCCAATCCAATATGTGTGTGATTATATTTTTAAGGTGCGGAAAGCAGCAGGAACCGGAGCTGTTGGTGCATTTTGTTACCAAACTTATCCCAGAAAAAACATAGCTCCGCTCAAATTTTGTAATCAAACTGCTTGCACCCAATTCAACACTTGGGTTCTTGATTCCAGTAGACAATGAAGAGCACAACCACTTCCCGAGCTCTTACACTTTCAGGAAGTGGAACTTTAAAGCTTCCAAAGCAAGCCCACTTGAACAATGAAATAGACAACTTAGCAATTACACAAAAACAAAAATCAAAATGTACATCCTCACAAGGTTAATAATGCTGAGATTGACGCCTCAGTCTTAATGGGTTAAGACATAGCATGTAAATGATAATGACAGTTATCAAACAAGAAGTATCACCTTTCTTCTGTCTGTTTTAGGCAAACGATTCTGGCCAACTAATTTCCAAAGTTCTGACTCAAAACTAGCTGTTGGCAAGTTTTTTAGGCTTTCAAGATCATCTAGAGACAACACATCTTCTAACTCCTTCCTGCATGCACACAAACAAATGGAGCTAGATCATCTTTTACCTGAATATATGTACAGAAAAGGAGGAAATCCAAACCTCAATTTCAGACAAGTAGGCTTCCCTTTCCTCGTGTTTAGATTTCAGAACATCAGACAACATACCTATATCCCTGAAATATGAATAAAGGCTGGACATGTGTGATTCTTGCTCAAAATTATTTGTGCCAAATAGCCACAGTTTCAAGGAAAATATAATCTTAAAGACCCAAAGAACCAATGTCATTATACAATAGATTGATTTGAACCAGCATGTGGCTCAGCAAGAGGCAAAAACCAGCACAATCAGATTATCAAAGCTGTCTAATCATAATGATTTTTGGCCAACCAACTAACCACAATGTGGTTCAGCATATAAACAATCTGATCACCATGCATGTTTTCCATTTCTTAGGTAGGCGATAAATTTTGAAGGATTTCGACAGTTTACAACATTTCAAACTAACTAAAGCTATGGATAGCAACAGAGGTCTTCATCATCTTATAATGTTAAATGAAACACAAAGCATGAACACAGAAATGAGACGGATCCAAAACTCAACCAGAATTTCAGTCTATAAAGAGCTAGAAACAGTTTAGCAAGATTTCCAAGGACTCAACTGAGTTTCTAAAACAAAAATCAACTAAATGGAAATGAAATCTGCAGATTCAACTGGAAATCATACGAACTGAAAAACAATTCAGGGGAGTGATAAGATAAATTGACATAGATAAAAAATAAAAATAAATTTAAAAAAAAAAAAAAAAAAAAAAAACCCAACCCCTTGTGCACAGTGATCATGACCATCAGTTTGGTGCTACACCATGTAGATGGGCCATACATACAAACAATCAAGGTGATTGGACTATGGTAACTATCATCCTATCAGGAGCCTGAAAATGAGATGGCTCATTCAAAACAGAGCAATCATCCACATTTCAACAAGTAAAATTCACAACAATGGCATGGTCAGAGTCGTTCAATCAATGCCATGTTTAGCTTTGTGGGGCCGTCCACATGGTGACCAAAAAGTCCACAGTCCTGCACACATGCACGAGCAAAGGGAATTCCGTCATTCCGTTGAATGCAGAGGCATTCTGGTAATTCTCGTCACTCAGGCACTTACTTTTCGATGGTACTATTTAAGTGAAATAAGAGATGACATTCTCAAATGAGAAAAATAATCAATTACTTCAAAATAATTGAACAAGTAACTGTGTGAGATAAAAATCTCATGTTCAATTTTGTAGAGTGACAATAAGAATAACCTCTTTTTTCTTTTTTTTTCTAAGATATGGATTTTATCAATCAGGAATAATAATAATAATGCCATCATTTAGATCCAGATGTGCTATGTTTGCTTTGTTCTTCTTTTTTGGACACATTTGATATCGCACTAGCTAAAACCTTGTTCAAAGATGTTTTTACTAGTATTGACCCAAATTTGGATGCTCATTTGGAATTTTGGGTATTCAAAAAAACTTAGAGATCTAACTACAAGGAAGCAACTATGACCGCAATTTTAATTTATTTCTGAAGACAAATTTATCAAAGACAAAATAAGTATGATAAAATATGAGTAAAAGTAGGTCCTTCCTATACAAATAGGGAAAATAAGAGAATATATGTTTCCTCTTCCTCTAGAATCCTTTACTTATGATCCCTTGATTAAAAAAGATAAATCTTTGTTTACAAAGAGATACTTACCAGAACAAATCAAATAACCAAAATATATCTAAAAGATACTAAGAGATGAACATCAATATAATCTTCAGCTGGAACACACAAGACTCTGCACTCCATTGGTATGGTGCTCTGTAAATACAAACAGAGCTGTATACTCTAACACTTCCAATACGGATTCTCTTTATCTGCAAGCTAATTTTGACTAGGTACTATTTTTTTCACCATATTTTGTCCCTTCTTCTTTACCTCATTTGGTTTAATAATGATATCTGGAGGCCATCCTGACATGTCCTTCACATGTTTAAAAGAAATCCTACCTAATTAATGGATTAGATTTCATATACATTTATTGCACGCATAAATATATTACATGTGTGCAGCTTCCTAATTCATCCCATTTTCTCTTGAAATCCATTGCCTAATGTACATATCAAATAATGTTAATAAATGCTCTCATGCGGAGGAAGCTGCTTGAGGCTACTTCGCAAAAGGAGTACCCAGCTTGGGTGGGCCTCACTGTGGTGTTAAAGTGAAATCCACCCCAACCATCAGGTGAGTCACCCTTTCTTTGACCCAGGGCCAAAAAACCTGCCCATTTTATTTCAGTTGGGCCACATTTATTGGAAAATTTTTATCAGAAAATCTGACCCTCTACACTATTCCCTAAATGTGACCCACTTGAATCACATTTGAGCTTGAGTTTTTAGCCTTTTAAGCCAAATTTTTATCAGAAAATCACATTTGTTTTATCCACACCGTTCATCCATTTTCTGATATTACTTGAAGGCATGGCCCCAAAACCGAGGCTGATCCAAAGCTCAAGTGAACCCCACCAAAAGAAACAGTGGGAACAATGATGCTCGGTGTTGACATCTTCCTAGGGCCCACCATGATGTTTATTTTCCATCCAACCTATTCATAAAGTCATATAGACCTGGATGGATGAAGAAGGGAAAATACAAATATCAGCTTGATCCAAAACTTCTGTGAAACCTGAGAAGTTTTTTAAGGTAGGCCTTCAATCTCCACTTTTTCTTGTGGTGTGGTCCACTTGAACGTTGGATCTGCCTCATTTTTGGGATTATACCCTGAAGTGATTTGAAAATATGTATGGACGGCTTGGATAAAACGTATAAATCATGTTGGGACTGATTTTAAGTCCCTTGATCTAACTTTGGGTGATCCACTTACTCGGTGGAAGTGGATTTCAAATTAATACCATAGCAGGCCCATCTGAATGACCAACCATTGTGACTTGAAATCACTCATCTCTGGTGGTATTCATCTATGTAATCGAGTGGTGCCGCAGCACGGACAACCACCCTCCTATTTTTACAGGCCCACCATGATGTATAAGTAAGATTCACTCCAATAATTATATGCGTAATCCCATTATGGGTCTGGAGCCAAAAATAAATAAATAAAATCATGCTAACCTTTGATTGAATTCAGCCACAGCAATGGAAACATTGGGAGAGACGTCCACCCTTGTCCAAGGATGAATCTCCATCTGTCAGGGAGCTATGAACAGTTGTTGCATGTTGATGAGAGGTTGCTCAATGTCCAAGGAGGCTGTCAATCAGATGGTTATCTGCTCAATCATAGAGCTACATGCTTATCGTCCAAGATCTGGACAGTGATTAGGTCATGCAAAGGATAGAAACAGGGCTTGAACTGATTGTGAGATGAACGACATTCCGAGCATGACATGGACATCAATCAGACCGTAGCCAGGCATGATACAAGAGATTTAGATCTGAACATTAAAGGAGTCCAAATCTAATCGCTAAAACGAGATTAAAAGAGAGTACTTACGGAGCAGAGGGGAAGAACCCAGATCGAAAGAGGGGCCGCTATCTGCCTTCCTTCCAAAAATGAGAGAGAGAGAGAGAGAGAGCTTCCTTCCGAAAATGAGAGAGAGACAGAGAGAGAGAGGAGGTGAATTTGAGATAGGGTTAGAATCCCTCTTTGAAATTGGAATTTTTTTTCAGATCCGCACTAGTGTTTGTTTTACATCCTTTATATTATATAATAGATTACCAGCCATATAAATAAGGGCCCACCTAATAGTTGATTAAGATTATATAATATGGTAAAAGCTTAAATATTAACCATAAACAAGTGGAACCACTAGTTGGATGGTCTGGATAACCATACAACATTGCCTTAAGTGACATGAACGAGTCACCACTATTTTACATTATATCCAAAACTAACACCTTAAAACCTCTTTTGTAGCTAGTGAAGCTGCTGCTCGTGGTCGGTGTTATGTGGGCCCCACCATGATGTATGTGTAATTTATCCGCACCGTCTATTCATTTTTAAATATTATTTTGGGGCTTGATCTTTAAAATGAGGCAAATCTAAATTTCAAGTGGACCACATGGGAGAATAAGTAGTTTTGAATGTCCACCATTAAACCTCCCCAGGCCACTGCAATGTTTATTTGGGACACGAATTGCGTCCTACCCATCCAGGCAGGGCTATGTGGGGCGAAAGTGATGTAAGTGTTTTATCCATACCGGTAATAATTTTTCTCATATCATTTTAATATATAATTCAAAAAATGAGGCAGGAACAAGGCTTAAGTGGACCACAAAGTGGGGATTTAACGTCCACCATTAAAAACTTATTGGGAGCTTGAGAAGTTTCAGATCAAGCTGATATTTGTGTTTTAACCTCATCAAGTCTGCATGACATTATTAATAGGTTGGATGGTAAAAAAATATCATGGTGGCCCGTAGAAAGGTTTCAACGGTGAGAGTCATTATCACTGCAGCTTACTTTGATGTGGTCCACTGGAGTTGTGGACTTGCTTCAGTTTTTGTCTCATACCTTAAAATGATATAAGAAAAGCGATGAACTGTGGATAAAACACTTCAATCACTTTGGACCCCATAGAGCCCTGCCTGGACAGATTACTGTCCGAGTGGGGGTAGGACATAATCCGTGTCCGTTTATTTGACATCCAACATGCTAATTAAGTCATACAAACATCGATGGAAGGGAAAAAAAATTAAAAAAAAAAATTAAAAAATTTTAAAAAAATCAACTTGATTTAAAAATTGTACCTCCCAAAAAATTTTTAATGGTGGGTGTTCAATTACTACTTTTCATGTGATGTGGTCCACTAGAGATTTAGTTTTACCTGGATGTGGTTCACAGATCTAACCCATTCATTATGTGTGTCCCACATGAATGACAGGTTAGACCAAGTTTCAGCGGCATCCAAAATTCATTACATGTGTCCCACTTGCACACACAGTAATGTTTATTTGTCATCCAACCTGTTCATAATATCAAAAAAATATAAATGAAGAGAACACAAACATCAGCTTGATCCAAAACTTCTATGGCCTCCAAGAATTTTTCAATGGTATAGGTTCAATCACACTATTTCCGGTGGTGTGGTCCACTTAAGCTTTGGATATGCTTCCTTTTCGTTCTTTAGACCTCAAATTATCTGTTAACATGGATGAAGAGAGTGGATAAAATAATAAATAATGGTAGACCCCACAGAGTTTACTCTGGTAAGGGTAATGAGTAACTCACCCAAATGTAGTGGAGATGGGTTTCCTTAAAACATTCATAATCATATATATTGGGCCTGCCTAAATGTGATTCACATATCTAACCCACTCATTATGTGTGTCCCACTTGGATGAGGGGTCAGACCAAGTTTTAGTCGCATCCAAAACTCATGTGGCCCCACCAAGTGCTTTTATATTTTTTTTACGATGTCTTCACATGGTTTTAAATGATATGGCCCACCTGAGTTTCGTATACGGATGATTTTTGAGATATCTCATAACCTAAAGGGGACACATCAAATGCAAAGTGTTGATGTTCGACACACATCATGATGGGGCCCACAAAACTTATTAACATCAATTCTTATGTTCTCGTGAGGTCAATAAGTTGGGTCACAATTTTGACAATAATATTTAACCCATTTTATATGTCTAGTCCACTCACTCTATTTTATTGATCAATACCCTCAATTTGACTAGTTACTCGCCCCAATTAAGTTAGCTACATATGAGAAAGATATTGGGCATACAAGAATAAGCAACAATTTAAGTGAAATTTGATTTAAACATTTGAAGTTATTTACTCTTCAATCTGGATTAATTCGACTGTCTAAAAACGGTTAAATGTTCAATTAATGGATGTGCCAAATAATTTATAAATTTTTTTCACAGATAAATTTCAATTTCCATTTAAAATAACATTTTTTTAAAAATGTATATATATTTTTTTACTCTCACTTTTTCTTTGAAAACTTTTAACAAAATATCATTTTTATTATAAAATATTTCAAAAAAAAATAATTTAAAATACAAATTTTGAATTTTTATTTTCAAAATCTCTAAAATATACAAATTTTATTTTTTCCCAAAAATTCCAAAATGCCGATTTTTTTTCTTCAGAAGCATCATTTTGTTTCCAAGTTTTTAATTTTCTTTTTTAAAATGATATATATTTTTTCAAAATCTCAGTGTTTTCACAAATAACTTCTTCTTTTAATTTCAAAATTTGAACATTTTCAATTATTTTTCAAAATCACAAATTTTTTCAACTTCTTTATTTTTCGTTTCAAAATATTTGTTTTTTTGATAAAGTATCGATTTTTTAATATCATTTTATTTTAAAATTTTCAATTCTTTTTAACTTCTTCATTTTTTTTAAAGCATTTTATTCGAACTTGTCAATTTTTATCGAACTTCTCAATTTTATTTTATTTTTCAAAATACAAACTCTTATTTTCTTTTTCAAAATATTTTCATTTTTCAACATTGTGAAAATTTTCACATTTTTAAAAATATTTTTCAGGATATTATTTTTTTCTCCAAATCAAAAGCTTTTTTTTTTTTTTTTATCAAAAATTTCAAATTTATTTGATTTTTTTTCCCACAAAATAGATTTTTATTAAATCACGATTTTTATTTTTTCAAAATCTCATTTTTTTCTCTAACATTGTTAAATTTTTTATTCTCAATATTCTTTTTCTTCTGATATTATAAATCATTTAAATATTAGTTTTAAATTTAAAAATAATAATAATTTCCACTTTTGTTATAAAAACAATTTTTTTTTTAATTTGCATTCAATCAATTGTTAAAAGATAATTTTATATACAAATATGTATAATTAAACCACTGAAATTCTATTTAAAACAATTATTAGACTACAAAGAAACATATTTTTCCACCATATTCTTAAAAAAATGAAAAAAAATTAATGTTTAGGGCAAAAGTGCTTTTACGACGGACCATGATCCGTCGCAAAAGCAACTGAAAATCGTCGGCTAGTGTTTTTGGCGGGAATTAGCAACCAGTTATTTTCCGTCGCAAAATCAAAATTTACGACGGATTTAGTCCGTCGCTAACTTACGACGGACTAATATCCGTCGTAGATCCGTCGTAAATCAGATTTTAGCGACGGATTTAGGTCCGTCGCGAAATTCGGCGACGTTTGAACTACGGATTCAAGAGAAAGGCGGGATTAGCGACGGACTTTTTCGGTTAGCGACGGATTGAATCCGTCGTTAAACCAAGCAATTTTCGTCCGTCGCAAAAATCAAATTGACCTTTTTGGCGTAGTGTATATAAAAAAAACGCATCAACAATGGTGGTTTAATGCTTTGTTAGCCAATGACACTAATTGCCACGTGGGGGGAAATGATCCGTAGGACGGGAAGAATGGAAAACGGGTTCGGAGAGAGAGGGAGAGCAAGAATCAGAGGAGAAGGAGAGGGAGACGAGGGAGAGAATAGGCTTTTGATTCGTTTGGACAGGGTTCTGTGGGGCCCACCATGAAGTAAGGGCTTTATCCACACTGCTCATCCCTTTTTCTCATATCATTCTACGAGATGATCCAAAAAATGTGGCAAGTCCACAGATCAAGTGGACCACATCAAAGGAAGTAAAAATGATAATGACACCTAGTATTGAAACCTTTCTAGGGGCCATAATGATGTTTATTTACCATCCAACATATTCATAAAGTCATGTAGACATCAACTTGATTTGAAACTTCTGCACCGTGTAAGAAGTTTTTAATAGTAGGCGTTCAATCCGGACTTCGTGGTCCGCTTAAGCCTTGGTTCTGCCTTATTATTGGGATCATGCCATAAAATGATAGGAGAAAAAGGGATAAATGGTGTCCATTTTTATGCTACACTTAGGATCAGGACAGGTTTAAAACCGTTCGCATTAGAAACAGCTTTAGGTCGTTCCTAAACCAAAAATGTAACCATTTTTAATTAATGATTTTCACATGCTATAGGCAATGAATTCACTTTTAAACATTGGACTATAATTTTAAATTTATATAATAATAATAATAAATTGTCTTTTTTTTATTGTTTTGCTTTTAACTCCACCATAAGCATTGTCTTTGTAAGTGACAACCGCTAATAACCGTGAGGAAACTTTCATCATAGGCCAAATGCAAGGAAAATTTCAAGACAAGCCAATGTCAGAACGAAGATTATTCAATCTTCTTTCTTTCTTTTTTTCTTCTTCCTTTTAACTCTATTAGATTGTCTTCTTTGTAAGTGATAACAGCTGATAACTGCGAACAAACTTTCAACCTAACGTAGCATGGCACGCAAGATGAGTGGGCCCTCTTTGTTTTGAGTGTGACATCACTCTATTTGTAAGGTGAGTCGTTCTTTATTACTTAATAAAATCCAAAATTCTGACAAGTCAACATCTAAGGCGGCCCATAACACATAATACAATAAGAAGAGATTACTGAGCATGAGTTTATTTGTGGTGAATGTGGATGAACGGTGAATATAATAGCCTAATTTAATGAACGGACGGGGTTGCACATGACTATAACGATGGGTTCCTCATGCTTCTGTCGTCATGTGATATTTTTCTCGATAATCCAAACTGTCTATTTGATTTTTCTCGCCATTGTAGCCTTTTGATAATAAAAAAATAAAAAAATTATTATCAAAAGGCTTTACTACGTGCGGTAAGAAAAACCAAATAGACAGGCTTCGAAAACCAAATAGACAGGCTTGGATACACCCAGATCCATAGCTCAACTGGCAAACTGAGTGCAGATACCTCGTTTCAACACTTGAGATCTTGGTATCGATCCCTAGTGGGGGTGGCTAACATGGAGGGTGTGTACTGACATGGGGTGTACTAACAAGCTAACCCAAACAAAAATAAAAAATAAAAATAGAGAGGCTTGGATTATTGAGAAAAATCAAATGGTATCCTTTTGATAATTCAAAGGTTCAGAGCCAGTCCATATCCAATAGAAAATAGTCAAATTATAATTCGAAGGGTCAAATATTCCATTCTAAATTCATATTTTTCTCTGTCTCATTCAAAGTGAGGCCCACCATGCAACATTTGGATCGCTGAAATGACTCAGATTCAATGGCTAAATTTCGACCTATTGTATAACAATACATGAGGATCGTTAGAATATATGACTCTTTGATAATTCAATGGTTAGGATATTGACCATGTTAAAATGAAGATTGTCTAATGATCAACGTTCAAATATTCCAATATAAAGTTCATAATTTTCCTATGGATGATTCAAGTTGAAGCCCATCATATAAGCGGCTTGGATCAATGTATAGATGTCCCAGATCCATTGGCTAACATCCTAACATATATTCTAGCAAATTTCACCTCTTACGTTGTAATTTAAAAATAAAAAATCAGAAAAATTCAAAGGAGGCGGATTGGGTACTACCCCTCCATCACTAGTTACGAACGGACAGGGGCGTTGAGGGACCACTATCATGTTTGGGTATTATCCACACCGTCCATCCATTTTTTCATATTATTATAGAATACCAGACCAAAAATTAGTTAGTTAAAATACTCAAGTGGACCACACAGTCGGTCTTAAACATTTACCGTTGAAAACAATTTTAGGGCCACGGAAGTTTTGGATCAAGCTGATATTTGGTTTTTTTTTTTAACCCGACCTTCACATAGACCTTATGAATAGTTTGGATGGAAAATAACCATCATGGTAATCCACAGGAAGGTTTCAACGGTATTTGTCATTATCAGCGCTACTTCCTGTGATGTGGTTCACTTAAGCTTTGGGTCTGCTTCATTTTTTGCCTTGTGTGCGAAAATGATATGGAAAAATGGATGGACGGTGTAGATGAAACCCATACTACAGTGGCCCCCGAGAACCCTTTCCGTTCCTAGCGAGGGACGGGCGGAAGTGGTACCCAATCCAGGTCAGCGCACATGAGTCCTAGGGCAAAAATCAAATTTCTTTTCTTTTATTAGGTTGTCGTACAATGCAACTCTCTACGCGCGCACCAACATTCAAGCATCGGAGCCGCTTACAAGTGGGCCGCACTCGTAGATCGTTCACCATTATTTCAAAGCTAACCATAGTTTAGGTGGGCCACACATGCATGGTATCCAAACACGTCCGGCATTTTTTGACCGTCCATTGTCTTGATATATTCCGTGGCCTACAGATAGTTTAACAGCCCAGAGTTTTTGTGTAGATCATCTACATGATCTGTGTCCCACCTAATACATGGCTTCACATGTGCCACCCTGGCACGTGTGCTCGCCCTAGATGTTGTACGTGTGGAGGGGTGCTGTTTGCTGTACAAGACGTCCGCTGAGCAGCGGATTAGGTGCGACCCCCGCCTTACCGAAGACAGTGCCGGCCTAACCATGGGGCCCACCTTGATGTATGTATTCTATATCCACGCCGTCCATCCATATTTCCAGATCTCATGATTCTGAAAATGAAGCAGTTAAAAATCTCAAGTGAACCATACCATGTAAAACAGTGGTGATTGAACGCAGCAACATTAAAAACTTCCTATGGCCCACTGTAATGTCTCAATAATATTTTTCCATCCAACCTATTGAACAGATCACACAAAATGGACAAAGGAAATAAAATATCATCTTGATAAAAAAATAAATTTAAAAAAAAAAAAACATTTTTGGCTCATAAGAAGCTTTTAATGGTCAATCACAATTTTCATATGGCACCGTCCAGAAGAGATTGATATCTATTTCGTTTTCTGGATATTGTCCTAAATAATCTTTCAAAACGGATGGAAGGAATGGATACAGAATTCATACATCAGTGTGGGCCCCACTGCAAGGGCCGCACCGTATTGGATGCCCCGGGACCGCACCGAATTCAATCCCAGGCTGATGTAATGCATGACATAGTCACAGCATGTGGTAAAGACGTAGAGGACACATTCATATACGAAAAACCAAAAAACAAAAGCCATGATTAGGTGAGCGGCCTCTCACGTGAGGAGGCAGAACACGTGTGACAGTTCCTTGGATAATGTGTATATGTTAAAGATCTGGACCATTCATTAGGTAGGTCATCACAATGACCATTCTATGTACTAAAAATAAGGATAGTTAACTCATAAACCGATCCACAAATATATCCTAAGTTTTTATTGTTGTAGTTTTGCTTTTAACCGTTCCTTTTGCCCCAAAAGATAGACCTATCTGATTAACGGCCAGCATTAATTGTGGAACATAACATGCTCACATGTGCCCTACCTAATGAACTATCCAGATCTGACAATTTTCTGTACGCACTGATATGAGCCACATATGGTAGCCCGCGAGTGTTCCGTACGCACTGATTCCCCATTGGACGAAGAAATAACACTGGAAAACTGTGGAAGCGGATTAGCTACCGACAGGTTGAATAGCGAGACTCGCTACTGACGTGACGTCACTAATTTTTGTGCTTGGAATGTATAGTTACGGGAGTGCGATACAGATACATCAGAATACATTTATGGCTGTTACATGAATTGTGCCTTTGATGCAGCATGAAATTATAATTACTGGACCACGTTTCACAGCTGATGTTAGTCACCTGTTGTTAGTCACTTACGGCCTGTTTGGGAGCGTGGATTTGAAACCCCCTGGATTCGCAACCCCCAGGATTAGCAATCCTCTCGGTGTGTTTGGCACTCTGGAGTGTGAATCAACTTTAATTCAAAAATACCAATACATGACATATTTGCAAGGGTTTGAATTTAATTACTAAATCAACTTTAGTATCCCCAATTAGTGAGATATATAATTTTTAACACTATGGTTGTGATAAGCCTGCTAAAATATCTATTTTGCCTAAAAATGATGAAATTCCAAGTCTTAGATGGACCGCAAGCACAAGATCATGTCTGAGTGACTAACCAACGATTTTTAATCGTTGATTAATATGGACAATGTTTGGACAGTATTGGATAATATTTGGACGGTGCTGATCTACATGAACAATGTTTGGACGGTGCTAATCATCGTTAGTGGGCCATGTGCCCAGTAGAATGATAGTGTACAATGACATACATTTATACCTGCAACTATTAAAATGATTTCGGGTGTAATCCAAGCTCTCACCGTGGATTACAAACCCCCTCAAAGAGGGGATTGGAAACCCCCTGGATTGGCAATCCCCAATTGCTTTATGCTGCCAAACAACCAAGGGGATTTGAAACCCCCTCTAATCCCCTCCAATCCCCTCCAATCCAAGGTGCCAAATGACCCCTTATACACATGCAACTTGAATCTCACATGTAAAGGGCAAATATGGATGGCGGGAGTGTTTAAATCACATGCATCAACGTGGTGCCCATGAATATAGTGGATTTCGAGATCCACCAAAATCCTGTAATATCTACAATTGGCCCTAGATAATATGATTTTGAGATTAATTAGTAGTTTCCAAATGTTGGATGAAATTTACATGAGATCAAATTTAATTCAATACCACTTAATTTCATCTAATACCATGCACCAAATAGGTCAGCTGTGGATAGGAGTGGATTGGGTGCAGCCCCAACCTCACCCTGGTGCAGCCCTTACATAGGGCCCACCTTGATGTAGTTATTCTATATATGTGTCATCTATATGTTTTGTCAGATAATTTTAGGGCATGATCCAACAAATGAAATAGATCCATTTATCAAGTGGACCACACCATGGAAAACAATGATGATTGAATGCCCTACTATTAAAAGCTTCCTAGGGCACATCATTATACTTTTGGAATGTTTATTCGCCATCCAACTTGTTGATAAAGTGATCACATAAGCCTAGATGAAGGGAAAAATAAATATAAGCTTAATTTAAAACTTTTGTAGCCCATTAATGAATGATCAATGCCACTGTTATCTATGTTATGGTCCACTTGAGAATTCGATCTCCTTGATGTTTTAAATTATGACGTAAAATGTATGGACGTCATGGATATATAATACATAAATTAAGATGGCCCCACTGTAAGGGTCACACCTAATTTGCTCTCTAAACAGATCACTTTCGTAGGAACTGCTTGCAACAGGAAGCTAGGTGGAGTCCACTGATGCTTGTGGGATATCCACTTGAACCATCCATTTTGCCAGATCATGTAGGACATTGGCGCAAAATGAGGTAAATTCAAAACTCAAGTGAGTTACACAACAAGTTCTTGAGATGAAAAGCTCCTACAGTTTTAGAAATGCTCCTACAGTGACATTCAATCTTCACCATTTCCTAATGTGCAGCCCACTCGAGTTTTTTATCTGCCTCAGTTTTTGGCCCATGCCCTAGCAAAATAAATGACTCAGGTGGATATCTTACAAACATCATGTTGAGCCCCACCTAGCTTCTCATTGTCGTGGGAGTGTTCCATGAACGACATAAAACATGTCTCAATGGTAACTTTACAGGAGGGCTCTATGAAAAGACCGATCATACATGGACCACAGTCAAGAGATGTTCAAATTTTGAGATTTTGTGGCATATTACTAGTAAAGGCCTATGTACTTGAAATGCATTGGATTCTTGATCAGAAATCAATTGATTTTGAATCCTCGATTGTGTTAGATACCTTGTAATTAGAATGCACTGGAATTCAAAAATAAAAATGCATTAAAATTTTATATCATATCTATAAGAATTTGAATATAGATAGTAAATCAACTCTAACATTCCTAATTAATTTATATACATGATATTTGAAGTAATGTCAGTAGTAAGCCTATTAAAATGTATACTTTGGCAAAAAAAAAAAAAAAAAAAAAAAAAATTCAAGCCCATCAATTTTTTTTAACTATTAATTTACATGTCCAATATTTGAACGGTTCATATTATTACAGTGATGTAATTTAATTATTTTGGGATATATTCAGCATGCCACATGCATGATGAATTAGCAGCATAGTCACACTTTTCTTCAACATTGAACTCTTCTATTTATTAAAGGAGCAAAAGAAGTATTTATTCTTAATTATTATTTTTTTAAAGGATTTAAAAACACAACAGAACTATATATTTTAATTGCATTTGAATCCACACTACCAACCGATGGACTTTTAGATTCGCGTGTTCTCAAATACACTTAAATTATGTACTGAGTAACTCGGTACCCTTAACTGTACTAGGTAAACTCTCCAGGCCACCATGAATGTATGAGTCTTATCCATGCCGTCCATTCTTTTTTTTTTCTTTTTTTTTTTCAGATTATTTTAGGGCATGAGCTCAAAATTGAAGCATATCCAAAGCTCAAGTGGACCATGTTGGGGAACCGTGGAAACACCCAGATACGAATCAAGCAAAATACTCACAATCGCACAACCAAGTCCAAACAAGAACAATCCAAATTTTATGTGGAAAAACCCTTGCGAGAAAAAAATGTGACACAAAGCGACGAGTAATACACTATAAAAGTATAAATTACAAGAGATAGAGTGTTTCCGATTCGAACAAGCCTTGAATCTACTTCACAAACCCTAGCTATGCCCTTAAAACCCTTCTAAATGATTTAGAAACCCCTATAACACCTCTACTACTCCTAAATCCCGATTACACCTGATATATAAAGTATCAAAATTAGAATAAGAAACAAATCACGCAATTACACAACTCTACATGCATGCTCAATGGGACTTCAATATCATCGACCACCCATCGAGGATTTGTTGATGTCACCGAACTTACTTCGATGACATCGAGTAGCAACACTAAAACATTCTAGCAACCAACATGGGATTTTAAAAAAAAAAAAAAAATCAATGGAATCAAACATTTATCGTTAACATCGACCTCTGCTCGATGGCATCGATTGGTCTGTCGATGACATCGACAAACCTTGTTATTGATAAATTTAAGACATCAACAACAATATCCATCATCTCTTCAATATTCATTCATCATAACTCTTTATCCTCATCTCTAATTTTGTCTTGCATCATATCTTCACCATCACTTCTCGTACACACTCCGTCTTCCATTTACACCTTCACCAAGCCTAGAGAAGTTGCACAGAACTTGAACTTCTCTGTGCGAACTAACTTTGTAAGCATGTCATCCAGATTCACGCTCGTGTAAATCTTCTATAGAGTCACACCTCCTTCCTCAAGCACATGTCAGATAAAACGATGATGCATATCAATATGTTTACTACGTGAGTGATAAATAGAATTCTTAGCTAAATTGATCATTATAACACCCCAAAAATCGACACCCAATTATAAAGAGCCCGATCCCGAGTTTCCAGGTGTTAACCCAATGAGAATGCATATGTGACCTCATTCAGACTTACATTCATTCCACACGGATAATCAGAGTAACGCAATTCACTTAACGGATCCAAAGCGAGATAGAGATAACGAAAGATTCAGAAATATACGACTAACAGTTAAAAATACAATTCCAATAGTGGTGATCACCCAATATATACCCAAGACGGTTAAAATGTAAAGTTTTCAGTTTTCGCCCAATCCTCCAAAACATAACGGCAATGAAACAAGCTGATCCAAGCCTACCCACAATACTTATCTGACTGAGATCCATACAAGCCCAACACGTGTAGGAGTTTACTCACATCTCGCACGAATGTTAGCTTAAGGTATCTCACGTATCGTGTGTAACTGTATATTTTGGCAATAAGTGGCCTACTCTTGATATCACCAAATTCTTTCCCCGGCCTCGACCGTAATCTAAGGAAGAGGCCCTATTGGTACCAACTTGAGTTCCATTGGTAACTCTGCCTGAGAATTTAAGGGATAACTCAATCCTCGAGTTGTTTGGTATTCTTAAAATGACACATCAAATACAAGGTAATGGTATGCTTAAACAGATAACAACAGATTATAAAATTTAAGTAAAAGTAAGTATGTAATATTGTGCGATGCATACGGAAAAATCCATCCGTGATAGTGATTACTGATCCATAATTCCTTATTCGACCATTTTGGCTTTTTGATCATTTCCTAATGTATCTGATGACTGCACTTAGTTCTACGATGCATAAAAAGATTCCTTTTTTGAGTCATAGTTAGAATACAAACATCAAGTTAATTTCTTCCTTACTTAGTATCCATTTTAACTTAAAACACTTACAAAAATGAGTAAGATTTTAAATATTTTATATTAGTCTACTAAATCGGTCAATCAAGTCCCTAATTTGTTAGATTTGAGATGTAGATAGCTTATTTATCATATTTCTAACCGTAGATCAATTGTATTAATCTTCGTTAAGTTTGACATAGGATCAAGATGTACCTTAAAGACAAATTAATGTTTAGATTCATCCGATCAGATCATTTATTTCCTTAATTTTCACAATTTTAGTCCAATGGTCTTGATTGATCCTTGATAAGATGATCTGAGCGGTAGTCTAACTACTGCGGGCGGTAGTCTAACTACCACCGGCAGTAATTGGATTACCACCCTCTCTTGACAGGTGTATCTCCTAAGCACACAACTGTTTCTCCTCCAAAAGTCAACTCTTCCACAAATTACCCCTAAGTTTCACCTTATTTACTATCCTACCAAAGCCCAAAGACCAATAAGAAAATGTCACGTGACATTACTCTCCCCTCAACCAATCACAAGCTATATATCATGACAACATTTACCCTCCATAAACCCTAGAATTACCAAAATGTCATCCTAAAAGGCTATAAATAGCCTTCATTTCTCTTCGTTTCATACACCCAACAACAACACAACACACCAATACTAAGAGGAGAGTGAGAGTAAAAGAAAGTAAGTGAGCCCCCCCCCCCCCCTCAGCTTTTATAATCCTACTTGGGTTAACCATCTCCAAGCATAGTGCATTCAAACATCCAAGCTATTTAAGTGTAAGGCAAAGATCATATTATCATCATTAACATTCATCGCATCATTACTTTCTTTCTCAATCTCTCTGCTTCTCTAAGTTACCATTGAATGTATGCTCTGTGACTTGTCGAAACTCCGGATCCTGTCACATTAGAAACTCATGGTAGCTTAGTCCCTCTTTTTTTGATAATTCTAGCATCGTCATATCTATTTAAAAACTCCTCTAGACATTATCTAGATGTATGCTCTGCGGCTTGCCGGGATTCCGGACCTTGCCACATCAGAAATCTAAGTCTGCCTAGTCTCATTTCAATCTAATCATCTTATCACTTAAGACTATTTTACCACACAAAGTAGAGATCGTACATTCGTACAGGCAGAGAGGGTGTCTAACACCTTCCCTCTTTGTAACCGAGGTCCCTTACTCGGAATCTCGAGACCGCATATTAGGAATCAACTAAAAGCAAGAGAGTCCTCGGGTTCTCTGGCTTTACACATTCTGCAGGTTTTAGCCGACTACGGGATTTTTTAATTAAGTGGCTAGTGGCGACTCAAAAACTATCGCATTAACAATCCAAGTCAGCCCAATCACCCCCACCATAAAAACGCCGAAAACAGCGTGGGCGCCGATTTCCCAGTGTTTACAAAACCATATATCCGATTATTTTAAACAATATAACCGACTATTCAAATATTAAAGTTAAGATCAATCGTCCATAATAGTGTGGTGGGGTTCATTTCCTAGGCATTCTTAATATATTTGGCCCAACACACGATCATGCGATGATCTTATCATCATTAGTGAATAGTATATAAAAATTTACCATAAAATGATTCACCATATACATCAAGGTTGGTGGTAAGACTTATTTATAAAATGTCTTCAACCTACGTGGGGCCCACCACCTCCACGTCTTAAGGTAAAGGTTTCACATCACAACAATATTTCAAAATTACGCTTTATATCTAAGCTTAGTTACGCATAGATTTGTTACTAATCATCATGATCTTATGGTGGGGTCCTTTTAGAGAGATATCATTTTTTAAATGTTGGCCCACCGTAATTTTAATGATGAGATCCTGTAACCAACTAATTCATTTATATTTTTAAAAATTATAAAAATAAATAAATAAAAATTCAATTCTATATGGAAAAATTCATATGTACAAAATCTTATAAAATGGTGAAGCCCACCTTTACCATTCATTACGTCCACATATGGGGCCCATGCATTTGCCCACATGAGGCAATGTGCGGGGTACCATGTTGTTACTTATGTGACAACGTGTGGGGCCCACACATGCTGACCTCATGGTTAGCCCATAGTTCATCTCAGTTTTACACTTTGTCGAGTCCACTTGGATTTGATCTAAAATATCTAAGAGAAACAGTATTAGAACATTCACTTGATAAATGATTTGGATCATAAGGTAAACTCAGAGAAATTCTCTTTTCATCTATTTCTTTCACAATCTTTCTATTTAAAGTGTGAGTGCTTACGAGAAGTAATTTGGCATGCCTTATATAAAGGAGCCCAAACCATCTTGTATTAATACGCATGCATGGTAAACACATGATAAACATATTGTAAACACATGTAACTCTTATCTTAAGGGTGTGAAGTAATGAGGAGAGGTTTTAAGGTGGATAAGAGTACAAACAATATGTGCATACGTGTCATGAAAATGTGGATCCCACAAGTATAGTCTCTTTGATCTAAGCGCATAATTAGATTGTTTATACTTTATGCCCTCTTGTAAAAATGATTTCTTGATCAAAATTACTATGCTTAATGGTAGGAAAATCACGAGTTTTCGTAGAGGTCGTGATGCACCAATTATTGTATACATGTGTTCATGTGAAGTATGGTGTATTAATCAAGTATGTACATGCCATGATCGTGTGGGTCATACCAAAAATTTTTATATCCAATCATTATATCAAAATAAAGTTTTTATTACAAAGATCATGGAAAAAATCATTTCAAGGTAAAAAATAAGTATATAATACTATCGGGCATGCTCAAATGTATAGTTATAATACATATAGATAATTTCTATAATTTTACATATGCTAAAATAATTTAAAATTATGGTCTTGAAGATCTAATAGAGTCATGAAATAATAAGCTAATATACTCTTTTAGGGTCCATAAAACATGCTAAAATTGACAGTTTAAGAATTCTTGGCCATAGATCTCAACTTTTTATCCTTATTCAAGTTAACATTTTTATAAGGCGTTGTTGATATTGTGTCAAAAAATATATTAAACGGTAGTTTATAGAAAGATCAAGTAGTCCAATAGGAAATTCTCAAGACCTTGATGATATATCTATCGTATGATAATTTTAATGATAGATTTGAAACTTAATCAGTTATTATTCAGTTTAGATGGTTTGGATCAATGATTCATGGCTTGGATTGGTGATCCAGAGGATGAATTGTCACATATTTTGTTTTAAAATATTAAAATGACCCACTTGATGATCAGCTATGATTAAAATAGTTAGAAAAAAAAAATTCCCTCAAAATTGTCAGTATATTACACTACCGGTGCACAAAGAGTCCTTAAATAACTCATACGAAACTGGGAGAGAATTCAGCAGAATGCATGCCTGATCCTCATCTTTCATCATTTCCTCCACATCCAACAATTTGTAAATTAACTTGATAAGTTACTAATGTGGGCTTCAACGTCAGCCATCTCCCTCACCTTCTGATTGAACAACTGAAGTTTCAAATACAAACGATTCTAAAGAGATTTCTTCGTATAGATATTCTCTAATTTCACCCATGTACTTGATGCGGTTTTCTCTCTCATGACATTATAGAAGACCTCATCCATTAAGCGAAATTGGATAGATGTTCTCTCTTTCTTATCCATCTTATTTCATTCATGTTCTGTCATATATTTCGGTCGCTTATCAAGGAGAACTTCGTCTAATTCTTTCTGAAGTAGGATACTGTTCATCTTAACTTTTCATAATTCAAAATTATTTTTACCAGATTATTTTTCTACTTCGAATTTCAGGTTAGATGTCATTGATACCTTGCTTTCAAATTCTATTTGCTTCACAGCATTAGCTCTAATATCACTTGTTGAGGAACCGCAGAAACACCCAAAAATGAATCAAGCAAAGTACTTGCAATTGCACCACCAAGTCCAAACAAAAATAATTTGAATTTTACGTGAAAAAATTCTTGCGGGGAAAAAAAAAAACCACAGCACAAAGTAACAAGTAATGCACTATAAAAAGTAGAAATTACAAGAGATAGAGTGTTACCGATTCGAACAAACCTCAAATCCACTTTACAAGCCCCAGTTATGCTCTTGAAACTCTTAGGAATGAATTAAAAAGCCTTAAAACACCTATATTACTCCCAAATCTTGATTACACTTGATATATAAAGTATTACAATTGGAATAGGAAACAAATCTCACACTAACGCAACTCTGCGCGCGGACTCGATGAGACTTCAATGGCATTTATTACCCATTCAAGGATCTGTTGATAGGATCAAACTTACTTCGATGACATCAAATAGTAATACTAAAACATTTCAACAATCAGTATGAAAATTTTTGAATTTTCTCGATAGAATCAAGCACCTGGCAATGGACCTGACATATTTAAGACATAAACAACTAACCACTGCATAAGAAACAATAAGAATAATGATATCCACCATTGAAACCTTCCCCTAGCAGTGACGTTTATTTACCATCCAACTTATTCATAAGATGATAGAGACATTTATGGAGGGAAAATACAAATATCATATTGATGCAAAACTTATGCGGCCAAAACATTTTCAACGGAGTTAAATTCAATGTGGTCCACTTAAATTATACGGAAACAAATAAAATACATTAATCACGGTAGACCCGCAGAGTTTACTGTCACTACGCAATCCGCCAAAGTTCCTAATGTTTCACTATTGTTTGAGTTAATGTAATATTGCAATAAAAACGCCCATGTTTTATCTTCGTCAGACTACAAAGGATGACTTATGGTTACGAAGTCCGGGCCTCTGTAACCGTGGCCAGGGCCTATTGGACTACAATATCAGGTATCCGATGGACTACCAAAACGGGTCCTTACAAAAGAATTCAAAAGTTACTTTGCTTTCTCTTCTTTTTTAGCAATGCGGGAAAAAGTAGGTGTAGCCGGAACCACTGAAATAGGGTAGATCCATCTCCCCACGGACGCGGATTTCCTGCGAAAGCCTTTCGCAGGAAGTTCCTGCGCAAGAATGCTGTGTGGAGCTTACCACCATGTTTTTGAGAAATGTACTCCGTTCATCCTTTTGGTGAGCTCATTTTAGGAAAATTGACCAAAAACGAAGTGGATCCAAAACTAAAGTGGGCCACACGAGAGGAAAATTGGGAAAAGAAATACCTACCGTTGAAACCTTCCTTGGCTCCAACTTGATGTTTATATGCCATCCAAGCCGTTTATAAGGTTATTAACACAAGGATGAAGTGAAAATAAAAACAATTTAGCCTGAAACAAAGCTTTTATGGTCATAAGAATGTTTCGACGGTTCTGACTGAATCCCTACTGTTTCCTCTCGTGTGGCCCACTCGAGTCTTGGATCCACTTCGTTTTTGGTTGATTTTCCTAAAATTAGCTCACCAAAGGGATGAACGGAGTACATTTCTCAAAAACATGGTGGTGGGCCCACACAGCATTCTTGCGCAGGAACTTGCTGCGAAAGGCTTTCGCAGGAAATCCGCGTCCTCTCCCCACAGTACACGTGGCCGAGAGATGTAACAATCAGGCCCCTCCATCGAGAATGAAAGCACGCCAATTGAACAATCTTGTCCACCAACTTTCTACTTGATGAATATTCGGCCACTAAATAATTTCATCCCTCACCGTTGCTTTGAAGCTCAATTTTCCGACGGATAGGATAAATGGCCATTTGTGAATTTCAAAAAATCTATACAACCAAAGTGGACGCGGATTTGGGAAAGCCTTTCTCAGAGAGCTCCTGCGCAAGGATGCTGGATGGGGCCCACAGAGATGTTTATCAGTAATCCACCCGTCCATCCGTTTTGCAAGCTCCTTTTAGATCATGTGACCAAAATTGAGGTGGATCCAATAATCAATTGGGCCACACGAGAGCGAAAATTGGGAAATGAAGTGCCTACCGTTGAAATCTCCCTGCGCTCCACCTTAATGTTTATATGTCATCCAAACCGTTTATATGGTCATTCTCAATGGGATGAAGTGATAATAATAATGATAATAATAATAATAATAACGTGATATAAAACTTTTATGGCCGTAAGAATGTTTCGATGGTGCTCATTGAATCCCCACTATCTCATAAACAAGTCCCACCCAACATCCTTGCACAGGAACTTTTGCAGGAAATCCACGTCCATCCAAAGTAATGCGAACCAGATGGACGGACCCGATTGGTTTATTTCCATTCCACGTGTACTGTGGAGAGTTTGCACTACCATATTTCTGTTCTACCGAATCTACCATATCATCTCCCTACCACCACCCACCCCGGCAACTCCTATTAAATGCTTTGCCTTTATCGAAATCAAAACCAGTACATTTCACACATCATCGCTCTCCTCTCCCACAGAATCCCAACCTCATGGATTCTCCATCAAATACTCTCCATCAACCCCTCATAAAACCCAGTTCCCCACCATCGCCATCATCTCCACCGTCCGCAGCCGAGGACCTCCAATCCAGCAATCGACTAGAGAACATCCTCTCCGACACCCAACTACCTTACTTCCAACGCCTCCGAACGGCGACATGGATCGAGCTAAAGCTCTTATTCTACCTCGCCGCTCCGGCCGTCACCGTCTACATGATCAACTACCTCATGTCCATGTCTACACAGATCTTCTCCGGCCATCTCGGAAATCTCGAGCTCGCCGCAGCTTCGCTCGGCAACACCGGCATCCAGATCTTCGCGTACGGACTCATGGTACAAATAAAAAAACCCTTACCCTAAATCTCTTTCTACTCTGCTTCCTTAAGACAATAAGTAGAATCGAATCTCCTCATATCGACATTTCATCAAACAGCTAGGCATGGGAAGTGCGGTGGAGACGCTCTGCGGTCAGGCTTTTGGGGCCCGCAAGTTCGATATGCTCGGCGTCTACCTCCAGCGATCAACGGTCCTCCTTTTGTTAACGGCGATCCCGCTCACCGTAATCTACATCTTCAGTAAGCCCCTTCTCATACTTCTCGGAGAGTCTTCGAAAATCGCTGCTGCAGCTGCTGTCTTTGTCTACGGCCTTATACCGCAGATCTTCGCATACGCCTGCAACTTCCCAATACAGAAGTTTCTGCAGGCTCAGAGCATCGTCGCTCCCAGCGCTTACATATCGGCCGGCACGCTCGTGGTGCATCTGTTCCTGAGCTGGATCGCGATCTACAAGATCGGCCTTGGGTTGCTTGGAGCGTCGCTCGTGCTGAGCCTTTCTTGGTGGATCGTCGTCGGCGCTCAGTTCGTTTATATCGTGAAGAGCGAGCGTTGCAAGTTCACGTGGGCGGGTTTTTCGTTGCAGGCCTTCTCCGGGTTGCCGGACTTCTTCAAGCTTTCTTTGGCGTCGGCGGTGATGCTGTGCTTGGAGACGTGGTATTTTCAGATACTGGTTTTGCTTGCTGGGCTGCTGGAGAATCCAGAACTGGCGTTGGATTCTCTCTCTATCTGGTGAGTTCTGTTTGGTTTTTGCTTTTTTGGAGAGTTGATGGTGGGGCCCACCTGAGCTACTTGGGCTACCTTCTTCGCTATGTGATGATCAGGATCGTTCTTTTAGAAGGTCCTAGTGAGAATGATCAGTGAACCCATCTGATCATCTGGTCCATTCTTCTTCTCCATGCGATGATCTGGATCGTTCGTTTGGAAGGTCAGCTGTGAGTGGTCCAGGTAGAGAAATGTCACTTATCTACGCCATCGAACCCTTTTCTAATACATTTTAAGGTATGAACCAAAAAACGGAGGCAGATACAACGCGCTTTCGTTGCATTAAATGCAAGATTCATCTCTGGTGTGGTCCACCAGAGCGTTTCGATCTGCCTTTTCTTGGCTTATACCTTAGATCTGCCCGTTCCTTGCTACGACCGGGCGGGGGTCGGACGTAATCCGCTTCATTACGGTACTGTAAAACTCGGAGGTGAGTTAGAAAAGGTTGACCAGAAAAGTACGCGCGCACAGAGATATTCCTGGACCCTGTTATCGGAAGCTGTGTGAGGTCCACAGAGATTCCAGTGACAAATCTTCTCCGTCCATCCGTTTTGAAACACTACACTAGGATGGGAATCCAAAAATCAGGTACATCCAAGACTCAGGTGGGCCACACCAAATGAAAAGGTTGGAACGGAAGCGTCCAGCGTTGAAACCTTCCTAGAGCGAACATGACGTTTAAATGCCATCCGAACCGTTCATATGTTATTACCACTCAGATAAACAGTAGACGCAAATATCATCCTTATACAAAACTCCTATGTCACCTACAAAGTTTCGAACGGTGGGCGTACAATCCTCTCCGTTTCGTGTGATATGGCCCACGTAATTCTTGGATTTGCCTGATTTTTGGAATAATGTCCTAACGGAGTGTATTCGTCACGGACATCTCTGCGGATCCCAGACAGCTTCCGACAACAGGGGCACGGACAATGCCCTTTCGACCCAAATGCATTTTAAGGCACTTTGTATGGGGAGCCTCTCTGTCATTTCCCTTATATCGTTACTTGCTGCAATAGCTAACTCGAAAGCTTTGAAAATGTTCGGCGTGAATTGGTTCTAATAGAAATTCGAAACAAACAAGGCTTAAGAGTCAAACTCATTCAAAACAAAAAAAGAACTAAGCTCAAACCATCACAGTAGTGGATCGGCTCGGCTTAAAGCTCGGCTTGAGTCAGCTCAATTTAACTCATAAATTGTATGTACACTATTTCCTATGTGTAATCCACTTGAGCTTTGGATATAATTCAATTTTAAGATCATATTCTAGGATGATATCTAAAAACGAATGGACCGCATGGATAATACATAATACATATACATGAATGCACATTATTTCCTGTGGTTTGGTCCACTTGATGTTTTAAATCATGTCCTAAAATGATATGTAAAAACAGATGAACAGTGTGGATAAAACATATACGTGACAATGGGCTCACAAAGCTCACTGATATATGTGTTTTATTCAGCCATCCAAGATTCAAACTTCTGGTAGACTACAACATAAGATCCAAACTTATCAGGGGATAGAAATTTCGGATCAATACTATTTTCCTATGGTGAGACATACAATTAATGCATGTAACATGTATTCACGCTGTCAATCAATTTTCCAGCTCATTTTGTAGTATTATTTTTGAATTAAAAAATTCAATTACATATATTATTTATTTAACAAAAATAATGAAGTGACCCATGTTTGAACTTGGCTTAGCTTGGCTTAGCTTGGCTTAGCCTGACTCGACTTGACTTGGATATTTAGACCAAACTAAATAAAGCACAAGCTTGTATAATTTGGATTAAACCAATCTCAAGCAGTAAAGAATAAAGATAGACTTGAAGGTCGTTGCTGTAAAGATCATCGAATAAAGGGTATCATGGGTATGTAAACAAGCCAAACCGAGCTTTTGGCCCACTCGTATACAACTCTACTTGCTGCAGCAGTACATCATGTAAGGAATTTGATACTCTGGTGGAGAGTGGTTGATTATAAATAACTCAAATTAAACCGTCCAGTTTATATTTCACTATTTCGATGTACCGTGAACAAAATGTAATGCTTATTGATTAACTGACTATGGTATTGATGGACATAATATTGGACGGCTAGGGATGAAAAATTGCGAACGGTCCTATATTACGAAACAAATGTTCATTAATAAGGGTCATGTGCAGAGGCAGTATCAAATAACTTCCTTTCTGAAACATTTAAAGCGCGCTGCTTTTAAGAAAATAATTATTACAGCTAAAAAGAAAAGAATTCTAAAAAGCATGCGCAGTACAAGTGAGGGCCAGCGACATCATCGCGTCAGCTGCTTTTTGTAGGGTATCGGGGAGAGGGTTAGGTGCAGCCCTGGCCGTGGGGCCCACCCTATGTACAGTGGACGCTCCTACCCCCGCCCGTCTCTAGCCCCGAACGGGTAGTTATGTGGGCGGGCCCACTGTGATGTATCGGTTTATCTACACTGTAGATTTCTCCTCTCGGATCATTTTAAGGTATAAGCTCAAAAATGAGACAGATCCAACGCTCAAGTGGACCACACCACATATTACTCCTGCATTTAATGCAATGCTTTGTCATTTCATGCAACCCAAGCTTATTATTTGGTGTGGCCTACTTGAGCGTTGGATCTGACTCATTTTTGTGCACACATGGTACAATAGTCGGAGAGGAGGGATGGACGCCATGGATAAACTGATACATCAAAGCCGGCCCGCCCATAGAATTGGGATGCAATCCGCAGTAAACCATCCATCCATTTGAGGCAGATACAAATCTCAGCTGAACTATATTACAGGAAACAGTGGCGATTAAAAGACTATCATTAAAAACTTCCTAGGCTCACCTAATGCTTAATTGCCATACATTGTGGAGAACGTCAGGCAGACTTGGATGAGGGGAGAACAAATAATCCTTACTTTTGGGACCCACGAGAAGTTTTAATCGTTAATACGTATGAGATTTGAATCTGCTTCATTTTTTATCATATTCCTTAAAATTATAGAATAACAAATGTACGGCGTGAATAAACTACACATGCGTAAGGTAAGCCCCGTAGTCAGGACCACACCTAATCTGTCCTATGGATGCGGCTGGCCGCGAGCCGTCCTGGCTGGATAATAATCCGTCTCCTGTGCCTTGATGCATCAGTTTATACACACCGCTTCATCCATTTTATAATATCATTTTAAAAAATTGAAGTAGATCCAACTCAAGTGAACCAGGCCAGATATGACACTTGCATTTAATGCAACTTGCATTTTATGCAACTCTAAGTTCACTATCTGGTGTGATCTACTAGAGTTGGATCTGCCTCATATTTTAAAATGATCTAAGAAAATGGATAAACGGTGTGGATAATATCATTTTAAGATATGAGAAAAAAATAAAACAGATCCAACTCAAGTGAACCACACCATAGATGACACTTGCATTTTATGCAGCTCACTATCTGGTGTAATCCACTTGAGAGGTGGATCTGCCTCAATTTTGGGTTCATATTTTAAAATGATCTCAGAAAATGGACGGACAATGTAGATAAATAGATACATCACGGTGGGCCCATAGGAGTTTGGGAATCTGGATCACTGGTCAATCAAAGCCATCTAATTTTGATACACGTATAGCCACCACCATATGGCTGGACCAGCCAGTTCCGTTGGTAGCAGCACATCCGCTGTGGGCCCAACAGTTGAAGATTGGGCAGGAGAGGTATAGAAAATCAAGTTTGATACGCAAATAGTCCGCATGCACAAACTTGTGAGTTGCAACATACGGTGCAAATGAGTTGCACCGGATCATTTCTCATTGTATTCTCGTATTTATAGGTATGAAAGTATAAATGCGAGTTTTAACGGTATACCGTAAATGTTCTACATGCAGCATGACAATCTCTGGCTGGGTTTTCATGATTTCTGTCGGATTCAACGCAGCTGCCAGGTCAGTTTTTTACTAACTCATTTACCTTCCTACGTGCGAAATCATAATTTCTCCTACATGCAAATGGCTTTTGAATATCTCTGGAAGATTTCTCTTTTTTCTCATATGTCTGTTTGGCTATTTAAAGAAGATTTGGAACATTAGCAAAATTGGAAGGAGATGGACAAACTTCTTTATTTATTTACATATACCTTTATTTCAAGGTGGGGCTGCTCTACCACCTTTTTTAGATAGCATTCAAGAAACCTAATGAAAGACTCATAAAATCTTATTTCAATGTGGGGCTACTCTCTCACGTCTTTCTAGATAGCATTCAAGAAACCTAATGAAAGGCACATAAAATCAGGATTTCTTATTTTATCTCACGTGTATGTTTGGCTATACAAAGAAGATTCGGAGCATCAATAAATGAGAAGTAGACGACCGTAACCAAGCTCTTTATTTATGCACGTACACCTTCATTTCAAGGTGGGGCCACCCTCCCACCTTCTTTTAGATTGCATTCAAGAACCCTATTAAAAAACTCATAAAATATTCTTGATTGTTACTCTAAAGGTCCAATAATATATTTATATTAAGTATTCAGAGACAATTACAGGTCTTAGGAGGCAATTATTATTAGTCAATAAAAATACACCATCTTTACCTACCCAACGACCTAATTCTAGGCTGGCTCATCAAACAGTGCTTCTAGCCTGAACTATTTAGCAAATTTACAAGCTAGATGAGAGAAAACTTTTATGTTTGATTTTTAAAGGGATTCTATGAAAACATATTTCAAATTTTCTCTTGTGGACCTTTTGAGGTTTTGAGAAGAGTTATTCTTTAAAGAGCACACGATAAAACTTAATTGTTAATTTGACAAGGTTTATTCTTATGGGAAAGCTTTCCTAAGAAATAATGGTAGGGCAAGGGTTTAAGGAATTACGGCTCAGCTCAAATGATTTAGAATTTCTTAGTTTGTTTATAAATGAGTTAGACAAATATTAAACAACTTAAATAATTTACTTCAAACAAAAACTTCTCTTACATGCAAATAACTCTTATATTGCATTTATATTAATTTGCTTTCTTGTTTAATTATTTATCTTACAGTGTGAGGGTGAGCAACGAGCTTGGAGCAAGACATCCCAAATCCGCGGCGTTCTCTGTTGTGGTAGTGAATGTTATCTCATTCATCATTTCTGTAATTGCGGCCGTGATCATCCTGGCCCTACGTGATGTGATCAGCTATGCCTTCACCGAAGGACAGGCGGTCGCAGATGCGGTCTCCGATCTCTGTCCATTACTGGGCCTCACCCTGATCCTCAATGGCATCCAGCCTGTCTTGTCCGGTTAGGATTGCTTTCCCAATTACTTTCCCACCCTTGATTTCTTGAATCCTTTGATACCTATCTTAGATGTGCTAATATAATACTATATCAAGGCATACCCACTGCTAATCTAATCTTGTGATGCGTACGAGCTATCCAATCTGTCCAATACATGTGCAACGCTCTCCTTGATCCAAAACTCACATGGGCCCCACTGTGTAAAATCATGCCTAAAACATCTAAAAATCATGTGGTGTGACCCCCTTTTAGTTTGAGGATGGTCTGATGTTTGTGGGGTCCACTTACCCTTGTTGAGATCATCTTCTGAACTGGTTGGATGGTACGTAGACAAAACGATGGTGGGTCCTACACTCAATCTAGAAGGTTTTTAATGATAGGTACAGCCATCTCAACTGTTCCCATGGTACGGTTTACCTGAGTTTTGGATGGGCATGATTTTTGGCTGTTGAGGAGAACATGATGTGGCGGACAGGATGGACGGATTGGATGTCATCCACACATCACAGTGGGCCCAACACATCACATTGTAATCCAGCCTCATGATATTATTGCAAAAGAGACTAATACTATCTTATTTTCTTAATCTTTGTTAATTAAGGTGTGGCCGTTGGATGCGGATGGCAAGCATTTGTGGCGTACGTGAACGTTGGATGTTATTACATCGTTGGTATACCGTTGGGTTCATTGCTAGGCTTCTATTTCAAGTTAGGAGCTAAGGTAAGATTTCTACACTGGACTTTAGTGGGCGATCCGTGCCGTTCATCTTGTGAGTCCCACCAGCATGTACCATCGCCCAAAAGTCAGTTTGGTTTCGTCACCATGTGGGCCACACATCTATGAGTAAAACGGACGGTTAAAAAAGTGACCAACAGTACACCGCCTGAAAACTGGATTCTCATTCTTGGGCCATGGCATCTATTAGGTTGGCCCACCTGATGGACTGGACCATGCCCCAAAAATCTCCCAAGATTGGAAGATCTCAGCGACCAATCGTGAGAATTTTTCAGTTGAACAGGGACCATCGGTTGTATTGCTCTTCTTAGCCGTTCATCTGCAAGCTAAAAATCTAAAGCTTAAGATCATCACTTCGAGATGATCTCTAAGGCATAGTCCATCCAGGTGGGGACACGATGGTCCAACGGTCTGGATCACCCAACCACAATTCGTACTTGTCAAAATTGAAAACTCATTCATACCCCTTTAATCCTCATAATAAAATATTTAATAGAAATGTCTCCTTCGGTTGGAATTTGGAATGAGTGATGGGGCGCACTACATGATGTCATGACAATGTGGACCGTCCACCTAATAGGCTATGCCATCCAGTTGTAAGATACCAAGTAACAACTGAATAGAATTTCACAATCACAGAGAATTTTGGACCGTCCGTGTGGGGCCCACTCTATATAGATAGTCAAAAACCTATTACATATGGTGGATCTTTTCACAACTTTTATTGTTACTGACCATTTCCATACCCCCACGTGGTGGGACCCACAAAAGATGGGCCCACATCACGGGCATACCATGAATAAAATAAGACCCGTATTCATTGGCCCATCTTTTAAGGAAACCTTACCGTACACGTAGTTGCATTTGGACGCATCTGCATACGCACCACCTATCTTGACCGTCCATTAGGGCCTGCAGCAGTCTGATGATCCTAAACAATCTGTGATTGGACGTATCTTCTATGAATGATCTTGTCCATCCATTTTGGCATGTTCCTGACTGGAGGGTTTCGCTCATCCTCCGACCATTACAATTTCTAGGCAGCAGATTAGATCTAACAGACGGTGTGATGTGGATGCAAACGAGTACAAGGCAACTAGCTGCCATTTCACATGCATGAATGCCCTTTTAGGACTTTAATATTCTAGAATTTCAATAAGATTTTTTAATAATGCGAAATTGTGCATCCAAACCATTTATTTAGTTTGAATTGACTCTTCTTGATTCAATTAAATTGTGTATCCAAACGCAGAGGTTTTTAATTTTATTTTTAAAAAAGCATTGAAGTATGGTACATGCGTGTGCAGGGAATATGGTCAGGGATGATAGGTGGAACGGTGATGCAGACCCTCATTTTGCTGTGGGTCACTTTCCGAACCGACTGGAACAAAGAGGTAATTTCTTACACATCTTCTCGTTTTTTGGGTAAAAAATAAATTACCCAATGAAGTTTCACGGGTGGAAATGGGTCGAGTCTGGGCTAGGCCAGCTCAAAGCCTGAACCCAAAAATGGCTGGGTTATGCCTGACCAGTCGCCCTGAAAAATTAACAAAATCCTTATTTCCCACTTAAATGTGTCTGATACAGCCGTTCATCAAGTGATCATTCATGCACAAAGAGTAGACACTTAAAAACAACACAAATATTTCTGATGGATCTGTTGATCAATTGACCAATGACCATGCATGCATAAAGAATAGACAAATAGGAATAGTATATTTGTAGTATAAAAGATGCGTATTTATGAAGATGGGCTGAGCCTGAGAATAAATGACTGGAGCCTAGGTCAGGCTTACGGCGGTGATTGGTACGAGCCTCACAGTCCTCCGTACTAAAATAGAGTAGTAAAATATATTACAAAAGACATGTTTGCTAACACTCTGCTTTAATATTATTTTAAATAATTATATTATTTACTAGCACGAGCTGGAGTGTCTGTTGGCAAATAGTTTCTCGCTTATCATAGATGATGTAGAACTTCCAATCTGACACTTGTGGTCTTGGTATCGATCCCTAGTGGGGGTGGCTAACATGGAGTGTGTGTAATGACATGGGTGTGTACTAAAAGCTAACCCAAAAAAAAAAAAAAAGAACTTCCAATCTGTGTGGTGATCCGGACCAGTCATATGGTGGGTTCCACAATGGCTGGGTTACGGCCCAGAAATGCACGAATTTGATGACTCCAACCCTATCTAATGAATCACACTAGAGCCCTTGATTCCGTACATCACTACGCATCTCTAATTGAGAAATGCATAGCAACAAAACATCTCAGCCATGGAAAGCTCCTGCACTCGCACCTTATCAAAACCGCTCTCAATCTCAATGTCCTCCTCTCTAACCGACTCATCGACATGTGCGCCAAATGCAGCGATTCCTTGGAAAGCGCCCAAATCGCTTTCCGTGACCTTCCCACCAAAAACACCCATTCCTATATGTATAACACCATCATCTTGCTATAAAGCTGGCCTGTTCGGAAACACACACAAGCTGTTCGACGAAATGCCCCAACCAAATATTGTTAGCTATAATTCCATGACTTCAGGATTAACCCATCATAGGCGGCACGAAGAAGCCATAGATGTCTTCCGAGGCACTGGTGCGACATCTACCAGTTCGACCCTGCACTGAGTCGAACCGAGTTCGAGCAGTATTCTAGTCGAGTCGAGCTGGGGCAAAATCAAACTCGGCTTGAACTCGTTTCGAGCTCCAAAAATCAGCTCGAACTCGTTTCAATTCGAGTCGAGTCGAGCTTTTTCGAGTGAGTTACCGAACTTTTGCTGCTCATGTACAGCTCTACTTTTATATGAGGTTAGGTAAGTTTGGATGCCACCGGTAACTATTTAGAGACTGATAGTATAGGTAGGGTCTCTTTGAGGCCGACTATGATGTATTTGATTTATCCATATTGTCCATCTATTTTGATATATCATTTTGAGACATTAGTCCAAAAAAGAGGTAGATCAAGGGCTTGACTGGACCAAGCCATATAAACCATGGTGATAATGAGACCTATTGTTGAAGCCGTACTAAGGCCCGCCGTTATTTGTCATCTAAACTGTTTACGAGTTCAGACAGACCTAAATGAAGGGTAAACATAAATGTAACCTTGATCCAAAGCTTCTGTTGCCACCGAGAGGTATTCAATAGTAGGCATTCCCTCCCTAATGTTTCCTGTGGTGGGGTCCGCTTGGGCCTTAAATCTGCCTCACTTTTGGGATCATGCCCTAAAATAATATGTGAAAATAGATGGACAGTGCCGATAAAAACATACATCAAGATAAGCCCCATAGAGCCCCTGCTAGGACTGCCCGTCTTTAGCTACGCCATGGTGGGGGTAGTACCCAATCCACGTCCTAAGATAGCTTACGGTAATCAACGAATGGTTAGAAAAATTGAATCTTGCGGCATTAAAATAATTGAATTTTATCCACCTACGTCTCGTAGCTAAGAAAAGCCATGTACCACTAGTGGTACGGATGGTGGCTGTAGGTGATCAGTTCTAATTGAAAAAATTAGCACCGTAGACTCTTCTGTGCCATGCCTTTTTTTTTTTCCCAACGCCTGAAAAGTCAGGGTACATGGTACATGGTACGGATGTCACCAAAGTGTATTTTTAGGGTATAGAAATAGGTTTTTGATGAAAATACCCCTTGCTTTTAGAGTATAGTAACTGGAAAAAGTAGAGGTATTTTCGTCTTTATAGGTTCGTCCGTACGAATAGAGGTTTACTTTTGTAATTTAGGTTGTTTTCAGGTCGAATGAAAAAATGTAGGTGTTACGTCGGGTCTAAGCTAAAAAATTACCCGTTCTAATTTCTAGAAGGGACTTTGAGTGATGAGCGCGGAATAAGCAGAATATGATGGAGCATCTCACTACTGTACATGTGGCAGCATGATTTATCAATTGGAACTGTCGATCTATTCGGCCTCATCCATATGGATGGCCACGGTTTAAAAAAACACACTTGTTAGACACACGTCCATCACTTCTTTAGTTTTAATCGAACAACGTTGAACATAAGGCCAACTCATCAGATGGCTAGAATGATCCAATTTATGTTTCACTTGAACCATTTTCCCGTACTTAAATACAGCCTAATAGATGGACAGTTGAGATTGATGAATCAACATATCACGTGCACCATATAATGATGGTTGTACCATATTCCGTATATTCCAACTTTTACCGCATCATCCAGGATGGCGGGAAAAAGGGATCTTGAGGCGTATAGACCCAACGTACTGCCCACCAATTTCATTCGTCCAAAAGAAACCTTAATTGTGAAAGTAGACCTCAGGTTGTATGGATAAACCCAAAAAGACCAAAATTTCCTTGCTTTTTTCAGCTGCTTACCCTAACAAATAGGGGTATTTTGGTCAAAATACCAACGTCCAAACCCTAAAAGGTCGCTTTTCGCGAAATAAGTTTTCGGGCGGAGAAAATAAAAAAGGCATCGTACGGACTTGTCTACGGTTCCAATTATTTTCGGGAAAAAAGGAAAAAATTAGCACTGTAGATGAGTTCGTACAACGCCTTTTTTTTTCACCGCCCGAAAACTTATCTCACCAAAGGCGATTTTTAAGGTATGGACGTTGGTTTTATGACAAAAATACTCCTGCATGTTAGGGTAAAGCAGTTGGAAAAGGCAGGGGTATTTTTTTCTTTCTGGGTTCGTCAGTACCAATAGAAGTCTACTTTGGTGCTTAAGGTTTTTTTCGGGTCCAATGAAAAAAGGTGGGTAGTACGTTGGGTTTATATGACGCAAAATCCCAGAAAAAAAAAGATTTTACGTCGTACTACCCACCTTTTTTCATGAAAAAAAACCTTAAGTACCAAAGTAGACTTCTATTCATATAGACGAACCCCGAAAGATGAAAATGCCCCTGCTTTTTTCAGCTGCTTTATTCTAACATGCAGGGGTTTTTTTGTCAAAAAATCAACGTCCGTACCCTAAAAATCGTATTTGGTGAGATAAGTTTTCGGGCGGCAAAAAAAAAAAGACGTTGTAAGGACTCGTCTATAGTGCTAATTTTTTCAGAAAAAATTAGCACTGTAAACTCTTCCCTTGTATGCTTTTTTTTTTTCGACGCCGAAAAACTTATGTCATCAAAGTAGATTTTTAGGATACGAAAAGAGGATTTTGGACGAAAATACCTCTAAGTTTTAGGGTAAAGTAGCTGGAAAAAGTAAGGTATTTTTATCTTTATGGGTTCGTCCATATGAGTAGAGGTCTAGTTTGGTAAGATAGGTTTTGTTTAAGTCGAATAAAAAAAAGGTGGATGATATGTTGGGTGTATAGTAAAATATTACTCGATGATGGGAGGTAGGAGGTGCACACGCAGTGCACGCTCCTTGGAAATTGTCGAAATATGAAAAAATTAGCACTGTAGACTCTTTCGTACTGTCTTTTTTTTTTTCGACACCCGAAAACTTATCTCACCAAAGTGGATTTTTAGGGTACGGAAATAGGTTTTTTGACAAAAATACCCCTGAGTTTCAGGGTAAAGCAGCTAGAAAAAGTAAGGGCATTTTCATCTTTATGGGTTCGTCCGTACGGGTAGAGGTCTAGTTTGGTAAGGTAGGTTTTGTTCGGGTCGAATAAAAAAAGGTGGATGATACGTCAGGTCTATAGTATAATATTACTCGATGGTGGGAGATAGGAGGTGCACAAGTTGTCATGCACACGCAGTGCACGCTCCCTGAAAATTGTCGAAATATAAAAAATTTAGCACTGTAGACTCTTCTGTACTATGCTTTTTTTTTCGACGCCCGAAAACTTATCTCACCAAAGTAGATTTTTAGGGTATGGAAATAGGTTTTTTGACAAAAATACCTCTGGTTTTTAGGGTAAAGCAACTGAAAAAAGTAGGGGTATTGTCGTCTTTATGGGTTCGTCCGTACGAATAGAGGTCTAGTTTGGTGATTTAGGTTTTTTTTCAGGTCGAATGAAAAAAGGTGGGTGGTACGTCGGGTCTATATTAAAAAATTACCCTTGAAATAGGGTAGTTTTTTACTATAGACACTACCTTTGACCTACCTTACCTTTTTCAACCGACCCAAAACCTAACATACCAAACTAGACCTCAAATGTATGGAAAAACCCATTTTGGACGAAAATACCCTAACCTTTTTCACCTGCTTATACCTTAAAACAAGGGGTATTTTCGTCCAAATATCTCATTCTGTACCTTAAAAAACTACTTTGAAAATCAAAGTTTGCGGCCGTTGAAAAAAAAAAAAAAAAAACCTTAAAAGGTAAGCGTCTACGGTGCTAATTTTTTCCTCGAAATATTCCCACGTCTAATGTATGCGGTTGTTGGTTTTTTATGAATCACTGGTCCACTTTTTGCTACCAGCTGGCAAAAGAAAACCAAGGCAGCCTCTTTCAGTAGACCGCGGACTATCGAAGTAAATTATACTAAAATGTTATTCCAACATCATAGAGGGCCCCACGCAAAACGAGTTGCATGTGAAACGTTGGGCGCGGCTTCGGTGGATCCGGTGGATCCTTGATAGTGGGACTCACCGTGATATATGTGCCTTTTATCCACACCCTCCGTCCATTCTGACAGCTGATTTTAATGCACGATCCCAAAAATGGATAACTTTTTAGTATAGAACCGAAGGAGCACTCACTTTTTTTTACTCAACTCGAAGAAAACCTACCTAACCCAAGTAACCTCTACCCGTATGGATGAACTCATAAAGACGAAAATACCCTCACTTTTTATAGCTGCTTTACCCTAAAGACCAATGGTATTTTTGTCCAAAACCGTATTTCCGTACCCTAAAAATCTGCTTTGGTAGCATAAGTTTTCGGGTGTCAAAAAAAAAAAAAAGGCATAGTACGGAAGAGTATAAAGTGCTAGTTTTTTCTAGGTAAGCTTTTAGTATAGACTCGACGGAGCACCCACCCTTTTTTACTCGATCCGAATAAAACTTACCTAACTAAAGTAGACCTCTACCCGTATGGACGAACCCATAAAGACGAAAATACCTTTACCTTTTTCATCTGCTTTACCCTAAATACCAAGGATATTTTTGTCCAAAACCGTATCTCCGTACCCTAAAAATCTACTTTGGTAGCATAAGTTTTTGGGCATCGAAAAAAAAAAAAAAAAAAAAAGGGATAGTAAGGAAGAGTCCACGGTGCTAATTTTTTTCATTTTTTCTCTCAAAAATGAAAAAAATAAAGATCCAAATATTAGGTACACCACACCACAGGAAGCAGTAGTAATTGAATACCCACCGTTGAAAACTTTTCAGGGGCCACCGGAGTGTTTATTTACCATCCAACCTGCTAATAAGGCACAAAGACATGGATGAAATGACCACAGAAATATCAGCTTGATCCAATACTTTTGTGGCCCACAAAAAGTTTTAACGGTCAATCACCACTGTTTCCTGTGATGTGGTCCACCTGAGATTTTGGTCTGCTCCATTTGTGGGATCATGTCCTAAAATGAGCTGTCAAAATAGATGGACGGCGTGGATGTAAGGAACATACATCACGGTGGGCCTCAATGGATCCAGGGATACACAAGCCCCCCTAGAAAAGATGATGCGTTCCCACCAAAAGAGGAGATTGTGTTGTGGAATCTCCTACAGTCCAATCATGCTTGGTGGGAATCCAGATGCAAATTCACAATTGTTTTCTACCTTTTTTCGGATTTACATAAGGCTTAAAGGTCACTGCCTGATGGACGGTGGTGATAACAGAACAACAATCTCAAGTGTCCCCATTGGAGCACGGGAGTCTTACGGTACAAACAATTCACATCATTTTACCTTATGGTTTTGGTGTATCAGGTTGAGGAATCCCTAAAGAGGTTGAATAAATGGGACGACGCAAGTAAGCCATCACCCATAAGCAAGGAATGAAGAACAAGGTGCTAAAGGATCATCCCATCATGATCGACCGTAGATAGTGGGGCCCACCAACTTCACATCGAGACCGTTCATCAAGCACTACTTGTCATTGTTTCTAATCGAATTACCTTCTTTGGCCCCCCTTGCCCATTTCTTGTGGGGCCTATTTTATGAAGAGGTTATTATGGCAATGGTTACATGAATTTTAAATACCCATACGGGTCCCTTGAAAAATGGTTTTAGTCCAATAATTCCAATTTTCTCTTGAGTCATGAGAATGGTTGGTTTGATTTTGAGTTTGGGTGCACATTTTTGTGGACCACCATTGAATACCAACTTATATTTAGTGATTAATTCATCTAATTTGGTGTCATGATTTCCAAATATTATAAAATTTCTTGCTATTTCAATTTGACTTAATTCGCTTTCATGATATTTGGTGCAACCAACCCACCCTTGCTGGATCCTTACTCTTGCTCGGGTGGTAGACTCTCAGGAGTTTCAACACTGGGTCAAGGGTTCGAGTATCCATAGGTGGTGAAATTCTACTAGCGCGAGTGTGTGGGGTGTGTGCGTGTGTAAAAAAAAAAAAACAAACACACCCTTGCTATAAATAAAGTGGTGTGTTAGAATGAAGTCTTCAATCACTTAGCATTTGTGTTAAAAATTAAATATATGGAAACGGCCCACACGCTGAGGTCCAATGCTCTGGATGCCATGCTTTACGGGCCAATATAGCACACTTATATTGAATGGATGATTTTACTTAGACTCACAAGAGTTTCGTCATGGGTTCGAGTACTCATTTTGGTGAAAGACCACTATAGTGTGAGTGCATGGTTGTGTGAGTATGTGTTTTTAGAAGGATTTATTTTAATTAAAAATAATAAATAATAAAAATAAAATCAAAGGTCAAAAGCAATTATTACACTGAAGTTTATTTACTTTGAAAACTTTTAACACATGATGTGGGCACGAGACAGTTCACTAGATGAATCACCTAGTGATAATGCTTAAGTAAACTTTTTGGCTAATCTAAAAATATGATAGGTCATAACAAAGTGGAAACCTGGAGCCCTTGATTTGCCTCCTTTGTTATTGTCCACCAAATTTTTGTATAAGGCCAAAAAATTAACCCTGAGGGTTTCACGAGGAAGTACCTTATTTTTTGGTGGACCATCTGAATTTTATGCCTACATCGCATGTCAAAAGTTCTCATAAGAACCAGTTCTGAGGAGAAGATATACTTAGCACACCTAGCAAGTGCAATCTGGTCCTTGCTCTTGCTTGGGTGGTAGACTCTCCGGAGTTTCAACACCCGGTCAAGGGTTCGAGTACCCATAAGTGGTGAAATTCCACTAGCGTGAGTGTGTGGGGTGTGTGTGCGTGTGTAAAAATAATAATAATAAAAAATAAATAAATAAAACCTAGCAAGTGCAATGCAAGTTAAATTTTGCCCATAGAGAGCCACACATGGTTTTAGGACTCACCCCGACGTGATTGGACCTACTCCAGTTCGACACGATGGGTCACTCCTTAGTAGGGGAGTCCTTACTCAACTCAGGCTCAAATGAGCCCGATTGAGTCACTGAATCATGTGACCATGGGTCCTCTGCATGTCGTTGGTGACAGGAAATTAAAAATGGTTATACAAAGTGATTTCTTTTACCCCAAGCTTGCAACACAAATTCACCCTAAATTACCTAAAATGTCATTTTGGTTGTTTAAAGGCCATTTTTTTTTTTTTTTTTTTGTATGTGTGACCTTATGAACAAGTTGGATAACAAATAAACATAGTGCCCTAGGAATTTTTCAATGGTGGATGTCGTCATCTCCAATATTTCCTGTGGTGTGGTCCACTTGAGCTTTGGATATGCTTCAATTTTAAGCCCATGCTCTAGAATGAGCTGATAAAGTGGATGGATGGCATGGATAAGACACGCAGAGCATATTGTGAGATTTTTAAAATATCAGCAATTTTTCTATTGTGATTTTATTTTGAAATTAAGAATTTTTTTATTAAAAATGCTAAATAATTTATAATTATATTTAAAAGAATATAGTTACGTCATGTTAGAGATAGTCTCAAGCCTTTATAAAAGAGGGTTACTTCATATTAACAATAAGCTTGAAGCTGCCACAACTTTTGTCATGAATCTTGACAAAGAATATATAACGTAACATGGCACATGTAGCTGACTCCAATTTATTGGGATAAGCTTAGATGACAACAACGATGATATATTTAAAATTTTAAAATCATTTATTATTTTAAATTTATATTTTTAGTTAATTTTTTCAATAATATTTTGAGCAAAACCTCCAATTTTAAAAAATCCTAAAAACACCTGAGAAGTAGAGATTTACCACTCTGAAACTCAATAATACAACCCATGGTATGCTCATAATCCCAAAAGAGATTTAAGGACCCATTTGGACACATCTACTCAAAAGGGGGTTTCACTAAATGAGTTATCTGCTTGCTTAGTCAGTCAACTCGCTAAAAACCTCATGGGCTGAGTGGGGGACCCGCTCATAATTGGGCTGGGCCTCCCCAAACATGCCCATTGAGAATTTTAACTTGGTTCAGCCCAGCTCATCTCCACTCTAATCACCACTATCTAAAAAAATTTAAATTAAAATCTTACAAAGTATTCTTATATGACTGATCTTACTCATTTGTGAAACAATCAAGTACCATATTTTCGCTATTGGAATAACAGACAATGACAGTTACATCACATAGCAAGCTCAATTGTAAGTTTAAATAAGCCCGGCAAGACGGCCACATGAAAGCAATTACAGTGTACATGGAAAGGGCCAAACACATCAAGAAATAAGACAGATATCCACAGTTCAAGCAGGATACAACTCTTTATTGAAATTGGGTTGTTGCAGTTTAACTGAACATCTAAAATGATGAATGTGCTTGGATCATAGAATTAAAATGGGCTTTGCATGACAGACTAACCATTTCAATAATTGGACCTTCAAAATAAAGTCAATTTAAATAATTTATTTTCTTGATTGTTGATCAGATGGTTAGACTATTGAAGTTGTGCCCTAAAAAATCAATGTTTAGTTGCTCTTTGACCTAGTTTTATGCAAATATTGCTTATCCATTCATTTGTCTAATTAATATGTGTGGCACATATTTATTCCTATGGATCTGTGAAGTTTATGTTTGTTGTTCTTCGGCACTTTGAGATTATATACATCAGCCAATGGTTAGAGGAGAGTTATGATCCATGGATCTCAGTGCCTTTACTATGACGATACAAATCTTTGGATATGCTTATTTCATTCAGATTGGTCATCTTGTGAGAAGGAATTGACTTGGTATTAGGATGGACAATCTCCACCATAAACACTGACTTAGTGTTAGACTGCCTTTGCCCTACCTTACATGAGTATATGACTATGTCATGGATAATATCCTGGATGAGGCTTTTGATCACACTTTAGCAATATCGCTTAATTGACAAGCTCATCATGCCTGCACTAGAAGAGACTTGCAATTGCACTAGCACCATGTATCTTTAAATCCGCAGATGTATAAATTGAGAGTTTTAATTGATACTGCGATTGCTTGCTTTACAAGACTACTGCGTAGTGAAAGTAAGTGCGGTTAGGTGGTTTTTTAAAGGTTATAAAAGTCTACTTGATTTAACATAACATCTAATTAGTCTCTTTTCCTTTTCTTTTTTTTCTTCTCTACGCATCCTCACTCACACACACCGTAATGAGCACACAAACCCATGACCTTAGGAAAGCAAGTATGCTATAGTATGCTATAGATAAGTAGTATTTTGTATTTATTTTTTTCTGAAACCTTGCATGATCATGGATGAAGATCTATACAGACCAATTAAACCTAGATTGTGGGGCCCATACAAGGGTTGATCGAAATTGATGATCCGAGTGTCCGACCACCATAGCATACCCAATCTGGGTAATCTATTTTACTAGCATTTGATCAAATGGTTAGGGTCGTCCAGCAAAATTAATTCCTGAGGCATGGGCCTTCAAATGTAACCCCCACGATGGATAGAACAATCAATAATAGGACCCTTTCTGGTATAGTCAATGTGAAACATCCATTTTCTTGGCCATTGATTGAATGGTTAGGATCCACATATCAAAGCCATTTTTTGTAGGAAGGCGCAATCAAATATGATAAGTGAGAGGACCATTTTTCTGACCATTGATTTGAGTGGTTAGTCATTCAATCCAAGTGATTATTGACAATATCTGAGTGAAAGATACCTCATTTCAACACTGAGGTCTTGATATCGATCCCTAGTGGGGGGTGGCTAACAGTGAAGTGTGATCTGACAGTGGGGTGTACTAACAAGCTAACAAAAAAAAAAAAAAAAGTGATTATTGACAATATCGGAGAAGAAAGAGCCCAACGTGACGAATGATTCATGTAATGATCGAACCTTTTCTAGTATAATGAATGCAGACCATCTATTTTCTTGGTCATCAATCCGATGGTGGTGATAGGCTGACCAAATTCTTGAGGGTTACGATCAAACCAAAGATGGGGCCTACGAGATGGGCAGTTCAGGTCAGCCCCTTGGCTTAGTGTAATCCATCTAGAAGTTGAACTTTCTTGGCCATGGATCCGATGGTTACGAGCACCTGTTGAAAGTGATTTTTTGAAACTTAATCAAGGTGGAAATACGTGGACGGTCCAAATCAATTTCAGACCCAATGAAAGTGACTTTTGAGAATTATGGTCATTCAAAGGTGCGGCTTGCATTATATAGACAGTCCTTATCAAGGGTCAGATTTTATTTATTTATTATTATTATTATTTTACTGCATAATCGTCCAATTCCAAGCCATTATGGTAGAATCATCCAAACAAATTGGTTATTGGGAATCTCGAGCAGTCAGAGGTGCGCCACATGGACAATCTAGCTTGATGATATGACCTCTTCTAACGTAATTGATTTGGACCATCCATTTTTCTTGGCCATCAATCAAATAGTAGGGATCATCTGATATATGTGATTTTTTAGAGACGCAATCAAATAAGTTGCTCATTTTATATATGATCTCAGTCACTGATTAGACATTTCTAGCATATTTAATCTGGACCATCTAGTACTGCCATTGATTGGATGGTCAAAATCGCCTGATCAAGGCGATTTGGAGAGTTATGGTCAATCAAACATGGAGCCAACATGGCCACTCTAGATCAAGGGTCAACCTCCAATATAATCAATCTATGCCATCTATTTCCTAATGCATTGCACAAATGGGTCATCTAACGAAAGTCTCTCGAAAGTCTGATGATATGGAGACGGCCTATATAACATGTGCATCGGATACTATCTTAAGTTCTAAAAGGAAAAAGAAAAAAAGAAAATTGAAAATCAAGTGGTCCAATGTAACATGTGGAAGGAAGGAAAAAAATTGAAAAATCAAATTGCATTTTGTGGTGGACCTGCCAAACAGACAGGAAGGCAAAAAATTTAATGATGAACATTGGCCAGGACATACACGGTAAGCATTGATGTCACTGTTAGCATTACAAATAATGGCAAAATGCTTGATACAACAGCTGAAAATATTTCTATGCAATTGAAAAGCCCAAAAAACCAAAAAAAATCTGGCCAAAATAAGAGAACCCATCAATGGCAGACATGACGCCATGCAACCAAGTGTACAAGAGGATCAGAACACTTGGAATTGCACAAACGGTTGGGTAAACCCTAATGGAAGAAATCGGAGGCCAGCCGAGCATGATTAGTGGGGTATGGGGCCTCCGCCAGTTACCCAAAAAAAAAAATCACGATGGGTTACAGAGACAAGAAACAAATCTGAGATATTTTGTATATGTGACGCTATAACCAAAGGCTTATAAGGTAACAAAAGAAGAAATTTAAATAAACCTTGCTTCAGTGGGCCATCTCACTCTGTCTGTTCGCCGTTATCTGGTATATTTGGACGGTCTGTTCCCTTCGTCTCAACTGGCCTTGTAGGAGAAGCCTTGGGTCTTATTATATGTCTACAAGTCCTGGACATGAACCAAATAAAACCAAATGAAGTTCTCGAAAAAAGGATAGAATGCCTGCTTGTAGATGCCCCTGTGAATGACAAAGAACCACCCCTGTTGAATGTGCCGCAACCCAAAAGTCAGGGTGGACCACTCAGTAAGCAGGACACTGTTATTATTTTTAGTCTTCGTCATTTCATACTTGTGTAGCCAGACCAGCCTGAGTCCTGGGCCATGGTACATTTACAGTCCATATTTCCCACACACAGAAGCACTTTTGGGGGTGATGATGTCTGGTGTTTGCAGGTGTGTGCTTGCATGTAGAGAGCATCCCTTACTGAGTTGATATGTCCAAGTCAGAGCAGAGAAAATCTTACATATCTAGTGCCTCTGTCCGTCTTTTGATTTCATCGGAAGATAGTACTGGGTCAGTGTTCTTGGGTAACGAATCCTGCAGCTGTGTTTTCTCACGTAGCCACTGTTCCGCTTTGTTGCATTCATTAAGGACCTATGATGAAAAAATAATACCAGATAATCAAATTGCCATCTAATCATCAACATCCCCCAGTTTTGTATAAGAATGATGAGGGGTCCTACCGCATCTCTATCACTGTTAGCCAGTGATTTCACAGCCATCCTGTAATCTACAATGCGCTTCAAAAAATCCCTTGTTGCTTGAGGTCTAGTTTCTTCATCTTTGAATCGAGTTTCGATAGGATCCACCAGCTATTTGATATAATTAAAAAAAAAAAAAAAAAGTTTAGTGTATGATGGATTATAAGATTGGGCCCATTTGAGTGTTTCAGCCTTTTGTGCAGGACAGGGTGGACCACCAGAAAATCAACATTGGCTTCGTTTTGATATTTGATCTGCAGCAGGAAAAGTGGGAAAACGGAAGCCAGCTCAATGAGGTTTCTGTTTTCTGTGGCGCCCAAATGCTAGGTGGACAAGATACTGTCCTAACAAAACCCCCGTCATACTGACCGAGGAGGCACCCAAACAGCAAACAATAAGCAAGAAGAGATGAGAATGCAGTTCTTTTGAAATTTGGGTGTTAAATCACCTTCTGTAGTTCCTCCAGCTTCTCAGTGTAAACCTTCTCAGATTCATCATCACCATCCTCATATAACCAGTCTTCTGTCTGTTGTAAGTTTCTAGAGATCTCTTCCTTCTCCGAATCAGTTGCAAAGCTCCGATATGTATCAAAAAGCTATTGAAATGCTCTTATATTATCATATGATCTAGCATCCAAAAAAGTAAAAGAGATATACTGTATGCCGATTTACCTTATTTCGCGTACCATAGATATAAGCTTCCAGGGCATTCCTTTTATCTTTTGTTTGTTCCATAACTCTGTCCTGACGAGCCAACTGAATTTCTTTCTCTTGAGCTTCCAATAGCTCTGCCTTTGACAGCCCGCCGTATATGGTCTCCGTGACTGGTATCTCAACTCTCCTTGAAGATCTTCCTTTTCTTATTACATCAGCCTACAAAAGTTAATGGCATTGCGGTTCTTTATACAGCTGAAGAAGGGTTTGAAGAATGAAAAAGAATTAAGCAAAAGACAGTAAATCATCGTGTTGGAGTATTTTCAATAGAGAATTGATATTGATGTGGACCATGAGACAGATAAATGTGCTATTGCATTGCCAGTAGTAAATAGGATGCGCGTATCTATCAGCGGGAGACTCGGGCAGGTTGTAAATGATGTGTCATCGGGCTTGTTTGTTTAGAGAGAAATCCATGGAAAATAATACAAACTATGCTGATGTGACAGTTTCCTATATTTGAGAAACCAAAGGGAGAGGGAAATAAATTTCTTTTTCCTAGCTTTTCCTCAAAACATGAGTAAAATCATTCCCCAAAAACTGTTAAATGAAGATTTCCATGAAGAGAGCTCTTGGCTTGTGACTGCCGACATTTTTTTAGCATTTCCCATGGAAAACAAGTACTCCAAGCAAACAATGAATAATTGTTGGATCCCATGGTTCTCCAGTTCCTGAGGATTCTCCATGTCCACCTTTTGGATTCTCTCTACACAAAAAGACCTAAAGAATAAGCAATTCATTTTTCAGTGAAATCCTTTTACAAGTTGTTAGGCGGGGATGGAAGTAGTCAAGAGGTCAGTCCGACTGCTTTCGTATGGTGATATGGTACTCCAAAGGTAGGAATGCTTGCTTGGTTAGTGGGAAGAAAGAAGGTGCTAACAGTCGATAATCTCTGCAAGAGGCAGATGATTCTCTCGAATGTAAGCTTAATGCGTTTTCAGGATGAGGAATTGGTGGATAGTCTTTTTATATATTGTTTGTTTGCTAAAAGGATTTGGGATTGCTTCTTCAATTTGTTCAGAGTAGCATGGGTGATGCCGAGCTCTATTGATCAGTTCTTTTTGATGTGGCATGATGGGGGCAAAGGGAAGGTTGGGAAAAAGTTTGGCGTTAGCGGGTATCTAGTTTCAATGGTTGGAAAGGAATGATCGATGTTTTAGGAATTGGAAGAGGCAAGAATTGGAGGTGTTTGGGAGAGCTAAATTTCATGTAATGGAGTGGGCGATTGCATCAAAGGCAATTGCTCATTTTCCAGATAGCTTGTTAAGAGTCGTAATTTTCTCCTTTTTGGTATCGGGGCTCTGTATTCTTTAGGCTATGGCCTCTAATCAATAAACTTATCAATGTTCAAATATATATATATATATATATATATATATATATAGAGAGAGAGAGAGAGAGAGAGAGAGAGGCATGCTCACCTACGCACGTGCGCACCTTTGCACACGTGTCATGGGTGTCGAATCCAAACGGTCCATAAGATGCGGAATCCCATGAAACCTTAGGGGGTGAATTTTCACCCTGATCTAAGATTCTGGTGGGCCATAGCAAAGAGAAATTCAAATCAAGGGAAGAAACTGTTTGCATTTTTCATGGCCCACCATAATTTTGGATCAAAGTAAAATTTCGTACCAAGGGGTTTCATGAGGTTCTGCTTCATGTGGACCGTTCAGATTTTCGAGACTCATCAGATAGGATGAGTTCTCAAAAAAGTTCGTATGCAGTACGTACGAACTGGTTCGCAGGTGAGCGTTTATATATATATATATATGGGAAAAGGTACAATGCGCTCGAGCTGATTTTAACGTCCCATGAGGTCGAGCTGTGTGGGCCCCACCGTGATGCATTTCGAACATCTACCTCATCAGTCAGATGCACCATTCCATCGTGGGCCTAGGTCTCAAAAATCAAGACAATCCGTGACTTTTGTGGGCCACACCACATACAGAAGTGGAGAGGGGCCGTGCACCATTAAAACATTCATGGGACGTTTTCTGGGCCCACCGAGATGTGGTTTGCAAATCTAGACCATCCATTATGTGTGTCCCACTTGGATGAGGATTCAGACCAAGTTTCAGCAGCATTCAAAACTCAGGTGGGCCCCACCAAGTGCTTTTATATGTTTTTGACATGTCTTCACATGATTTTAGATGGTATGGCCCATCTGAGTTCTGTATACGGCTGATTTTTGGGATATCCCATAATTTAAAGGGGACCCATCAAATGTACAGTGTTGATGGTCGACACACATCCCGGTGGGGCCCACACAGCTCGACCTCACGGGACGTTAAAATCAGCTCGAGCGCATTGTACCTTTTCCCTATATATATATATATATATATATATATATATATATATATATATATATATATATATATATATATAACCAATTCATGCATGCTTCCCATCCCTTTCACTTGAGAAGCAGATAACCTCTTCAGCACATAAACAGGATTGTCATTAAGCCAATGTTGTGGTTCTAAACAAATAAACAAGCGGAGCGGCAGAAACAAGATCACATGCAAGGCTTCCAACTTTAATGATATGGCAGATAAATTAATCATGATACTGGCTGACATGGGAGCAGCTATCACTAGGGAGGTCAATGGGCTAGGTTCAGGCCTGGGAAGAGATCAACCTGAGCCTGGACCGTTTACATTCACGCCTGAAATTTAGGCTCAGCCCTGGCCCATAGGCCTGAAAGTTAAGCTGAAGCACGGTCCATGGCAAATGTAAACAGGCAAGATTCAAACTCAGGCCGGACCTTGAATAGAAAATATCACTAAATTCAAGCCCGGGCACAGACTTTATTTTTCAGGCCCAAAAATAGGCCCAAGGCCTGCCCATGGGCCGAAAAATTCAACCCAAGCCCAGCCCGTGGCAGGCTGCCTGGACCTGACCCACAGGCCTGAAATTTAAGCCGATGGCCAGCCCATGGCAGGCATAAACAGTGCTGGATTCAAGATTCAGCCGGGCCATGAATAGAAGATGCCATAAATTCAAGCCTGGGCCATCTCATTTACTTTTCAGGCCCAAAAATTGCCCTAATACCTGTCCACAGTCCTAAAAGTTAAACCCAATCCTGGCCCATGGCAAGCTTAGCACAATAGCCAAATGGACAAACCTGGCCATTTTCAACCCTATCTACCAGGGGCTCATATTGTTATTTCACTTTACGGTCTTATGATAGAGGAATTATATGTTCGTGATTAATGAAGATGTCTACATAGTCTTGATGCACTTAACCCATGAATTAAAGGTTTCTCAGAAATCAACCCAAAATCCAAGGAAGAAGCCCTCTCATTTCCCTTCAATTAAAACAAGTTTCTAGTCAAAAAGTCCCAAAATCTAATCAAGTGAATCGAGTTTGTCAAGTTCCGAGTTGAAAATCCTCAACCCAACCCCAACACAACCCTAGGTTGGGTTGAGGCCTCATGCAGCCCGACCCAATCCGAACGCAACTTTTTATGCAGTAGTCATGTGAGTTATTACTAATATACATGATGTAAACATAAAATCATGACCTGTATGGAAAATATGATTCATGATTGGAACCATCCAGATTCCTGATGAAACTTCTAGCATAAGTTCGATGCCAGCTGCAAACCTGAAGCAACCCTCCTTTATCCAGGATGGGGACTGGCAATAAGAGCACAAAACTTCCATAGGCACAACGCAATAGACCATTCAATAAGTTGATTACAATCAAGTGCTATCTAATCATCTATTACATAGGCTGATTGCAATCAATGAGTTGATTACAATCAGCAAGTAAGAAAAGAATTGTATTCATGAAGCCATCCCCAATTAATTGGGATAAAGCATAGATGATGATCATGATGATGATGATTGGAACTGTCCATATTGTGGACTCTATGGTCCATGCATGGTAAATAGGGTTAATGATCGGAACTAACCCAAGGCCTACATGTTGAGTGGTTTGATGTCTTTCTCGATAGTCCTTATAAAAGTAGTAAGCTTTTTCTAGTATATTCCTTTAATTTTATTTGTTTATAGGTGGTGATTGTAGACCTCGTTTTGCTAGTATTATGTTTGTAGTTACAGGTATTACCTTAATGATGTTATTTGATGGTGTAGAAGTGGGGAAGCATGAAGCGAAGCGGGAAGAATTTTGGGTGCAGAAGGGTAAGCGTCTCTTTCAAAATGTAAACATGTGTGTAGGGAGGAAGCAGGAGCAGGAGTCGAAAGCGAGAGTGACATCTGGTTAGAAGGATCCTGCAACTAAGGTTGGGTGCTTGATTTTGTTATAAGTTTCTAGTTAGAGGTGTTAACCCAACCCTACCAACCTAAATTGTGTTAAAGTTGAGTATTCAATGCTTTGAGTTGAGGTTGGGTCAGGTCTAGGGTTGGATTTGGCCTTTAGGGGCTGACTCCTCTTGAGGTTGGGTTGAACCTCAACCTAGCCCAACTCGCTCGAGTTGCACCCCTAGTGGAGAATAGTCTCGAAGGTTAGTAGAGAATTCCTAGCCACCGGATGATCACCACATGGTGCAATCCTACCCAACCATGTAAAGTAACTAGAATTTTCCTAGGTCTATAAGGGGAGGAGTCCTCGTTTGTAAGTTGTAACCAACCTTAGAAACCTCATATAGTTGTAAACATTCCTAGTTTACTTCTTCAAGCCTCTCTTGTGGGCTCTCTCTCCTCTTCGAAGTAGCTTGGCTACACTTGGGTGGTAGGTTGATCATCCACAACGAGATTGTAAATATGAGTGCTGCACAGTCTACGCTTGGGAAGCACTTAGTTCATGACAATATGCTAAAGTAGAGGTCCCAAGTCCCGTTAACCCTGAAAACTGCTCTTAGAAGAATCCATTTCCCTGAGACTATCACCATTACAGGAATAATAAATGTCAACATAAACAAGATGACCTGGTGAAGAGATGCCTCAGCAAAAATGATCATGTCATTGATTAAACTGCAAAAAAGGCAGTCCAAGATCCCCCACAAAGAGCAAAACCACAATACCTTAGATGCAGTCCAATGCAAAAGATCATCATATGCCAAAATAATTATCAGGATCTAACCTAGCATATTGGAATCCAGAAAAGATCCTAATACTTATGAAGAGCTATGAGTTCTACAAAAAATGAGATTACTAGGTTAAACAGTTGATCTTGCTGGAGACCACTTGGACTTATTACACATTCACACTTCTGCCAGCAACCTGATTGAGATTTATGTAATCAACAGAAAAAACAATTTACGACAACACAAAGATACACATGGGGAAGCTACATAACAAAAGAAGAAACTGAAAGTAACTTCAAACCCAAATCCAAAGAAGTATCTTTTTTAACTGTGTTTTTTAGGTGAAATTTTATTGCAAAAAGAGAGGAAAGGAACAAACTAGAACAGAAAAGGAAAAGCAACAGAAAAACAGAACAAAAACAAAACAGGAAAAACCAGAAAACCCCCTAAAAATATACAAAATCTGTCCCCTGACAGAAGGAACCCAGGAACAACCAAAGACACTACAGAGCCCAGTCCCGAAACATGACAAGGACCGGAGAGAAAACGCAACGGAGAGATTCCTGAAACAGTGGTTCTTTCTTTTCGACCAAATTCCTGAAACAGCGGTCCTCCACTTTCTTTTTCCCAATGCTCCTCTTGGCTCTGCATGCCAACTGCAAAGAAGATCCTCCATAGAGGAGGGCATAACCCAAGCAAACCCGGAAAGTCTAAAAATGCTCCACCGGATATCAGACGAGAAAGGACAGTGGATGAAAAGGTGATCCATAGTTTCTTCAGACTAGTAACACGGAAGACAAATGTTGGGGATGCACGTTCCTCATTTTTGTCGATCATTAGGACTCTCTTTCTTCCCACCAACCATCCGAAACCTGCCAGTTTGGGGAGAACTCTTACTCCATAGTTCTGGAGAGGAGCAGTAAGGGTGATGCAGGATAACAAACCACTTGCTCTAAAAGCTCGAACTGATAGAGCATGGTGAATCAATCCCCTTATCTCATAGCCCAGGCCCCACATCCCATTGGTTAGGTCCTCGCCCGAACCCCCTCGTGGGCCCCACATCACATGGGTTTCGCTTCACATGAGCCACCCACCTCATACGGGTGGGTCCCACCTCACACGGGCCGCCCACCCCAAGTGTGCCCCTACATCCCACAGGCCACCCCACTCGAGCCCGGTGTGAAAATGCCCCTGCATTAAAGGGCAAGAAACGAAGCAAAAGAAACCGCTACGAGGGATTTGTAGAAAGATCTAGAGGAGAAGGATCCTGAAGCTTAAAGTCTCCATCGCATCGTGTCTTCTATGTCAAGAGAGGGCTGGAAGATCTACAACCGCGAAAGGAGAAGAGTAAGGTCATCGATCTTAGAATCCAATAAGTTCCCATGAAAAGGGTGAAGCCATATACCTCCCCCTCTCATAGAGATGAAACAATCTTTGACCAGAACATCCTTATTAAAAGAGATGGCAAAAAGAACGGGACATGATTCGGCCAAAGATTGGTTTCGACACCACAAATCGAGCCAGAATTTGATTTTGTGCCCATTTCCAAGAGATAGGAAATTCTCTCGAAGATCAAGAGACAGACCTAGCTATACCTTTCCATATGAAAGAAGATAGGTAGAGAGAAGAAGACTTTGTCCACCAACCTTGAGGGGAAAGCCCATATTTAGCAAAGATAATTTGTTGCCACAAACTCTCTCTTTCATTACTGAATCTCCAAACCCGCTTGCCTAAAGGGCCTCATTGAAGAGGGATAGTGGGGACAATGGATCTCCTTGACGAAGACCACGAGAGGATTTGAAAAATCCAAAAAGGAGATCCATTAATAAGGAAAGAGTATTTAGGGGAAGAAACACAGTTCTAATGCATGCCCTCCATTTCAAACCAAAACCCATTTTTTTGAAGCATGAAGTCAAGGAAGTCTCATTCAATATGGTCATATACTTTCTTCAAATCCAATACTTTCTCCAAATCCAACTAGCACAAAATACATGGTTTCCTGAGATGGGCATAAGAATCCAAACATTCATTAGCTACAAGAACACGGTCCAAAATCTGTCCCCTTCAACAAAAGCAAATTTGAAGGGGGAGATAACCTTGGGGACAATAAGCCTTAATCTTTGTCTGAGAATTTTAGCTAGAAATTTATAACGGCTGCCTATCAAACTAAGAGGACAAAAGTCCTTGGCAGAGATAGCCCCTTCAACTTTAGGGATTAGGGCCAAGAAAGGGCAACCCAGCTTTGTAGCCAAACTATTCCCTTCAAAGAAATCGGAAATGAAGTTGAAGAGATCTTCCTTAATCTGATCCCAGAAAACTTGGAAGAACACTATCAAGAAACCGTCCGGGCCAGGCACTTTATCCCTCTCCAATCCCCAAACCACTTCCTTAGTCTTGTCCAAATCAACTTCTCTTTTGAGAAAGAGTGCATCCACCTTAGAAATGGAGTTAAAGTAAAGGTTATCAATCGAGGGGCGCGAGATACATTATGAGGAAAGAAAATTAGAGAAATAATCCACAAGCACTGAGGAGATGGAAGTTTTGTCGGTGACTACAAAGTTTCCGATTGAGATGGAGGAGATAAGATTAGAACGGTTTATCGAGTTAGCGTAAGAATGGAAAAATTTTGTATTCCGATCACCATCTTTAAGCCAAATAGCCATAGACCTTTGTCACTTTATCTCCTCTTTCAATCTAGAACAATACTCAAAAGATAGATTCAATCTAGAAATCGAGTCAGCCTCGGGGAGCTAGCCCATCTCCTCTTTTATATCAAATTCTTGGATAGCAGCAAGAATAGAGGCCATTTCCAGCTCATGAGGACCGAAAACATCATGGTGCCAAGCTTTCAAGTTGGACTTTTCAGCATCTGGAGTTTTTTATGCAACACAAAACCAGGTCTATCTTCAACAAGGAAGGAGGACCACCAATCAGAAACCAATTCTTTGAAGCCATCCACTTCCAGCCAAGCAAGCTTGAAGCGAAAAGGTTTGGGGCCCCAGTTGATTTCTTTCATCTCAAGAATAATAGGGCAGTGTCTGGGAAGGCCTCTCTGACAGGCAAAGGAGAAATATTGGATCCAACTAGGGGAAACTAGGTATAGTTGAAACTCCCCATGGGAATATCCATGAGGCCATGCATGCCAACCCAATTAGCAAAATCTTTCATAGATTTAGAAATTCTAACGTTATTGAGTTTCTCAAATGGGAACCTAACAACGTTAAAATCTCCTCCCACATCCCACGAGAGATTCCGTTTGAACACAACAGCCGATAACTCAAATAAAAAAGAAGGGCAAAGAGAGGGATTGTTAGGCCCGTAAACCGCTGAAAATATCCACCGGAACCCAAAAGATTCCCCACCCAACTATCTTCCAGGGATCTAGAAGCAAAATACCTCCCGCAAATCTGTTAGAGTTAAGGGCTAACCAGTCCATACCTTTGCTTTTCCAAATGGAGTTAATCAAACCTCTGCTAACCAATTGCAACTTTACTTGAGTCTCCTGAATGATGACCAATTTAGCCTTTGAACAACGACAAATTTTTCTCACCTGACCCACCTTTTTGGGGACAACCCAAACCCTAAACATTCCAAGAGATGATCTTCATTGGGGAGATTTCAAAGACCCTTTCCCCTTCCTCTCTTTATGCGGGATTGATTTTGTACAAGTCGGGGAAGAAATACTCAAGTTAGCTAATTCACTGTTCTTGAGAGGATTCTCTGGGGAACAGTTCCTCAAGAAACCCTCCACAATAACTAGAGTTGTACACGAGCCGAACCGAGTCAAGCTTGGCCCAGCTCGAGTTGGCTTGACCAACAAGCTAACCCGGCTCAAACTCGGCTTGGCTCGGTCCCCGAGCCAAACTAACCAACTCGGTTTCAAGCCTATGAGTTGAGCTCGAGTTTAGGTTTTAGGGTTTGAATACACACACACACACACACACACACACACACACACACACACACACACACAAAATATTTATATTAAGAGAACCCGATCCGAGCCAAATTGATTCAAATCGAATCAAATTCCGAGCCGAGTCGAGTTGAGTTCAGTCTAGCTCAGACTCAGCTCAAAAAATCAGCTCGACTCGGCTACTCGAACCTAGTTTCGAGCCAAGTCGAGTCGAGCTTTTTCGAGTCGAGTCAAGTGAGTTAACCAAGCTAACTCAGTTCGTGTACAGCTCTAATAGTAACTTCTAGACCCCGCTTTGCCACCAACTTGAATAAAGCGATGTATTTGTCATCCAAGTTTCCAAACACTACCCCTAATAATCAACCAACATGTCCTACTGCCTCCATGACCCACCGTTTCATTTTAATAGCCTCACTAAACCTTCCAGGACCTCCAAGGGGATGGAAGAAACGCGATCCTCTCCCAGTTGAATTTGGTGAGAGATATCTCCAAAGGAGGTTCTAAGGGGAGCAACAATGATTGGCTTCTTCTATCAAATCAACTGGAGGGGCAGAAAGGGGGACCTGAATTAGGGCTAACGGGTTCACTAGCAGGAAGTGCTAACATGGACACTCATCGCTAACGATCACAAGAACAAAGGTAGCAGAAGAGACCAAAGATGAAGATGGGGTATGGAAAGATTCAGCAAGGGAAGAAAAAGATTTAGACAAAGAAGAGCTCACAAATTCGAGAGAGGAACACTCCATTCTGCTAGGCTGAGGAGAGGAAATAAGATCCTCGATGGAACCATCCAAGTGACAATCTTCTTCTTCAAAAGAACCATCCTCTAACAAGTAACCTGACGGCAAGATATCTGAATCCTCCAAAGAGCCTTTCAATGCCACATTAGAGGGATTTCCCCATATTTCTTCGTTGCAAACCCCCTCTTTACCTTTGGAAGACTCTGGAGGAAAACTTCAGGATCGTCTTCTGCCAGATCGATAGGAATAGGATCCTCAGCAGACGAAGGAGACGCTCGAATCTTGAAAGGAGTAAGAGATTTTTGTAGAGATCAAGCAGCAACAGGAGGGTGACACGTGAAAGGCGATACAGGTCCCTCTCTGCCCAATGGAGGGTCTTCCCCCATAATTGAGGTGGTAGCCATCGAGAGAAGGCCGTGAACTAGCCTCAAGGGCAAAGGAACAGAGATCGGAGGGGGACACATAATCTCTACATCTGAAGGGAGAGACGTAACACCACCAGAAGTTTGCCACCGTTTCTATTCCGCTGCTCGAGGGCTCTCTCGGCCACCTCACCTCATTAATAGCATTCGAAAAGGGCGACGGAGTTGACATATCACGAGAGACAGTAATGATATTATCGGGATAGGAGACGATATTTTTGAGAACTCCAATGAAGCGAGAAACTCGTGCCTAAGGATGGAAGAGGTCTCGAGAACGAGAGAGGAGGCGAAATTCTGTTTGCTGCGAAATGAAGGCGTCTCCAGATGATGACACGTGCATGTGAGAAACCTCCGTAGGAACGACTGAGATTTAGCACGTGGGATCTGTAGGACTTGTATGAGGAGACAAATTCAGTAGTCCGCAGTCCATTGATAACGGTGGTCCTTCATTCATGGCAGATCGAAGGTGCCTTTGGAAAACGATTTGATTCGAATCACCAGGAGGAAACCTTTCCTTAATAGGGTGAAGATCCCTAAAGACTTTAACAAGGAAGGAATCTTTTCCAACAGCGATCTTGATCTCATATGGAATAACCTAGAGTTTCTTAATCCTGATCAAAATCCTAGCAAAACAGAGCTCTTCCCATCTTTCAATCGCATGATCCACAAGAATAGCCTCGCCCAAATAGGATACCAGCGAAAGGAAAAAAGTCCTCAAACCAGAACTCCAAAGGAATCCCTTGGAAAGCAAATCAGTTATCCTCATAACCAAACACAGACCAATCAGACTATTTCCTAATACCAGCAATAGGACCCATACCGTTATGATAAGCGATAAAAAGAATCTTGTTAAGATCAAAATAAGGACGAAGGGAAACCTAGACATCAAACTCGGTTAGGAAATGTAGTAGGAAGTCCCCTTCCTGAAGCCCACAAAAGAACTGGAACCAAAGGAAAAGGTCGTATAAGGAAAATCTGGAGCGAAGAGAGACAACCAACGATCATTGTAAGTTCAATTTGGCCTTAACCAAGACAAATTCAGGGACGGAAACAAAAGACTTTTCCCCCACAAATTCCTTAGAGATACAAGAAGTGGTAAACACAACCGGCGATAAGGTCGGATTGGGGGGAAAAGGGGTGAAAGGGGCTTCTTCTAAATGAGGTGGCTGAAGAGGAGAGGGAGGCGGTCCGGAAGGGAGAGGAGGCAAATCTGAGGTAGAGTTAGCCGTATCAAATTGTTGACCCTGAAAAACATCTTTGAAGGATCTTAGTTCAACTGGGAGAGGAATCAAACCATAAGAAGGAAGAGGGGATGAAAGAGGAGGTGTTGGGGCAAAACGGACCCTTTAACCCGATCTGGGGGGGCGAGGCAAGAGTGGGGCATTGTTGATCTCCTTATTTACTCTCTCTGGGCCGAAATGGGCAACATTAACCTTAACCTCCTTTCCGTAAAAGAACTACCCCTTCATCTCTTTAACTGCAATCTTCACTTCTTCATTGCTATTCAAACGGACAAAGGTGAATCCTCTAATGATAGAGAAACACGCTCCTTCGGAATGACAACGTCCCTTACTTGACCAAACTTCCCAAACACCCTTTTAAAATGGAGATCCATCCAATCTTCAGGGAAATTAGAAACGTAAGGAATAAGGAATTCTTTGAGAGGGTTGAAACTGATCTTCCGAGGTTTAGAATATTTCCTAGCATTAACCTTTATCCAACCGTTGTCGTCTTCAAGCCTATCTGATTCATTGAAAAGTAACAGGTCCTTTGGAGGAAGAAGATGTCATGCTTTTCCTCTGCATTCCTCTGAAGGCAATAAAGGAGGGGATGAAGTTCTCAAGTGGAGAGAGTTAGCCCGTTCTCTGTTGTTTCGAATGGTCTTGTAGTCTCTAATGAAATCACCATCGAGATCAGAACTTCGGTCCCCACGCAAAGAGGAGCTTCGAGGCACAGTTGAGGAGCTACGAGCAAGACCCGTACTGCAAGCAAGGCCTTGAAGATCTTGCAGAAGATTTGGAGGGATTCCTGCCCCAAGAAGGGGAGGGAGAACAACGATGGTTTCGAGGAGAAATCGACTGATTAGGGGAAGTGAAGCATCTGGACGGAGATGAGGAGCATCGAAAGCGTTGTTGAGAGGAGCGTCGGGATTGTGTGGAGGAAGGTCGGGAGCTTCGAGATGGGGAACGTCAGGATCAAGAGCGTTGGGAACGGGAATGAGGTTTTCCCATTGAGAATTGGTTTTTCTAACTGTAACAAAGATTTTATTAAACACTATACAAAGGATGACAAGGCATCATTCAACATACATGGGGTAATACCAAGTGTTTTAAATAGCGAATAGCATGCAGCATATCGTTCACCCCTCTAAAGCACGAGGCATAAGCTACATAATGTGCAGCATAAGATACACGCTACTTCTAGATTTTTAATTAACTTTATGATATTTTGACCAAATTAGTTGATTAATAATGAAATTAATGACATTTGGTGCAACCAAGTGCAACCTAAAATAATAGAAAGAAATAGGCAAAGAATAAGTATAAAGATAAAGAAAGAGCAACCTAATTGATTCAATACTATTACTTATATCATTTTACTAAAATCATTGAAAAGATTAATTATTTTTTTATTAAAAAATGACAAATTCAACAAATGTTGAAAACATTAATCTATTTTTATGTTTTAGTAAAAAAGAAAAAAAAAAAAAAAAAAAAAAAAAAGGTAACTTATACTGTGAGCTACATTGCTTGTAATATAGGCTATGCAGCGTGAAGAGTATGCAAAATTTGCATGTAGTGTAGACCACGTGACTTGAGCTATTTTCATGAGCTACATGGCACTAAGGCTAAGCTATGTTATGCAGCGTAAGCTACAAACTACATAGCAAAGCTATATAAAACATTGGGTAATACACCACCCACAATCGGTCCCCTAGAAAAAAGCCTATCAACAACAAAGGCCCTAGACACGTAAGCCCGATTAATTACTAGGGTTTGGCATTAAAGAAAACCACATCGGAATGGTACCAACAAAAAGTATCAATTATCAGTAACCCGAAGCACCACATACCATCAGTGTCAAAGCTCTATATTTTTAAAAATTCAAGCAATGTGCTTGTCCATGTGGACTTTAAATGCTCCGTTTACTTTTTGTTAGTAAATTTCCCAGAATAAATATTCAGAGAACAGAAAAAGTTCCAAGTGCAAAACATGTTGGGAAATTATATTTCAACTGTTAGTAAAGAAATGTACAAGTACTATAGACAACTAAGTGTGACCAACTCATCCCTGTATGGTTGGAAATTTCAACTTTAGGGGGTTGAAATAATAATTACCGAAATGTTAGGCATATAGACATTCATATCAGAATGACACAAAGTCAAAACAAAAGAAAAATGGCATTATTAAGTGTAGCTGAATGGGTTTTCAAATTTCACGGCCATCTTGTGTATCTACTTTGAATGGACTCATTTTTATGCCCCATCAATTCGGTCAGAATAAAGAGAGAAACTAGAAATGTTCAACACAATTTCCTAATTTATACAGGAGCTGGTTCATAGAATCAAAATATCATGTCGAGCTTATGGAAATAGGCAGTGCCATGAGGTAGTCCAGCCATATCATAAGCACTGTGTAATTTTAATGAAGGTAATAGAAACTAGTGTTTAGAAGCATACACTGGAGGGTTGAACTTCAGCAGAATTTACAGCAGGTGCCCGTAAAGATTCACCATTTTCAGCAGAATCTGCTGCAGTATCAGGAGGAACTGCAGAAGCAAACTCTGTCTCCATTTTATCTGAATCAGAATGCACAGTAGCCCTTGTATCATCTGTCTCGTCTTCCATCACCTGAAACAGTTGAATAATTGCAATCAGAGTTAGATATATGATGAATTGGCAATGACAAGGCACTACTAAATTGCCTCGTGACGACACACATTTCAGACGCTCCTGAACACAACTCATATACAACAGTACTTTTTTATGTTTATTATCTTTTGTCTTTTCAGAACCTCTTTACCAAAAAAATTATTTTTAGGTTTATAGCCAAATTATTAATTTCTGGGTTCTTTTGCAAGAAAACTACAACATGCTACTAAAAGTATAATATATTGTTAATTAATTATTTGAATGCAATATTTGTATTTGAAAGGCAATATTTGTACAGACATTAAGCATATTGACTTTTAAAAGCGACCATGTCCAACACCGACACACTTCCAAGTACAAATTGACTTGCGCTTGAACATTTTACTGAAGCATAATAATAAAGATTCATGCTTGCTGGACTGGTCAGGAAGATTGATACTTACTGAAGCTGACTCTACAATAATAATCCCATGCAGGTTCAACTGGACTCTAACTTTAACTTTAGGTCTTTCACTATGGGGAGCAGGAAAAGGTCCAATCTGCAAAGACAATGAAAAAACTATTTAGAAGTGGTTCTAAATAGGGATTGTTGAGAAGATATCACCGGCTGCAAAATGAAATACAAAGTTAATAGACCCAAGGTACATTTTATAATTAGAAAAGAACTCAATAGAAATCATAAAAACAAGTTTTGTATCTCAGAAGTAGAACACTACGAACATACAGGACATTAATAATAACAAATAAATTATAAAGCTCGTGTCCACTCGAACTATAGTGCTTTCGACATCTCCCCTTTTCAAGGGTCTTCACTTTTTATGATGATGGTGAAAAATGGTCCTATATCAAAAACAGATGCTTACCTGCTCCTACAGCCAAATCTGTTGTTGCTTCCTTCCATGATTTGTGCAACTATAGTCAAAAGTAGCCAACAATGTAGAATATTATTCAATACATTATAGGATTGAACGTTCTTTGTGCGTTCCTTGCATCCCATCTCATGCATCTGCAGTGCATTTTAGGTTCATGCATCTGCAGTGCATTTTAGGTGAGCAAAGCAGGAGTCATTAAGGTGTGTGCTCATGTCTTTGGATCATGAGGGGAATAAGATTACCCGTCGAGTTTTAATTTGTAGAAATTATAATTTGTAGCTGCTCCACTAAGGTGTCATTTGGTCAAACTTAATTTTGGGACTTATGATGTAGGGGCATCTTGGTGTGACTCCAAGGATGCACCATATCTCCACCACACTAGGGGTGGGGTGGCCCATGAGGTGGGGCATGTGAGATGCAAGATGGCCACGAGGTGGGACCGTGCGATTCGGGGACACGTGCGATGCGAGGGTTGCCCACGGGGAGGACTCGCCTAAGTTTGCCTGGGAGAGCCAGAATATAGGGATATATCAGTACTCCCCTAACAGCCTGAAGCTTTTGGTGTGTTAGCCGATTGTTCACTATCAAAGTGATATCAGAGCGGGAGCCCAGGGATCAAGTCTCATCACCAGTGTGGGTGGATGATGTGGGGGCATCTTAGTGTGACTCCAAGGATGCATCGTATCTCCACACTAGGGGTGGGGCGGCCCACGAGGTGGGGCCTGGAGATGCAGGATGGCCACGAGGTAGGACCCATTGTGGAACTGTGTGATTCGGGGACCCGTGCAACGCGGGGGTTGCCCACGGGGAGGACTCGCCTGGGTTTGCCTAGGAGAGCCAGAAGGGATAAATTGGTACTCCCCCAACATCTCTGGAGCTTTTGGAGTGTTGGCCGGTTGGCCACTATCAACTTATCATTAAAATTTGTCACTTTCAATGATTTTGGGAATTCGGACCATTTAGTATAGATAAAAGATTAAGCTCTTAATGTTAAACAGATAAAAGATTAAGCACTTAATGTTACAAATCACTTAAAATAAGTGATTTTTTTCAACGATCAGCCCTTCACTTATCACTTATCGTTAAAATGCAATAAGTGATTTTCCTTTAAAAAATTTTATGATTGTTAATGAAAATATCCTTACCAACATTTTGAAAAGACAATATTACCCTTCAGGCTTTGAAAACATATTAGGTGCTTATGTGGGAAAGTTTTGTGGTCCCCACCATGATGTATGTGTTATATCCATACTGTTCGTCCCTTTTGCTAGATAATTTTAGCGCATGAGCCAAAAAATGAGGGAGATCCAAAGCTCAAGTGGACCACACCAAAAAGCAATTGGAACAATGACTCCCATCGTTGAAACCTTCTTAGGGCCCACCGTGATGTTTATTTGTCATCCAACCAGTTCATAAGGTCACACAAACCTGTATGAAGGGAAAACACAAATATCAACTTGATCCAAAACTTTTGCAGCCCCTAGGAAGTTTTCAATGGTAGGCATTGTTAGGCGTTCAATCCCCACTATTTTCTATGGTGTGGTCCACTTGAAGCTTTGGATCTGCCTCATCTTTGGGTTCATGCCCTAAAATGATATGACAAAATGGATGGACGGTGTGGATATAATACATACATCATAGCGAGGCCCACAGAACTTTCCCACGTCAACACAGTACTATCCTAGGTGTCATGTTCTACACTATGCAAGTACCCATGGAGCAGATTGTGTGTTACCGGGTAACACATTAGTGGGTGTTGCCTTAGCCGTCGAGCCCACCTCAATGTATGTGTTGTATAATCCAAGTCGTTCGTTGGTTTTTCTAGATCATTTTAGGGCATGGTCCCAAATTTGAAGCAAACCCAAATCTCGGGTGGACCACACCACAGGAAAACTGTGGTGATTGAACGCCCACGTTTAAAAACTTCCTAGGGCCCATTGTAATGTTTATTTGCCATCCAACCTATTGATTAGGATTACGTCACACAGACCTGGATGAAAGTAAAACACAAATATCAACTTCATCCAAAACTTGTCAAGAAGTTTTTAATGGTGGGCGTTCAATCACCACTGTTTTCATGTGGTATGGTCCACCTGAGATTTGAATTTGCCTCATTTTTGGGCTTATGCCCTAAAATAAGTGGGCAAAATGGTGGGACGACGTGGATTTCATGTGGACATCAAGGTGGGCCACCTTTTTTTATGGCCCAGGATCCTGTTCAATACTAACGCAAATGATCTAATCCATTTCATGGATTACCATGCAAAACCGCACCGATCGGATGATCCAATCCATCCATTATTTGGCCTTATTTTCTATGGTCATTCCATTTCTACGCCATCGATGGGATGGTTATGATTGCCTTAGAAAGTGATTCTTTAATATCATAAACCATACACGATAAGCCCTAACAAATAGATGGATCAAATTGTTGTTTACGCCTATTTTTTTAAGCAACATGGACCGTCTAATGTTAAAGACCATTAATCAAACCGTTAATATTTGTCAGATATGGTGGCTCATGAAATGCGTGTTAGATCTAATGAACGTCTAGATCAAGGCATTGGGTTGTCTCAATGGGCAACTGAATTGCAAATCTAGCAATTATGTTTATAGATTCAAATTGGGCCTAGAGAAAAGTCGATACCTACGTATTGTGGATGTAGGTAATTGTTGTATGCATGTTCAGACCATCCAAGTTGTGGGTCCGTTGTAAATGGATCATAGCCTTAAAATCAAAGTCATTTAGAGATCTAACAATTTAATTCGTGGCTGTCAAATGGGTGGCTAAAACGAAATTGGTTAGGGTACAATATCAATGGGCCAATTCAAATGGATTAAAATCATCCAATCAGTATGATTTTTGAGTTATTTCTCCATCTAAAATGGAGTCCATCAATGGTGTGGTATGTCTCACCAATGTGCTTTGACTGCGGAACTAATGGGCATACATGTCGAAACTGAAAATATGAACATATGGTGCATATTCTTGGGACGAGTATCATCGACTTGCCTCCTTAATCAATTCATGTTATGGTACGTGGCAAACATAAAACGTTCAAACCATTCATCTACTTGGCTTTATTTGGTAGGAAAAGTTTTAAATTTTTATTAGAATGGGCACAAGCATGCCAAATTTGGAGGCATGGCAATAACAGGCATCATCTTATACTCTACAAAAGATAGAAATTGGGACAATATGGGCAAATATGACAAATTGCCAATTTTCATACATTCGTAGTTTCTGTTTACCAAACAAGTTTTGTGAAAAAAAAAAATGCTTATAGTCAGATATCAAGACTTTTCCCAGACAAATTACCAAACAGATTTTTCATTACTCGTAAGTACTAAAACTCAGAACTTCACGTTTTCAGCAATTAATTTTCAAACCTTATTTTCAGTTTACCAAACAGCACCTAAGACTATGAAAAAACTCAAGAGATTTATGATACAGGACAATTAACCACTTGCTCTAAAAGCTCGAACTGTTAGAGCATGGCGAATCAATCCCTTTGTCTCATAGCGCAGGCCCCACATCTCATGGGTTAGGACCTCGGCCGAACCCCCCTCGTGGGCCCCAAATCACATGGGTACTGCCTCACAAGAGCCACCTGCCTCACACGGATGGGGCCCGCCTCACACGAGCCACCCACCTCACACTGGCCGCCCACCCCGAGTGTGCCCCTGCATCCCACGGGCAACCCAACTCTAGCCTGATGTGAAAATGCCCCTGCATTAATCACCCCCAGTGAGAATTCTCGAACACGAGACCTCCCGCTCTGATACCAATTTAATGCAAGACAATTAACCACTTGCTCTAAAAGCTCACACTGATAGAGCATGGTGAATCAATCCTTTTATCTCATGGCCCAAGCCCCACATCTCATTGGTTAGGACCTCGGCCAAACCCCCCTCGTGGGCCCCAAATCACATGGGTACCGCCTCATACAAGCCACCCGCCTCACATGAGCCGCCCACCCCATGTGTGCCCCTGCATCCCACAGGCAACCCCACTCGAGCCCGGTGTGAAAATGCCCCTGCATTACTTTGGTTATCGATGACTGCAAAAACTGGTATGGAAAAGGTTACATTAAGCTAATGGAACTAGTCCCCTACTTAGAGAGGTTTTTTGGCTAAGGTTTAGCCTCTCCACCAACATGGATGAACAAAATGCTTAAAACACGAGCTAACTAAATTGATCTTTTGCCCAAGGAATGATATTTCTAGAGTCTGTTTCGGTGATAAATCTTCCAGAGAAAGAGTTAGACACACATCTCAATCACTCTCTAAGTGCCTTAGCCTCTGCTTTTATGGAATCACTCCACCGAGTTGACCCCAAAAACCAACTTTTTGTGTCCCTTCTTGTCATGAGCAATAATCCAGATTACCAAACAAGGAACCTTCAAATTTCAATTCCAACATCACCTCAATCTTGGACTTCATCTTTCCATAGTTAATGATACTTCCTGAATCCTTAGTTAAGTCGAAAGCCGACATATCCAAAATTGCTCTCAATGTTTTCTGTCAACCTTTCCAGTAAACCAACCATATCATTAGGGATATAATTACTCCCCTCTTTCCACATGTCCATAATATAGTGAAAGGAAGCATTGACCAAAAATACTCCCTCTAAATGGACTCACATGCCCCATTCCAGACTCTTCAACACCTCTCCAATGTCCTTTTGGAATACCCATGAAACCAACCAAAAATCAGAGAAGTAACCCCCAATTCCATGAGGCGCCTGACAGTGGATTAAAAAATATGGTTCACCATCTCCTCCTCATTGGTACACAAAGCAGATCTTAGGAACTCTATGTTACCACCATTGCAAATGACAATGATCTAACATATGAATGAATATGCAACATCCTCTCATATCAGCCATGTCGCCATTTGAAAAAAAAATAATAATAACAGCATTTAGCAAACATGGCCCACCTATCGTCCAACTATATTAAGAGATGCATGGGCCAAGTTAAAATTTGTGAAATAATGTATAGGTTTGATTATAAAATCAGTGAAAGTGTGAGAATTTACTGCTAACGCACTAGTGACATGATTAATTTCCTTAATAGACTGCATTGCAATAATAATATAATAATAAGTATTTGAAATAACAACAAGAACACAATCTCCCAAAAGAATCAGGAGTTCAGATAAATCAAACTGCAAACCTTAAAAGTATTTGTAGCAAAGAAGAATACAAAAGCCAGCATACCGTGAAACAGCTAATCTTTGGAGATACCCCGGGAGACAATTCACTTGGATCACCATAAAATGCTTCCAGTCGGAACATCTCAGTTCGGTGAAACATTAGAATTTTAGTACTGGGAATGGGTTGGCCTTTTGGGAACAATATGCTATTTGACAGTGTGCAAATTGGACCTTCATCTGATGAAAATCCTATGGAGAAAGGAAGTGAATCTTGGACCTGCAAAGGACAAGATATCATAAAACAGATGCTCTCAACAAAACATATTAGATGGTAACAAAAAGAATAAGCTCAACAAAATAAAATCACAAATCAAAATATAATAGATGGTAACATAAAGGTCAAAATAAAATCACAAAACAGCAAAGTCAAAACAAAGTGAAGTCTCACGCTTAGAAATTTGAAAAGTGTACAATTATGAGCCAAGTTACACAAAAATCAGGCCTGAAGGCATGTGAAGTTGATAACCAAACAGGAAACAACAATGTGAAGTTTAACTCTATCACTCACCACTCAGGTTTAATTGCTTAATATTTCAAAGACACAAAAAGATTTCTTCTCTTGTCCTTGCAACTGACTTTTGAAATGAAGTTCTAACTGTTTCAATCAATCGACCATGGGCCCCACTTTTACAAACTAAAAAACCAAACATATTGTACAAACCCTCAGCCCAAGCTTTGTATGATACCTCCTACTAACAAGCACACCCATGCATGTGATGTGCGCAATTGCCACATGTTAGGCGCGGAAGCAACCTTAGAATGAATCAAACACACAACAAAGAAACAAAAAATTCGAGCAATCACAAAGAACACAGGGATTTTACGTGGAACAACCCTTGCGAGAAAAAACCACGGCACCAAGTGACAAACAATCCACTATGAATCAAAAGATACAAGAGATGGACAACTTACAGATTTGAAACCCTCATCTTTTCAGACAAATTCCCCCGTCAAAACCCTAGCTCTCTCTCTAGCACTGATTCTCCCTAATCACGTATTAACAAGGGTATATATAACCCTCATACAGAATTAGAAACAAAACCGCCCACTTACGCAAAACCGACACGAACCATCGATTGAACCATTGATCAATCGACTCTAATCGATGATCTTCGATCGATTGACACGAGAACACCAATCGAACATGCCCAAAAGTGTCCAAAGAGCAAATTGATTAATTTGGGATTTTCTCAATCGATCGACAGTTGTTGTCGATTGATCAAAAACTCTGTATCTTCATCAGATTGAAGGCACTCAATTAACAATCTCCACTATGGCTTCAATCTTGCATCTTCACTATTCCAAGCTGCTATCACTATTTCTAAATTTCTTCCTAGCTCCATCATCGCTTCAAATGCACACTCTGTCTTCATTCATCATTCGTCAAGCTTAGAGAAGTAGAGCAAAACCTAAACTTCTCTACAGGAACCACTTTCGTAAGCATGTCCACCAGATTTTCACTGGTGTGAATATTCTCAACAGTAACACCGCCTTCCTCTAGCATCTGTCAGATAAAGTGATGACGCAATTCAATGCATTTGGCCTCATCCAATTCCTCACATCTGTCAGAGTACGCTCCACCCCATCAAACATTCTTATACGAACCAATCTAATTTCAATCATCTTACAGGCATGATCGTTGCCCCATAAGAACCAGGCCACCATCATACTCGATGTATGTGGCAAACCAACTCCAATGAGGTCACATGTGATACGATGCCCCAATGTCCAAAATCTATTCATCATACAAGTGTCCGACCTTGGACACAGACAATACGTCACAGCCACTCATTCCTACATCAGATTCTGCTGAATTGGCCTTCTTCGGCGAATCATCTGATTTCTCATTTTTCTGGTTTTTGAGATTTATGCGGTCCTTCATATGTCATGTCCTGCCACAATTCTAACACTTCAACTTCCCTTTGCCCTTTGACTTGGACATCGATCACAACTTACCCTTCACTTGTTCAAACGATCTCCCCCTTACAACTAGTGTCCCTGCAGAAGTACATTCTCCACCATTATTTCTTCTTTGTTGCTTCGACTGAAGGGCAGAGATAATGGTATCAAGGTCCAAGGTATCCCTATCATGGCACAAAGTATCCACCAGATTCTCATAAGAATCTGGAAGGTACGTCAACAACATTAGTGTTTTGTTTTCTTTATCGATCTTCACCTCCACACTTGCCAATTTGCAAACTAGTTTGTTAAAGATGTTGATGTGTTCAGAGAGATCCGACCCTTCTGTCATCTTCAGAGTGTACAGCTGCCTCTTCGGATATAGGCGATTGGAGAGCAACTTCGTCACGTAAATGCTATCTAACCTCACCCATAGGCCCGCGGTAGTCGTCTCATTGATGACATTATAGAGGACTTCATCAGCCAAGCACAATTGAATTACACTAATCGCCTTCTGATTAAGTTCATCCCAATCCTCTTCTTTCATCGATTCGAGACGTTTCGCTTTACTAAATAGTGCATGCGACATCCCTTACTGAATTAGGAAGGCTTTCATCTTCAACCTCCATAATTCGAAGTTGTTTTTACCTGTAAACTTCTCTGTCTCGAACTTCACATTCGATCCATTTGATCCCATGTCTTAGATTCAATCTAAACAACCCAACATAAAATCTACTCTCTAATACCACTAGTTGTGTGCAGCCGCCACACGTTAGGCGCGGAAGCAACCTTAGAATGAATCAAACGCGCAATAGAGAAACGAAAAATTCGAGCAAACACAGATTTTACGTGGAAAACCCCTTGCAGGAAAAAATCACCGCACCAAGCGACAATCAATCCACTATGAATCAGAAAGATACAAGAGATGGACAACTTACAGATTTGAAACCCTCATCTTTTCAGATGAATTCCCTCTTCAAAACCCTAGCTCTCTCTAGCACAATGTGATTCTCTCTAATTTCGTATTAGCAAGGCCATATATAACATAATATAGAATTAGAAACAAAACCGCGCACTTAACGCAAAACCAACGTGAACCGTTAATTGAACCATCAATCGATCGACTCTAATCGATAATCTTTGATCGATCGACGATCTTTGATCGATCGACACCACATGTTCGATTCAATCAAACATGCCCAAAAGTGTCTAAAGAGCAAACTGATTAATTCAAGATTTTCTCGATCAATCAACAGTTATTGTCAATTGATCGAAAACTTTGTATCTACATCAAATTGAAGGCACTCAATCAACAGCGCACACACATATACACAGAGTCTTCACAGGTAACAAACCCAACACGAGCATAGGATGAGTTCTTTTGTTTTTCTTTCCCCTTAAGGATGACTAGAAATAAAAAATTAAAAATTAAAACAAAAAAACAAGAATAAGGCAGAACGGGAGGCTAACCTGAAACCACAAGACTAGCACGAACAAAGCAAAGGATAAGGCTTGCATAAATGAGAATGTTGAGATGGATGTATGGGTAGGCATGATAGTACGCTGGACCAGCTCGTGTTCAAGCCACTTTTGGACTGCAGTCGGGATGAGGTTAAAAGCCCGCAAGTTGGGCTCGAGCATGAGTTTTGAGGCCCAATTGCTATTCAAAGGAACCTAGATTTGGCTATGCACAAAGGCATGACATGACAAATCCCATGCAACCCAACTTAAAAAGTATTGAAATAGGTATTTGGGCAGCAAGCAGGCCCAGGCTTGGTCTAGATGTTTATCTAGTTCGCCTGCCCAAGCCTGGGCCCAGGTATCTAACTCATGAGTCGTGCTTGGGCAAGCCTTCTCCCAGCCCAGCTGGGCCTATTTACGCCCTTATGTGTAGGAATCAATAGTTAGATATTTTACATCTAAGTTGAATATTTCGTTTAATGTTGTATGTAAAGAAGCTAACAATGTAACTGTTTCCTTGGCCTTAAAAGGTTCAAATAGCCCATCTATGTACTGTCAAGCTTAGGCTCTCTTTTAATATATCTCTGTTATTTGCTCCAAAAAAAAAAAGAAAGAAAAAAAGAATGAGGTCATCTGAAATAGCCTAGGAGTCATACAACAAGAGAGACAGAGATAGAGACCAAGTTGAGATGGTACAGTCATGTGCAAATTGCAATGAGGACTGGAGATGGCTACAAGGAGGGGAATATCGATTAGAGTTGAAGAGCCCTGAAATGAGGATGGGGAGAAGAAACTTGGATAATGACCGATAAGGAAAATCAAGGCTTGTTCACCAACCAATAATAGGGCCATATGTAGGAATCCTTTGCTAAAGAGGATTTGTAAAGTCAACCCCAAATAACTGGGACAAGGCTATTATGGCGATGACAACGATGATGATGAACAGATGATGTCGTCAAGGGCTAAATACTGACAACTTGACCTGCATTTTTATATGTATAATGCCGATTAAGGTTGGATTTGGCTCATGGCTGTTTCAAAAGCAAAGAAAATAATTGGAGACCTATGTTTTGCTACTGCCGTTCCAGGATCTGTGAAACAGGGCTCTTTGGTGTTGGTTTAGAAAGAATAGCTCTTTTTTATCCACATGAATGTCATTTCATGATTTCTGGAAACTCTGACACGAGAAATCCCAAAGGTCATGAATTATTTCTCTCATGTGTCATGTCCCAAAACGGAGCCTAAAATGGAAGTGTTATTTTAGGACATACCCATTTTGATCAAAGACCGAAACCATGCAAAATTTGAGAAACACTAGAGATAATGTAGAACAGTAGAATGTAAGAGGACAACTTATAAGACGAGCACCAAATCAAAGTCAGAATCACATAGCCAAACTATTTTAAAAACCCAACTGTATTTTCATGTAGGTACGAATTGAAAGGCATGAATCAAAAGACTTAGGGCATGATTGTAAAGTCTGGCAAATATTAGCAGCCCTTGCATCCATCCCTTAAAATGAGACTGCGATGATAACAGATCCAACCTGTTACCATACAATTCTCATTGTGGGACGAATTGAAAACCCAACTGTATTTTCATGTAGGTACGAATTGAAAGGCATGAATCAAAAGACTTAGGGCATGATTGTAAAGTCTGGCAAATATTAGCAGCCCTTGCATCCATCCCTTAAAATGAGACTGCGATGATAACAGATCCAACCTGTTACCATACAATTCTCATTGTGGGACGGCTTTGTTGATGGAAGCATTCAGCAGTTCTTGCCATCCGCATTTTTTGCAGGATGTGCCAAAAAGGCTCGGCCTTTGCAAAATGCACCACTCAGGGCCTCATCCCATCTCATTTCAATCTGGGTTACATCCAAACAGACACTTAGTAACTAAATCAAAACCCAGACCTCATAATCTCTGACCCTGAATAGCGGGCTAAGCATCGCACATTGAAGAGCACATCCATGAGCCACGCACTCGCTCGCATTCACAGTCCGGCCTGGCTCTCTATTGAACAAACTTGACACCATCCTTGCAATTGCCGGTATCCGTGATCCAGACCCCACAAGCTCTACCGAATGGATCTTTTCCACACTTAAACCCGCATCAGCCAAAGCCTTTTTACATGGCCCACTGATCCTCTCCAACAGACTCAACGACAGCTTCTCAAACCCTCCCTCTTAATAAGACCCTTCACATCTTTCTCATCCATCAAGCACTCAATATTTATCGGCGCTTCAGCATTCGCACTCAGAACTTTCTTCAGCTTCTCACATGCAGCCCGCAGCCTGATAGAGGCCCGCGCATTCTGGAGAACATCGATCGCATACTTCTCCTTGAACTCCGCAGCAAAATGATGGAACAGGACCTCATCAAAATCCCTCCCGCCCAAGCTCGGGTCGAAAGCGTGGGAAACGATCTTCATCTGGCCCACTTCAAATGCCACAACCGACACCTGTGTATCACAATGCCCAATGTCAACAAAGGCAACGTAAGTGGGTCCCGCAGTACCAAAATCCGACCTGTAGATCCCATAACCAAGCGCGATCGCGGTTGAATCATGCAACAGACGCAGCGGTTTCAATCCCGCAATCACAGCGGCACTCAAGTAGGCCCGTCGCTGCCCGTCCGTGAAGTAGGAAGGAATCCCGATAACGCAATCTGTCACCGGCACCTCCAAACTCTTCTCCGCCACCTGCTTCAAATGCGACAACAGCATAGCCAGAATCTGGACCGGTGTGAACACATGGGTCCCACCCATGTACTGCACATGCACAAGAACCCCTCCATCCGGGCCTTCCGAAGTCGCAAAAGGGAGCCTCCGCAGCTCATCCTGAACACTCGGCTCGCGATAATTCAACCCGATCAGCCTCTTGATCTGAGAGATGGTCGACTTAGGGTTCATCATCAACGAGGCCGCACCGGTGGCCCCCACGAAGCGCTGCTTCTCGCCGAATGAAACCACCGCCGGCGTCTCACGGTTCGACTCCTCGTTCAGGAGGACATCGATACCGCGCTGCCTCGCAGCCGCGACGACGCACCTGTCATTGGCGATGTCGAACCCCACGACACTCATCTTGGACTTTCGTCGAGCATATGGGCTGCGACAATTTTGGGGACAAAATTCAGAGAGAGAGAGAATCCAATATAAATCCCCTGCAATGAAATTTATCGGATTTCGGTGA
>JAJHSJ010000002.1:9697030-10032212 GCA_021015155.1 Magnolia officinalis | reverse complement strand
AAATTTCTGAATTTTAAATCAATTGGCCCTGTTTCTTAAGACAACAAATTTGGGCATTTCAGTTGTCGGATCTCTTCTAAATTCACACCGAAGGTTGGAAATAATTCCCGACCCTTGCCTACAAAATCTGGCCGTTGATCGTGGGACGGTGACTATTGATCTTGAATCGGGCCGCTTTGGCAAAACCCCGCATCCGTTTGGGATCAAACTTTACCCAACCCTTCATCGGGCCATGGGGCACCTATCCCATGAATCAGATGGGTCAGGGGTCCATCAGAGCAGATCCAATAACTTAATACGAGCCCCACTTGGCTATTTGGAGAATTACCCAAAAGTGTTAGGGTTAGCTGAAATAATTTGGACATATAAAAGAGCTGCCCTCTCTCTCAAACCTCATTTCTCAGGAGCTAAGAGAGAGAGACAGAGAGAGAGAGAGAGAGAGAGAGAGAGAGCCCCACCTGGATGTGCATCTGAGCTTGGTGCTCGGATTTTGATGATCTCGACACCCTCACCTCTCCTTTACCGGCAAACTTCGTCGTTTTCCGCCATTGGAAGAGAAATTCCAACCCTTAGGATATTAAACCTCATTTCCTTGAATTTTTGCAACATACATATGAATTTTGCCCGTTCTATGCAATGCAGGGACCCGACACCTCGAGCTTGTGGACCTGATGTCGCTAGAACCATCTAAGCAACCTTCAGCTAAGAATAGGTACAGACCATTACCTTTAGGCCCCGTTTGGACGAGCGGATTCGCCCGTATTAGGAGGGATTGCATGGGATTGCACTGTCAAATCCAGCAGCGGTCGTATGATATCCGGTTTGGGCGGCTATACGAGTCTGGTGGATAGGGTATAGCGCCGAATTTGAGGCGATGAGATGAGGGATTCACAAATCCAGCACTGGTTTTCTCTCTGCAGGCGATATCTTCTCGAGCCCATCCCCGGATCGTCCGCAGTCCATCATACGGACTGCGGATGGGATTGGAGGACATTACTTGCTGGTGGGAGTCATGGCGGGAGGAGGGTTTTACCGCGAAATCCATCTATAAGTTCGGTGCCTTCAGGTTGCGATGGCCATATTCATCTCCCAGTCGGAGCCATCGCGAGCTGACGGACGGTCCAGACGGCTGAGGTAGGTCTTCTTCTTCGCCCCAGGCATGAAACGCCCTGCTCTTCCTGTCGAGTGGCCCTGCATGTTCTGTATTGTTATATTTTTGTGGTTTCTACGAGGCTATGTGGGGGTTTTTCATGCCTGTGATGTACTCCTATTATCACTGGGCCATGGCCCTTCGAGATGCATCTGTGCTGTCTGGGAAGATGCCATGGCTTCCGGTTTTGAATCAAATAGGTCTACGTGTTTGATCTCTGTATCACACATCATATATACTGTCTCTTTTCTTCTCCATATACTTTAATCTTTCTGTAGGCCAGTGGCCGGTTGTGTTTTCTGATATTTCACATTAGAGTTTCGCATATTTAAGGATTTTCTGAATTTGTTCTTACATTCTATGCTATATCAAAAAATTGGGGATTTTGCGTAATCTCAATAAATTTGTGAATCTTGGCCATTTGAGTTTTATGTGTACCGCTGTTCATGATTTCTGTTAACTTCTATCAGTCCTTATTTCAGAAACATGGGTTTGTTACTTATGAAAGATGGCAGGTGGCCATTTGAGTTTTCTGTGTACCGCTGTTCATGATTTCTGTTAACTTCAATTAGGCCTTATTTCTCTGATCATTTGTTTTCATTCAACATCTGCTCTCATGCCATCTTTCATATATTTTGTCATTCTGTTTTGATTCAACGTCTGTTCTACTGTATGTTCTGTATTGATGTGCAAAGATTGTTCACGATTTTCTGCTTATTGGATGCCCTGGCAATCTCATCTTACCCAATGTTTGGGTTCTCTGACTATCTTTGATTTTGGCTTGGACTGTTCTTCATGAATATATGGTTTTCTATATTATCTAGTATTTAATCTTACCAAAAGTTTGGTTATTGAATGTGAGTGAACCTTTTGTTATATGCGTTCTGATTCAAATCCATTTGAGTTTTCTGTGTACCGTTGTTCATGATTTTTGTTAACTTCAATCAGGCCTTAACTTCAATTGCATGTTTGTTAGCCTGGATGATAGTTACTATTTGCAGCTGTCAAGAGGTATCCACCATTTACAAAAAATGGTGGATGCTAGAGAGGTTGTTTCCGTTTTTTCTTTTCTGTCGTTTCAATTTATGCTTCTTTGATGACCACCTGCCTGGACTTGAAGTACATTAATCTCATCTATTGGAGTTGAGACCAATCTCTGGTACGGTTACTCCCACCCATTTTGTTGTATTGTTTCAAACAGATGTGGGTAGATGGTTTTCGTATGTTAGGTTCTGTGCAATTTCAACTTCACATTTCAAGTTTGGGTTCTCATGTCATCTTTAAATATGTTGTCATACTGTCTTCCTTCACAATGCATCAAGATCGCAGCTCCTAATGATCTAGTAGTTGCTCTGAAATTGATGGTACACACATTCCTCATGATTTTCTATTTTTTTATTATCTGCAATCTCATCTTACCCGATGTTTAGGTTCACTGACTATCCTTGAATTTGGCATAGACTGAACTTCATGGATATCTGGTATTTATATTCTATGCAATTTCATTTTGCCCAAAGTTTGGGCTACTGAATATGAATGAACTTTTTCTTTTATGGGTTTTGATTCAATATGCATGGCGGTGGCAGCTGTTATACTCTAGTAATTTCTTTGATCATCTGTTTTCATTCAACATCTGCTCTCATGCCATCTTTCATATACTGTGTCATTTTGTTTTGATTCAGCGTTTGTTCTACTGCATGTTCTGTATTGATGTGCACAGATTGCTCACGATTTTCTGCTTGTTGGATGCCCTGGCAATCTCATCTTACCCAATGTTTGGGTTCTCTGACTGTCTTTGATTTTGACTTGGACTGTTCTTCATGAATATCTGGTTTTCTATATTATCTAGTATTTAATCTTACCAAAAGTTTGGTTATTGAATGTGAGTGAACGTTTTGTTATATGCGTTCTGATTCAATATGCATGAAAGTGGCAAAGTTATATACTCTAGTATTTTCCCATATTAAGATCTGTTTTGATTCAATATCTGTTATCATGTCATTTGATAACTGTGATAAAATGGTTCATGCTTCATTATGCATAAAGGAATTAGCTCCTATACTCTAGTGTTTAATATTGAAATTGATGTTCCACAAACTATGCCCAACAAACTTCACTGCAGGAGTTGCATCCTCGTACACTGAAGGGCAAGTGCAGTGTCCTTAGGCCCTCAGTTGGTACTATGTGGGTAGATTGGTGGACATTCCCAAAAAGTCTTCCAAATTAGAAGATCTTGACCATGCAATCTTCTTTTTTTTTTTCTCTCTCTATAACTTGTGTGGAATTTTAGTTTGGTCCCATGAGAGTCCTGCTAGAAAATGTGGAAAGGGAGTTATTTGATACTCTGGTAGAGTGCGGTGGTTCATATGCATATACTCAGGTATTGCATACATGAACTGAAAATAAAAAAGGTCCAAATTCAAAGACCTGTTGTACATAGGTCGTGCTACAAAATCATGTCCATTTTAACATTTTTAACATCTGATTAATGGACCTTCTATGATTGACTCTAGCCATTGACTTTTATTTATTTTTTTAATTTCTTTTTCAACGATCCATCGAATGTCCACCAATCTGCCACCTGTGAAATGAAGATACTATCAATTTTATTTTCCACCATCAATTTATTGGTGAACAATGAGTTGAGCGGTTTAAATCCGGACGTAAATATATAGAAAGCTCACATAGACATAAGCATTGGGCCGTCGGTAACTCCTGCACAAAATTTCTATTTAACTCCTACAAGAATTTCTGATTTTATGATTCCCTGACAATCTCATTTCACGCAATGCTTGGGTTCTCTGATTGTCTTTGAAATTGGCTTGGATTGTTCTTCATGAATATCGGGTTTTCTATATTCTCGAGTATTTCATCTTACCAACAAATTGGTTATTGAATATGAGTGAACTTTTTGTTATATGGGTTCCGATTCAACATGCATGAAGGTGACACCTGTTATACTATAGTATTTTCTCTGAACTTGGCCTAGGCTGTTCTTGATGAATATCTGGTTTTTTATACCATGATGCAATTTCTTCTTAACCAAAGTTTGGGTTCTCTGACTATCTGTGAAGATTAGTTTTCTTTTCATACAATTTTTCTTCAATATGCATACAGAAGGCAAATATTATATTGCAGTATGATGTTTGTATTAGATAAAATTTTCATTCGAAAACTGAATTTACATTTCAGCCTTCCTGCATTTTTCTTTTTTTCTTGAATTGGCTCGGATATTATTTTGATAATCAGGTGGTGTAACGTCTCGGAAAAATCCGTACTGAGACCTGAGTACCACCTCAGGCAGAAATCACTTAAGACCGAATCCATTAGAAATTAGGTGAGAATTAACTAGCGCTAAACCAGTTTACATGTGAAATTAGCACCGATCACTTTAAATACGAACTGCAAGACCCAAAATGAGTAGAATCGTTAACGCTACATTACCCTATAACATAGGAACAATCTCATTACCCAGTTGCTCTAGGGAGCATCATGAAACTTCGTATCGGATCTGGACCGCGCGTCAAAAGTCCGATTACCGCGAAACTAAACGATTATGACCGCTTTACTGGGCTTGACTACCATCTCGAAAATCGGGACTTTACTTGCGCACGTTTCTGACTGCGTAATGAAGAACGACCCGCTTTTTCTTGTCGTAGGTGAAACAACGGGGAGTTATGGAATGGAGAGGTCGACCCGATCTTTTCAGCGTCCTTAGAGGGAGTCGGACTCTCCTAGGGATTGATTTAGATGGTCCTGATCGTGCCAAGGGATGGGCCGCTGATCACAGAGTGACTAAGACCTTGCCGATTTCAACAAGAAACGGCTTCCTTGACGCATGTGGCTGCGCACGCAACGGCTTGTATGGGCCTTATGGATTCTCAGGTTTTGGTCCCTGGCATGTAATACACCTAATGGACGGTTCGGATCCATGTCCAGAGGGTTGCAGCCTGGCCCAGCTCGGATTCGATCATCGGTTCTTCGTTTTCGTACAGCTCACTCGTTCGACGTTCCGTGTATGAATCCGTCTGGAAAAACCCAGCAGAGGTTAAGGTGGGGTCGATTCAATCCTCTTATCCCAGTGGACGGTTTGGATTCTTCGTACAGATGATGGGTATGGCCCACTACCCCCCGCCGTGCGTCAGCTGCGAAGGAAACTGGTTCCGGCTCCTTTGCTGACATCGATGGGGCCCACTTAAGAAGATCTTTTAAGAGATCACGTTCGTCCATACGCTTATTAAGGTCGATCTAGACAGTGGGGTAAAATTCAATCTGTATCCGTGTTTTGGGTGGACCACACCGTTAATTGATGAGGCGACGAAATCCTCATTTCTGTGACCTTGATTGCATGTACGGATGCATGAAAGTGGTTATGTTTTGGTAGAAATTCTCATCCGAGAAGGTTTGACGGTTCAGATCATCCATTTGGATGACCGTGGTGGGCCACCACTCGTCCCAACGGACGGTCGTCCACACGGGCGCGAGTGAGGAGAGAGAGTCCCTCTCGGACTCGTTTTCATCGGGTCAAATGACCTTGACCGGGCATCCCGGTCGAATGCACGTCCAGTGCATGCGCAAGATGTGCGCCTGCATCACTGGTGGGGTCCACCGGAAGGTCTTTTATGCAATCCACACTGTCCATTAGTTTTCCCATCTTATAAAGGGGTTGAGTCAAAAATTAAAGCATATCCAAAGATCAGGTGGCCCTGAAACCAACGTTTAGTGATTGATCTGTCCATTGGGTCAGTTTTACGATGATACAAGGGTTGTAATTTTTGGTGTACGGTTCATTTATGATATAAAGGCACGGTGTAAAGTTTCATATTAAACGGAGAATGAGAACCATGTGATCTAGAATCCAGTGGCATAAGCTAATGACATTTTCGTAATTATTGTCGATATGAGAGTTTTGTAAAATCTAATAGTTCCATATGGTTTTAGGCCCTTTTCTAAACCATTCTTACACAAGAATGTATATCTAAATTTTTATATATAGGGAGTTATTCATTAATTTCCTTTAAGGGAAGCCACGTACGTTAGATCACATGATGGAGAGTCTTACCTTAAAGTTTACGGTTAGATGTCTTGATATATGAATGGAGATCATCCCCAACGGTTAGGTTAGCGTCCGAGCATGGATGTAAGGTTAGATTAGATAGATTAGTACTGTACTCATGTACATAATAGGTTAAATCTGAAGGTAACGCTCGAAAACTTTCAATACTCGATATTAAAAAGTTTGGGGCGTTACACGTGTATTGTGCATATTTACACTTTGGATTGGCCGATTACCCAGAATTCCTTGGGCGGTCCTCGTCGGACATGTCCATGAGTGAATCTGGCCCGAATAGTTGAACCGTAGTTTGTTGGCCGTAGTTGGACTACACGAGACAATATTCTCAGTCTGATTAGTTATGATTCAACCCGTCGGGGCACATTGACTTTTAGTCAACCATCCTTGTACGTTAACCATGTTTACTCACGCTTGTATGAACCCGATGTACCCTAAGACCATTATGCCCACTTTTAATTGTAGTTACGACCCACAAGACTCATGAGCCGGGTATGGTGGTATGAGACACTATGCTCGTGTTGTCGGCCTACGTTGGGGTGACGAGCCTCCCCATAGTGTCCATTGAGCACTTAGACTCGTGAGCCGGGGACGGTGGTATAGGACACTGTACCCGTGCTGTCGGCCTGTGTTGGAGTGACGACCTCTCCCATAATGACCGTGAGTAGGACATTTAAGTCTCAATTGCTTCTGTCCGTAATTATAATTTTTTTCGGGATTGACGACCCCTTCATAGGGCTAAGGGTCGCGAGAGTCATATGACCACGACCCCTGAGCCGCGCGTCGGGTTAAAGCACTAATTCCATTAGGGCATTCCGGTTTCCCCAACTTGCTGGATGAATGACCTTAATTAATCAACTAAGTTAACATGCTCCACGACATTGCATTATTATTGGTGGCGATTATACAGTCGAGGTCACAATTGAGGGAGTGTTGTTCATTGCGAATGTGAGATGTCGTCGCTTGAGGGAGTGTTGGTGGGTGAGGAGCATGCATCATATCATAACTATGCATTTGCACTAACAACAGTATTTAGGGTTCTATGCTGCTTGCTGTTTATTAAATGTATTCTATGCATGATAATTTGTGTGCCTATTGCTAATGGTACCACTGAGTTGATCACTCACTCCCACTCTGGGACGGTGTTCTAAAACACCAACCAGACTCCGATATAGATGCAGGTACCCTGGAGCAGTACACATTGGACGATGTCGGTGCCGACGATGAGGAGCGAGCGTACTACTAGGAGTTTGGCGGACCTTGTTAGCAAGGTGGATGATGGCGGGACTGAGACAGAGCCCAGATCATTTTGGGGTGTGATATGCATATGGGACTGGATCCCTGGATGATGATACTTGAATTATCGGGTCTGTTTATGATTACTATGGATTTGTGACAGAACTTTATCTGGTTTAGCGGCACTTGAATTTCATTTTCATAATTAGTATTAAATATACTTAGCTTAATTCATCATTGCTTGTTAATACCTGCTAACTGTATCCATTCATGACTTATCATTGCACACGTGGTACTCGGGAATTTGGGAGCCGAGTTGCTACTCAGTCCTCGAATATCGGGGCGCTACAAGTTTCATGCCTGAAAAGTCTACCATTGAAGATATTTTATTAATTGGGTAAGTGGTGTAGAAATATAGGGACATGAGAAAGGATCTCCATATAGTCCTTATATACTATAGCATTCGTAAAAGAGTTAAACTAGTGAGTATTGGGTTTAAAAAAAGGGGTTTTGAGAAAATACATTAACATGATTAAGAATATGTATGAAGAAGTAATAAGAAATGTAAGGACATATGGAGATACAAATGAGTTCTCAATTACTATAAGCTTACACCAACAGTGGGCATTGAGCTCGTACCTTCTTGCATTAGTTATGGACGAGTTAATGCGGCATTTGTAAAATGAGATCTCAAGTCTTAAGTTGTTTGTAAATGGTGTAGTTTTGATTGACAAAACGAGGAAGGGAGTAAATACAAAGCTAGATTTTTAGAAGGATGTTTTAGAATTTAAACAATTTAAGTAATTAATTAATTATATTGACAAAGAAGTTTTCAAAATAATCAATTTCAATACCTTGGGTCAACAATTCTTGAGAGTGGAGTTATTGAAAATAATGTTGCCCATTGAATTCAAGTTGGGTGCAAGAAATAGAGATGTGCCCTCAAGTTTCATGTGATTGTTGTGTGACACTCAAATTGAAAAGAAAATTTTATAACATAGTAATATGTACAACCGTACTTAATGGGATAAATTGTTGGGCAGTTAAAAGACAACATGTTCATAAAAATGATTGTAGCTAAAATAAATGAGTTGCAAGACCAAAAATAATATAATTAGAAACAAATTCATTCGAGGGAATTTATAAGTAACACTAATGTGCAATAAGAAAGGTAAAGTAGATTGAGATGGTTTGATCATGTGCAATGAAGATTAAAAACTATGCCTTTCATGATTATTTAAGTTGAGGCTCTAAAATGGCAACGGAAACGTCCATAAAGAGGTAGATGGGGTTAGTAAGAAAAGACTTAATAACCTATAGTTTAATTAAAGCTCTAGCAATTGATAAAGTGAATTGGCATAAAGGATTTATGGAGCCCACTAAAATTAACTACGATAAAGCTTAAATGATGATGTCCATGGTGATAACGATATACATACAATTAATTCATGAAAGTGCGTTGATCAGCTATACAAGTGGCATGATAACTATTTTAAAAGGAACCATCAATCTTAGGAGTTCAATTATGGACTGTCCATATTTGAGATATCACGAATATTGACCATCATATCTTATGCATTTCACTTTATCCTGCATAATCCTTATTTGTTACATTATATCCTTGAAGGCTATTAATGAGATAGATGTTAGGGTCAAACAATCTTTATTTGTTTCGAAATGTCCAAAGCAGGGCTCTTTCATGTGAGGCTCACCATGATGCATATGGCTTATACATACTGTCCATTCATTCTACTAGCTGAACTAAAAAATGAGGCAAATTCAAAACTTGAGTGGAGCACACTACAAGAAACAATAGAAATTAAACACCTATCATTAAAAACATATTGAGCCCAAAAGCTTTAAGTTTTAAATCAAATTGATATTTGTATTTTCTCCTTTTCCACGTCTCAATAACAAATATCCTTATAGCTCAATGGTAGACTAATAAGAGTTTCAAAACGAAGTCATGATTTCGAGCACCCGTTGTAGTGTGAGTGCATAGGTATGTGTGAGGTAGGTAAGTGCATGTGGATTAGAAAAAAAAAAGGTTAAATAACAAATAAATAATTTTATAAGCCTTGGGAAGAAAAATATTTCAATGGCAGAACTTTTACTATCACCATTATTTCTTGTGATGTAGGCCCATAAATTAAAACCGTCAATTTCGGAACTGATGTTCGATATGGCAGTACTCACCCAAAATCAACCAGAAGGAGGGATGGAAAATGTTTGATTGGATGATAATAATAATAATAATAAAATCCTTGGTATTTTTATACATATAATCATTATATAATAATGTGTTAATTTTCTGTTGCAATTCAATACTATTTAGTCCGTATTCCAAATAAGCCTCTGCAGGAAAGTCACGCAAGCATTTTCACCCAAGTAATCGAATCTAATAGATGGAAGATCCAAGTCATACATATCTGGCCCACCTAATTAATATTTTGGGCATAACACTTTAATGGATTTGAAACCTCCAGTCATTACAAAAGCATGCACGTGATACACATCTATTTTCCTCATTGGTGGCAGCAACTTTGGGTTTCCATGATTTGATTGATTTGACATCCCTTACAAAAAGTAGAGAAATGTTCACATCGTGGCCGTCCGTCCAGTCTCACTGGTCTAACGTTTCGTGCACGTACGATATCTCAGCCACCGAAAAGGTTGGCCCACGTTTAGCATAATTAGGTGAGAGAAGTCAGGACCATACATCCATCAGGTGGGCCACACCGGAGTTAACTGTAGACAAAACAGTCGGCCAATGGGTTGCTTCAGTCGACATAGTTGGCCCACGTTACATAACTTTCTCTTAGATGCACCGAAACATTCATGTATAGTAGAGAGTGACTTTGCTATTTATTATTTTTAATACAGGGGAATTTTTACTAAGAACTCCGATGAGAGTCCTGTATAAAATAAGTGACTAAGGGTGTACATCTGGTCGAACCGAGTTAATCTGGCCTCAGCTCGACTCGGCTTGGCCATTGGCTAACCTCAGCTTGAACTTGGCTCAGCTCGGTCCTCGAGAGCTCGGGCCGAGTTTGAGCCAAGATTGAGCCGATTTCGCCATTAAGGAATTTCCACAAACACCTGAACTGCACCTTCAAAATCTCTCTGTTTATGAAACAGAAGCAATGGTTGTACATGTATTTTATCAAACACCTTCTAAGCAACATAAAAACCAAGAAAAACTAAGAAAAAAATGGCATTTGTTACAGGTACATACCTTCCTTACCACCAGCTACATTTCGTTGAGTCATTTTATCAAACACTTGGTGAACAACATCAATGGCAAAGTAACCAAGTCACCGAACTAGTTCGATCCAAGTTCGATTCGAGCTGGATTCGATCCGAGTCGAGTCGAGCTGGGGCCTGCTCGAACTTGGCTCAGTTTCGAGCTCAAAAAATCAGCTCGACTCGGCTTGAACTCAGCTTCAAACCAAGTCGAATCGAGCTTTTTCGAGTTGAGTCGAGCGAGCTAACTGAGCTAGCTCGGTTCGTGTACAACCCTATAAGTGACTACACTTTATCAATTTGAACTTTTAGGGAGGTGGTGAGTTATCCTGATTTTTATTTCAATAGCAGAACATTAATTCTGTTAATTTCAATGAGTTTAGACCACTTTTTATTTTTTAAGCTTGTTAGTACACACCCTACTGTTAGCCACCACCACTAAGTAATCAATACCAAGACCTCCATGTTGAAACGAGGGCATTATCACTCAGTCTACCACTTGATTAGACCACTTATCAAGTGATCCCAACTGTGATCTTTGTATGTAGAGAGCTCACAGCTCAAAACTTGCATTGAGTGGAAGATCACAACCATCTTATCAGCAACCAGTGACAACATTACATCGCATCAACGGCACATGAGGTATTGAAAGCTAAGTCCCACCAGCGCCAACATGTTTTGACGAACACGGATTCCCCACCACCTGTTTTAGTGTTAAGATGATACGACAAGATTTTTTGTTATATGTATTAAAATGATGGAATTTAATTCGATTGTGTGTTGAAAGTGATGTACTAGCATGCTTTGCGTGCCTATCTCAAATAGCAGCATGTCGTCTTATCAAATGTTGTCATGTGATGCTTACCCAACATTACTCTATTTTGTACTTAGACAAAAAAATATATATATTTATAAAAAAGACTTGGACTCATATGTAAGGCTTTGCACAAAAGCCTAAGGTCCCGTTTGGCCCGGTGGATTGGAAGAGAATAAATGGTATTAGGGTAGATGGCATGGATTTCAAGGTAATGATGGTGTTGTCAGCGGATTGTCTGAAGATCCATGGAATTGCCATATCCTGGGATTGCTATATCGAGTTTGTTTGGCACGCCCAACCAATCCCGGATTAAATCTTCTTTTCCCTTCCAATCCTTCGAACCAAACACGTCTCAGGCAAATTTGAATGGATTAGAGTGGACTGGATGGGATTTAAAGGTAATAATGGTGTTGTCAATGAATTGTCTTAAGAACCATGGGATTGTTATATCCTGGGATCAAAATACCCAGTCTGTTTGGCATGCCCGACTAATCTCGGGATTTAACTTCCAATCCCTTCCAATACCATCCAATCCTTTCCAATCCGCCCAGCCAAACGGGCCCTAAGTGGTGTGTTGATATTACCAGTTTTGTTGGCCCCACCATGATGTATGTGTTATATCCACCCTGTCTAACCATTTTGGTAGATCTCTTTGTTTTAAGGCATGGACTCAAAAGTGAGGGAGATCCAACTTTCAAGTAGACCACACCAAAGAAAGCAATTGGAACAGTAATGCTATAATTGAAGCCTTCCTCTTTATGTTTATACCCAATCCAACCTGTTCATAATGTTACATAGACCTGGATGAAGGAAAACTCAAATCAACTTAATTCAAAACTTATATGATAGGCATTGAGTTTTCGGGGTAGGTGTCCAATCTCTTCTGCCATATAGTCCACTTAAACTTTAGATTTGTCTCGTTTTTCTCCTAAGGGCCTGTTTGATTTTTATCGTTTAACCGGGAAACGGTAAATACCCTGGAAATGGCCTGGAAATGGCTTATTATTATCGTTTCACCTGCTTGGATATTCATGGGAATTTCATTCTTGGAAACCGGTTCAAAAGTAGTAGTAGCCCTTTTAGGACCCTATCTTGATGTATACATATCTGTTCCCTTCGTCCATTTTATCATAACATTTTGAGATATAAGAAGAAAAATGAGGTTGATCCAACGCTCAACTGGCCCAGACCAAAATAAACAATGGCCTTAGGAAGTTTTTAAAAGTATTTGATTCACATTTTTCTATGGCATGGTCCACTTGAGCTTTGGATATGCCTCAGTTTTTGGCTTATATTATAAATTCATCTGACATACTGAATGAACGGTAGATATATGATGCATCACAGTGGGACCCACAAATATTTCACAATATTTGTCATTTTTACACCCGAAACATAAGCGGTCAAATCAATTATGAGGAAGAATGCAGCAACTAAGGAGGGAAATATTTATTACCATTCACGGGGCATTTCCCTGTAAATTGGAAAATCAAACACGCCCTAAATGATCTCATGAAATGATTGGAGACGGTGAATATAACACATACATCATGGTGGGTCCAATAGAACTGGTGTTTTTCAATCAACAAGCCACCAAAGTCAGTGTTGTACGGCACACCATGCAATCCGCTTCCCTTCATTCATTATTGACTTTGTTTTTATTTTTTTTATTTATTACAGGGCTTTGATCAGCTCACACGCCTATGGAAAGCAGCTTTGGTTGTGGCCACACGTGACCTAGAATGGCAGGTTGGTGTGATATCCAATCCATTCATTGGAGAAATACCACTAACCAAATGCTCTCACCCATTAATCAGGGTGATATACTCGTCGGATGGGCCATCGTTTCTAATAAGTACAAGGCTGAGAAAAAACCTTGTCAGAAGTTTTTATCCCGTACAACTTTTTCCAATATTGTGGCTTAAATGATGAACGGCTCAGATTTCTTTGTTTGGAGAAAACATCTAAACAATCGAGCTACCTGATTGACGGCTTAGATTTTGTACTTTTTTACGACGCTGGCACATGTGATAGATTGTACGTAGGCTACCTTATACACGCGTGCGGGCTTGGCAAAGCTCTAACAAATCAACGCGGAAGTCAATAATAATGAATAAATTGATACTCTAGGGGAATAGAAAAATCCGTGCGTGTACACGAAATCTATGCGCAAGTAGCTTACTATCTCTCAATCCAAACCGTGGATTCTCAATAACAAGTATACACGATCATAAATTTCAGATCAATGGCCTTCGTAGATGTTTTAAATGAAAAAAGACAAAATTTTCGTATTAAACTAACAAAGGAGAGATTTGGATGGTCAGATTACTCTTATTGATCCTATGTCTCATCTGCAGTAGTGCCCATGCTATGGACAGTCTGGATTTAGAGACGTGCATGCCACATATACATAGCCACTGGATCTATGCATGCACATTTCTTTTCATAATCCGCCGGACTATCGAATAAGAGGCTATCTACGCAATCCAACAAGAAGACAACTGAGCAAGATTCGAATATTTTCGACCTTGTTGCGAGTAGTTTACGTACATCTCCGGCCATACCCAAGACAGTGCAGCCCTTGATGTGGGGCCCACATTGATATATGTATTCTATATCCACTCCATCCATATGTTTTTCCAGATATTTTTAGTTCATTATCTAACAAATAAATCAGATCCAAATATCAGGTGTACCATAGTATGGGAAAAAGTTGTGATTGAACACGTTCCACCGTTAAAAAATTCTTAGAGTCCACCGTAATGTTTTCTTATTGTTTATTTTCCATCCAAACGGTTGATAATATCACTAAAACCAGATAAAGGTAAAAAAACAAATATAAGATTGATCCAAAACTTTTGTAGCCTACAATAAATTTTTAATGGTAAATCACCACTTTTTCTTTGGTATGGTCCACCTGAGATTTAAATTTATTTTATTTTTTATATCGTCCCCTGAAATAATTTGGAACAAATGATAGACGGCGTGGATATAGAATACATACATCAATGTGGGCCCCACGGTAAGGGCTGCACGTATTCCGCACCCTTTAATTTTCCGTAGGCGATAGGTAATGCAGCAATCAGAGTCGTTCATCTACTTATGTCGGTCATAGATGACGTTTTTTCTCAAAACTCAAAAGTCAAAGGAGCCAACGTTCCACTTACCAATGCTGAAAACACGTGTATGGTGTGCAAGGTCACGTAATGTTACGTGCTTCCTCTGAGTTTTTGAGTCGTATAGAACCAACGTACAACCCACGTTTTTTTATTGGACTTGAAAAAAAACCTTAAGCATCAAGTAGATCTTTATTAATATGGACATATTTAAAAAAAGGAAAACATCCTTACCTTTTTTCGGCTACTTTATCCTGAAAAAAAGAGATATATTCATAAAAAAAAAAAAAAAAACTAACGTATGTACGTTCACCAAAAAAATTAGCTGTGGTGAAATAAATTTTCGTGCGGTGAAAAAAAAAAGGGGGCCTTACGCAGGCTCGTCTGTGCTAATTTTTTCCTCTTCTTTGTAAAACCCTTTGAATAACGAGAAAACTTTTAATACTCTGGCAGAGGATGATGGACGATACTCAGGCACCTAGAAACTACTTAAATTTTACAAAAAAAATTTAAAAAACATATAATTACTCAGATTAAACTGTACATATTATGTCTCCAAGTTTAGATATATCATAAACTAATATTTGACTATGATATTGGTGAAGATTTACTGGACCGTTAAATGAAAAGAAATCCAACGGTCTTAATTTCAACAAATAAGTATTCATAAATCAGATTGTAGCATAGGTTAAACAATCTAATTTCAATAATGTATCTTAAGTACAGTGATTTCCACAATGTAATCGGTTCATTTTGAGGGAATATATGCCACGTGTACAATTTCTGGATGTCTGCTTATCAAGTATCATACGCTGCCTGAGTATCGTATAATGCCCGGTATTTTATAAGAACTGCGCCGCGGTAGCTAGCGTAGGCGTTCAAGGGCGAGTCGACCGACCGCTAGCCCAGCGCCACGTGGAAGGAAAAAATCATTAGTTCCACGCCGTCGAGCAGGTTCACTGCCTCATTTTCATCGTTTGAAACAAAAATCATAGCCATCTGAAACTCAGGTCGGGAACACCATAAGGAAAATGGGACGCCCAACATTAGTTGATGTGGGACCCACTGTAGTTGTTATGTTTCATACAATCCATTCATCTGAATCCTATCGCCAGGATTAAGAGGCGACATTAAATTTACACTGTTTAAAAACTCAGGTGGATAATTTAGATGTTTCAAGACATTATTTTACACTTTTTTTTCCATGGTGAGGCCTCCCTTAGTGTTGTAACGGTCTGAATTTTTGGAGGAAGACCTTATATCGGGTGGCACACATGATGGACGGTGTGGATTTCATAAAAATATTGTCATTAACCCAGATTAGCAGTAGGCCCGCTCCCCGCATACATAAGCAAGTTACGCTAGCTCAATTTTATAATTTCTATTGTAACTGAATTGAGAGACACAGATCACCTAACCAGCCGTGTGATACCTTAAATAGCTCGAAAAGATTTGCGTACTAAGTGTAATGAGTAAACTCTGTAGGGCCCACTGTAATTTATGTCTTTTATCCATGCTTTTCATCCATTTTACGAGATCAATTTAAGCTATGAACTTAAAATTATACAATATCCAAAGCTCAGGTGGACCACACCATAGGAAAAAAGTATGAATTTTACATTTACCATTGAAAATTTTTTGGGGGTCATAGAAGTTTTGGATCAAGTTGATATTTGTGTTTTCCTTCGTCCATTTATTTGTGAACTTATGAGCAGTTTGGATGGTAAATATACATCATATTGGGCCATAGGAAGGTTCAATGGTGGACAACATTATTCCTATTGTTTCCTTTGGTGTGGTCCACTTCAACTTTGGATATGCTTCGATCTTATGGTAATGTCCTAAAATGATATTTAAAAACGGATGGACGGATTGAATAATACAAATAGATCCAGCCATTGATGCACCATGTTCTGATGCATGGGTGATCTGGACGGTTGATATGATGGGCCTCACTGCAGATGTAATGCCTCCAGACACCTTTCATGTCAGCTAATTCTGTTCATCCTATCTATCATTATTATTATTTAATACATTTATTAAAAATATTATTATTAAAGTAAATGTTCATACCTTAATGACCCGATTAGAAGTCCTCGTGATTTTAAATCGTATACCCGAGAGACCACAGAGACCCTGCTCGACCACTGCTCCCCATGTGGGCCGTTGGTCTCATGTGTGCGTGGCACACGTTTGGGTCCACACATGTAACACCTTCCCTACCCAATCTAGACCACCCAAACAATGGGGCACGTTTTGGATGGGCCACGGATCAAAATCCCACAATAGAGGTGATCAGGACCATCCAATTAAAGTGATTCGATGAGAGGTCGGCCATCCACTGAATGAATATGGAAAACACATGCACCACTTTTTATAGAACTGGCTCACCAGATTACATTTACTAAATTTGATAAGCATAGTTCGCAGAAGATATAAATTTGAAGAGAAAACTTCGATACTTTAACAAAGTGTGATAGATGATACTAAGGCAGATTTGGTTATTCTACACCTTTGACAAGTAGGTGTATATTTATCTGACTCGGTCTATTGCTTGGCGATGATGGTCCATTAACATTGCATATTTAGAAACTCATCACATTGTCACCCATTCAACTGGAGTATATGTTTTGTGGCTTACTAAATTATCGAATCCTACCCATTAAAAGTTCAGGTTGACCAGTTATTTTACCACTTCAGCAAGTAGGTGAATCAGGGTAAATTTATTCGAACTGGATCACCAATTGTCAGCGATTATACATTAACACGACATTACAGACACTTTGCATCCTTGGTACGCAAGAATTGAATCCCAAATAACCCATATAATCATGTGAAGTAAACACCGTATAATAGTATGAACGGACGATGTGCCTAAAACCTTCCCTTTATGTAATTGTGGTCCCTTACCTAAGATCTTCGGTCATGGATCAATGAGTTGTTTCAGGATAGAGAATCTTCTTATTCTCATTTCTAACGTTTCTGCAGGGTCCAGTCAACTGTGAAAGCGAAGTAACTAGCTAGTGGTGACACCAGTCAAGCATAATACTCCCCACACTTTCATCAAATCACACACACCCTTAAAAAGGCATACACGAGTGCAATATGCCCATGATCCAATGTCCACACATTCACATTGTATAAAATGAACCAACATCATTTGGTCATTGTTCACGGGAAATAAAGAAATAGATCCAACATAATTATGTACCATCCTTCTAAAGAGTAGGAAGAAATCATACACACACATATATTTGCATGTGTGGGAGGGATATGTGATGGACATCATGTTGTGCATTTGATGGTCCCCTTTAGATTATGGGATACTGTTGAGAAAATATATTGGAAAAATCGAAAATAAAATTATTTCAATTTTAACACTAGGGTGAATCACGTATAAATACGTTGTCCTTAAAGCTTGATTAGGAATTCGGTAAATGATGACCGATTTGGCTATTAAGACTAGTAGGGGTGCACATTGAACCGGTAGAACCGTGGAACCGGACCGGAATCGACCAAACGGTCCAGTTTGGTCCAGTTCTAGAGTGCACCGCTTTTGGTTCCTGTTCCAAAAATTAAAAACCGTTTAGTTCGGTTCGGTTCTGGTTTGGGGGTATGTAGAATCGAACCGAATCGTGATCCGAACAGTGGATCCGAACCATGGATCCGATTCGTGGAACCGAACTTGGAACCGTGAGTTTACAACATATTTTAGTTGTATATTTGACTCATGATTTATGGTTTACAATGCACCCTTTGCTTGTTTTCATAAATATATATTTTTACACTATATATAATATTTAAACCATTCATCAAGTGGATTACAACATGAATGGACATGGGTTAAATTATAAAATAGAATATGCAATTGGGCCGGATTATAAAAAGCCCAGAACCGTGGAACCAAACCGGTTTTCACGGTCCAGTTCCGGTTCGGTTCTAGGGTGCTAATGGTCCGGTTCTGAAAATCTTGGAACCGTAAGGAACGGTTCGGTTCCGATTTCACCCCATAACCGGACCGAACCGAACCATGTGCACCCCTAAAGGCTACTACTCATTCAAAACGGCCAGCAGTTTTGGATTTGTAGATCTAATTGTTTCTAGCATCACCACAGCTATACTAACCAAACCCGAGCACGCACGCGCGTGCAATCTAATGCTACGCACTGGAACACGCAAACTGAGCATCTCATCCTTTATTTTTTTAAGTAAGAATACTAGACATTCAACCACTTATAAATCACAATTTTTCTCCTACTCTTTTCGATGTGGGACTAAAGAAAACAAACTTTTACTTGGAAATTTTAAAATCAATTTTTGAAGGCAAAACAAAATTTTTTTAAAAATATATTTTTAAAACAAATTTTTTCAACAATTATCTCAAAAATCAGCCATATCCATAACTCAAGTAGGCTATACCATTTGAAACCGTGTGAAATCATGCATAAAATATCCAAATTAAAGCACTTGGTGGGGCGCACATATGTTTTGGATATGGCTAAAACTTAGCATGACCCCATCCAAGTGGAACACACGCGATAAATGGGTTGGATGTCTAAACCACATTTCGATAGGTCCCATAAATGATCACGAAAGTTTTAATGGGTGGGCATCACTCCCAACTGTTGTTTGTGGTATGGTCCACCTAAGTCATGGATTGGCCCTTTAGGTTGTGGCCCATTATAGAATGGTGCATCTAATTAATGGTGTAGATGTCCATAACATATAACGATGGGGCTCACATAGCTCAACCTCATGGGAAGCCTCTTATAAAGTCAACCTCATAGTAATTGTGTTTTAGATTTGGTTGAAACTTGGCGTGACCCTTCATTCAAGGAGGACACACATAATGAATGGGTTGGATGGGTTAGATGTTTGAACCACATTTTAGTGGATCCTATAACCGATTATAAAGGTTTCTATGTGCGGGTATCCACTCTCCAATTGTTGTTTGTGATCGTTATATTTTGTTTCAAAATTTATATTTATAAAAAAGAATTTCAAATATTTTGGTTTTTCCCAATTTAAATTTATGTTACTTTTGAGTCGTGGCTGTAGTCCCACATTGGATTTGCCCAAAAAAGTTTTCTTATATATAAGGTAAGCTTTTTTTTGTCATGGGGCTTGAGCCTTATTCGTGGGCATATGATTTTAGTCATGTGGGGGTTATGCCAATAGCTCTAATTTATGCCATTGACCACACACATGCGTGTCGCACGGTGCCGAGTTCGAGTTCATTTGCACGTGTTCGATAGGCCGGGTCGCAGGTGTGGGTATGGGTGTACTCGTGTATGTGTATATATATAGGTACTCATTGGACTTTATTTTGTGCAAGAGTATACTCACACATGCACCTTTTTCATTTTGAAACAAAGTGATATAGTTGGTTGGTTGGTCGCACCTGTTAGGTTTAATCCAACAGACCAAACCCTTTCGAAGGGATGCTTAATACACCACTGCAGAGTCTGTATAAGGATTTCCATTCTATTTTCAAAAACTATGAAAAATGTTTGTTCTCTTGTAAAAAAAAACTCTATTTGTTTATTTTCTATTTACGAGTTTTGGTTCTTGAATACATCGTTGAGTTAACTCAACACTTTCGGATTAAATTAGAAGTAGTTGGAGCCCACGTACACTAATGCACCGCTGCGATCGAGTTATAATCATTGTATCCTAGATATTGATTGATTTAGAAACCTATAGCACTTACGATACTGTCCAAGGGGAGCAAATTCGATTTTAAGCCGAGTAACTTATGTCATGCCTCGACTAAATTCTATAAATCTTTTATCTCATTTATGTTATTTTCAATATTAAATAATATATTAAATTCAACAAAATATTCCAACAGTGGTGTGCCCCATCTAAGTCATGAATTGGCCTTTTAAGCAAATGGTTCACCACAGAATGGTGCATCTGAGTAATGGGGTAGACGTCCATAACATATCATGATGGGCCACAGAGCTCGGCATCATGAGAAGCCCTCCCGACACACAAATCAAGTCTTATATTGGTCTGATCCGAAATGAATGAAGAAATAGGATTTTTAATCCTGATGCACACATACAAAAATCCAAGTCGTATTTCGGTTTAATCGGAAATAAATGAATAAATAAAAATTTTGATATAAATAATTCTTTAATTCATCAAATCTTCCCAAGTAAGATTGGAACATATGACCAATCAACTAACATAAATGTAGGTAAACATAAATTAATTCTAACTGAAAAAGTAAGAGGCACAAGATGCCATTCGTTTGATGAAAAATAAAAAGAAATATTGAAGATTCTCGTAACTGAAAGCTAACGAAGCTACTTTCAAAGTAACAGTAAGAAAAGCAATGATTGGAGTAGGAGAATAAGTATCTAAAGAGGATTCCTCGCATCTCTTTCATTCAAAACCATGCATGTTAGCCTTTTTGTAATGCTTTGAAGATGAACTTTGTATAACTAAAGGATTGAAATATTAAATCCTAAAACCTTTCTCGCCTATCAAACAAATGAATGGGCTATTGTGAACAATCGAAATTAAACGACTGCGGTCTTGATTTATCTTATTGTAATATGTTCAATTGCATTTCAGCAACCATGCAGATTGCCTCAATCTGATCAAAAGCTATGTAGGGCCCACCATGTTCAAACCTTCCTAAGGCCTACGGCAATTCTTATTTTCCATCCAACCTGGATGAAGATAAAGTTCAAATATCACCATTAATCAAAAGTTCTGCAGCTCTAAAGAAGTTTTTAATGGTGTTCGTTCAATCCCCACCGTGTGTTCCACTTAAAACGATATATAAAAACGAATGGACGGTGTGGATAAAACCGATAAATCACGGTGGGCTCCTCACGTCCCTGCACGTTCTGAACTTGGAGCAGGCGGAGTAGCACCCAATCCGCGCCCTACCAAGGGTAGTCTCGGTAATCGCAAAAGTAAGGGCAAAAACGATATTTTACCAATCAACAGGGTCAAACTATCAAGCATGATTTTCCAAGATAAAACGGCGGTTGGAAGACGAATCGTTCTACTGAAAGTCGTTTATCGTCCAGACAACGTCTGCCTCTCACTCTAAAAAAAACAGCTGAAATTCATTTTTTTTAATTCCATATCTGCCCAAACCCCAACATCTTCAGTGGAGTTGCAGCTTCTTCGAAAAATAGAAAAAAACAGAAACCAAAACGATTCCATTTCAAGAAAAATCCGACTACACTCGTCTGAGATTCTCTCAGAATTCGATCTCCGATGGCGAGTTCCGGCACGAATCGGAGCCTCGACACGTGCTTCGGTACGGGCTTCCGCTCCACCGTCGACGACCCGCCGAGAATCCACCCCAAGGAAGCTGCGCCATCGGCCGCCGGACGTTCGCCGAACGCCGCTGCTGACGTCGACGATGATAGCTGGATTGCTGTGGTGGTGTCTTGTGTGAGGATCGCGATCTGTTTCACGGCGATGATGGTCACGACGTTCGTGTGGACGGTGATTATGATGGTCCTGGTGCCGTGGCCCACCGCCAGGATCAAGCAAGGGAATGTGTACGGACACGTTACGGGGCGGATGCTGGTATCCTAAGAGTTCTGAATTTTTGTGGTTTTTCTCTGATTGGGATTTTGATTTTTGGTTTCTTGGATTGGATGGGAGTGTTTGGTTTCTCTTTTTTTTTTGGAATTTGATTGATTTTTCTGATTCTCGGTATTGGATTTTATGATTTATCACCCGAGGATATGTATATCGTACTCGGGTTTTCAGATGATACAGGTGGTGTCTGTGGTTTAGTGATCTGGACCGTTGATCTGTTTTACCTCAACATGGATGTTCCATTCCTTGAAAATCTCATAGATTGGAAAATTGGATCGTTCCATTCTGTAGATTTCAAATGGACAGTCAGGAAGAGAAATACAGCAACGGTCCATGTTTATTAATTGAAAGAAATACAATTCTCTGATTTCTGGCTTTGGGTTTATATGATGGTCCACCCAAGGACATGTATATCATACTCGGGTTTTGAGATTGTGTAAGTGGGGCCGTGGTTTAGTGATCTGAACCGTTGATCTGTTCGAACTCATCACGGATGGTCCATTCCTTGAAAATCTCCTCGATTTGAAGATTGTACCTGTTTAATCTGCGGACATCGCATAGATGGTTGGGAAGAGAAATACAACAGCGGTTCATGTTGAGCTGAAAAAAGGTCCAGCATTTGTGGTTAGGATTATCCAATTGGGGGAGATTTTGGGAGCATGGTACATCGACGGCGGGGTCCAACACAACAACGGTCTGGATCACTGAACCATGTACCCCACCTGTACAACTGAAAATCCATTGTTGTGTGCTTGTTCTATCCTCTGGGATTATGTAATTCCTCTGTTTTTCATGGATGCTCTCTTTTCTTTCTACTTCTGGCTGTAGATAAGGAGAAAAAAAGGGATGTATGCATCAAAAAGTGGGGGCATGATGTTTGGCTTTTACAACTTTTGGCTGAACTAGAACTTGCATTTTGTGATGTTCATGTCCACAAGATTACTTGAGCACTGTAGTCTACTGCTTGCATTTGAATTATGGAAGGGCCCCACATGGGTTCATGTTTGGTTAATCTCAATCGTCCATCTGATAGGCACCATCATGATGGGCCATGGTTTTGAAAATAATTACAATCCAAGATCTTAGTTTTGCAGATTTTTTAATTGAATGTGGACCGTTGATGGCACGGTTCCAATGCCACAAATTGGATGGTCAGGATCCTTAATCGGTGTGGTCCGGGAAATGCACAAAGTTGGATTAGTTTGTTGACCTTAATTATTGCAATTTGAATTGATTTTATATCCAAACACCACCTTTCATAACTACAAATCTAGATTAGAAATTTTTATTGCAATTTGAATTGATTTTTTATCCAAACACTGCCTTTCACGACTACAAATCTAGATTAGAATTATTATTTTTTCTGCTTATCTTCTTATAGATACTGGTTTGGCGATTCTTCTTGTATAGGCAAACTTAAAGAAGAACATATGTGGGAAGTTGAAAGATCTTTTCATTGAATCTACGTCCTTCTCAATACTTGAAAGATTGCTGGAACTTTCATTTGGTACTGTGAAATCATTGAATTCTATGTTTGGATATAAAATGGATTCCTGATTTACCATCATACAAGCGACAAAATCATAAAAACTTATTGTTTGATCAGCGTCTCACAATCGAAACAGATTTAAAAGCCGTGATTAATGGATAGCAAGTTTGATCAGGTTTGCACATGAATAGTGGACCGTCCTGATTTTTGTGCTGGGTTATCTTCATGGTTAAGCATATTTACTTGCTTATAAAATCTAGGAGAGAAGCTATAAAATGTTTATAGAAGAACTTAACTAGTTTCAGTTAAGTAGCTTTGCATTTTAGGGAAATGTTTAGTCTTCTATCACACTAGTGTTGCGTTGTGTTAATGAAAGAAGAGTCTCCATGAAGTTTGATTTCACAGGAAACAAATATGAGCTTTCTCAGGCTTCTCAAACGACAGATTGGAGCTGTATCTTAACCTCTCAAATACTAGATGGTTTGTGAGTGCCACAACTCGGCCTTCTTCATGTAGATCATAGAAGGTAACGAAGATGAATGCTTTGAAAATAATTAAAAGGCTTCTCTATTCAGGAAAGAGGCTATCACCATTTACATGACATCAGTAATCATTTAGGATGAGAATTAGAAGACATCTGGACTCATTTAGTTGGTTGAATTTCCAAGCACACAACTATCTGTCTGGATGGCATGGATCAGACACACATCATGGTGGGTCCCACATATTTTTGTTCTCAATCCTCTATACTAGCATCTAAAGCTATTAGCTCGGCATTGTAGGAGTGGCTGGAGAGAATTCCTTATGTAAATAATAAACGCTTATTTACCACAAATTACAACCAATTACAGGGGAAAACGAAATCAAACAGCCCGAATCCCATCCACGGAGGACTCTTTGAGGATTGCATGGAGGGATTCCTTCAGTCTCTTTGAATTTGAATCTCTTTGTATGAAGGGAAGGGATTAGAATCCAAATCTTTCCATACCAGTCACTTATCTTTGTATTGAGTATCATCTTTTATCTGAATTCATGCAGTTTTGCTTGGAGAGATTGCTCCGCTCAAGTGACTCTTTTTCCTATGGAAACTTGCTTCTTGTGCTTGTATGGAATTGGATAGGTACTGAGATGAGACCCGGGTTTGTAAGAATTCGATTATGATGAAACGGTAAAAACAAAGAAGAATGGACAGGTAGCCTGATGTATATGAGATATTACGGGTAGAAGAAATGGGCCCAAGGATTGTGATGGATGAATAAATGTTCGGAGGCTGAAGTGTGAATGCTATGGAGAAGAAGTGGCGGGACACTGCAAAAGTAGAGCATAAGTCCATGGACTTATGAAAAATATCCAAGGCTGGGAGGGAAGTTTAGGGGGCGTTTGGATTGTAAGTTACTTAAGATAAACTACTTATGCCTTAAGTGAGTAACTTCAAATAAAAAGGCTACTTATAATTGATCATAAACCAAACTTACTTATCTCAAATAAGTTGCTTATCTACTTTTGTAAGTAGAAAAAGTAACTTATTTGGTGGTATCCAAACGGACGGGCCCTTAGTGACTTTGGCCAAATACAAACAGGGGAAATACTGTTTCACTCTGCATTTCTCCTTTTCCCTAGGCTTCCATAGGGATTTTCCATGTCCATGTTTCAGATTCTCCATATCCAAACGGGTTATTGAAAATCCCTAGTAATTATTTCTTTTCAATTCATTTAATGTCTTCGAAATTATGGTATGGCTCAGTAATCAGTATCAATGTTTTAAATAGCAAATAGCGTATGACATAGCGTTCATTTTGAAGGACGTGCTTGGTTGCACCAGATATCATGAAAATTTCACAACATATCATGAAATTTCATGATATCTGGTGCAACCAAACACAACCTAAATAATAAAAGAAATAGGGCAAAGATTAATTATAAAGATAAAGAAGAGCAATATAACTAGTTTGATACTATTACTCCTATTATTTTACTTAAATTGTGGAAAAGATTTACTTTTTATTGAAAAATAGAAAAATGTAACACATCATGAAAATATTAATCGATTTTTGTTTTCGTGAAAACTAATTTGTGAGGTAATCTACATAGCGTGTAGCATAGGATACGTGCTACTTAAGCTATTTTCATGAGCTGCGCAGCATTAAGGCTAAGTTACGCTATGTAGTTTAAAGCACCGATTGATATATCAATCTACCAAGAACTCGATTATCCTGGAAAACTTATAATAATTGCTTATGAGCACATACCTTGCTTTTGCTCTGCTGACTTTAGCTACTTGTTTAAGATCCTGTTTGGATATACCCCCAAATTGTGAGGCAACCATTATGCTATGTGTTTTGAGTGTCTCAGCAAACCATTGACTTGTTTGGCGGTTACCATTTTCCTGTTTTTCTGCTCCAAATCTTAATAAAAAAAATTACATTCTCAATTGAGATTCAGGTGGAGCGATCCTGTTTGGTGTGAAAGGAGTGTGATTCTGTCCTATTCATTTGCATCGATTAGCATATTTCTCCTTGATTTCTAATAAGGCAATTTGACATCCTTTCATGATGTTTGGTGTGAATTGTGATTACAGATGTGGATTTTAGGGAATCCGATAACGATAGAAGGTGCCGAGTTCTCTAACACAAGGGCTATTTACATCTGTAACCATGCATCTCCCATCGACATTTTCCTCATTATGTGGCTGACTCCAACGGGTACTGTCGGAATTGCCAAGAAGGAGGTAAGTGAGACATTTCGGTCAGGACTCAAAACTGTCATGATCAGACTTCAAAATGTTCAAATTTGTATAGATACGAATGTTTACCAATGCGTTTGGAAGCATCAGGAGTCTTCAATTAACATTTCCCATTTGATTTAGGGAGTGTTTGGATGTTACTGAACTCCCATTTGAGTAGAATTGCTATTGTGCTCATTTCTTTACTGCAGGAAAAGAGTTCACTTGTCATCTCAAGCCCGATTAATGAAGAAAGTGCATTCCACCCAATGTGGAATCTGCTTTCCACATATTGGGCAGAACTCCAATTGGGTGCTTTTCAAACTGACTGTTAATCGAGGAAATTTCAGATTTTATAAGATTTTTATCTTCCAAAGAAGCGTCGATGCATTCTCTAAATACAGACTGCTGAAATAACAGAGATGTTTTTATTCAGATCATTTTCTACCCACTGTTCGGACAGCTTTATGTGTTGGCAAACCATCTCCGGATAGACCGCTCCAATCCAACCTCAGCAATCGAGTCGATGAAAGAGGTACTATGCTATTCTTCTCCCCAGATTCTTACCCAGCACTTTGGGCTGCTGTTTGGATGCACGACAGGGTCAAATTGCAAACATTCAGTTTAATCAAAGACGAATGGCTCAATATGAGGAAGTGGCCTTGAATTGTAGGTGTGTTCCTTTAATGTCAAACTGGAAAGTAACACAATTGCAATTTGGAGTATGGTCCCACACAGATAGTGGGCCATTTCCTCCTTTATCGAGCTAATTATCGCAATTCATTTTGATTGTTCATCCAAACGAAGCCTTAGCTGCATATCTAACTCATAATCCATGCCAACCGCAGGCGCTCGTGCGATCGTCAAGAAGAACTTATCTTTGGTTATTTTTCCCGAGGGTACCCGATCCCAAACAGGACGATTACTCCCCTTCAAGAAGGCAAGCATCACACCCACTTCATCCATTGCCCCAGGTGGGCCCCACATGCCTTAGCCTCAAACTTAGGCTGGCTAGAAGAAGATGAAAATCAGACACACAAAAATCAATGATAGTAGTCTTATTTTCAATCTACCTTTAATGTTCAATCTACATCTGATCCACTGGATGAGTAGACCAGCCCAGCTTTTATGCCAAGGCATGTTCTCAGTGGCCCCACCTCCTGAATGGCCCAGATATCCCGCACGCATTTCGCAATTCTCATCTTCAAATCTCCTTCCACATTGAGTCTCCTTAACATTTCTCCTTTGTTACATTTCATTCATTTCTGTTCTTCCTTGCTTCATGTTCTTTCTGTTACATGGCAGGGCTTTGTTCACATAGCACTGCAATCGCGGCTGCCGATCGTCCCGATCGTGCTGACCGGGACGCACCGAGCATGGAGGAAAGGCAGCTTACATGTAAGGCCAACACCTCTTGCTGTAAAATATCTTCCACCGATAAAAACCGATGACTGGACCGCAGACAAGATCGAAGATTACGTCGAAATGATCCATGCATTGTATGTCAAGCATCTCCCAGAGCCCCAGAGACCGTCGGCGTGGGGACAGGTGGGCCATACCAAGAGTTTGAAATCATAGTTTCAGGTATGATCAGATGTATTATTTCTCATTTGGTGATGAATAATGGTAGAATCTCCTCTTAAAATGCTTCAACATTCATAAGTAGCAAATTCTGTTGGGAATAACACAATCAGTTGTTCCCATGGAGTCATTGGATATGGACCGTTTGATCATTTGTATTCAAGTGGACCCGAGTACACCTCAACGGTTATAGATCAGTGTTTCAAACGAAGGGACGAAATTGTAGATAGGAGAATGGTTGCATAGTGTGGATACTACCGTGTTTGACTGTAGTGTTGACCACTGTGGGGCCCACCATGATGTCTACATGTCATCCACTCCGTCCATTAAGGCTGATCAAATACTCATCTGAGTTACACCTGAGGAACAATATAAAATAATCCTCAAAACCTCCAAATTCACGTGGGGTTTGCTTGATGAATGGATTGGATTGGATGCACGCAGCACGGTGGGCCCCACAAACGGTCTGGAAACCTTTGTTGGTTGTGGGTCCCCTCCCAACTGGGGCCATGAGCCCACGCTTCAGTAATCCAAACCGTTTGTCCAATGAGAGTGGTCTCTGATGGATGGGCCATGACTATAAAAATAAATTTAAAGAAAAAAAAAAAAAAACTACCTGGTATAACCATATTAACTTCCCAACCTTTCAATTTGTGTCTCTGCAAGTCGGAGGTAAGAAGAGCAGTGGGCAACGGTCCACATTCAACTGAAAAAAACAAAAGAAAAAGGACACGGATTGCGTCCTACCCCCGTCCGCGCAGGGCTCTGTGGGGCCCACCGTGGTGTAAGTGTTTTATCCACGCCGTTCATCGCTTATATCAGATTATTTTAAGGGATGATCCTAAAAATGAGGCAGGTACACAGCTCCAGTGGACCACACCAAAGGAAGCTGCAGTGATAATGACACCCACCATTGAATATAAGCTTGATCCGAAACTTCTTCAGCTCCCAAGAAGTTTTTAATGGTGGATGTTCAATCCCACCTTTGTGGTCCACTTAATCAAGAGGTTGGATGACAAATAAACATTCGCGTGGGAGTTTTTAATGGTAGGGATTCAATCACAACTGTTTCATATGGTGTGTTCCACCTAAGATTTGAGTCAGCTTCAAGTTTTTGGATCATGCCCTAAAATGAGCTTTCAAAATGGTTGGACGGTGTGGATTTAAGGCACATACATCACTGTGATCCCCACCCGCATTCGAGGCATGGTCCATAGATGGTTAGGCCCCGAACCCAGCACCTTGTCTCACAATGTTGAGTGGATGGCAGCTGTTGGACAACTTTCTTCTCAAAAGTGCACTATCCTGGCATAGAGTACGCGGATTGCGTCCTACTCCCACCCGTCTCCAGCTGGGAATGTGCAGGAGCTTTGAGTGGCCACCGTTATGTATGGGTCTTATCTACACCGTCCATCCAGTTTTTCCTATAATTTTAGGTTATAAGCCAAAAAATGAGGTAGATCCAAGGCTCAAGTGGACCACACCACAGGAAGCAGCGGTGATTATGATTATCACCGTTGAAATTTTTGTAGGGCCCACCGTGATGTTTATTTTCCATCCAACTTATTTATAAAGTTACATATACATAGATGAAGAGAAAGCACAAATATCAACTCCATCCGAAACTTTTGTGCTTCCAAGAGGTTTTCAACGGTAAGAATTTAATCTCCATTTGTAGTCCATTTGAGCCTTGGATCTGCCTCATTTTTAGAAATTTTAGCATAAGATGATACGAAAAAGCGGATGGAAGGTGTGGATAAGAGCCATACCATACATCACTGTGGCCACTTGAAGCTCCTGCCCGTTCCCAGCTGGAGACGGGCGGGGGTTGGACGCAGTCCGCGTCCGTATCGAAGAGGATAGCTGTGGCACGTGTGGCCCAAACGGAGCGGATTGCATGTGCCCCGGCGTACAGATACCCCTGGAACTGTGTGGGACCCACAGAGATGTACGTGATAAATCCACTCCGTGCATCTGTTTTTAAAGGCCACGATTGGATAGGAATCTAAAAATCAGGGATATCCAAAACTCATGTAGGCTATAGTACATGAAACAGTGGGGATCGAACGCCTGGGGGTGACAGAAGCTTTGTATCAGAATGATATTTGTTCATACAGTTTATCTGGGTGTTAATAACCATATGAACGGTTTGGATGAAATATAAACATCATGGTCAGCTTCGGGAAGGTTTCAGCCGTGGATGTTTCCGTTCCTGCTGTTTCATTTGTGGTGGCCCACCTGAGTTTTGGATCTGCCTGGTTTTTAGAATCATATACTATTATAGTTTTTTAAAACAGGTGGACAGAGTGGATTTTTCACAGACATCTCTGTGGGCCCCACACATGCCCAGGCACAGGTATATCTCTGTGCTCATGCTCTCTCTTTAAATCAGGTCCATGTAATGTTGGGTGGGCCTTGGGCAGAGTTTTGTTGGACAAGAGTATTAGGTGATTGGGCTCATTGGACAAGTGTATCATGGTCTTCGGGTGAGTTGATCAGGCACCGTTGGATAGTGCGCGTGTCAATGATCCTGGCCATTCATAGGCTCTGTGGGCCCATTGTGATATATATGTTTTATTGGTGCGGTCCATCTATCTTAACAAATCCTTTCTGGGCATGAGCCCAAAAAGGAAGCAGATAGAAGGATCAAGTGAACCACATCACACGAAGAGCAGTGGGGATTGAACTCCTATGGTTGAAAACCACATCACTCTCCACTTCTTCGTGTGGTGTGGTCCACTTAAGCCTTCAACGTGCCTTCTTTCTATGTTCATGCCCTAAAATGATCATTCACAGTGGATGGATGGCATGGATAAAACATATACATCACAATGAGCCTCACGAGCTAAGTCCTCGTGGGGGAAGTATAGTGTTGGGCATTGGACCGAGTCAGATCGGATTGAGTCTAACTCGACCCGATCCGAAATCTCGATAACCTGACCTGAACTCGATTCGATCCGGGACCAAGCCCGGGTCGCCTGACTTGAACAGATCCGGAATGTGTATGAGCTGATCCGATCCGAGTCTGACAAAAATCCTATCTCAAATTCTATCTCGACAGTCAAAACCCTAAAATCACAGACAGAGAAAAGAAGAAGTAGAAAAGAAAAAAAGAAAGTTTTGTCCTAAGAATCTATCCTTTGATGCCCTACACAAGCTATCCTTAGTAAATTCTTTGCCTTCATTTTCTTAAAAAATTTCAACTTCTTGATAAAAAATGAAAAACAAAAATCAAAACCGATAGCAGCAGCGTTGCATTTTTGCTTTGAATCTCTTTCGAATTCCAAGATTCTTGAATCTATTGCCGCTGTAGATCTTGTCCGACAGTACCCCGTCGTTGTCATGGCCCACAATTATAACCATAAAAACCCTAAATTTGTGGCCCTAAAACTCCCAAAATTGGAAGCTCTAACTCCCAAATTTCTGCACTTGAGAGAATGAGAGATATAGAGAGATTGGGAGAGAGATGCCTAATGCCTGATGGTGCATGAGAGCTTTGAACGGTATGGATCTAAAAATACATCATGGTGGGCCAGAGAGCTTTGATGCCAGCTAGCTGGCCGGTGCGGGGTCACCTTCCAAACAGCATTACACACGCATCGGCATAGGAGGCGGGGGTTGGAGCTTAGGGAGAGAGAGAGAGAGAGAGAGAGAGAGAGAGAGAGAGAGTAGGCGGGGGTTGGAGTGTGAGGGTTTGGGAGAGGGAATCGGCGGGGGTTGGAGCGTTGAGAGAGAGAGAGAGAGAGAGAGAGAGAGAGAGAGAACAATCGGGTATTTTTTTGTTAGGGTAAAAAGTAAAATGCCTTTATATAATACCCGATTTTGGATCGGGTCGGGTCGTCGGTCCGGATCCACTAAGATCCGAATTCGATCCAAAATTCGTTTGTATCTAAATTACCCAATTCGATCCTGACCTATCCAGACTGTCAGTTCGGGTCGGATCCACCGGATCGGATCTATTTTGCCCACCTCTAAGGAAGTACGCAATCCAAATCTCAAATAAATGTTGGATTTACTTTGATTATGCATGGTTGCATTAGAAGTGGAAACCTCAATGGTATCCTCAACAAATGAATGGTGCAAGCACCACCTACCTTGGAACTAATGGCATGAAAGTAGGGCCATATAGACTTTTAGGGCCGACCAAACGAGTTGCTTTTTTCTACTTACATCATCAAATAAATAACTTATTTGAAATAAGTTTGGTTTATGATTAATTATAAGTTACTTTTTTTTTTAATCTAAAGTTACTTAATTACTTTAGTTTAATACATAAAAAATAAGATAAATTATTTGAGGCATAAGTATCTTATCTTAAGTAACTTACTATCCAAACACCCCTTTGTGTAAACATCAGCAAGTTGCTCTGTGAATTAATGCACCACCCAATAGAATCTCTAATAACAATAACTCATAATCTCCAATAACAACAACTCTCTCTCACTCACGGAATGGTAATCAATGGTCACCATTAAATAGACCACGACATTAAAGTAGGGCAGAGTAGAAAAAGATGATAATACCCTTGATAGACCAAAAAGATACACTTCTTGGCGCTTGAGTAATTCTGGGTGTGTGCATGAACTTGCCAATATGGCTAGCCTTGAATGTAATGTCCGGACAAGTGACAGTTAAAAGCATTGAAGAGCACCAACAAGGTGTTGATGATAGTTAAAAGCAGTGTAAAGCACCAACGAGGCATTGATTATCAATGGATCCCTAAGTAGGCCATTGGACCCAATAGAAAGTTTTGTACATGGAGCTGTAGAGGTGGAGCAAAGCTTTACATAGACTACAGTATTCCATTGGAAAAAATCTAAGTATGTTGAATTTGCAAAGGCGAAGGGACCATAGTGTATAAATGAAAGAACATAATAAAGTAGAAACATATTGTGTATTGAGTAATTGACTAAACTTTACTAGGGCTAATGTGATGTATGGATCTAATCCATGCCATCCATTCATTTTATCAGCTCATTTTAGGGCATGAACCGATAATTGAAGCATATCCAAAGCTTAAGCGGACCACTCCATAGGAAACAATGTGAATTGATAAAAACTTCTTGGAAGTTTTGGATCAGGCTGATATTTGTGTTTTCCCTTCATCCATGTCCATGTCCTTATAAACAGGTTGATAAAAATAATATTATTATGGCCGAAGGAGGTTCAAAGGTGGACTGTATGGTCCCACCTGAGCTTTCAATAGGCTTCAATCATGGGCTCAAGCCCTAAAATGAGCTAGAATAACGGATATGGCATGTTGATAAGACACATGCATACACAGTGGCTCCCGTAGAGTTTTCATGATCTGAAAAAAGGGATGGACAACATAGATTGACAGGTACATCACGGTAGGCCCTCACATAAATTTAGCCTGTCCTTGCTACATTCAACGGGGAATCTGCTTCCATTCAGGGAGGGTCAGAGCTATGAAAGAGATGTCATCCACATATACACATAAGAACAGAACTATAGTAGAAGTGAATCTCAATAAGTGTATTGAGAAAACTCCATGGGTCCATTGTGATTTATGTATTTGATCTATTATGTCCATCCATTTTACCAAATAACTCTAGGGCTTGTATGTTGATTTGGCCTTGAGATTGCCTTGAGCGAACTTGGTTAAGTAATATTTGGTTTGATTTGTAACGCTTGCATGGCACCCGCTCGTTGCCTATTTAAGGCAACTCACTATGAATATTAAAAAAATTGGAGAGAGCCACCGACAGAGTTTAGGAGACGAGAGGAGATAGACAAATGAGACTGAGGCCCTTATCCAAAATCAACAGTTGCAAACCAACTTCATGTGTCACCTAAGTTGGGGAATCTTAAGGCTTGTTTGGGAGTGCAGATTTGGAACCCCATGGATTTGAAGCCCCCTAGATTCGAAATCCTCTTATTGTGTTTAGGACCTTGATTCAGAATCAACTTTAATCCAAAAGTGACTATACATACATATTTATGGGGGTTTGAATTTAATTATTAAATCAACTTTAATATCCCTAATTGGTGAACGTATGTAATGTTTGACACAATGGTTGTAATAAGCCCGTTGAAATATATACTTTGTCCAAAAATGAAGAAATTTCAAGTCCCAAATGGGCCACAAGCATAAGATCACATCCGAGTGACTAACTAGTGATTTTTAACCGTTGATTTACATGAACAATGTTTGGACGGTATTGAACATCATATTAAAGTAATTATAGTGATGCAATTGATAGTCTGGTTATTTTGGGATATCACTAGTGGGCCATGTGTCCAATAGATTAATAGTCTAGTGACACGCACTACACATGCAACTCTTGAAAGAATTTTAGATGTAGTCTAAGCTTTCATTGTGGATTTGAAACTCCCATTTACTTTATGGTGCTAAACAGTGAAGGGATTTGAAATCCCTTCAATTCCCTCAAATCCATGGTGCCAGTTGTTCTTATGATTTCCAAACCGTTAAGTGATTCTATAATTTTTAGCCAGATGTAGATTTCGAGTTTTATTTTGGCTAGTGATAACTTCAAGTCAAATGTATTTTTACCTTTGAGTGAACCCCACATTCTGATCAGATCAAAGGCAAATCCAACATATGAAAAAAGCCAAGAAAAGCATGTGCATCATTCTGCCATATGACTTCTCGCGTGGGAGGACATTCACATTATGGTGACTCTGATAGGGATAGGGATAGCAAGCCACTAACCAAGACTCAACTCAAAATACGGGACTTTATGATTTTTGAGAGGATTCCTTAACTTTCATCATTCTAGACTTTATTGTTTCCACGCTAACCACTAGCTTACCAACCGGCTAACTTTTCAATGCTCACTGGTGTATTTTACTTTTCTGCTTACATCCTCCATTCCAATGCTTATCGTGAGCATCCTACATTATAATTGCCAGGTAATATGTTCACTTTCATGCAATCTAGTATCCTTTTACATTTATGTTCTTGGATTTCTGTGTGCACTTGTCTTTTGTAATTTTCAAGACATTTACATTTTGTGGGTCTATTTTTTATAAAACTAAAAAAGGAAAAAAAAAAAAAAAAAAAACAACAAAAAAAATCAGGAAAAAGAGACTGCACGGTGAACCAGATCAGCAAATGTAGGCCGGTATGCAATCATTGTGCCCAAAAATCAATATATATATATATATATATATATATATATATATATATATATATATATATATATATATATATATAATGTCCTAAAATGATATTTCAAAATGGATGAACGGCTTGATAAAATACATATATCAGGATGGCCTAATAGCCCTAGCAGGATCGTCCATCTCTTGCTAGTCCTGGTCATCCTGGACCCCAACACGCGTCCCTCTACAGGTGCTGAGGGCAATTTCCACTTGAATAGATACGACACTTGCTGAAGAGTCCCACAAATGTAGATCCTAGCCGCTCATCAGCTAGAAGAACCATGAATGTGCACTGGCCGAGAAAACAACGCCGGCCCAATCACGACTCGCCAGTCAATCACGACCAAGGCCAGCTTTTTTGGAAACAAAATACAATCAACGGTTTGTATTCAACGTACAAGTGTTGCCCGCATCCAACGGTCTGGATTCAATGTACACGTGTTGCCCAGCCGATGATCTCAAGTTCTTGGGCGCGGCTTCGGCGGATCACTGGATCTACCGAGGTGGGTGGGACCCTTGACCGTGGGCCCCACTGTGATGTATCTGACTACATCCCCGCCGTAGATTCGTATTGAAACCTCATTTTAGGTCACGATCCAAAAAGTGAAGCAGATCAAAATCTCGGATGGATCATTTTACAGAAAACAATGGTAACTGAGTGTTTGTATGGAATCCAGTCTGTCCATCCGTTTTCTGAGCTAATTTTCTTGTATGAAACCAAAATCTATAAGGACTCAAGACTAAATTGGGCCGTACTAAAAAGAGAAGGTGGTTAGGAAAATTCCTACTGTTGAAACCTTACTGGGGTCGACAGTGATGTTTACATGCCATCTATACCGTTCATAATCTCATTCCTACCGGGATTAACTGAAAACAAAAATATTAAAATGATTCAAAACTTCTGTGTCCCCACGAATATTTCAACTGTGGACGTTCAATTCTCACGTCATCATCCCACTTAAGCAATGGATCCTGTTCATTTTTTCCCTAACATCCTAAAATTAACACAAAAAACGGATGAACGGGGTGAATTTCTAATAAACATCGTAGTGGGCCCCACCTGGTTCCCAGCGCACGAACTTCCTGCGAAACGCAGTCGGAGGAAATCCGCGTCCCCCAGCGCACGCGGATTGCGTCCTGCCCTGAGGTGAACGGGCAGGAGCTTTGAGTAGCCACCCTGATGTATGAGTCTTATCCACACCGTCCATCCATTTTTTTAAAAATTCTTTAGGGGTATAATTCCAAAAAACAAGGTAGATCAAAGGCTTAAGTAGACTACACAATGGGGATTAAACTCTCACCATTAAAAATTTCTTAAGGGCACAGAAGTTTTGGATGGAACTGATATCTATGTTTTCTCTTCACCTCTGCTTTATGAATAGGTTGGATGTCATTTAACTTTATGAATAGGTTATGTCAATTAAACATTAAGGTGGCCCCAGAAAAGTTTCAACGGTGAGAATCATTATCACCTCTGCTTCCTGTGGTGTGCTCTACTCAAGCCTTGGATCTGTCTCATTTTTGGGCTCGCAACTTAAAATGATACGAAAATAATTGATGGACGGTGTGGATATGGCCCATACATCACGGTGGCCACTCAAAGCTCCTGCCCGTTCCCAGCTCGAGACGGGCGGGGGTAGGACGCCCTAATAAGCGGCTCGAACCCCTCACACGTACGCAACGTCGCCACGTGTTTACGTGAAGCGCCTTTTCCATCATCGCGCGAATTCTCTTGGCTTCTCTTTCGACTTATCTTTCTCACACACGTCCCTATAAAAATCTCCTCTCTCTCTCTCTGGCCGTCTCTCTCTATCCTCCTACTAGGGTTAGGGTTTTTATATTCTTTTGCTTAGAGCTAGGGTTTTCTCGTCCTTTCATTCAGATCTATTGGTATTGGATATCTCCCCATCTGATTCTTCTTCTTATAGGGTTAGGGTTTCCATAGATATGATGCAACCTGCTGCAGGCGTCGTTCCACCGCCAATGGCTCCTCCTGCCATGGATCAGCAGCAACACCACCACCAACAGTATCAACACCATCCGCATCAGCAGCAACAACAACCGCAGCAGCAGCAGCAGCCATGGATGATGATGCCGCCGCAGCCTCAGCCGCAGCAGCCCCCGCCTGTCTGGAACCAGCAGCCACAGGTGCCGCAACCGGCTCCACAGCAGCAGCAGCAGCAGCCGCCTTTGCAGCAGCAACCGCAGCAGTCGCAGTATCCAGCTGCTGCGCCGGCCCAGCCGGCGAGTGCAGATGAGATCCGGACGCTTTGGATTGGTGACTTGCAGTACTGGATGGAAGAGAGCTATATTCACGGCTGTTTTGCTCACACTGGAGAGGTGAGCCCTTTGCTATCTCTCTCCACTGTTTGTTGATTTACATGATTGAAACATGATTCTCTTTTAATGGGCTTTGCTTGGCGGTATCGCTTTCATTCTTGCAGTTATGGCGATCCTCGAACTGAGAACATGCCATTATAGTAGGAATTTTGATTTGCACAAATCAATAAACATAAACCCTTTTTTTTTAGTAGAACCCGTGGTTTGTTGATTCAGACCATTGTTCTGTTAGCCCCATCATAGATTTATGATATCTTGAAAATAGGGTGAGACAACCAAAAATCTGATATCTGTGGCCTCTGATTGATTTAATCACTCCGGTAAAGCAGATCTGGACTGACCTAGCCATTAGAAAAAAAGAATTACATGATAGAAAACATGGTGAAGTCCAAATCCAGTTCTCAAGTCTCAGTCAAAGGCTATAGCGTGCACAAACCAGGCTTTTAAGTCAGGCTTTTGTATCTTTCACGCAGAGGGTTATTTCTGGAAATATGTGCAAAACATGTAAACCTTCTAAAAACACTCTTTTTCAATAGTTTTGCATTCAACCATCAGTTTTATCTGTCAAAAAAGAAAAAGGAAAAGAAAAAACCATGGGTTTGATCATCTCAAGCTTCTCAGTCAATGTTGTCAAATTGCATAAAGTCGCATAAGCCATCAGCTTGGGCTGATCGCTTATGCCATTGCATAATTGCAAGAGCGATCACTCATGCTGATGGTTTTTTTTTTTTTGAAGGAAAAAATTCTAAAAAACTAAGAAAAACTATTTATAATCACTACAAGTGATTGGATTGGGTTTATTTACCTATTTCCTTGTAGTTTGACTATTCGACCATCTATATGTTTGAGTTATATTATATTATATATAACAAAACAAATTTAAATAATCAACAAGTTACACTAAGAAAGAATTAATTATTGAAAACTTAAAATATAGAAATTGTATTGATAATTTGAATCTTGATGAGTTGATGCACACAATACAAGTTACAAGTTACAACTTATTACAATATGCAAGAAACCTGACCATTGGCCATTCTTCAGGTATGCCATGATTATGCGATTATGCTATTGCAAAATCATGGCATTCTTTAGTATGTCATGGCATACTTTCTGCATGACATATGTGACCATGGCATAAGTGATTTGAGCCATGGTATGCGATTATGCGATCACATATGACTACACTATTTTCAGTAGACATCATCGAATCAAAAAAGAAAGAACCCCCCAAAACCCCAAAGAACAGACGACGCCATATTTCCCTAAAATAGTTTTTCAAAGTAAGGGAAATAACAACCAATGGGAGTCCAACCCTAATAAAACTTCTTAATAAGGTAATGCTATAAATAGAAAACGTTAATTATGGAACCTTCTACAATTAGATCTTAAATTGGGTCTCCAAGTATTCTTCTGGAACTAGGATTTCCAATATGACGAGGACTTGGTGCATGAAATGGCCGGCCCTAAGAAACCTTCTTTTCTCCAATTTCTCCATTATCAATCAAAATTTTGGAAGGAGAAAGGAATCCCAAATTGATCAGTTGCACCCTCAAAAATGTTTCCAAGAAGTTTCCGAAATTGCACAATTCTCCATGGAAATCAGCTCACTCACTTGCCCCTGAAATCGGTTATGGAAAATGATTTTCGATGGAGGAAAAATTATGGAAAACAAACCCTTCAAAGATGATTCATCCATCTAAATGATCATCCATACATCAGTCATTAGAAACATGCATCGAATGAAACTCAAATAACGGTTTTTGCACCTGAACTCTAGATCATAAGCTCAACAACTCAAGCCTAGATTCAAACCCTTCAATTGTCCCACCTCAAATATCATTTTCTTATATTGTTTACATCAAAAGTAGATATTAGATGCATCACATGATCATCGATGGTCCACATTATTGTAAAAGGGGCTAATACTACTAAGGGTTTACTAGATTTGGGTGTGGATGAAGCTAGGGTTAGAAAAGTTTGGGGAAAAATGTGAGATTAAGGTTAAAGTGGGGAATTGAATAAATGGATTAAAGGATTTAGGTATTAGGAGGTGGGAATTAGGGTTTTGGATGTAGGAAAATTAGGGATTTTAGGTTAATTGAAGGATTTGAAGATCTAGTGTTTGGGAATTTGGGAGAAATTGGGAGATTTGGAGTTTTAGGGTTAGGGCTTTGGACAGGGGAAGATGTGTTTTGGAGGGAAGGTTCAAAGAGGTAGGGGGAATAGAGATGCTGCTGTACGGAGCAGCCCGTGGGCTTCCACGTGTGGCCCTACGGTCACACGATTGGGGTCTTGTCGGCTAGGGTTTGGTCCGTAACCTTGGTATTTTGAGGGAAATGATAAAGAAGAAAGTACAGTGTTGGGATAGGTTTTTGATGGTTTGGGATGAAGAACTAAAGAGATTTCAATGAAATACCTTGCAAAGAAGAACTCAAGGAGATAGATGAGAACCTCGTGCTCTCATTGATGGAAGATTGGTCTCGCACCAACCTCTTTTCCAAATCACATGGAAGACTTCACATCTCATGAAGAATAGAAAAGATATTTTTTTTCTTCTTTTTTTAATGAGCAAAAACCATTAAGGAGCTTCCCCTCCCCTCTTTATATAATCTCAAGAAAATTTGAAATTTTCAAAATAGACCCTATTTAATGACTTTTAACAAAAAATAACCCTAGTCTAATGAAAAAGCATATGAAACCACTCATAAAGTGTTTAAAGCATAAATCCAACATAAACAAGATCCTAAAACATATAGATGTCTTATGATAAAAAGAATGCTCCATGATCAACGGCTCGATCATGTAATCCATGCAATCCAACGGTCCGATTGTCACGTTCTTCAAATCCAACTGTCCAAATCGCTTTCTAAAGCAAGCCACATGCATCTTCCCAATGTGAGCTCTTCCAAATGCTCGCACATGCACTATGGGGTCTTCAACACGGATACTTGCATAGCCATAGAGAAATTAGGGTTCGCCTCCTCATCAAACATGTACGCAAAGGCGTACGTGATGTGATGTCCTCATCAACTTCCAAGCATGAGTCATATTGAATTATTTAACTAAGATCTATAGCGTTAGGGCTGTGTGCAAGGAGCTAGTGTGGGATTAACAAGCTGCAAATTACTTGTTAGTGCAAACACATCGAGCATTTTGTTAATCCCACACTTGCATCAGATCATATTGAATTATTCAACTATGAATCATTTGAAATATGGAACTAGCGGTTTTTTTTTTTCCCTCTTTCTTCATTTTCTGCTGTATTGCTCTTGAAAATTCCACTTGCCATTTACATTCATATCTCCCATTTATTTTGTACATGCGTGTTCCAGACCAGCCTGATTAAGGTACATAAATGATGGGGTCCATTCAGCAAACTGAGTGGATCTCATGCCATCTCATGTGGCGGTTAGGGGCCAGTGTGGGATTAACAAACTGCCCCATGTATTTATAACATATTAAAGTGTCAAATTAGACCAACACGATTGATTATAAAGTTCAGTCCTTTCTAGAGTTCCACATGCCTATTGCCAAATTTCTCGTCATGTAATGGTGTCCTGATTGTGGTGCCATGATGATTTGCAGGTTGCTTCTGTGAAGGTCATCCGGAATAAGCAGACTGGGCAGTCGGAGGGTTATGGTTTTATTGAGTTTGTAAACCGTGCTGCTGCAGATAGAATTTTACAGACTTACAATGGCACCCTGATACCTGGTACCGAGCAAGCTTTCAGGCTTAATTGGGCATCCTTCAGTGCTGGAGAGAGGCGCACTGATGATGGTGCTGACTTTCCAATATTTGTTGGCGATTTGGCTTCTGATGTTACGGATTACATGTTGCAAGAGACATTCAGGAGTCACTACTCCACAGTTAAGGGTGCAAAAGTTGTCACTGATAGAGCTACCGGACGCTCAAAGGGCTATGGGTTTGTGAGATTTGGGGATGAAACTGAGCAAGTGCGTGCCATGACAGAAATGAACGGAGTGTTCTGTTCTACAAGGCCAATGCGGATCGGCCCAGCAGCTACTAAGAAGAATACTGGTGGACAGCAGCAGTATCCGGCAAAAAGTATGTTTCGTAATCATGCGTATTCCTAGTTCTTATGGGTTCTTGTTATTATCTTTGTTAAGGGTTGCATGAAAATTTTCATTCAATTGTTGATTCAAATTGATGTTCCTGTTGTTCGTGTTCGATGCATTGAATGTTTGACTTGAAATTGATAAATGGGGGATCCACTATGAGGTCTTTGCTTGTTTTTCTTCCAGTTATGCTTGAAGATAAACGCCATTTGTTTCTTCGATGGATGCACACAGTCATTTCCTTCCTAGTAATTTCCTTTGTGAAGTTGGGCACATTTAATGCTCTTCAAAATTACACACTCTTATAAAAACTCATGTTGTCTCGAAGCAGGGTGCCAAGAGGCTCTCTTCCCTTAGGGGCCTGGAACTGATTTCAGCTGAAATGCATATCCCCTTTAGTGCGTGGCCTCGTTTAGGTCAGTTTCCTGTTTATGTCATAATTTGTCATTAAATTTGCATTTCTGTGGCATTTCTATGCTACATTATCAAATTAATGTTTACAGTTCCTTGTATATTAAGAACTGTCAGTCAAGTTACGTTCTGTTCAGTTTTAATTATCTTTTTTTTTCCCCGCAAGTCTGAAGAATCGCTGGTTTAGTTCTTTGTAAATCAGTTTCTTTCCAACAATTTATAGTATAATTGAATATGAGTTTTTCCCCTTTCTCGTCCAATGTTTGTTTCTGGTTCGTGATACCGATTTTTCATTCTAGGAAAGAAAGGTTCTCTTTGGAATTTTGGGTCGCAGTTCGTATTGCTTGATACCCCCAAAATGCCTAATATTTGCATGCAGGCGTCCTGCTTTCAGTTTAATGCATGTAGCACCTTTTTCTTTCTTTCTTTCTTTCTTTCTTTCTTTCTTTTTTTTTTTTTTTTTTCTTTCTTTTTCATTGCATCTTCTTGATTAGGTTGTTTCCCGTGGAATTTCTACCCTGTTCGTCTTCCTTCTACACATCATTTTCTTTGTTCACTTTCTAGAGTTGGTTTTCCTTTGAATGTCTGATCAGGAGGGGAAATTTATATCACAGTCCTGGTTAATTATAGATAGTATTTGATTTTTGAAATGATACAATAAAGCTCTAGGTGCGTTACTAGCTTTATTATTATTATTAGTCTTAAAAACTTTTTTTCACATAGCTAATGCTTTGGTGTTTATCTTTCCCCCGTTGTTTTTGTTTAAGAAGAATGTAAGAATTAAATGTTGATGAGAAAATTCTATATGGTCAATTATTTAGAAGCAATGTATCGCGACATGATCTCATTTCTTTGTTTTTGGTCTATTTAATTACTGGTGTCTTAGGAGTATTTATGTAATATGCCTTTGCTCTAGTTAATGAACAGATTAATTGACTAATATGGTCAACTAGGTAGAATTTGGCTGCCCTAAACTCCTCTCCCTCTCTATGTATGTGTGCATGTGTGTGTTCATGTATGTTGCTGTTAGACCATAGGTCATTAAATCACCTTCCCCTTGCCCTTTTAGAGCCTTCGACTGGAACCAACTTCTAATCGGTGCAGTTCTTGGTCTCTCCAATACACATGGCCAAGCCTTCTAAGTCTACTTTCTCTCATCTTATTACATATTGGTGCTGCTCCTAAGTAACCTTTCTAAATTCTAATGCATCTCAACGTCCTCATTTTGGCTACAAGTTTCTTAATGAACATGTTGTTCCTTGATTGCCCGGCTTTTTGTTCCATACAGCATGGCTAGTGCTATAGCCATCCTATAAAATTTCCCGAGGCATGTCTCCACTTCCTCCACTCAACTCTAATTCTATGAGCAACGTCCTTCTCAATCTTTGTGCTTGATGAATTATCAACTCAAGATATTGAGAATGGTCATTTTGGGGTGTCCACTTCCTCCACCCAGTTCTAATTCCATGGGGAACATCCTTCTCAATCTTTGTGCATGATGAATTATCAACTCAAGATATTGAGAATGGTCATTTTTGGGTTGTCTCCTGGTCCACAATCTTAACCGATTCTTTGTTTCATTCTTTAAAAAAACTATTTCCTTATTTCCACTACAATACTAAGATCAGATTTAATATTATTATACTTTAGTCATCCACCCAGCAACTCTAATTCTATGAGCCACTCTATATTTGAGCTCCCATGAAGTGTCAACCCAAGATATTGAGAATGGTCATTTTTGGGGTATTTCTTGGTCAACAATCATTACTAATTCCTTGTTTTATCCATAAAGAAAAAACCCAATTCCTCATTTCCACCATGATTGTTATTATATTTTAGTCTTAGAATATTTTAGCCTAATGTTCTCTCTATTCTTCTTGCTGTAATCTTTTTGGTTTTCTTAATACAATTTCGTCATCTTTCAAAACCCAATTCCTCATTTCCACCATGATTGTTATTATATTTTAGTCCGAATGATTTTAGAATATTTTAGCCTAATGTTCTCTCTATTCTTCTTGCTGTAATCTTTTTGGTTTTCTTAATACAATTTTGTCATCTTTCAAAAAAAAAAAAAAAGAAGCATCCCTCCATAGTTCTAGCTTTGTGTCTACCCCATGGTAAAACAGTTTGTGTAACGGCCCTTACATAATAGTAAGTGTGGGAACTGTTATGCAATATGGGGCTATAACACCCAATCTAAAGAAAGGGACCTTAACGGGCCTGTAAAAGCCATAACGATCCAATATGGGCCTGTAACGGATCAATTTGGGCCATTAAAAATCTGATACAAAGGCAATATGTTTTTCTTCCTGTAAAAAAAAAAGAAAGAAAGAAAAGAGACCGTTAGAAGGCTGTACGTTATGGGACCATTACCCTTTGTATCATGACGGGCATATAAGGCTTGCTGTTATGGCCACCGTTACCATTATTAACTAGCTTGGTTTCCCTTGTCTCATTAATCAGAACTATGTTATCTGCAAAGAACTTATATTTGATGCCTCTTCTTGTAAATGCTAGTTAACTCGTTCATGACCAATGGAAAAAGATATGTGCTCATCGCTGGCCCTAGTTCAAGCCTTGATCTATTGGAAACTTTTCTCTCCATTAGTTGCCTTCACATAGTCACATTTGTTCTCACATAGTCACATTTGTTCTTTCTCCCTCATACATCCTTAATCATTTCAATATATCCTCTTGAGACCCATTTCTTTCTCACACCACCACATTATCTCTTCAGGGATCCTACCATATGTGTTCTATAAGTCAATAAAGGCCATGTGGAGATCATTCGTCCTCTCCCTAGTACAGCTGCCATTTTGCTGCTACATTATTCAATACTTTAGCAGAATATGATGGGTGGTGCACATGCACTCATAAATTGTACACGTGGCATCCATTAACTCAAATTAAACCACTAAATTGTGGACCCCACTATTTATGAGTCATGATTCCAAAATCAAACGGTCAAACAATCCTAACGTTTGATTCATGCATGCTTTTTTGTTGAAATATGACCATTGGAGTGTGGTAGTGACTCATCCTTCTCACATGGGACACTCATACAGTCATCCGAACTGTCTAAATTGTAAGATACGTTGTGGATGGATCATATATCTAAGATCACAGTCATAACAAAAATCTGAACCATTTGATGTCAAAGCAACAAAGTCCAAATGGTCTATAGTATTACCGGTGGGCGAGACACCCTGCTGAAACTGATTTTTAAACCTTGGTAGTGTTACTATGGCACATTCTTTCTTCCTCAAAAGATAGTCATGGGTTCCCATCACTCGTGTGATTTGGTGGGCCACAACATATGCCATAACCCCCAATCGCTCATGGGGGCTGCAACTGAACCTTGGGCTATATAGTGGCTCATGGTGCCGGATTTGGTGAATCTATGTCTTTGCAGTGAAGTCCTTTACTATAAGTTGATAGATGTGGTTGTCGTGTACCACTCAAAACTGAAAGGAAAATATTGCAGGTAAAGACTGGAGCCATGCTTTATGGGACAGAATGTTGGGCGGTTAAGGAACAACATGTTCATAGGATCAACGTAGCTGCAATGAGGATGTTGAGATATGAGTGACAAGATGAAGAAAGATAGAATTAGAAATTAGTTAGACCAGTGCCGCCATGCTTTACGGGACAGAATGTTGGGCGGTTAAGGAACAACATGTTCATAGGATGAACGTCTGAAATGAGGATGTTGAGATATGAGTGGCAAGATGCGGAAGGATAGAATTACAAATTAATGCATTCGAGGGAACTCAGGAATCTAAGAATCACACCAATAGGTAATAAGATGAGGGAATGTAGACTTATTAAATGTTTGGGTCAAGTGGAATGGATACCAAGAACCGCACCTGCTGGAAGAAGTGAGTTGGTGCAAGTTGAAGGCTCTTACAGGGTAAGACAAGGCGCAAAAGGATGTAGACGGGGTAGTAAGAAAAAACTTGATGACCTATGGTTTAGCTGAAGGTCTGTCCCTTGATAGAGTGGAGTGGCAGAACAAGGTTCATGTAACCGACCCCGGCTAATTGGGATAAGCCTTGGATGATGATGATGATGAGAGACGCATCAATCTCGGTCCTTTGCGAACAGTTGGGAATTAGCATTTGCATCCCTACCTCTCTTTGGTCCCTCAACCATGAAGTGGCATTCTTAGTTCCTGATGGAAATTATATAGTACCAAAGTCACCGGTGGTTGACTTTCATCTCAACAAGGGATAGTTTTGGCCATTGCTATTAAAGTAAATAAAGTGTGGCTATGGCAGAGTCTGGTTGTATCTAGTGCCTCTATCAACACTATCATATCATATCATGTGCCTGGTGCCTAATTTTTGGTATAAACAATGTTCGTGGCACATTTTAGATCAGTGATCAGAATTGAGCCAGCAACAGTTCCTTTTGACTTAATTTTTTTTTGGCATACTTCTCAATCGGACGAACATATTCTTGATGGTTTCACGATTTTCTTTCTTTCTTTTCTTTTTATGATGTTTTTCACCTATATTGTTATTTGCAGCTTCTTACCAGACTGCTCAAGCAACACAGTCCGAGAACGACCCAAATAATACAACTGTGCGTACTTTGTTCTATTTTATCAGTGGAAGCATAATTTTATGCCATATGCTTGTGATTATAACATCTTTGAATGCAGATATTTGTTGGCGCTCTGGATCCAAATGTTACTGATGACCATTTGAGACAAGTTTTTAGCCAGTTTGGGGAATTGATACATGTTAAAATTCCTTTGGGAAAACGTTGTGGGTTTGTTCAATTTGCTAACAGGTGCGTGAATTTTCCAACTTAAATGTTGTTTGCATTTTTGAATACCTGAACCTGCAATGCCATAATACCAATCTTTCAAAAGAAGAAGCAGCAGCCATAACATACAATTTTTTTTTTTTTTTCTGTTGTGTTGCTTCAGAGCTTGTGCAGAGGAGGCTTTACTGATGTTGAATGGAACTCAGTTAGGAGGGCAAAATATTCGTCTTTCTTGGGGCCGTAGTCCAAACAAACAGGTTGTTTAAGTTCTACTCTGTACTTCGTTAATGCATTTTTAGGACGTAAAGTACTTGAAAGTGCATGTATTTCCTTGAAACTGACTAACCCAACTCTTGGATCTCTTCAGCCACAGCCAGATCCAAACCAGTGGAATGGTGGTGGTGGTGCTGCTACTGGTGGTTATTATGGGTATGGGCAGGGCTATGAAGCGTATGGATATGCGCCGCCTGCGCAAGATCCTAATATGTATGCTTATGGAGCTTATCCTGGGTATGGGAACTATCAGCAACAACAGGTGAGAACGGTTTTAGTAATCCGTTGTTTTATGGTTCATGTTATGCTTCTGCTTGTGCTTCCATATGTTTCTCGATACATCATGTGCTATATTTGGTTATGGTTTTGTGCTATGCAGAGTCCTTTAATCCTTTAATCGCATGCTATGCTGATCGTGTTTTACATAAAACTAAAGATTCTAGTTATTGGGAACTGTCTGTTGATATAAACTAAATTCATTTAGCTGAGCAGCAGTTGCTCCCATGCACTGTCGATATTCGATTTTGTCTTGCTAGATGTCAAAAGACTACTGAAAGGGAACTAGACCTAATGTTCAAATGAAAAAGGAGAAAAAATTGAACCTAATATTCAAACAAAAACAAAAACAGAAACCTGGAAACCGAATTCCTGGTTCAGTTTTCACTCTGAGATTAAGTTTTGATGTTTACGCTGAATGCAGTGGTAAAAAATGAGAGCAATCAGCAGGTTATGGCTTCTTGGGCACTCTGGGTTCCAATAGGCAATGTTTTAAATATCGACGATATCGGCCGATATATCCCGCGATATATCTTGTATCCCACTTGTGCCATATGAAACGCACAAGTAGTGCCGATATATCCCACATGTTTGATCAGTGAGTATTTTCAAATTCTGGTCCATTTATATTGAAATTATGTTAAATCGGTGTTAAATGGTTACAAATCCATTGGTTCTTCATGTTTTCCATGAATCATGGAATTGGAGCTTTCATTTCGATATCCATTGGTTCTTCATGTTTTCCATGTTTTGTTTCGAAATTTTCCTTCAACCAACTGTCAATTGTGACTAATTTTGAAGTATTTGATAAATGATCATCACATACACTCAAAATTTGAAATTTGAGTATATGATGCAGGACATGAAATTAAATATGACATGCAAGATTTCAAGCTTTAGATCATACCAATTTTAAACACTCACAAAATTCCACGTCCCACATACAATCAAACATTCAACAAGGGGAATTTATGGGGGTCCAAGTTTACACACGTTTAGGGCTGGATCAAATAAAATTATAAACCAAACAATTCCCAAATGAGTGTAAGATTCATCCACTCTTGCAAACGATTGTTCCCCAATTCAAGAGATTCACCATGTTTCAATTCGAGGAAAGTCTAGGGTTTGCAAAAGTGGAAAAAACTTGGGATTTAGGGATTACCTGAGATTAGGGTTTGTGATTTAAGGCGAAAAAGGAGAGAAGATAGAAAAATTCAGAATACGAGACAATCCGTGCGCGCGGACAGCGGCCCGGCCCCAGACGCACGTGCGTGGACCTCTGTCCACACGTGTGTGGGGCCCACGAAATTAGAAACGTCCAGCTTGGGTCTGGTCGGCCAGGGGAGGTCCTCTCTCACGCCAAATTTCAAGCCGATCCGATGTACGGTGAGTGCGTGGTGCTCCGCCGAAGTTTCAGCCCCCTGGTGGGCCAGAATTTGGAAATCTGCCCCATACAAAAGAACCCTATTATGTGAGCTTCTTTTTTGAGATATTATTTAAAAGTGTGTACTAAGGTCTTTTTATGATAATCCTTGAAGTTTCATTGAAAATTTCAACAAATTTCCCAATGTTTCCCAAAAAGTGCGATAAATTACGCGATACAAATGATATATCCCGTGCGATAACCGATATGTATCTGTATCCCAAGGATGTGATATGTAAAGCGATACCGATATTTCGAACACTGCCAATAGGTCACATACATGAAACATGACTGAGATCTTTTCAACCTTTACACGGTTCTAGTGTAGTTGCACCACTATAGGAGAATCACTTCCTGTAGATAACCTTATCTCAGGATTAAAACTGAGAAAACCTCTAAATAGGCCCTTTAAAACTGCATAAAGAAGTTAAGTCGGATTTGTATTAACAAAAGGAAACCCAAAGCTTACCCAATCCAACCACTTGCTGTCCTATGTAAGTAAAGAAACAAAAATATGTAAGTCTCTTGCCTCAACATTATGGGCTTTAGAAGCTTGCTTTTGGCCTAAAATTAATTCCAGTGTTAGATCACGAGGGGCCCATGGGTTTATTCTAAATGCTGTTTGGGCCCTTAAATTCCGAAAGCAGGGTCCACAATGTTATTGGAATTGTTGAACATGCCTTTGGACAGATTTTATGGTCTGATCTCTCCATTGTGCGGGCTGTGGGGGTCCCCTTGGTGCCTGTTTTTGTGGTCAGATGGGTGTGGCATCAAGTACTGTGAATTTAATCTTTGGTTTTGTGGGGAGGAGGTTCTCTGTGCTCTCCTTTCTTGTGCAGGAGGTGATGCCAGATGTTCCTTTCAGTACTGGTGCTGCCTTTACTTTCTTCATTACCAAACTATCCCCCCTTCACCTCATTCTTTCTACCTCTCATGCCACACCTTGCCATCTTTTTCTGTAGTTAATAGTTATGGCTCTTGAGGATGATTTTTCATCATATTCATGTACTTGTTCTTCTTCAGGCCCTTGAAATCCACCCAACAACCTATTGCCATCGTTTGTATAACTTTGATCCACTGTATGATGTGCCTGTTCAGTGCTCTGAGCAAACTGTATTGCAGGCTTGTAAAATGTGCATCGTCTGATGTGACATTTCTTGTATTGTGCTACGAGTTGAGTTCTCCCAACCCTCAATTCTAGCTCCACCAGAGATACATCGTCAATGTAATTGGGGGCAGATACACAACTCCCGTAACCCAATTCCAGATATTCTAAATTCTTTGAGAGCAAAACGATTGATGTTCGATTACTGTTTTTACCCCCTTTTTTCACATTTGTCTGTTAAAAGGAAGAAAGTACTTTTCTTCCATGTCATTTGGATCTTGATCATGATTTGTTTGCCATTGGAATTTTAAATGTTAATGATGATGATTACATAGATAGGATGGTTCTCTGTAGCTTCTCCTTTATAAAGTTCCAGCACACCATAGCATGTGCACCTGTTGCATTTAAGGAAGTTGTAATGTATATATTGTTTCATGCGTGCAGTGATCTTCGCCGGTGATCAGAGAGATGTGGGAGAGAGAGGAGCAGAGCATTGGTTTGCTTATGTTTGTTTTGGGGGAGTATTTTAATCTGTTCTTGTAACGTATTTATTTGCAGTCTGTCTAGCTCGTCTTTTGGAGGTTAGTTTTTCTCCTTCTATCAGTTCTTTTTCTCTATGAAGCTCTTGTTTAGCTGAGAAAAGAGCTGCTGCTGAATTGAGTCGGGTCTCCCATGGAACTGTCTCACATTTGGCGTATTTTAAAACCAATCTAACGATATGAAGATACTTTGCCTGGTTGGGTGTGAACTTGTTATTGCTTATGATCAGGAAACTATAGAATCTTGCACTGGAGTCTGAGAGAGTATGTGCTTGGGCTAGCCACCAATACTGGGTCTTTCTCCCAATTGAATGTTGGCAGTTGCGATGCATCTCTTCTTAACCTTTTATTTGTGGGCAAAAAATTGAATTGCTAAGATTGGTTTATTGATGACATTTTCGGGGTGTGGTCCATCCATGGTTTACAACAGTTCAAAACATAGGCAGGGTTCAGAGAATTCCAAATCGTATGCTTGTTCCTTGTTCAAGACGCAATTTACATGCTTTTTATTTATTTATTTATTTATTTTACTGAAGGTGTTTGAGTTTTGATAATGTATGTCATGGTTCTACAACTCTGGACTTGATCAGGACTAGGCCAACTCATTGAAATTGAATCGCTTTAATACTCTGTGTGCCTCTGTTCCAAATCCCTAAAACTCATTAGGCCGACCTGACACAACGCAAGCCTGGTGAAGCAGTTTTTATTTTTATTTTTTATATTTTAAATTCAAGTACAAAGGAGAACGATTTGGATCCACACGCACACTACAGACTTTGGTTCTAGTCTACGATCACCATGTGGATGGTAGAGAAATGTGTCATCGGGTGAAAATTCCATCTGCCCAGGCCAAAGTTCATGATGGTCTACTAATTTTTTGGGTTACATGTGTACCGGAATGATGGACAGGAAAATCAGCAAGAGATCTGTCTATGATTGTGGGCGATTTGATCGACTGGTCCAGCTCGATTTTTAGGCTCCAGCATGCCATGGTCGGGCCCCCAATGATACGGTATATGCGTTACTGGGTTGATGCGTCAAGCAGAAGCACCGACGTGAATACGCCTTGCCAAAATCAAGCTAGTCCACTCCACACTTGTGTTATACACTGCTGCTCTTTTGCTTTTATCCACTGTCGTTGGAATACAGGTTACAGCCTACCTGACTGTCCCTAGGCCATGGCATGTTCATCGGTGGGCCTTAAGCCTCATTAATGAATGATGTGAATGGCTTAGTATGGTTTGTAAAAGCTATTTGTAGGTAGGCTATCCTTAAGCTCCAAAACCAAATACCACCATTTGCAGGTGTGGTTGACACGTGGGACACCTCATTTTCCCGGAGCGTACTATACTCTTTTCCTAGAAATGAAGGGTCCCAGGTGATGCACTAGTTTGCTAAAGAGCATACTTTTGCCTACGTGCGAGCCCACCTTGATGTTTATATTGTATATCTATGCCGTCCGTCTGTTTTTTCAGTTCACGCCAAAAAATGAATCAAATCCAATGTCTTGTGGTGTGGCCTACTTGGGTTTTGAATCTGCTTGTTTAAGAGCTTGCGTATTAACATGGGCTGGTGCAACGGATGGACGGAGTGGATGTAACACAGACATCACTGTGGATCCCACAGAGCATTTGGTTACACAGGCTGAAATTCACATGCCAGCATGGACCACGTGTGTCAGATCCGTTCCATTTATCAGTTGGGGACCACCGTTCGTCAGGACTGCCACGCTTGTGCGAGAAAAAAGTGGAGCTAACATCTGACAACGGTCCATCTGATGAGTGCACCGATCTAATTTACGACAATGGAGTTAACACCTGGCGAACGATCAGGATCTCTTACACGTGTGCCAAGCTGCCATATCCGGATCTCTTACCATGAACAAACCATCTGTGCCCTTATCCTCAGTTGGAAAACGATCGGAACCTTTGATTTCTACTTTGGCTGTTGAAAATATTTCTTTTCATCGTTTTAAAATGCATTTGCAGATCCTAACATTCGCAATAGTCCATTCGAGTGTAATTTTCTTATGATAGTTCTTATAGCGGCGTGGCTTTGGTAGATCCCTGGATCCACCAAGGTGGGTGAATCCGGACTATAGGGCCCACCACTATGTTGTTGTGGAAAAAGTGCCAAACATAAGCTTAAAAAATCAAATCAAAATAAGAGTGGTACAAAGATTTATGTAATCAAAATATTTTTTTTTATTCGCCGAAACCAAAAGAAACAAAAATACAATACTTCTCTTTTCTCATCTATACAATAAATTTCCTCCACAACCCTCCTCACATATACCAAGTAACATGACAGTATATACGAAAAAGGCTTCACAAGAAGTAGAGTGAGAGAAGCTGAGAGAAAAAGAGAGCCCGCCAATCCCGCCAAAAAATATACATATGCCTTACATCCAATCCTTCCATCCATTTTGATAGATATTTTAAACCATTATTCAAAAAAAATGAAGTAAATCAAATTTTTTGATAAATTGCACCACAAGAAATAATGTGATTGACCATTAAAAAAATTATTGTGAGCCACACAAGTTTTTGATCAAGCTGATATTTGTGTGGTCCCTTCATCTTGTTCTTTGCAACCTTACAAGTTTGATGGAAAATAAACATTCTGATGGCATAAAAAGTTTCTAATGGTTATTCAATTGCCACAGTTTCTTATGATGCAGTCCACTTAAAATTAAGTTCTACTACCTTTTTGGATCATGGCTTAAAATGATTTATCAAAATAGATGAAGGACATGGATGTAAGGCACATATATCATAGTCGGTCACTCAGTGAAGGAACCACAAAACTCGGACATAGGGATCCATGAAGCCGTGCCCCCTCATAGGCCATAGCAATGCCCGTCTGGTTTGGCCAGTGACACTACTAGTAGCTAGTGGCTACTGTTCAGTACCTTATGGGTCCCACCATGATGTATGTGTTTCATCCACATCTTCCATCCATTTTTTCTAGATAGATCCTAATCTCAAAAGGACCCCATCACAAGAACACAATGTTGATTGAAACGGTTAAAAATTTCTTAAGAGCCATAAAAGTTTTGAATCAAGCTGATGTGTTTTTCTTTTTTCTTCCCTTTCATTCAGGTCTGCACGACCTGTGACCTTATCAACACGCATTGAATGTCAAATAACATCACAGGGCACTAGGAGGTTTTTAATAGCAGACATTCAATCACTTATTATTATTATTATTATTTTTTGGATCAATGCTAAAATGATTTAGAAAATAGATGAACGGTACGGATGAAACACATACGTTATGGTTAGGTCCACGTAACACTAACCAGTAGACACCTGGCTAGTGGCAGCGTCACTAGCCAAATTACGTCCACAAAAAAGACGGTTCCGATCATTGGACCACACATCGTGTGGGCGCACTAGTGGGCGGCGACACAATCTGGGGTCACAGATTGGCTAGTAGTCACTGCCTGAGGGCCCACTATGATGTATGTGTTTTATCGCATCGTTGGTCCATTTTTCCATATCATTATATGGCATGAGTCAAAAGATGAGGTAAATCCAATTACCAAGTGGAGGACATCACAAGATACCGTGTTGATTGAATGACGAATGTTGAAAACTTATTTAAGCCACAAAAGTTTTGGATCAAGTTAAATTAAACACATACATCATGATGGCCCCACAGATCACGGACCAGTAGCCACCTGTCTTTTGGCAGCATCACTAGCCAAACCGGCAGGAGCTTTAAGTGTGAATCATGATGTATGGGTCTTATCCACACTGTCCATCCATTTTTTCGTATCATTTTAGGCTAGAGGTTAAAAAATGAGGCAGATCAAAGGTTCAAGTGGACCACACCACAGGAAGCAGCGGTGATAATGATCTCACCGTTGAAACTTTCATAGGGCCCACCGTGATGTTTATTTGTCATCCAACCTATTCATAAAGTTACAGAGATGAAGAGAAAACGCAGATAACAGCTCGATCCAAAAATTCTGTGGACCTCAAAAAGTTTTCAACGGTAAGAGTTTAATCCCCATTGTGTAGTCCACTTGAGCCTTGCATCTGACTCATTTTTGGTCTTATACCCTAAAATGATACGAAAAAAATGAATGGACGGTGTGGATAAGACCCATACATCACGGTGGCCACTCAAAGCTCCTGCCCGTTCCCGGCTGCAGACGGGCCGGTGTAGGACGCAATCCGCGTCCGTGGGCGGCGACAGAATCTGGATCCTGAGTCGGGACGTAGCCAACAGGCCCAAGACGAATACTGAGAACGCCTTCAAAGCATTAGAAAAGCAGACGGTCTGTCGAAGGCAGGAGAGAGACGCGTTCAAAGCATTAGAAAAGCAGACGGTCTGTCGAAGGCAGGAGAGGAGAGAGAGAGAGAGAGATAGAGTAGAGAGAGAGAAGAAGAGAGAGAGATAGAGGAGAGCAGATGTCCGGAAAGCAGAGTGGAAGCGAAGGAGGCGACGGTCTTCGATTCATCTTCTTTTTCCGACGGTGTCAGCGATGCGTTACTCTTCACCACCATGTGCATGATAGGGATGCCCGTCGAAGTTCAGGTCAAGGACGGCTCCATCTGTTCCGGCATTTTCCACACTGCCTGTTTCCAAAATGATTACGGTGCGCACGTTAGCATAGCTTTCTGAATTGGGTTCTTGAATTCTTTCATGGGGCCTGGTTTTCTTTAGGAATCTTTAATTTTCGATCCAGCAAGATCTATTTGCAGATTAAGATCAGATTGCTGCTGTACTGTGTTCTTTTCTTTTGGTTGGATTGGATCTGTTCGTTGAATTCCTTTCTGTGTTTTGATTGTAACATAAAATCGATAATGGGTTTTGATATTCTTGTGGAACCGTGATCATTTTGTTTCGATCCAACGAAAAAGGCATTATAGGGCGCTCTGCCTGAATTAATGGTATTTCCATTGAAGCTGGCATCCGTACAGGTGTTGTGGTTCGCTGTTAAAATCTATTATTCATGGGATTGAAATGAATTGCCATTTTAATCATTTTGCCATGGAATTGCCATTTTCGGTTTCCCATTTTGGATGGGATTCGTGGAGATTCATCACGGCCAGGAGGCCGGCCTGGGATACGTTCCCACATCTTCCTTGAGATCCATTGGCCAGGTGGTGGTGAACGGAAGGGTATCAACCTCCTATATATGTATTAGGGGCTTTGAATGGACAGAGAGAACATGGAAACTGAAGGAGGAGAAACAAATATACCAGCATCATTGAACCTGCTATACAGACGTGATAATGCAGTCTAGAATCAAATGAAACTAACTGCAAAGGATTGGAGATGCATGTACAAGGTATCACTGCACTACTATCACGAAAGTTGCAAAAAATCATAATGTCAAAATAAGTTACACATCAATATATATATATATATATTATATATATATATAATATATAATATATATAATATATATATATATATATAGCCTTAATTCCTCCCCTGGTTCGAAAGAACTTGTCTCCATTAAGTTGATGATAGTATAATCCTCATAGAGCTCTAGACTGATGCACTTGAAATCCTTAGCTAAAGTCCATGTGATGTCTGAGCTCAGTCTACTTCTTCCACTTGATGAGCAATTTTTTATACCCTACTTGACGTGTTGAAACTATCTAATCTTCTAACACATCTTCTATAACTTCCTCGAGTTGGTGTGACATCTTGAGCACTGGGTGGCTTATTCTTCCATGCCCTCATCTTTGTAATGTTCAAATTAAGTTGTAATTACTTTTTCTTTTTGAAGCAGTTAGCTGTAATAACTTCCACATTGAAAATAATGCTAATTTTCATCTCTGGTAGAAGCTCTATAGTATCAAGTGCATATTGTCGCCTAGCTTCTTCAGGACACGAGAGGACTTGCATTTATGCAATGCAACTTGGTGTAGGTGTCTTCTGGAAACCTCATAGAGGCCTACCATGACAAAATCACATCCTTTGAAATGCACCTAAGTGTCACGGAACCTTGACATGCTTCTTGTCACTTCCCTCCCTCATCTATCTCATTAATATGTCATGCAAAAGCCTCAGCATCTTGGCTCTGTCTAGTCGCAGTAAGAAGCAAAACTAAATCTATAGGCTGTTGAGGTCTAATGTCAGTAACAATCCCATAGTCAGTTTAGGCGTTCCTGGCGTGTGCCTAGGAGCATGCCTTGTTGTTTTTTGCCATATTCACCTCGAGGTGCTATGCTATCCCTAGGCATGGGCCTAACACCTGACTCCTAAGTGTGCCCGTCTGTCACCTGCATAAAGTTGTGTTGTATCCTTTTGGGTGTGTCGAAGATTTTGTTAAGTTTACATCCACAGTGGAAAGACATCTTATAAACCCCTTGGAGAACATTTTCCCCATGTCTTTTATATAAAAGTTTTGATTTATGAAAAATATCCATTCCTAAATTAGATTTTTTTATTAAGTCATGAGATATTCTTCTTGATTTCTTCTTCTATTGGTGTTTTAACCACTACATTGGGCTTCTTAAACACAATTTGATTTTTCCTTTGTGCCATACAAGAGATGAATGAATTGAGGAATTCAGGGGAATTGGAAATTTTAGCTTACAAGATTTGGGGATGTTGAAAATCTGAATTTTTAGGGTTTTAGCAAACTTATGATTTTGGGTTGGGGAAGTAGGGAATTTGAGGTGAGATTTAGGAAAATTGGAACATTATGGTTTAGAATTGGATGCATTTAGAAAAAATTTTGGGGATATGGGATTTTGAGTTGAGAGAAATTGGGAATTTAATGAAAGTCTGGTTTCAGGGTTTGGAAGATGGGGGAAATTTGAATTTTAGGGTTCTTTGGATTTATTGGAATGTTTGAGTAGATGTAAGTTTTTGGAAGTGTTGTCTAATTATCACTTTATTTAATATACACAATAACTTTACTATTATTTTTATTTCCTTGTATTAAAGATAACATTAGAGCTAAAAATATTTTAAAAAATCAATATGCATCGACATCTAACATATAAGATGTTAAAATAAAATTCTTTAAAAAATTGCATTTGGAATCTCCAAACATGCGCCTAGGAGCACCCAGGCAATTCAGGCATCCCAGGGTAGTTGCGCCTAGGGTGCAGTTATCCTCTTTAACTACAGTACTACACTACCCATACTGTGGTTCACAATATTATTTAAAGCAAACTCGGCATGAGACATGAGGTTCCATGTACTGATGGGATCACCAACGAATCTAATACTAAGAAGGGAAATAGGCTTTTCAGACATGCTTGCTTGCATGGCAGCTCTCTCCTCCTCTCAAAATTTTTTCTCCTCCCTAAATTCTTTTCATTTTTTTGCGGGCATTTGGTTGTTGCGTGGTATCTATGTGCAGCCCTATGGAGTATATGAGGAAAGGTAAAATACCAAAGATCTGTGAGGCACACTATGTTGTCTATGTGACATCCATTCCGTCCGTTAGGTGAGCCTTCTCCTATTCATCATAAAGACCAAACATCAGCCCTGTGAAAAACTCCCATCATGTACGTGGTATCTATGTGCCATACGATGGGAACAACGTAAAAACACGACTAAAATCTTTAGTCTGTAAGTCATCGTCTATTGGAAGAGTGAAATTGATTGATTTTTAAGTGAAAAGATCATGGTTTACAATGGAAAACCCACATGTCACAAATGTGTTTTAAATCGCCCGTGTGTACGTGTATGGCTCTACATGCGCGTGTAATTAGTAAGCCTTCTCTCCCCATAATCTCCCTATTGTAGCGAATCTCTTCATTTTAATTCCTTTGAAGGGTGAATCTCTTCGTTGCCTATTTTGCTTTTTATTAGCGGAAGATGATAGGGTAGAGTGGATGGTACGATGATTTATCACTATGAATTGTCCATTTGGGGAGCCCTATCATGGATGACCATGATTCACACATAACGCAGCTCTCTTGGGCGCACAATCACCCTTTTTTTTTTTTCATAAAAAAGAAAAAAAAAAGTCATTCGTACCGATCACGTCTCGAGTGGAATCGTCCAGTCTTGCTCTAGAGTCACGGTAGACCCTATTGAATGACAAAGGATAGACTAGACTGGTAAGAGAACTCTATCAATCAATTCTGTTCACTTTCTCACACTAAATGGATGGATATACCATATTCCAATCTACCAACTCTCTTCCACTCTCACCCCATTGATAAATCAACCTACCACATGTATTGTGGAGGGGTGGATATACCATATTCCAATCTACCAGCTCTCTTCCACTCTCACCCCATTGATAAATCAACCTACCACATGTATTGTGGAGGGGTGGATATACCATATTTCAATCTACTAGCTCTCTTCCACTCTCACACACTATACACACGTGTATTTATCATAATCTCTCTCTCTCTCTCTCTCTCTCTCTCTCCTCAGTCCCATTACCTACATCACCTCTCTCAAATGCACCCGCACGCATACCATTGCCATAACTGTTGGTAACTCCCATCACATCCCATCACCCCCCTCTCTCTTACCATATGCTCCTCTCAAGAATCCCATGGTAAATGAATCCTTAACCACCCTCTCTCTTGGTTAACTAAATAATTTTGATAATTTAGCAAGATGATGATGATGGGCTGTTTGTAGCTTCTAATGCTTCATTAGGTACATCAAGACAAACATTTGTTATATTGTATTGAGTTGATTAGATTTAGCATATCAAGTAGTGAAATGTGAGTTGGGCCACAAATTTTGCTTGTACCAGTTTTCTACATCGAGCATTGAGTGTTCCCTACCAGAAACAAAATTGGATCTCTTGAATCACATGGTTCCATTATGAAATCTCTGTGTATGATCAATGGGATAAACAAGTGATCAAGTTGTAGGTACCAGGTAACTTGTAAGTATTCATCTTTTGTTGTTTTAGTTAACACGTCATTTTTATTGTCCACAGTTTCTCATCACCTTAAGCTGATCTCAAATTGAGATCGTGTTGTTCGTTCCACATTGTATATTCAATCTCCTCAAACTCCGTCCCGACATCACCCGGGTGGGTCCCACTAGTAATTGAAGAGATTCCCACGATTGTTGTTGAGAGCCTTGGTCTATACATTTATCCACCGATGATAAACACTTGGGAACTTTGAACATTTTCATGTTAGACTACATGGTTTGCCAGTGGTAATTTGTTAACATCTCAATTTCATACAATTGTTTTTGCAACCCATGTAGACGAACCACCTCTTTGAAGAAGACATTGGCTATGTGTAGATTATTCAATGTGTTCTTAATTCTTATAAAGGATGAATTGGACCGTCCTAGGAAACCTGTCAACCAAAACATAAGAGTCGTAATGGTGCTGCGTCTTGGGTAATCCTAGGATGAAATCCATGCTGATGTCTTCCCCAAGACATCCGACACTTGTAACAAACTATAAAGACTAGTGTTTTGTCAAGCTGATACGACTGCAACACGAACACCAATACCGATCTTGTGCTCAAAGGCTTCTCAACTTTTGGCCTTGATACCAATTGTTATGGAAAAACACCTACACACAGTCGGTGTAAGAAAAGTAAAAACATAAAAGAAAAGAATAAATTAAAATCCAAAAGCTAGGGAAAAAACCAAGAAATAAAGTGGCACAAGAATTTACGTGGTTCGCGAATTCGCTGACTCCATGAGGCAACAACATGGAGCTTTCTTTTTTTCTTTTCTTTCTTTCTTTTTGTTATTTGACAAATAATGAAAGTTTTAGTAAGAAGAAGCACAACAAGCACGAAACCAAACAGAGCCTATACTATTACAAAAACAACCCAACCCCATTAAGAAAGACAATTAGTTAGCTGGAGTTTCCATGCTACAAGCCCACTCTTTAACACAAAATATAGCCCTCACTAACAATGAAGAAGCCAAGACACTTTTGTTTATGAAATGATAGTTATTTCTTTTGCCCCAAATAAACCACAGAACAACTAACAAGGAAAGCCTCCAAAACTTCTTTCAATCTCTTCTAATTCCACCACCATGCTAGGCAAGAAACAAATCCTCAATAGTCCTTGTCATCACCCATGAGATCTTGAACACCTCCAAGATACCCTCCCAAATGGTCCTAGTGAAAGGGCAATGGATAAGCAAATAGTTTATTGACTCCGCATTGACAAGGCATAAGGTGCACATGTTGGGGATGTACATAGCTCTCTTTTGAAGATTATCGATAATGAGCACTCGTTTCCTACTCACCAACCACGTAAAAGTGACAAGATTTGGAATGGCTGATTGCGCTTTCTCCAGATGACTTGTCGTTGGCCTCTCATCAACTCGACTGGTTTTTGGGGCTTTGCTCTGTCTTGTTGGTTCTCTTCGCTGTGTTGCCCCGTTATGGGCTCCGTCTCGAATTGCATAGCTTCTTTAGGTGTTCTTTTGTTTTAGTTTTTGTTCGCCTACTTTTGTTTCTTTGTTTTTCTTCTTTTGATGTTTCGTGTTTAGCCTATAGCTTTTCAATAATAATTCAGCATTCTTTTAAAAAAAGTGACAAGCATTGGAGGAGCGCCATAGCTTTAAATGAAGCCCGAGGGGCATGAGCCCACTACTACGCCCTCCGAGGTGAAAAATCTATAGAAAGAACAAACAAAGAACTTGCCCAACTTCTATAGACTCCACACTAACGAGTCATTCGTCCCTGCCACCAAGCAAACACTTTAAAGCTTCTCTGAAGCCCTTATGTATTCCTCCACTTCCTCGTCCGAAAGATTTCTTCTACAAGTGGGAGACCACACCATATTCTCTTTGATGGAAACAAAGCAATCGGCCATATATGATCTGTGATGCGGACATCAGTGGTGCACCCTTTAGAGTGTACCAGAGGAGGAGGCGTCGCTGATAGAGTACTGGAGCGGATGAGTTGATATGGATGGACGTTGGGTCCATCGGACCCATTTTCCAACGCGCTATGAGTGCAGGAGCGGCTTGACCGCACCCTAATCATAGATCCATGGGTCGGATTTCACACCCTACCACATGAGTGTTTTAGTTTTAGACGTTTTTGTTCTTTTTCCTTGTTTCAGGGGCTTTATTGTACTTTCTTTATTTTTTCGTTTTTTTGTTATTTTTCTTGTTTTCAGGGGCTTTAGTGCACTTTTACTTTTTCCATAGCTTATATATACGTTGTGAGAAACTCTATTTTTATTATTATGAAATGAATAGAAATTCGTATTTTTCTTCCTCTTTATTCAAGATATTAAGGTTTTAGGATTGGCCTTTGGTGTTGAGGATTCCACCCCGATTTCAGGTTTCCTTCTTTCTAGATCTTCGAGGTGCAGGAAAAGGTAAGAATCATCATCATTCTTTTCTTCGACGACAAAAATACCCATACTTGCTTAATCTCGAACCCTTCATTCTTCACCTTTTTCGTTCCTCTCTGGATACCCCATTTCTAGTTTGAACGGAAAAGATGGATGGTTAGTCAGTAGAATCAGATCCAAACTTGACCGTGGACTAACTAATGCTATATCTGGGATATCCTCGTATCCCTATGTCCTCCCTTTTTACTATTTACGCAATTTTATGCTAAGGGGCATGATCATGACGGAATGACCTCATCTTTGTGTTGAAATTTACCTAATCCCTTTGATTAGAAACAGTTAGTTGATTCGTGTATTTACTTGAACATTCTTTAACCTAATTATACATGCATCTAGGATTAAGTCATCACGTCCCTGCATCAATCTGGCATCCAAAGCTATCTGTACCAGTCTGGGGAACAAGGCTCAAAGGACCTCTCGCTTCACTAAACATTTCCTAAAAGAACACCATTTCCCTGTTTCCAACTACAAAGCAAACCCCCTTCTCGAAACTCTCCCTCACTCCTTCAATGGCCTTCCAAAGATCGAAAGCTCTATATAAAGAGGACCCCATAACCTGCCAACCCCATACTTAGAAGCAACCACCCTTCTTCAAAGACTGTCTTCCTCCGCCACAAATCTCCATAACCTCTTGCCCAATAAGGCCCTATCGAACTCTTACGGCCTCCTAATCCCATCACTCCCCCTTCCTGAATTGGCTTGCAAACCTCATCCCACTTCAACATGTGGAATTTATTAGAATTAGACGATCCTTGTCGTAAGAAGTCACTCCTTAATTTGTCCAATTGTTCCACTGCCGCCTTCAAGCACTTGGACATAAGATCAACATTGACATTGCATTGCTTTAATTAAGGTGACCCCCCCCCCCCCCCCCCCCCCCCCCCCCCCCCCCAAACATTGTAAAGACCTACATGTTGCCCCTTGTCTAAGATTCTACTCAAAGCTTCCACGGTCACCACAAAAAGGTAAGGGGATAATGGGTTCCCTTGTCTTAGCCCTCTTGAATCTTCAAAAAAGCCTTTTAGCTATCCATGAACCAAAACAAAAAATTTGGCCGACTGAACGCACGATTTAGTCTAGCTTGCTCGCGATCCCCGTGTTCCTTATTCTAAGTCAAGTAGTAAGAATCTTCGCAAGAATTTTGTAAGGGCTTCCAATAAAACTAATAGGCCTAAAATCTCCTCTCCCCTCGAAAAAAAATCCTGAAAGAAAAGCAAGGGGAAGCCATTCGACCCCGATGCTTTATCTTGCCTGAGGCTGAAAACTGCTACTTTGATTTTACTCTCAAGGATCGGCCTTTCCAATTGATTGGCTTCACTCGAGGATAATTGACTGAAATGTAGATTGTCTAACCGGGATCTTGACCGCCCTCCACTAAACGAGATCTTTATAGAAATTAACTATTGCTTCGCTAATTTGCTCCTTGTCTTCAAGACAAATATCATTCACCACCACATTTTGAATACGATTTGCTTTAGCCCATGCACTAGCAATCCCATAAAAATTTTTGGTATTTTTGCCCATTCTTTTAACTAAGTCGCTCTAGGCCTTTTCTTCTATTTTCTCTCGTTCTCCCTATACCGCTCGCTATACTCACACAAGAGTGCCTACTTAGCCACCCTTTCTTCGACCGTCAACTCCTCCCTAATGTCGAGCAAATGAATATCTCGCAAAATCTCATCAGATTCCTCTTGTTTTACCCCGCATCTGCTTTTCCAATCAACTAATTTCTTCTTTAGCATTCTCATCTTTCGGAACAATTTAAACCCCATGCAGCCTTCCGCCTTGAAAGATTCCCACCAATCTTTAACAAGGCCTCTAAATCCCTTCATCTTCAACCACATTAATTCGAACCAAAACGGCCTTGACCCCAACTATCCTTGTGCACTTCGAGCAAAACAGGTTAGCGATCCGAAATCGATTTTGGAAAGCCCTGCAACGATACGTTGGGAAGCGTTCTATCCATGAGGGAGACACCAAAAATCTGCCAAGCTTAGATTGCACTGCTCTCTCTTGACCATTTGAGCACACAAATCCGACGTTTCTAGGAATCTCTACCATTTTGTTTATGCTAATCCACTTAGAGAAGTCCCTCATGCTTTTAGTTACCACCATTTTTTCATATAAAAATCTAACCACATTGAAATCCCTCATACACGCCACAGTTTCATCCCATCTCTTCAAAAAATTTCCAATTCCACCCAAATAGCTTCACGCTAAGAATATAGATTTGGACCGTAGACCGCTTTGAACACCTAAGAAAAATTAGAACCACCTCTTCCAACAACACCAACAAAGAAAATTGACCCCTCCAGTTGCCCCCCACTTGACCACAGAGTTACTGTCCTAGATAATTAGCATCCCACTCGACCACTTCCTCAAGGAGGAGAAAAAATACCTTGTAGCATAGATATATAAGGGGGAGTAGGGCCACACGTGAGAGGGGATAAGTCACCATCCCCATGTGTGAAAACGGGTTCGAAAGGAACTCGAGAAAAGAGATGTGCCACATGTCGACCTTCCCGTGGGGGTACTTTCCACCTCAATAACACCTACATTAATTAGGAGACGCGTGTTGACCCACCCCTTGACCTCGTCTGTTACTCTAATAAACTCATTAATACACTCATACGGCGCAGTTAAGACTCCAACATCCGCCATCAATGCGTGGAGACACGTGTCACTTGCTTGGGATTTCTCACTAACATGAGAGCCCCCTTAAATCGACAGTGCTCAAAATGCGTCCCACTCAAAATGAGAGGAATCATTGTGCCAGCCGCCTTGCCCTCTATGTCCTCTCCTCCGTTTTGTCAGAAGCACTGTCATGTGTCGGGCTAGTTGTGGTTCTCTCCCCCGAACACTGTCTTAGGAGTCGTCTTGACGAGAGACACGTAATCCTACTACCTAATGTGGCCTCTCCTTCAGACATGTATCTCTTCTAATTTCTTGAGCTCGGCCAAAGCACCGAATTGGTGCTCCATCAATGGCTTCCGTTCTCCCTCTTCTCTCTCGCCGTCGTCCTTCGTAGCTTTGTTGCCGTTGCTTTGCCCCACTTTTACCTCTAAACACCCCCACTCCTTGAATCACCTGAATCTCTACTCTAACATCACCAACAACTACAGAGATGGAGGCTAAATCATTCACGCCTTCTTCTTTCTCACTAACATCCTGGTTTTGCTCAAATCTTCCCAAGATGTTGTCGTAGCGTTGATGAGCAGAACTTCGCCTAAACAAGATCCTAACACTTAGAGGACCTATGAGCTCTAGAGCTCCAACGACAGTCCTCTAAATCCAAACCACACCTCACCGCCAAACGCTAACCAAGTTTCCCATCTCTCAAGCACTAACACCGAACCATCTTTGAATAAAGCCCCTGCGATTAGAATTCAGTCTAGATTCTCCCTTGGAAGGAGAGAAATCCAAAACATGGATTCACTGAGAAGTCTCAAGATCGAGTCTCCCCTAGTCAAACCTCCACACACTGCTGGAGCCACTTCTCTAGCTCTACCTTTGAGTCCCCCTCCCTGGTGATAGCCACCAAATTACATTGAAGAGCCTAAGAAGCTCCCTCTACCATTGTATGGTTGACATGCACCATTGTACTATCCCCTTCCTTGACCTTCTAAGCCTTGCAATCGTGCCCTACTCCTCGCCAGGTCCCTCTCCTGATTTGGCCCCCTCCCTCGACATGTTCCCCATTGAAGCTTCTCTAAAAGACACCCCTTCCACCCTAGTCTTCATCCCAAACACCATCTCTTCCCTTACGCCTTCTCTCCCCCTACCATTTTCTCTCTAGGTTCCCTGTTGGTGACCTCCGCACCCAACCTAGCCCTCTGAACAAAGATGCCTTTTTCCTTCGTATTGACGCTCCTTCAGGTTGGCCACCGCCACACTCTTTATCCGAACAAACACAAAGTCCCTCCTCGCTGAAGATCCGCAGACTGTCGGAATGATGACCTCCATTATCGTTCCGAAGTGCCCAAAAACCCTTGAAAAAGTGTTTTGTCCATCCATCCAAAAACCCCTTCATAAAAATGGTCAGATATTCCTTCAAGGATTGTCTTCACTTGGCAACTCCATCCACTCCCCCCTCCCCTCGACCTCTAAGATTTCCTTCCCTATCCTCTCTTAATCCACCCATCTAACATGGAGCTCTCTTTTTCACTAAAACTACAGAAATCATTCCAACATTTCTCTTCTAACCTGGCCAATAGAAGCAGTCATCGACCAAGGTTGTCACTTTCTCTGTGGAAAGTTACTACCAAAAAGACAACTGAGTGAAGCTTTCATATTACATGGAACATAACCTTGTGTCATAGAATAAGACCCAACATGTTGATTTTATTGGCACTCATGCCCATGGAGAGTGCTAATAATACTTCCATGAAATTATGGTGTATTGCATAGTCTTTCTTAAGTTCCGTAAGCCCAACAACGGAGACTAATAGGGTGGACAAGAGATATGCTTTTCTATTGAGGGCATCTACTACTTTATTTGTCATGCTTGTCCAATGCTTTAGATTAAATGTAACACCTAGTGTATTGCAAGTTCAATTCATTTTGGGAGTTCAAATAGTGTAATGCCCCATGATCGGAGTTCAATTCAAGTAGGAATTCTCGATGAATGAGCTAATGGTGCCAATGCTTCAAGGCCTACCCAACAACGAGGAACCAAATGCCTCAAGTAGAAAACTTATTTTGTATCATTGAGTTTCACTAAAAGGCCAGATGACATCCTTTTTGATTGAGTATACCTTCAATCCCTATGAGGGATGCACCACATGCAAACCACAAATACCTTTTCGAAATCAGGAAGCCTAAGAACCAGGGCTTTCATTATCTTTCTATTGATTTCTTGGAAGGCTTTTGTTATTGCTTTGATCCAACTCAACTGGACCAACCTTCATGCACTCTGTCTTAGGCACTCCTGTAGAACATGACCAGTCCATGAAAACTGCTGATCTCGTGTACGTTTGATGGTATCTGCTAGTAGAGTATCACCTTCATGTTCTTTTAGGACCACCAGGACACTTGCTAAGAAAATCACACTAGGACTATTAAATGCACACATCTTTAGGTTAATGAAGAGCTTTTCTTGTTCTAAAACTTTCATAACCTGCTGAAGATGGCTCATATGATCCTTGTGTAAGCAACGACAAACCTGCCTATAAAAAGGCTGGAGGATTTGTGTCATCATGCACATAGAAGTATTTGGGCATTAATTAGCTCAAAAGCATAAGCAGCCATTCATACAGTCTATCCTGTCTTGAACGCGGTTTTCTACTCATCCACTGGGTTAATACCATCTAATGACAATTGCTCCTCGAGTCGATCTTCAATTATTATTATTTTGAAGAGTATGTCAATCTTTGAAAATATTGTGCCATTCATCATCATGTCCAACATATTATCTAAGTGAGGAATATGAAAATTACTTAGTCATTACCACACTTCAAGCCTGAATTTCACCCCAATTCTAGTTTTTTTCGTATTTAATGATCATGTAAGACGATGTTTGACAACTTAGGCTTAAACTATGCATGAATTCCTCTTAGAATCTTGAGATTTGTGGTGATATTAGCATGATTTGTGATTTTTATTAATTAATTTAATTTTGCTGATTGATCTCACATATTAATTGGTTTCATACATTGGTCTTCTCCTCTTTTTTTTTCATCTTGGAGAAAAATGCATCTAGCGGATGTCTACTAATTTAACTTTGCCAACCATACCTATATCTTTCCACACTTTCTGAACCCAAATCTCTTGAAGGTATGGTTGGGAACCAACCCCCATTAGATTCCCCATATTTCGTATGAATGGCCTTGCTTGATGCATTCTCCAACTGCCATCTTTCTTTAGTTTCAACAACACAGGAATGTTGCATTGGCTAAGACTTTCTACTTTTATATTCACTGCTACTATCTTTAACCTTTTTTCTTTTACAATTCGCTTCTCTCCATTAGAACATTCTAATCCATCTTATTCTTTACCACTTAATGCTTCTCGATTTATGTAGCTGTTGGAAGCAAGTATTGTTGAAGTTGATCTGAATACCATCAGACTTATTTAGATTTTTTCTAAAAAAAATGCTTGACTATGTCATGGCTCAAGTTTTTCACGGTTATGACACAGTTCGTCACATACAAGCTGGGCGCTTTTTTTATGTGGAGATTAATTTGTTTGGTGCTTATGGTTTAGGTATCATTTTGAAAAAAGCAAAGATGGAAAAGAAAGGAAAATACAATGCAAACATAGGAGGGGCTCTTGTAGATACGTTGGTCATATTTACAAAGGACCTTGTTCAAGTAGTTGCAAAGGTATCCCACATCACACATTGTCCATTGGATCCTTCTCTGATGGATGTAGGGTTGGATGATCTGGTGATATATTCTGGCTTTTCCTTCAGGGACTTTTACTTTCGGCAGATGGAATCAGTGGAAATGTTGCTAGCAATGATGTAGAAACAGTCATGGGACTCACTCAACCTCAAGCTGGCCATAGAGAACTGGAAAGGGAGCCTGAATCGTTGAAATCTGGCAAAGTTGCCTCAGAAAGGTTTGCAACTGAGGGCACGCCACAAATTGATCAAACTATTTAATTGGCTTCAGTCTATTCATACAGATCTTGTTTGGTGAATTTTGTATGTTTTACTTTCTATAACTTCTCTGAACAATCATTTCATCTTACTGATAGATAAAAATAAAAAAATAAAAAATATATAATTAACATATTTACCTTTTCATTGGTAACAATAGGCTGCAATAAATGAAACTAAAACAGGATCCCATGACTCAATGGCCCAAAAAGTCATGAGCTACCAAACTCAATTGGTAATAAATGAAAACAAGGGGAATCTATATAGAACTAGTAAAAGAAGAAAGACAAGCAGCAATAAGGACTTCTTGATGCGGACATCACATCACGCACGCCTTTACGCACATATCAGAGGAGGAGGCTGGCTGTAGTCTCTTTGTGGCAAGGTGAGTATCCATGTTGAAGACCCCGTAGTGCATGTAAGAGCATCTGGAAGACCCCACACTGGGAAGATGCATATAAGTTGCTTAAGGGAGTGATTTGGACCGTTAGATTTGATGGAACCGACAATTGGACTGTTAGATCGCATGGAGTACGTGACCGGGCCATTGATCGTGGACCATCTTTCATCAGAGGACATATATATATATATATATATATATATATATATGATTGTTTTACGAGTTATTTTCAGCTTGAATTATGTCTTTTTGGACTTTTATGAGAGGTTTTATATGTTTTTTTTTTTTGCCTTCAACTAGGGTTATTTGGGTTAAAACACATGAAACAAGGATTATATTGTAAAATTTAAAAGTTCTTGAGACTATATGGGGTGGGGGGTGTGTGAGCTCTCTCTTCCAAACATGGTCCCTTCTTCCCCATTACCCTTTCCCATCAAACCATTTTACCGTGGGCCAAACCCTACCTGTCCGGGCCCCACACGTGTGAGCCCCACGGCTGGTCCGTACGGCCCACCTTTTCTTCCCCCTTGCATTTTTTGATCCTTTCTTCAAAACCCCATCATCCCTTGTCCAAAACCCTAACCCAAATACCCCAAATTCCCAAACCCTAGATCTCTATTTTCTTCAATTAACCTAAAATCCCCAATTTTCCCACATCCAAAACCCTAATTCCCCGCTCATAATACCTAAATCCTCTAATCCTTTTATCCAATTCCCCACTTTAACTCCAATTTCACAAATTTCCCCAAATTTCCCTAACCCTAACGTCACCTACACCCAAATTTAGCAATCCCTAGGTAGTATTAGACCTTTACAATAGACCTAACCCTATGCTATTTGGATGTCCTTACATCCATTAGATCCTAGTTTTTTTTTTTCGTATTTAATAATCATGAGGACGATTTTTGACAACTTAGGCTTAAACTATGCATGAATTCCTCTTAGAATCTTGAGATTTGTGGTGATATTAGCATGATTTGTGATTTTTATTAATTAATTTAATTTTGTTGATTGATCTCACGTATTATTTGGTTTCATACATTGGTCTCATCAATCTTCTCCTCTTTTTTTTTTTTTTTTCTCATGTTGGAGAAAAATGCATCTAGTGGATGTCTACTAATTCAATAAAATGGAACTCCAAAGAAACACCCCCCCCCAGTTCAAATAAAAAGAAATGAAATGAGAAGGGAAGGAAAAATACATTATAATGTCGACTGAAAAATGATTTTTTTTATTTTTTATTTTTTTTACATGTTTTCATTTCAATCACAGTTCTGACAGTCCTGGATGTGTATTTTCTCATATATTTATGTAGCTAGAACTCTATCAATTGTAAATTTTTTTGTAAGATTGATTTGCTAATGATCTGTTATTGGCTGCTAATATAGGAAGTGACTGCTTCCACTGGTTATGATTTCTCATGTTCTGGGTACAAGGCATCAACAAAATAATGAAGTTGACAATTGTTTTCTTTTCTACATTTATGGACAAACATGATCAGCAGTAGGGCTGTAAACAGGTCGAATACTGCAATGTCTTATCTGACCTGCTTAAAAGTCGGGTAATCGGGTAAAAGATCCCATTTTCAAACCCAATTTTCTCGGGTTGGATATGTCGGATAATCGGGCAAATGGATATCAACTGCCACCCTTAGATGTTGTATGGGCAACACTTTCCAGGATTGCTAACTCTATCCATCCAATATATCACTATTATTAATGAATATTTTAGTAAAAAATTTATTAGTTATGAAAATTACAAAATTGCGCTTGGATAATCAGGTAAGAACATATGGATATGGTTATATCTGTATGCACCTTGCTTAGAAGTCAGATAGTTGGGTAAAAATTCCCATATCTGAATCTGATTTTCTCAGGTTGGATATGTTGGCTAACTAGGGAAATGGGTGTCCATTGCCAGCCCTAATAAGGGGTTCATGCATGTCACTCGATGGTGGAGGTCATGGCTTCAACATTGAGGTCTTTGGTTCAAGCCCAGCTTACCTACCACAATATAAGGGTTAAGACAATCTTGTACCATTATTTTCTGTCTTCTTATAAACTAGCCCTTTTATCATGTAAGCTTATGTGCCCATGTGGTTGGAATTTTCATTCTAATATCTTATGCTTAAGAATAAGGACATTTTAACTGTTGGTTAATAAATTCAATGTTCTTGTTCTATATTTATGGGTTCAATAGCTGTTAGTGTCTTATTGTACTGATTATCCTGTCATTTGCATTAGTTTGGACTTTATCAGATATTGTTCTCACTTTCAAGCCTCATCGTAGGAGCTCGGATCATAATGCAGAAACTAATTCTTCTCATGGTTTGACAAATACAAATATCAGGGATGGTCTCCTCACAAATGTATGCCCAAAGCCCTCGGAAAGTGTGCCAGAAGTTGAATATGGAAAAATGGAAGGCGTTTGTAGGGCAAAGGTGAACCTTTTCTTGACCCTGTCAATGGTTTTGCACATAGTGGTTTTACTTCTCAGAAAAAAAAAAATCATATAATGGGAAAAAGGTAGATTGCTATCCCTGTTTCTTTTTACTTCCTGTCAAAGGCCAGTTCCTCGCTAAAAATGGAGTGACAAAAGGATCACTCATCACTGGCCCCTTCTTGTAATCTCGTTTTGCTTTTTGTTTTTTTAATAAAATTGTCACTTTTCAATACACACACCTTGCCCTTTTTTAGTTCACGTTGGCTTGTCTGAAAATGTCGAGGATTCAACGCAAATGGGAAAAAGGTGCCAACAGAGACTTGGTCGATAGGCAGCCAATCCAGTAGAAAAGGTTACTACTCTTGGAAGTGGGAGTTTGAGGAACTTTGAGCATGCTATAAAAGTTGTGGAGAAACTGTGGGAGCGCCTGATTCATTAGATACTCATTCTTTGTTGGACAAGGCTACCTTTCGTAGGGTAGACAAATGGTGTGGAGCATTCTTGTGTAGTGTGAGCATGCTGTTAAGGCATCTTAGCATTGCCTTTGAGAGAAGTGCAACTGTATGGAGTGTAACACCATATGGGTGTGCCTCATGGCATCTATAAGGCAGTCAGACTTCAAATTATTAAGAAGGAAGGAAGCACTTGTAATTAATGTTTATTTCTTTATTAAGTTTTCAGTGTTGCATCTTGCTTGACGTGGAATCATTTCTGCAAGTGGCAAGGCTAAAAAAAATTGAGGGTCCTTGCTCTTGCTCCAGTGGTAGACTCTTAGGAGTTTCAACACCTGGTCAAGGGTTTGAGTACCCATAGGTGGTGAAATCCTACTTCGGCGTGAGTGTGTGGTGGTGTGTGTGTGTGTTATTTTTTATTTTTTTTTATTTTTAAAGGCTAAAAAAATTGTGGAATCTCAATACCATCAATAGATTGGTGCCATTTAAGTCCTGAATGTCATTCTGCTTCATAGGCTGGTAATCAGAAAGGGTAAATATTGAAGGGGAAAATGGGTCAAAGAGACTGGGCCCAATCTCTTTTTGAATACTTCAAACAACCTTAGGATTCATTCTGCGTCCTTGTTAAGTATATGGAATAAGTTATGCATCTTAGCTTTTTTCCTGATCTCTTTACGGATGCAACTCTTACTTGTGTAATAAATTTCTTCCTTTTCTGGGCAAAATAGAGTGAGTTGCCTTTTGGTTTTTCTTTCATGAGTACAGTCCAACGAAGATTCTGCTGTTCAGGTTGTTTCCAGTTCTGAGAGGTAAAAGTTCATTAAATTTATCATCAGAGCATGGCATGTCCTGTTAATATTTATCTCTCTTGATGCTATCATAAGGGATGAAAATTTATCTCGTGTTCTGTGTTTTCTTAGTGACCTTCTCAGCAGTTATAAATTTTTTAATCTGCTGACAGACAGGCTGGGAAAGAGAAACCTCTGTTCGTAGAGGATCTTTATGGGGCTCGTAAGGACAGCAATGTATGTTGAATCAAATATTACTTGAGCAATGTACATAAAATCTGAGATTGATTGAAAATAAGTGGTTTCATGTTCCTGTTTATTTCATTTGGAATTTATGTTCATAATCGAAATTTATATTGTGCAGATAGTACGCAAGGTTCCCTCTTCTAGTTCAAGTAGTGAGTCCATCTATTTCTTTCCTCTTTGTTAGATTGAAAATCTTCACACATCTAATTTCTAAGAAGAACGGTAATAGCAAAATCTTCACATCTAATGTCTAAGAAGAACGGTAATTGCACAGGAATGCTTCCACACTGATTTGAACATGAGTTCCTATCGGACATGTAAAAGATCAGAATCCAGTGGGTCACACCATGCATGGATCATGAGTCATGACCCATACATCAGGCTGATCATAATTGCTTGATCACAAAAGGTCCCAAAATGGGGCAGAGTTTTTTTCCCCCCTTGGATCAAGCACTTATGGTCATCCAACCAGCCTGATGGCCATGGCCTATTTACTTTATCTTTCAATAAAATCAGTTATCTTTACTTCTTACATCATTTTAGCGAATGTTTATTATGCAGCGAGTTGCCTTCCCCATCCAAAATCTGTTGAGGGAAGGGTGGTTGAGATATCAGCAGATGGAGCAGAATGTGTTCATCCTGTCTCTCCACTCATCTCATCAGAAGCCTCAGATGGTGCCATGCCCTTTTCTACAAGTGTCCAATCATCTGATTTTCCTGCTCCAAATGCTTCCAATTCCACTTTAGATGTTACATCAGCTTCAAGTTCTAATCGTTTGGCAGCACCTACAGTGTTGGTTCCTTCAAATAACTCAGTTTCCAACACGAGTGCAAAGGTAAAATAAATTGTTTTTCATTCTTTCATTACACATTTTCTTAGAGATGTGTTAATTCCACACCCATGTAGAGTCTAGACCCTCTTCATGCTTCCTCACATGCACATGGCATGCATTTGCGATAGCTTAGCTGTCGATCAGGTGGACCCCACCATGCACTTTCCCCAGACAGAATTGGGCAGATCCATTCATGAAGCAGGCCACAGTTTCTGAAATGATTAGATAGCTAAAAAAACTTGTTAATTTTTCTTTAGTTGTTTGCTGAACATGCACGCTGGCTGACCTCACGAGTGGGACTGGCCTAATTCTTGGATCAGGGCATCTCAGACGGGTGCACCAGATGGACAGCTTAGATGCTCCATGTATGTACTACTTTGGCACATGTGGCTGAGTGGAGAGGATCTAGGGTGTAAGCATGCTTATCAATCAGATTTTGGATGGTAGAAGTTACTTGTGAAATTTGTGCAGGAATTTAAGCTCAATCCAGGAGCAAAAACCTTCTCACCATCATTTGCAAGTCCTAGGTCAGCGCCTCCTCCAGTGTCGACCGTAGGTTATGTTTCGAACAGCTCTGCTGTGCTACCTGTTGCTGGTGTGCATCCTGGAGTTGAAATCAGCCCTCTTGTACCCCATCCATCTGTGCCCTTGAAGCTTGTCTCATACAATAACCTGTTTTCTGGAAACAATGGCAGCGGTTCTCAATATTCTCTACCCGTACGTATTATTTTGCATGTTATAGAGACAGAAAAGTGTGTAATGTTTTTCCTCGTATCAAGAAATGTACAATGTCAAGTGAGTACTTGCTCTTTACCCACCTTGTGGGGATCCTAGTCATTCCTATGATGGGCCCTTTTGATTGGGAGATAGCCCAAAGTTCCTTCCCTTCAGATGATCCTGACTATATGCTAGTCAGACATAAATGTGAACCACTAGTTTAATTGTTCATTTTCATTGGGTTCCTAGGATCATCTGATGGGGGGGGGGGGGGGGCATGGCCCTACCACTGGTTTAATTGTTCATTTTCATTGGGTTCCTAGGATCATCTGATTGGGGAGATATGAAGGCATGGCCATATCCATTATGGATCTATCAGATCAGCGGATTACGCAAGTGATAAGTGGACCCCACTTTTGCAACTGTTGCATCAAATTAAAATAATCTTTTCTTTCGATTGAACGTATACACCTCGTAAGCCATGTGTAATGACTTTCTAGACATGTCATTGTTGAATGGAAAATTTCCACGTTGTATTTAGTTCAATATTGTTCTCTGAACGATGATATGTGATTGAACATTACAAAATAGAACTTTCCTTGGGCATGTGGTATTCAGTAAGCAACAATGCATTATGCATGAACTCGGACAAGAAAAGGTCATAAATTTCAATATATCCACAGAAGGCCAGGGTGATGGGAATATACAAGTGATGTTATGATTTTCCCTTGGTGGAAAATGTTAGGGGAGGTGTGAGGGGATTTTGGCGCAGAGGGAATTGTCCATGTCAAAACAGTAACAAGTGAGCCTAGGAGTACATGTCCTTGATGTTGTGGATCTATCCTCCTGGAACCCCTTTGCTCCTCATCACCTGCACCTAGCACAAAACCTTTTTAGGTACTCATCAACATCATATCACTCATATGCTTTCTCCATTTCTATAAAAGCAATGTGTAGACTCTTCCTCTTACATCTATAATTTCTCATCAATTGCCCAGTTAGAAAAACAACTTCATTTATTTATCCCCTTGGCATTATGCCAAATTAGTTCCTGAAAAGACCAAGGTTGTAAGAAATACGAAGTGATTCTACGATCTGCCAAAGCATTTGGGGAAGCAGGAGGGGATTTGGGCACAGGACGGAAAATGTGTGCCAAAAAGATCACAAGTGACCCTAGGGGGAGAATCGGAGCAGGAGTGTGTGTTTGAAGCGGGAATGGTACCTCGGTATAGTGTTTTTGCGACTTAGGATTTTCCATCTTATCCACCAAAAGCCACCATCCTGTAGCTTGTTTGTTAAGCTATTGTTACTTAAGTAAAGGGTAGAAAAGAACCGCATGGACAATTTTGCTGTGACCATGCAATCCCTGACTTTTCTATCCAGAAAGTTATCTTGGCGCTCAAAAACTGATGGCCATGAGTTTTTTATATGCTCTGCATGCATCTTAGTTGGTCATCTCAGTAAGCAACTTGGAAAGAACTATGTTTTGCATTGAATTGTAAATTTCAACTTTATTGGGATATAATCATCTATGACTATTACAAATTGGAAGCTCTATCTAATCGGTCCAGTGCATGCTTCTCTCTAGCACTTTCCACAAGTCAAAGGATGTGACATCTACTGCAGTCGATTGATATTTTCTCTGACAAATTCTTAATGGATTTTCTTGTCTGGCTATAGATTGTTGGACACTTTGGTGGCAGGCAACAGCCGGTGAGATATGGCAGCCCATTTCAAACTGGACCTGCTTATGTGCATCCAAATCCTCAAACTGTAAGTTGTAGGGAAGCTCATAAAGATTGTATCCCAGCTTTGGCACCTTCTGTTCTTTTTTCTATTTTTCTTTTTTGGTAGTGACAGCCATTTGACTGCGTTTGCTTATAATCCCACCCAAATTTCATCAATTCGTTCATTAATGAACTGCTGTTTGTTTCAGGTTATGGTTGGACGAATGGGACCGGTGGTTTATGTGCATCCAATCCCTCATGTAAGAAATACTCTCATGCATTACAATTGCATCCTTGGATAATGATCTATGGTGGTTTGCTGAGCCCACGTGTGGCCACGTATGAAAACATGGTCACATGCATGGGACATCTGAGCTGTGCATCAGGTTGGGCCATCGATTTGTCAAGTGGACTGCACATGTCTGGAGACGATGGGTGGTTTATAAAATTCTCAATGGTCCACATGTAATGTATGCCTGTTGCCTACTCGATGTCTGGGCTGGCCTAATTTTTGGGCCGGGTGATCTGCATGGTGGAGCCACCTGATGCACAGCTCGGGTACCATATATGTGCAACTGCACATTTGACCTGTGTGTGGTCTCTAAGCAATATGCTAATGTGATATGTGTGAAGATGAATTATACATATGAGGTCAAAAGGTTTATTCCTTAACTTCTGTAAAATTTTTAGGTAAATGGATTAGGGTTTTTGCCAGCATATTGCTGCCTGAAACAGGAATATGGGAAATAACTAGGTGTAGCTGATTGTAATCAACCTATGTGATAGATTATTAGATAGCACTTGATTATAATCAACCTATGTAATAGTCTGTTACATCACGCCAGTGGGACTTTTATGCTCTCATTGATGGCCCCCAGCCTGGATAAAGGAGGCTTGCATCAGGTTGGCAGCCAGCGTCAAACTTATGCCATAACTTCCAACATTAATCCAAACAATATGACATTCCAAACTCAAGCCATGGTGTAAGTTATGGCCCTTGATGGGGCGGAATGGAGGAAAATGGATTCATGTTTTGGATAGAGCATAGATGATGATGAAATTAAAGCATCTTCCCTTTTGGCAGATGATTTCTTCTGCCAGAAAGTTTTAAAAGAGCAGAATACTCCTTGAGGTGATGAAATACATGTGAAATTGTGATGGTTCTTTATTAATTGAATTGTTATTATCAATTATGTCTTGTTTCTACTGCATTTCTAATTTCTTGCTATGGTTTTCGCATTGATTTGTTTCACATCTGTTGCTCGAGTCCTGATGTATTTTCCTATTCGCTGAACTTAGTCCCAAAAGAAACCTGCAGGACAACATTTTAGAAGTACTACTAATTTTATGATGTGGCCTATAAAATTCCAATATAGTATATACCTTTATGGAGATTTTTTCTTTCTTTCACTCCCATATTATAGTATTCATTCTACAATTTGTTGCATTTTAGCATTTTAGCCATTTTGCATTTTTAAAGCTTTACCATGTTTCCGCTGACAAGAACTATTTGCATCTCAACTTATTGTGCCAATCCGAACTTGTTCAGTGATTACTTTGGATTAGGTGTGGTCACCGCCATGGGTGCGTCTGTGCACTACTTGTAAATTCATATATGGGCATGTCAATATTTTGTTTTCTAAATTTCGAAAGGGATCCAAGAACAGAGTCTGCAAAGCAATGAACACAGTCTGCAGTCAATCAAAAGAAAGTATTGTGTGGCCAGAATCTTCCGATCTGGGGAGCTTTTGGTGCATGGGCCACCCAATCACCCATACAGGATCCATCGCATCAATAGTTTTGGATCACCGAACGCTTACAAACTGAAAGCCTGAACTGTACTGTACAAACTTCACCAATCTTTGTATTATACCTTGTTTCAACAATAACCGCTACTGTCATTGACTATCTAGGCTCGTTTCAGCTTATGATTTCTATAGATACATCATTTTTCTCTAACTTCTATTTTTTTCTCCTGCCATTTTGTTTCTTGTTTGAACTTAATCTAGGACATTTTAATTACATATGTTCATGGCACTGGTGTTTGCTCGTGTGGCCTTTTGATCACAGGATGCAATTCAAGGAGCAGCAGCTCTCTCGCAAGTACCTGCACGCCCTATGTTGACTCCACATCAAGCTCATCTACCAAAGCACCAAGGTATGAGTTAAGTAACTCAATTATGAAGATTGAACTTTTTTAGAAGATTGATGGATTCTTTCAAGATTCTTTCTCTGCATTGAGAAAATCCATATATTGATCTGCATGTTAATCCAGACTTGCTATCAGATTACATTTTTTATTATTATTTAACGTGTTGGTTTCCTCTCAAAACCAGGAAAAGGGTCTTTGGCTCTTTGCATCCTGAGTTCTACATTTTGGAAATACAATCTAATTTCAAAATGAAGCATTCTCCTTCAGGGTTTTTTACGTTCGAAGATAAGAGCTGTTCAGCCCCACATACAAACATAGATGAAATGTTGTGTTTGTGTGCGCGCACGTGTGTGTGTGTGTCTGCGTCTGTCTTTAGTATTTGGTGTATAGGTGGAAAATGACTATAAGTTTGTTTTAAAAAAATCCATCAAGCTAGACTTGCTCAATTTATAAATAGAAATAAAAAATAAAAATTGAAGAATCCAAATTCTAGTTGTTTTCATTCTTTTTTCTTTGCAGGGTGGGGGTATTTCAGAATAGAATCTTCTCGCTTATGGAAATGAAGGAAATTATGGAAATCCTAACTTCTCCGGTTAATTAATGTAGAAAATTTGTATATTGTCAACTATCAGCCGATCTATTTGATCGGCTACAAATTTTATTTTATTTTTATTTGTTCTATACTGATCTTTTAAAATGGTTGAGGCCCCTATAAAATGGAAGCTTATAATGCTTCTTCTTCTTCTTCTTTTTTTGCAATATTTTAATTCCTCGGGTAAACATGTACCTGAAATTCCACCTTTTTCCCAACATTTCCCTAATGTTTCCCTCGGACTGATTTTTTTTTTTTTTCCTGAGTATCAGCGATAATGGTGGTGATACCAAATACATGTTTTGATATCTTCAGTCATCGATACATGTAACAATACTAATACGTTAAACACTGAATGTCCTATATACTTCAAAATAGGTAATGTATCACTATCATATCATATCCAACACTTGATGTTATTTGTAAAATCCATGCCCATGTTGCATATATGATGTGCTTATGCTTATTTGGTCACCGTAGTGGAAAATCCAGGAAACAGAACCCCACCTACTGCAGATTTTCCACTTCATGCTATATATAATGGTCAGCTGGGCACCAGTTCGCACAAGCTCTCATGAGAACTTTTTGAGAACTCATCATACGTGATGTGAGTCCAAAATCTGAATGGTCCACGTGATGCAGCACCACATGAGACCCCTGGGGCCCAACTTTACTTTGATCCAAAATTTTGGAGGGCCATGGAAAAAGAAAACATTTTCCTCCCTTGATTTGCATCTCTCTTTGCTATGGCCCACCGGACTTTTAGATCGTGGTGAAAATTAGTCCCTGGGGGTTTCATGGGATGCCGCATCACGTGGACCATTCAGATTAGAGGCCCAAGATACGTGTGCAAAGGTGCGCTGGTGAGCATGCCTCTCTCTCTCTCTCTCTCTCTCTCTCTCTCTCTCTCTCTCTCTCTCTATATATATATATATATATATATATATATATATATAGAGAGAGAGAGAGAGAGAGAGAGAGAGAGAGAGTAATGATCACCTTTGCACGGTGTCATAGGCACAAAATTTGAACGGTCCATGTGATGTGGCACCCCATGAAACCCTCAGGGCCCAACTTTTAGCCTGATCCAAGACTCTAGTGGGCCATAGCAAAGGGAGAGGCAAATCAAGGCAAGAATCTGTTTCCCTTTGTTATGGCCCACTAGAGTCTTGGATCAGGCTAAAAGTTGGGCCCTGGTGGTTTCATGGGGTGCCACATCACATGGACCATTCGAATTTTGTTCCCATGACACATTTGCAAAGGTGAGAGTTCTCACCTAAGTTGTGCAGTTGATCATATATATATATATATATATATATATATATATATATATATATATAGCCCCACCAGCTGCAATTTGGCAAATAAAAACTTATCCCGAATGACTTTAAAATGTTATGGGTTGTGTTTCTTTCTTGTGCTTGTGGCTTTCATCAGTGATGGCTGTCTCACTGAATCCATTTTTCATTCAATTCAGGAACTGCAGCTCAGACATTGCAGCTATGTATGACTCCTCCCGTTGTAGCCAGTGTGCAGCAACCATATTCTGTTCCAAGCCACATCCCATTCCCACAACCCTTCCCCACGATGCGGCCCACTTCAGGCCCCGGCAGTAAGTTCCAGTGAAATTGTATCTTTTTGGGATTCTTCTGAGTTTTAATTGAATTTGGGGTTCTTCAATTTGTCAAATTGTTTCATTGAGAGAGGAAATTTCAACTGTATACGAGTGCTTGCATTTGAGGGTTTAAGCATTACAGCTCCAAAGTGTATTTCAAAGCTCTTTTATTTTAAGAAATTTGGGCGTGGATTAGCTGCAACTGAGGGCTACAGGGATCTCATGCAGCCCTGATGTGGCTGGCCCAATGAAAGAGCACCACGTGTGCTTGTCAAATGTGGGCGTCACAATGAAAGAGGGAAAACACTTCATTTCACCCAGGAGAATCTTAGGTTCTCACTGTGGATCTGACAGACGCACCTAGCGCTCTTTCATTGGACCATGTCAGCACCACAGGATGATCCCTGCAGCACCCGGTTGCAGGCAATCCGCATCCAAGAAAATAAGTGGATTTTCTTTACTATTATAAAGAGTACTTTTATGTTGTGTACGGTTGCTTCCAACTCAGCTCGTTAAGTAGAATATACTACAACCATTAGTAAAAGGGTAGTGATATTTACACCCTCCTCGTTTGACTGATCATACGCCCATTTGTTCTATTTCACTCCAGCTCATACCTGGGCAGTAGAATATTACACTTTGCCACAAGGAAATGAAAATTTTACCCCCTATTTTTAACAGGAAGAATCCCCCCTTTCTGCACCCTTAGTTTTTATACACTTCGTTATTTCTTATTTCCTGAGAGAGGATCTGGTGCCAGGAAATAGGGGTAGACCCACTCTGCTAGGGTTGCAAATGGGCCAGGTTGACCTGAGGGGTTGTTGGACCTGACTTGATAATTAGTGGGTTTGGAGTTTGAACTTTAAGACTCATGGAGTGGGTCTGGGTCCAAAAGTTTGACCTGAATTGCTAAATGGGTATTGTTTGGGTCTTCTCAAAATCAGCCTGACCAGACATGGACTCGACCCAGACCACCTAGAAAACATAGTTCTTAAGAACGTTGTTTTTTCTGCATTGACTGATTCCAAAATTCTCTCCTGATTCTTAAATGGGTCAGGACCCGATGCCCATTGACCCGATTCGATCCCTTTGCAGTCCTACTTGTCACCATTTAGAAAATGGTGGGTCACACTGAAATCAGGTTGGTCCGCTCAGTAGGTGGCCATTCTTAATATGGATGGATGAACGGTTAAGGGTAATTGCCATCGGCATTGAATGAAGTATTGTTTGCTTGATGGATGACATCGGCATTGAAGGTGGGCCATTGTAGTTGGAGAATGGATGACTCTGATCACTAAGTTGTTAGCTCTCGTTGAATGTCCGTTCCATTATCAGGCCATCTGACACATGGCCTAACTACATCGCCAACCAGATAAAACGGTCATCACCATCATGTTTGACCCTGAGAGCATTGTGAGAGATCTGCTCAGAACATGGACCAGGTCAGGTTGCGTTGGAGGTTCTAAATATATCTACAAAGTGATAGATAGGGTTTGGAAGTAGTCAGAACACCTGCACTGGCCCTGACCACCTCTGCAATGGATGTAAATAACTGCTCCTGGCGACGAAATTCTTTTACAGCCCTTCTAGCCCTCCTTTGTATTTCCTTTCTTTCAATGCAATCGTTATCTTTCAAAAAATAAATAAATAAATAACTGCTCCAGGGATCCTGTCCAACAAAAAAAAAGTCATGGGGCCCACTGTGATGGATGCATGCCATCTACTCTCATGAGCCCAAAAAATAAGGCTGAAATCAACCTGATTTTTACAAGAAAGCTGGATGGAGCTTTGCCTTGCCGTAATGTTTTGGGTCATGCTGCTTCAAGGCTCAGGTTTTACAGAAGTGGGACGCATTGGCTCTTGCATCTACATCGCAATCCACTGTATGATCATCGTTTCTCCCATTTCTCTGCGGCGGAAATTGTGGCGCTATGGCCGTTTTTCTGTTGAATTTGATCTCCAGTGGATGCACAGTTTGCTGATCTAGACTGTTGAGATGATGCACCCCAGGGGCCAGCCAAGAGCCCACTCATCCTAATCCTCAAAAAAGATGAGCACGAGAAAAGTAGTAGCAAAGCGAGTTGAAACTACCAAAGGACCCAAATTTTGATGGCTGGAATCCATGGATCTAGTTTCTTTCTTTTTTGGCATGGACCATCTATGGCATAGAACCATAGCCTTATGTTACTGAACCATGGACCCACCTATAAACCTCATGATTCATTGCAATACACTAGGATAGAGGAGCATATGATCACTTTCCCCTAAAGATTGATGACTCACCTGAGTCAGATGCAACTCATCCTAGTCAACTCCACTTGGTTGAGTCCATTTATGGACCGACCATCCATGAGTCAAAATCAAGTATGGAGGGTGACTCGACCAACTATCGACTCTTCAGGACCAAAAGAGTTGGCCCAATTTGCCGGGTCGGAAAAAAAAAAAAAAAAAAACATGTATTCCCTGATGGTGGCAATGGCAGATTGATGAAAGTCATAAATAGAGCAATACATTGTTTACGATACAAGATTACAGAGGTTAGTTTTATCTATTGAAAATCCTAGCTAAGAATGTATAAGATCCAAATGTCAGCATCAGTCACAACCGTCATGGCCTTAGTCGGCACATGGCTTTGATTCCTGTGGAATTATATGATCCTTGACGGGCCTTGATTTTGTGCACATGGGCTCCATTGTTCACCAAACCATGGCATTGATCATATGGGACTCCAAATGGATATGTCATACCTCAAAAATCCCCAATGGAACAATCCTAGTCCTTCAACCCACAACCTGCAGATTAGATGGTTAGTAAGTATGTTCCACATTCTACAAGAACAGAGGCCAAATACTAGATGTCTAGGATTTTCCAATCAGGGTCGTTTTCAGGGCATGGACTTTCCATGGTGAGGACCATCAAATCAACAGCCTGGATCACTGAACCATGGGCACCGCATGTTTTTTTTTAAAAAAAAAAAGGCTGGATTGATACTGCTACCAACATCGTTGGGTCAAAGATCATATAATTCTCTGAACCCGGATGGGTCCAGCCAGTGCAGCCTCAACCTCAATGTATATTACCTACTGCAGTCCTCTTGGGCCCTACAAAACCTGTATCAACAACTGATCACGCACACTTATGCTGGAAGGTGGAGGAAGAGCAGCAGAATCATTTTGAGGCAGGATTCTCTTTCTGGGCAAGCCCAGTTGGATTCGTAGATGCCTGGGTCCCCAGCACTTCCTGACGAAGTCCTGATTGCAGATCACGCAGTTCAACTGGAATGGCTTCTCCCACCAATGTCTCTAGCTGTCGATCAGTCTTTGATCCAGACTGTAGATCTTCTCTAGTTACTTTAGTTGAATGAGAAATCCTGTCTTTCTTGGGAGTCTGCCCTGGAAGCTGGGTGTGCTTATCTTGCACAGCAACCAAAGGTTGGTGGCTCCCATCAGCCGGTCCATCCATTGAAAAGGCCTTCCTTTTCTTTTCCTGCAAAATCTCGAGCACGTGACAAGTTAAAACCCAATGTTTCAAATTTAGCATGATGTAAATATCATAGAAACCGGCATTACCGTTGTGTAACCATAGTGGTCCACACATGGGGGATGTAACTAGAGGAACAAAAAGGTTGAAACAGTAGTTGTATCAGCCACTAACATTTTAACAGTTGTAACAGCATTGTTTGTTCTATACCTAAAATACTTGGGTTTTGTTTTTGGAACAGACGGCAGTGGACCAGGCTAGGCCTAGGGTAAAAAAAAAAAATCTTGCTTTTCAGGACCAAAAAAAAAAAAAAAAACAGATTATTTAAGCACACCAATCTGCATTTCCATGCCAGTTTTTATTAGCAGTGGCAATGGACCAGGCTAGGCCTAGGGTGGGGTTGGCCCAAGCTCGGCCCTAGTCTTGTAAGTCCTGGCCCTGGCTGACCCAGTAAGGAAAAAAGTGAAGATCAAAGGTTTGAAATTAGTACAATCTAAGAACCTTTTAGGTGTATCCCCTCCATCCACGAAGTCTCATAAATGGTTTTGATCATTGCAACACGACCGTATAGTGCCTATAAACTACACATGTTAAATCAGAACTGCTCGCAAGTGCATTAAAACCATTCGTTCTTGTTGTATAACAATGGCCCATTTGATGGCCAACTGGCCCAGCCCAGCCTGGGCAGAGGGCCTAGATTTCACACCCCCTTGGCCAAGTTTAGGGGCATATGGACATTAATCCATAAAAAATAGGGGTAGCAATGGGCAGCCCCTATTTTTATGGATGTATGTCCAGATGGCTTCATGAGTCTGACATTGGCTGCCAACCTAACACAACCCTCCTTTATCAGGGCCAGAGACCGGCAATGAGAGCACAAAACTCCCACAGACACAATGTAATAGACCATTATATAGGTTGATTACAATTAATTGTTATATAATAGTCTATTACATGGGTTGATTACAATCGACAAGGATGGCTTCATCCCTAAATGCAGATTGCAGATGCAAGAGGCCACTGATCTGCATTACGGTGTACATCCAAAGAAAGCCAACAGCTGCTGTCTACCAAATTCGAAGAGGAGAGAACACCAACAATGAGACTGAGATGGATAATAGGTCCTGCCCATTATCATCCCTTTCTCATTTCAGGGTGCAATTTGCAGACGGGAGCATTTAGGACATCCTTCACCTGTGTTTTGCCAACTGTGCAGAAAGTCCTTCAATTGGGTTGCATTCAATTCCCCTCCTATTCACGGGCATTCCAAACAGGCCCTCAACCATTGCAGCCAAAGGGGTATGGTTGAGTTGAATTGGCAGGCCATTCAATGCATCAATCACATTACCGGGCTTTAAGATAAGAGCCAAAATCCTGCGGTTGAACTTGAGGCACCAATTGCTAGCATTTAACATTCCTTCCCCAGTTTCATTTCTCAATAGGTTGTTCAGCATTGGGGTTTACCTTTAGACGCTTGGGTACAGCTGCACCATTCAATGGCCCTTTAGTTTGATATGAAGCTTCAGTTCCCTGCAAGACCTCAACAGGTTTTTCAGTTTTGGGTTCCAAAGGTAAGGCTTGGGCAGCAACAGAAGGTGCCCGGCTGACTTCATCTGATGGTCCATAAGTACTCACCATTAAATCCAACATTCCTTTCTGGGGTGCAATCAGAAGCAACTGATTGGTCTTGCCAGCTGCTCCTTCGGTAGTCTCCTTTTTGGGTGACACATTAGTTGATTTTCCTTTCTCAACCTGAGGCTGATCAGTACGGTGGGAAACTAGCCTGGCCCGATCGGCATCATCCTGCCGTCCTTCCGGACGACGGGGACTCAAGATTTCAGTTTTAATCTCAGACTGCAAAACCTGTGCTGGAACTTGATTAATATGATTGGCATCTTTGAATGGTCCTTTCATTGAATGAGAGCTATCATCCATCCGCTGTGTCCCCACCACGTGCACCATGTGAAGCTCGGGTGGAAATGCAGGCACATTTCTCGGAAGGATCTTCATGGGCCCCCCATTGTTTATTTCAGATGGGGGAATTAAAACAGGCACCGGATTCTGCTGTTGGAGAGCCGGAAGAGGGACTCCACTTCTCGTGAACATCTTAGCATGGGGTGCAACATCATTCGCAGCAGAAACGGGAACAGACAGCCCTGGCTTGAACACAACGCCCCTCAAGACGGTATCGGTTTCGCCTACTCTAACGGTGAGCAAATACCCAGCATCAAAAGACCCATCAAGAACGCCAGAGACTATCTGGCCCACCAAAACGCTGTCCGCACGAGCAGCTGAATCTGTTCTCCGGCGTCGCCTTCTCCTTGCCTCCTCCCTTTCAGATGGATTGTCATACTTCCTAGGCCGACCGCGTCCGCGCTTCACAGGGAGGACACTTGGTGTAGCAGCAGAATTATTGCCTTGGTTCTCTTGGCTCATCTTTTATCAACTGATGAAAGAAAAGTCTGCCTGCAGCCCGGTGTTTGGATTATCACCTGCAAGTGAAATCCCAATTGTTGGCAACTTCCTACCTATCCTTTATAGCGACACTGCATGCAAAAATAATGAAAGTCACATAGGCTTTCTTCTTCTTCTTTCTTGTTTCTTTCTTTCTTTTTTCTGTATAACACCAAGAATTTATAAAAAGAACTGAGCAAAAAATAAATCAATGATGGGAATGAGTCCCCAGTGCAAATGATGGAAGCTATAGCAGAACCCATTTGCGCAATAGAGTTTAAGAAGAATTTTATTCTAAGGAACTATTGCTGAAGGGGGGTCCACTATAGCCTACATGAACAAAGCTCCAACCTCAACATGTGGAACATTCCATGCTTCTTCTTTTTTCTTTTATTTCCTTTTTTTTTTAGAATTAATTTTATTCAAAACAGAAGGGATGATCAGGCATCATCCAAATATAAACAGGGTAGATGCCCCCAAAAGCCTTATAAACAAGACCCAAATGAGATTCCTGAAACCCCATTAGCCAAAGCCAACTCAAAGACGAGACTCGACACTCATTGGCAACCGCATGTGGACCACATGAGCTGCCACGGAATATGTGGTGAAGCAAACGTGTGAAACCTCTCTCTCTCTCTCTCTCTCTCTCTCTCTCTCTCTCTCTCTCTCTCTCTCTCTCTCTCTCTCTCTCTCGCGGAATTGACGGATCGTCTATGCATCAATAATGGAAATTCAACATAACACTCACACAGGCATACCTGATTGGGAAGAATGCCGCGGCGTAGCCGAGGAATGCTAGGTCTTCTGCACCTCACACCTCTAGGAAAACCTTCAATGGGACTAGGGTTTTCTCTCATGTGTGGGTGAGAGGACCAAGACATCTATTTGTAGGAAAAAGGGCTAGAGAAGCTTACCCATCACACTTCTCTCCTCTGGAGTCTCCACACTGTAACTTTTCATATTCGGCTTAATAACCGTGTATAGGGATCACGGTTCAAGCGTCCCACCCCAAACCTACTTGCAATTATCACAACTGTAGTGGGGCCCACTGACTCGCTCAATCTAAATAATCTAACGGTCATATCTAAACCAATGATCATGTGCAGCCCACTTGATAAGAGTCTTACATTCTCCCACTTGAGCTACGTTGATCTCCGAAAGAAAAAAAAGAAAACATTTTATTTTATTTGTGAAAAATAATTTTATAAAACGCATTTGCTTTTGAAAGTTCATAATGGACGCCCTACTGAATTTCAAAACAATACCGCTAGATAATTATAAGCAACACTTGTCAGATCCAGTCCATCCTACTTATATTGGATCATGGTAGTCTAACATTTATACTTTTCGAAGTGCGACGAATCACGGCCACGAATACGAATAGCCTTAACGACATGGATCAAGGATATGGGGTGTGGTATGAAGATTACAAGTCTGATACGATCATACGTGTCTATCCTCAAGTGGTCCTACTGAACGTGTCTCCAAAACACAAACCAAAGTCCTGCTTACTCAAAATTGAATGTGCACACTGAAGGAGAAGCAAGATATAAACTAAATAACAAAATCACCAATGCATATAGAAGAGATCTCAAAAAAGTTTGTACATAATTGGATCAAAACTGAAAACTCCCACTACTAAAATACATCATTAGGATCTACAACTCCCATAAACATCACATGTTCCTTAAAGAGCGTAATAGGAAGGCCTTTAGTGAGAGGATCTGCTATCATCTGCCTCGTGCCGATGAGTTATACGGACACTTGACAATTCTGAACTCTCTCCTTCACAACAAGGTACACCTTGATGTATGCTTGTTGTTGTTGGAGAAGTTAACTGCAGCTGAACTATCACAATAATTTTTTATGGTTTCGGGATCATCTGCACAACCCGCAAACCAAAGAAAAAACTCTAAAGCCAGATCGCCTAACTTGTGGCTTCATGACAAGCTACATACTTCGCTTCCATGGTAGAAGATGTCGTAATCAACTGTTTCACACTATTCCATAATACGGCTCCACCACCCATCATGAATACATAGCCCAAGGTGGACTTCTTGCTGTCAAGACAGCCCACAAAACTTGCATTTGTATATCTAACCAGCTCCAAACGGTCAGATCTCCTATACATGAGTGTGAAGTCTTTTGTCCTTTGTAGGTAGCACAATACTTTTTCAACAGCAATCCAATAATTCATCCCTAGATTGCTAAGGTAGTTGCTCAACATTTCAACCACAAAAGCAACATCCAGACGCGTACAAACCTGAGCATACATGATGCTCCCAACTGCTGACGCATACGGATTATCTTTCATTGTCCTTTTCTAGGTCATTCTTAGGACACTGAAATTGGCCAAACCTGTCACCTTTCACAACAAGTGCTTGGCCAGCAGCATAACCTTGCATGTTAAACCTTTCGAAAACCCTATCAACATAGGCCCTCTGCGACAAGCCAAGCAGTCCACGTCATCTGTCCCAGCTAATCTGAATGCCGATGACAAATGATGGATCAACAGGATCTTTCATCTTGAAGTTTTAAGATAGAAAATTCTTATTCTTACGCAACAATCCAATATCACTACTGGCCAATAAAATGTCTTTAACATACAAGACTAAAATAATAAACTTACTCCCATTGGCTTTCACATATATACACTCATCCGCAGTATTTTCAATGAAACCATATGAGGAAACGACCTCATGAAACTTTAGGTATCACTATCGTGATGCCTGTTTCATCCCATAAATGGACTTCTTGAGCTTGCAGACCAAATGTTATGAGCATTTGGCTTTGAAACTTTCTGACTGCAACATATATACTTTCTCGCTTAGATCTTCATTAAGAAACACAGTTTTCACGTCCATTTGATGTAGCTCTAAATCCATATGAGCCACAAGATAATGATCCCAAAGTAGTCTTTCTTGGACACAAGTGAGAAAGTCTCCTTAAAGTCAATGCCCTCACACTGACTGAAACCCTTTACAACTAGTCTGGCTTTATACCTTTCGATATTGCCCTTAGAGTCACGTTTGGTTTTGAATACCCACTTGTAACCAATCGACCTAATCCCTTCAAGCAATTCAACAAGGTCCCGAACTTTGTTATCCCTCGTGGATTTCAATTCATCCTTCATGGCATCGAACCAATGAGAAGAATTCGAACTTTGTTCAACTTGTGAAAAAGATATAGGATCCTTTTTCAGCCCTAATGTCAAACTCATGCTCCTGCAGATAGACGATATAATCGTCTGGAATCACGGATCTTCTTTCTATGTGATTGTCTTAAAGGCTCATTATTTTGAATTGGGTATTCTATTTCCTCATCAATAGATTGTATTTCCAGCTCTACATGGTCGTCCATGGGGATCTTAAGGTTCGTTGTTGGACGGATGATCACGCTACTCTAAACGATAATGGTGGGAATCACAATCCGCTCTTCCTCAAACATGATATTTCTTAAGTTCGAGCTCCCACCATATCCAATATTCTCAATAAACCTAGCATTCGCAATCTCAATGACTCTCATTGAATAGGATGGACAATAAAATTTAAATCCTTTGAATCATTCTAGGTATCCAATAAAGAAGCAACTAATCGTTCTAAGGTCAAGCTTTCTTTCATGCGAGTTATACAATTTAGCTTTTGCAGGACAACCCCATACATGAAAGTATCGTAAGCTAGGCTTTTGCCCTGTCCACAATTCATATGGAGTTTTCATTACAGCCTTATTAGAGACTCTATTTAGGATATGCACAGTTGTTTTCAACGCGTCACCCCACAAATTCTGGCAACGTTGAATTACTAATCATAGACCGCACCATGTCCTTTAGGGTGCGATTACGCCTTTCCGCTACACCATTCTACTCTAGAGTAACATGCATGGTATATTGGGCGACGATGCCACAATCTTTTAGGTATCTAGTGAATGGCCATGGATTACGCCTAGATTCGTTGTACCTTCTGTAGTACTCATCACCACAATTGGATCTGACGATTTTGATCCTTCTATCGAATTGATTCTCAACTTTAGCCTTATAGATCTTAAATATATCTGGGGCATCTAATTTGTCGTTAATAAGGTATAAGTATCCATAACGAGAGTAGTCGTTTATGAAAGTAATAAAATCTATTCTAAGATGTAAGGAACGGTCCGCAGATGTTTGTATAAATCACTTCCAAGAGTCATATGCTCCTAGTGGCACCATTTTTCCTAGTTCTAGTCTATTTACCTTTAATGCAATCTATACAGACCCCGGAGTCTAAGAAGTCTAGAGAGTGGAGAATTCTTTCACGCACAAGTCCTTCCAAACTCTCATGAGAGATGTGGCCTAATCGCCTATGCCACAGCATGGAGGAATTTTCACAGTCCAAACTTCGCTTGATGCCTTTAGTGTTTCCATGTAAGGAGTTAATGTTGTGCACATGTGAAACATCTAAATCTAGCTGATAAAGGTTATTAACTAGAGTGCCAGAACCAATCACAATTGAATCATATAAAATACTCAATTTTCCATTTCCAAAGTTAAACTCATAATCATACTTGTCTAAACAAGAAATGGAAATCAAATTGCGCCTTATAAAAGGCACACAAACAATATCTACTAGATCAAGAAAGTGTCCTGACGATAACCTAAGCCTACAGACTCCAATGGCTTCCACATCTACTCTAATGTCGTTCCCCATATAGACCAATCTTTCTACATCAGTTGGTGTCCGACTTTGAAGCATATACTGCATGGGATTACATATATAAATAGTTACACCAAAGTCTATCCACTAGGAGTCTGTTGAGATATCAGGTAAATTAGATTCAAAATATACTAAAACTTGATTCTTACCCTTAGAAACAAGTCATTCTTTAAATTGTGAACAATCCTTCTTTTGATAACCAGGCTTCCTGCAGAAAAAGTAGCCATCTTTAGGACCTCGCTTTTTCTTCTGTTTTTCCCTCAAAGTTATGTTGATTACCACCCACAGGACCTGAAGAATGTTTTCCTAAATTGCACTTCATTTTCTTATTCACTTTTCGTCCTTGACCAGATGTCACTAGGTGTGCACTATGTGTTTTGCTTAACCTTTTGAGTCTCTCTTCCTCTTAAACGCACTGCTCAAATGCTGTGAGACGACGAGGACCGTGCCGACGACTCTGTGAGATGCTGTGAGATGACGACGACAAGGACCATGCCGACGACATTGTGAGATGACGACGAGGACCGTGCCGACGACGCTGTGAGATGACGACGAGGACCGTGACGTCGACACGGAATGAAGACGGTGTACGGAAATGGGGAGACTGTTCCACCATTAACTCCGGAAATTCGAGCAGAAACATAGTCGACAAACGAGATTTGAACACTACTGAGAACAGAAATCCTACAAAGCAGGACAAAGCAGCAGCTGGATGGAATGACTATGATTGGCAGACGGTTTTCGGTCAGAAATCTAGAATGGAGGGTGCTCCGGCTAGGAATCGTATAGCCTATCCTACCTTGTTCGTTAAAGGGTTTCCTAGAGGTTGGTTCCCTCTCAATATCGAACGGACTTTTGGTCGTGCAGGAGCGGTTATGGATGTGATGATGTCGAGAGATCGGAATACCGGCGCCTATTGAGGCTTCGCTCTGGTTCGTATGTCCTCTGAAGCTGAGCTGGCTAGAGCGGTGGGTATGCTTCACGACCTCAAATTCGTCGGGTGCCCATTATTGGTTCAAAGGGCGAGATATGGACCCAGCTCCCTTCCCTGTCCCAAACCTCTATCAACGAACACTAAGGTCTATCGTCCCAAACCCACTAACCCTCCTCCCATTCCCTCCCCTCCCTCTTGCAATCCGGGCCCTAATCCGACATCGTCCGAACCTTCCTCTTTCAAGGACGCCCTCCTGCACAATATTCCTTCTCCTTGATCCGATGCAGTGCTCTCTCCTGCTATCATTCCTGCTTCCTCAACCTCCCCCAAGGTCGGTGTCCCCATCGCGGTTAACATGCAACATTTTCATAGGGCGTCCGACGATCTCAAGGAGACGATCGTCATCATCTGTAAGGAAGGCGCTTCTCTTTCTCAAGTGAAAGATTAGATTGCGGAGACTACGGATTTTCGGCAGGGTAACTATAAGATCAAACCGCTGGGCTACAACGAACTATGGATTAAGGTGTGCCCGGGTATTAATCCTGAAATGTTGTTAATGGCTGGACACCTCCACTCCGGAGGTCCGGTGGCCAGGGTGATGCGATGGGAAGATTTTTCCAGTTTTGGTTTCCAAAATGTTTGGTTTCAAATCTGGGCCATCCCTCTGGAACTGTGGTTTGATGAATTTTTCATATCCGTAGCAGCATATTTAGGAGATTATCTTGAGCTGGATGTCAAGACGAGACTCGGGGAGGAGCTCAGCGTCATCAAGGTTCGTGTTCGGAGGAAGAAGGGTACCACATCTCCACCTACTGTCAAAGTAACGGTTACTAATCGTGATCTTGAATTTCCGATCGTGAGGTAAGGGCAGGATGATCCTCTTCCCCGTTGGGGTGTCTTGTGGCGCATCCGTGAGGACCCTGCACCGGAGCTAATGAAGAACCACCACATTCAGGCAGACGATTCACAAAATCGGTACTCCCACGGAGCACCATCGCAAAGGTCTGTCACTCCTGACGTCTACGGCAGAGAAGACTCCTCCCCAGCTCATCGGGAGACACGTGGTGACCCCCTGTCAATTCGGCCGCCCTCGCTTACAGCAAATCCCTCTCATCCGTCCGCATATCTTTCGGTTTCTGTGGATCGTGCAACGCGTGTTGACGCCGACATCATCGGTGCTTCGGAGAACGAGCAGACTATCTTTTATCCGGGAGAGGATCCCGAAATTCCACCGGTTAATACTGCTCAGCTTCTATCTTTGTCAAAACTCTTCTTGTTCTGTCGGTTAATACAGCGCGCCCTCTACCTTCGTCAGCATCACTTATTGCTCTGCCATGCGCCCCCCCCCCCCCCCCCCCCCCCCCCCCCCCCCCCCCCCCCCCCCCCCCCCCCCCGAGCGCCACGCGCTTCCTTCAGTTATGAGCCCTACACGTGGACGGGAATCTGCTTATCGGGCTCTTGGAACGTTAGGGGTATTGGCTCCAAGCAAAAGAGGAGCCTAATTAAAGCTTCCATTAACAGGTGCAATCCGGATGTCATTTGTCTCCAAGAGACAAAAGTGCCTCTCTTCAAAGATTATTTGCTCTCTTCTCTATGGACGGTGAATGATGCTAAGCGGGTGGTTTTAGATGCGGACAATTCTTCGGGAGGTATTCTAATCGCTTGGAAATCCTCCAAATGGGATATTATATCCTCTTCCTGCGGCACTTGGTCGGTTTCGATCATCCTGCAAGATAAGTCTTCCACCTTCTCTTGCCTTCTAACTGTTGTTTATGGGCCTATTACTGACTCAATCAGGGATGATTTCTAGGTAGAACTAAATAGGATCAGGCAATGTTTTTCAGGTCCATCGTGTGTGGTCGGGGATTTTAACATCACTCGTTTTCTTGAAGATCACTCTAGGAAGCGACGCCCGTCTTCTACTATGCTCCACTTCTCCGAGTGGATCCAACAACAACAACTTATTGATCTTCCGTTAATAGGAGCCAGATTCACTTGGTCCAATTGTCGGGCTAATCCTATTCAATCGGGTCTAGATAGATTTCTCGTCTCGCCTGAATGGATGGAGGCTTTCCCGCATCTTCATCAAAGAGCTCTCCCAAGAATGGCATCCGATCATTGTCCGATCCTTTTATCTGTGGAAGAAGACAATTGGGGCACGGAGCCTTTCAAGTTCAATTCAGCGTGGCTTCATTCGGAGGACCTTCGTCAAAATATTGTTGATTGGTGGTTGATCTTCAAGGTTGAGGGCTACGCGGGTCACAAGCTGCTCGGCAAACTCAAACTTCTCAAACTCAAAATCAAAGAATGGAGACATCAGATTATCCAAAAGAGAGGCCGAAATCAAAACTCTTCTGTCCAACCTTCAACGGATAGACGTTGAATCTAAGGATGTTCCTTTATTGAGTGAATCTCTGAGCAAGCGTATTAGTATTATTCAGGAATTATCCAATATTGCTCTGGAAGATGAAGCTTCCTGGAGGATCAAATCCAGGCTTCGTTGGATTGCTGATGGGGACAAAAATACAAAGTTTTTCCACAACATGGTCAACATGCAGGCCAGGTATAAGTCTATTCTCAGCATTTCTGATAATGGGAACACTATCGAAGATAAAGCGGAGATTAAGCGCCTTGCCATATCTCACTTCCAACAACTCCTTACAGGGGAAAATTGGTCAAGGCTAGGCTTAGACAATTTATCTTTCAATTCTTTGGAGAAGACAAATGCCGAATTATTAGAAACCCCATTCTCTAAAGCTGAGGTTAAAGCTGTTGTTGATGCATTAGGAGGGGACAAATCCCCAGGACCAGATGGGTTCCCGATGAGCTTCTATCAGATTTTCTGGGATTCGGTTCGCCAAGACGTTATGCTTTTTGTCAATGAATTCCACGCCAGAGGCAGACTTTCAAAAGGTATTGGTGCCTCCTTCATTTCTCTCATCCCCAAGGTGTCAGGGGCCAATTCCTTCTCTTAATTTCATCTGATCAGCCTCATCAGGAGCCCTTACAAAATCCTCGCAAAAACCCTTTACTCTCGCCTCTCCAAGGTTATCGGTAAACTCATCTCGCCTCATCAGAACGCATTTATTAAAGGCAGACAGATTTTGGATGGAGCTCTTATTGCGAACAAAGTTCTCCACTCATGTCAGCAATCTAAGTCTCAAGGGATTTTCTGCAAGCTAGATGTTGCAAAAGCTTACGACCATGTAGATTGACAGTTTCTCCTTTACCTGATGGCTCATATGGGCTTCGGTATCAGATGGATTAGATGGATCACGGCTTGCATCTCCTCAACTCACCTTTCCATTATCCTAAATGATCTCCTAAGGGCTTCTTTAAGAGCACGAGGGGTCTGCGTCAGGGCGATCCTTTATCCCCTCTTCTCTTCCTTATAGTCGGCGAGGCTTTATCTCAGATGCTAACTAGAGGTCAATCTCAAGGCCTCATGCGAGGTATTGCGATGCCTGGTCTGCTGAACCCCATTACGCATACTCAATTTGCTGATGATACTCTCATTTTCTCTGCCGCCTCCTCTAATCTTCTTCTAACTTTGCGTTGTTTTGAAGCAGTCTCGGGCCTTCGAATTAACATGAGTAAATCTAAGATCCTAGGTATTAACATCTCTCCTCCGATGCTCCAATCTTTTGCCGAGACGATGGGGTGCCAGGTAGACTCCTTCCCGACTTCTTTTCTCGGCCTCCCTCTCGCCGTCAGTCCCCCCCGAAGGCTGTGGGAAAGAGTAATCAGCAAGTTTCACAAAAATTTGGCTACATGGAAATGTCATTATCTTTCGTTGGGCGGGCGCCTGACTCTCATTAAAGCGGCCCTTTCTAACCTTCCCCTATATTTCATGTCCCTATTCAGGTGTCCGCCTACTGTTACGAAGATGATCGACAATATTCGAAGGGATTTTCTATGGTTTGGCAAGGACAACCAAAGTAAATTTCATCTCTTAGAGTGGAAAGAAGTCTGTAAATTATTCAAGGAGGGTGGGGCTAATAAAAAAAATCTGAAATTCATGAATGTTGCTCTGCTTGGGAAATGGGCTTGGAGATTTGCGACTGAAAAGGAGGCCCTATGGACCTCGATCGTTAAAGGGAAATATGGTCTTCTCCTGGCGGATGGTGGCCAAAAGACTCTTCCTACTACAAGGCGTCGTATATTTAGAGAGGTATTTTGTCCGCTAAAAAGTCAGTGATGGATAACTGCAGCTATTCTCTGGGCAACGGCTCTTCTATTCGCTTCTGGCAAGACCCTTGGCTGGGGGAAAAACCGCTGAAACTCCAATTCCCTCAGATTTACCGCCTTTCCCCAGACAAAGATATATGGGTTAACAGATGTTACTCCACACAGTCGGCACAAATTTTTATTTTTATTTTTTGAAAGATGAAGGAGAAATATCATTAAGAAAAAAGAGAGAGAACAAAGAACAACAGGAAAACAAAAGACAAAAAGGAGGCTGCTAAGAGAACAGGCCTCCGCTTACACTCCCAGAAAGAAGAAATCTGGACCCGACAGGTCCTTAACATTCACAGCCCACTCAGTAATAAGCCGCTTTGCTGTAGACGCCACAGACCCGGCCGAGGTAGAGAGATTTCTGAAGCATTTGTTGTTTCTTTCCCTCCAAACAGACCACCAAACGGCAAGAATCACCATACGCCAGATAATAGTTTGCCTTTTACCAAAATTCATACCATGCCACGCCAAGAGGACCTGGTCTGTTGCTCCCGGAAAGCACCAACTAATGTTGAAACTATACAAAAATTCTGCCCAGATGGAGTGGGCGAACTGACAATGGAGCAGAAGGTGATCAACAGTCTCTTCCGATCGCATACAGCATAGACAAACATTGGGAAGGATCATACCTTTTTTCTTGAGGTTATCTATGGCAAGAATTTTCTTTTTCCCTACCAGCCACCCAAACACCAGAATCTTCGGAGGGGCTTCGTATTTCCAAATAAAAGCGAGATTGAACTGCTGCTGACATTGACGCTTGTGCAACTGGCTGTCGAGAGAACGCACTGAGAATAGGGACGACTTCTCAGGCTTCCAGTAGATTCCATCGTCTGAATCAGGAGTGGGAGCCGAGGAGTAAAGATATTGCAGAAGGTCTGTGCACTCCAAAACCTCCCAGTCTTGCAGGCTTCTTCTGCAATTAACGAACCAAACGCACTTTCCCCCTGAATAATGAAAGAAATCCCAGACAAAACCATTCTTGGATGACACGATCCGGTAGGAGAGGGGGAACCTGAGTTTTAATTGTTGGTCTCCAAGCCAGATGTCCTCCCAAAAACGGATTTTTTCACCATTGCCGAGACTGAAGCCAATGTTTGGAAGGACATCCTTTTTCATTCTCATAATCTCCTGCCAAATATGAGTTACTTTGTGAGGCGGTTGCTCTTTCACCCACCATCCATCAGAAGAGCTGTCGTATTTCCCCTGAATAATGGATGGCCAAAAGCTGCCAGCTTCAGTCCCAAGCCTCCAAATCCACTTACCCAGGAGAGCTTTATTCATATCTTTAAGATCTTTGATGCCAGCTCCACCGTTGGACAATTGAGAACAAACTTCCTGCCAGTTAAGAAGATGAAATTTCTTACCCGCTTCCTTTCCTTGCCATAGAAAATCACGTCTCAGCTTGTCGATCGACGTTCTAACCGTAGCCGGGCATTTTAGAAGGGACATATAATAAATTGGCAAATTGTATAGGGCGGCTTTAATTAACGTAAGACGACCACCGAGAGACAAATATCGGCTCTTCCATCTCGAGAGAACTGACTGAAATCTGCATATAACTTTATCCCACATAGAAATAGGACGTCTTCCAATGCAAAGCGGTAAGCCTACAAAAGAAGACGAGAAGGAATCTACGGAACAGCCTAAAGAATGTGCGAGGGTGTCCACCTCCTCACGATTCATGTTTATCCCATAGATCTTCGACTTTATCATATTCACCTTGAGACTGGAAATGGCTTGAAAGCAGCGAAAAGAGGTGGCCAAATTGGCCACCAGCGCAGGCGACGCTTCGGAGAAGATAAGGGAATCGTCCGCAAATTGGATGTGGGTGACTGGGCACGGCAAACCATTAATTTCAATCCCACGAAGAAGGCCTTCCTCTTGACCTTTCGTGAGCATTCTAGATAAAGCCTCTCCTGCCAGAAGAAAGAGAAAGGGGGAGAGAGGATCACCCTGCCTAAGGCCTCTGTTCCTTGGGAAGAAGCCTTTAGGAGAACCATTTAATAAAATAGAGAAATGGGCAGATCCTGTGCATTCTTTCAACCAGGCTCTCCACTTCACCCCAAACCCCATGCGCTTAAGCAAATATTGGAGGAAGACCCAGTCAACATGATCGTAGGCTTTTTCGATGTCAAGCTTGCAAGCAATATACTTCCGACCCGATTTAGAGGCAGAATCCAGAATTTCATTAGCACTCAAGGCAGCATCAATAATCTGTCTTCCTGCGATGAAAGCCCACTGATTTTCAGAAATTAGGTTCCCCATAACCTTCGCCAAACGAGTGGCCAAGACCTTAGCCAGAATCTTATAAGGACCTCCCACCAAACTAATGGGCCTGAAATCCTTAGGCACAAATTGTCTGGGATATCAGATGGACCAGGAACCTGAAAGAAGAGGAAATTGAGGAATTTACGAATCTCTACGACTGCATTTCAAAGACCATGCCTCTCTTTGATAATCCCGATTCTATTGGCTGGAATTTGGATAAAACTGGCATCTTCTCCGTGAGATCCCTGTATTCAGCCATTCTCCCTGCAACGCATGCTCGTCGTGATGCCAATCTCTTTATTTGCAAATACCTAGCTCCTAAAATCATTTGTTTCGGATGGCTTGTTGGTCGCAACAGAATTCTCACGGTCGACAGTCTGGCTAAGAGAGGCATGAACATCGTTAATATATGCCTGTGCTGTATGCGGGAGGCAGAATCTGTCAATCATTTGTTAGTCCACTGCCCTTTTTCTCCTCTTTGGACAGATTTCTACCACCGTTTCTCGATCTCTTGGTGTATCCCCGATTTTGCTGCTGATCTCCTTGCTTCTTGGCATGGTCTTAACTTTGGGAAGCCCACTTCCATCGTCTGGCACATGGCTATCCTCGCCATTTGGTGGGCCATTTGGACTGAAAGAAATAACAGATGTTTTAACGACAGCTCTTCTTCTGCGGCTTCTATGGGTTATAGGGCGAAAAACATGATTATTGAATGGGCTACTAATGTCCGGGACCTGATCAATTTTGATTTCAGCTTTCTAGGTTCTTAGGGCGCTTTTGCTACCTCAGCAGTTTCGCATTCTCTTTTTCCTTCTCCTTTGTTTTTTTTCAATGCTTTTTGTATCCTTTTGGTTGTTTAATGAATTTTTGTTGCCTTTAAAAAATAAAAATAAAATAAAAAATAAAATAAAATAAACACACTAAGATATCAGTTCGTTCAATGTTTATTTTTCCTTTTGGGTGTTATAGCTTATTTGGAATTGACCGAATTGTGGAATATGTGGTTTCACTTTGGAAGTAAACGTGTGAAACGTCTCACGTGTGAAACGTCTCTCTCTCTCTCTCTCTCTCTCTCTCTCTCTCTCTCTCTCTCTCTCTCGATATATCTTTATTGCGGAATTGACAAATCGTCTATGCATCAATAATGGAGATTCAACATAACACTCACAAAGGCATACCTAATTGGGAAGACATTCCCGATGCCGCGTCGTGGCCGAGGGATGTTGGGTCTTCTGCCTTCTGCACCTCACAGCTTTGGGAGAATCTTCAATGGGACTAGGGTTTTCTCTCATGTGTGGGTGAGGGGACCAAGACATCCATTTATAGGAAAGAGGACTAAAGAAGCTTACCATCACACTTCTCTCCTCTCGAGTCTCCACACCTTAGGTTTCTATATCTGGCTTAATAACTGTATATAGAGGCCACGGTTCAAGCGTCCCGCCCCAAACCTACTTGCAATGATCACAACTGCGAAATAAGTTCATTTGATAAAACATTCAAATAAGAGCTTTTTCTAGGGGTAGTTGATGTTATTTTTAAAGATTCCAACAACTCCATTATAAGAGCAATCCAAACGGTTGCTTTAATGGATCTCATCATAGATTGATTGATCCCCAAATGGCAAAAGAATGGATGGCAACAACCTTAATGTTTTAAGACATTTATATCGTCCATTATGTCGAACATTGGATGTGGATCCTCCATCATATGGAGCCCAACTTTGATGTGGATTGTCCATCATGTGAGCCAAGCCTTCCAAGTGAGCCATCCATCATGTGAGGCTTGTTTTGGATGTGGACCATTCATCATTAAGGGTTGACCTGTGACATGGACCATCCATTATGTGAGGACCACCTTGTTGTAGGTCATTCATCACGTGGGGCCCAACATTAATGCTAATTGTCCTTTATGCGGGGCCCCTCAATGTCCACTACCCACCATGTGGAATCCACATTTGATGTGTCCATTGTGTGGGCCCCACCTTTGAAATGGGTTGTCCATCATGTGGGGCCCACTTTTGATGTCCACCATCCATCGTGTGGGGCACACATTCTATGTGGATCATCCATCATGTTGGGCCACTTTGGATATGGGTCGTCTGTCATGCAAGACCTTGGATGTGGACTGTCCATTAGGTGGGGCCCACTTAATGTTGATTGTCCATCACGAGGGGCCACACTTTGATGTGGGCCATCCATCACATGTAGCCCACTCCATCCATTATGTGAGCCACCTTGATGTGGACCATTCATTATGTAAGCCCCCCCTTCAACACGAATCGTTCATCATATGGGCCCACCTTTGATGTCAACCGTCCATCACGTGGGCCCACCTTTGATGTCCACCATCCATTATGTGGATACCACCTTTGAGGTGGACCGTCCATCATGTGGGGCCCACTTAACTTGGACGGTCCATCATGTGGGGCCCACCTTTGATGTGAACTGTGCATTATGTAGGCCCACCTTGATGTGGACCATTCATCATGTGGGGGCACCTTCACTATGAGTCGTTCATCATGTGGGGCCCACCTTTGATGTCCACCATCCATCATGTGGGTCCCACCTTTGCTATGGACCGTCCATCATGTGGGGCCACATTTTGATGTGGGTCATCCATCATGTGGGACCCACCTTTGATGTTCACCATCCATCATGTGGACCCCACCTTTGCTATGGACCATCCATCATGTGGGCCCCAACCTTCAATATGGGCTATTCATCATGTGGATCCACCTTTGTTGTCAACCTTCTATCAAGTGGTCCCACCTTCAATGTCCATCATCCATCATTTGGTCCCACCTTTGACGTGGGTCATCAATCATGTGGGGCCACACTTTGATGTAGGAAGTCCATCATGTGGGGCCCACCTTTGATGTGACTGTGTATTATGTGAGCCCACCTTGATGTGGACCATTCATCATGTGGAGTCCCACCTTCAATATGGGTTGCTTATCATGTGGACCCACCTTAGAGAGATTTTAAAGAGGAGAGGAGGTAAGATGGGAATTACTTAAAAAGTTTATGTACAAACTTGTCCAAAAATTAACAAAAAATGTCTACCCGCTTAAGCCAAATAAGCTCTAAAAGAAAAAGTGGCTTCCCCACTACGAACGTTTGGCATATCTACTAATAAGTGCTTATTAGTAATAAGAGAGCGTCGTTTGGCATCTCTACTAATAAGAGCTTATTTGCTTATTTTAAAAAATAATAATAATAATCTCTTATTTTCCAAATAGACTGTTTGGTAAAGCTCTAATTTTTTAGCTTATTCTTTTAGAAACTACCCAAAAAGCTCTTATAACATAGGGGGCATTTGGCATCTCTACAAATAAGAGCTTATTGGCTTATTTCTTTTTTAAAAAAATAATAATAATAAGCTTTTAGACTGTTCAGTAAAAGTCTAGGTAGAGAGCTTATTTATTTAAAAAGTAGCAAATAAGCTCCGATTTTATAAGTTGGGGAGGAGTTACTTTTTGAAAAAGAGCTTATTTGGCTTAAGCAGGTAGACATTTTTGGCTAATTTTTGGACAAGTTTGTCCTCAAACTTTTCAGGCAAGTCCCATCTTGCCCTCTTCTCCTCTTTAGGGCTCTCAATGAGTTGGATCTAGATTGGATCTAGTTGGATCCGGTTCCAAGTCTAAAAATTTGTAGCCGGATTCAAATCTAACTCGGATCCAAAAGGTGATATCCATATCCGATCCACTTATAAATAGCCAGATCCATTTCCGATTCAAAAATCCATATAGCCATCAAATTCGAGTCGGATCTATGCCCGAATCCACCTCATCACAAATCTAAAAAATATATAAGATAATATATTTAATTTAGCAACAAAATGGTGCAATTTGAATATTTTCAATTTGAATCATGTAGGAGTATTGAAGTCTAAAGAGCAAAAGTCGAACAGCCACACAGAACTCACTATTGTGGAAGTCGAAACGGTTGAAGGCTTGAAGCATGCAATAGTGGGGATCCAATCGGATCTCACTACTCAATCTGGATCCGAGCCGAATATGATTCGGATTTATTTTTATGAACCCGAATCTGGTCCATTTAATTAATCCAACCTATTTTAAGATCCAACTCCGCATTATACGAGTTCGGAGCAAATCGGATCTCGGATCTAACCTGCTCCATTGAGAGCCCTACTCCTTACAATCTCTCTGAAGTAAGCCTGCATGATGAACGACACATGATAAATGGTCCACATCAAAGGTGGGCTCACATAATGCACAGTCACATCAAAGATGAGCCCAACATAATGATGACCACATCAAAGTGTGGCCCCACATGATGGACAATCCACATCGAGTAAGCCCTACTTGATGGACGGTCCAAATCAAAGGTGGGAACCACATGATGGAAGGTGGACATTGAATGTGGGACCACATGATGGAAGGTTGACATCATGAATGACCCATATTGAAGGTTGGCCCCCACGTGATAGATGTTCCACAACAAAGGCGGGACACACATGATGGATGATAAACATCAAAGGTGGGCCCCTCATGATGAACGACCCATATTAATCGTGGGGCCCCACATGATGTATAGTCCACATCAAGATGCACCCACGTAATGAAAGTTCACATCAACGGTGGCCACACATGATGGATGGCTTGCATCAAAGTATGGCCCAGCATGACGGAACATCCGCATTAAATGGGCCCCATTTGATGGGTGGTCCACATCAAAGGTGGGACCCACATGATGGATGATGGTCAGTGAAAGTGGGCCCACATGATGGTCAATTAACATCAAAGGTAGGCCCACCTAATGAATGACCCATATTGAAGGTGGGGCCCCAAAACGAATTGTCCACATCAAAGTGAGCCCACATAATGGACGGAGTGGGCTTCACATGATGGATGGCCCACATCAAAGTGTGGCCCCTCATAATGGATGGTCCACATCAAGAGAGCCCCAGCTAATGGATGGTGCACATCCAAAGTCTCGCATGATGGATGACCCATGACCAAAGTGGGCCACATGATGGATGATCCACATAGAAGGCGCACCCCACGCGATGAATGGTGGATATCAAAAGTGGGCCCCACATGAAGATTGTATGTAACCATCCAATCTTTTAGCATTTGGGGCACAGTCCATCTATGGTGAGATCCATCAAAGCAACCATTAGATTGCTTTTATAATGGAGTTTTTGTAATCTTTAAAAATGACATCAACTACCCCTAAAAAAAGCTCTTATTTAAATGTTTTACCAAATGTGTTTATTTCAAATAATAGCTTTTTCAGTTTTGAAAAAGTGATTTTACCAAACAAGCTAATTTAAAACAAGAGTTAAAACAAAAAGAGCTCATTAGAGTAGCTCTTATTGAAAAAGCTCTTGTTGGGTCAGAGTAAAGATGCCAATCAAGCCCTGATGGGGAGGTCACTTCTACTTTTAGAGCTTATTTGGCTTAAGCGGGTAGACATTTTTTGTTAATTTTTTGACAAGCTTGTCCTTGAACTTTTTAAGTAATTCTCATCTTTCCTGATGGGTAGGTCACTTTTTTCTTTTAGAGCTTATTTGGCTTAAGTGGGTAGGCATTTTTTGTTAATTTTTGGACAAGTTTGTCATCATAAAATCGGAACTTATTTGTTACTTTCTAAATAAATAAGCCCCCTAATTAGACTTTTACCAAACAGTCTAAAAGCTTATTTTTTTTAGAAATAAGCCAATAAGCTCTTATTTGTAGAGATGTCAAACGCCCCTTTATTTTTTAAGAGCTTTTTGGCTAGTTTCGAAAAGAAAAAGCTCTAAAATTAGAACTTTACCAAACAATATTTGGAAAATATGAGAGAAAAGCAAGAGAAGAGGAAGAGAGAAGGGTGTTTGCTTGCATCCCCTTTCCTTAAACCTTTATTTATAAACTTAATTTCACCCTAATTACAATTAGGAGACTAAAAGAGATAGAAACTAAACATAATTAGGAAATCTAAATCTAATCTTCTTATACGGTAGATTGCAGGTGTATAGGAATATGCGTACACCTCAGGTGTACACAAATTTGTGTGCACACTAACACTCCTCCTTAAGTTGGCGCATGGATATCATTCATGCCGAGCTTGATATTGATGATCTTTAGGTGCACTATTGATATGACTTTAGTGAAGACATCTACTTATTGATCTTCTAAACGAACAAAAGACATTAAAAGCTTGACGGCTAATTTATTTTGAATGAAGTGACAGTCAACTTCAATGTACTTTGTGCGTTTGTGGAAGACCGGGTTGGATGCAATATAGATGGTCAATTCATGATCGCAATGTATTAGAATTAGGGAAAATGTCGTGAACCCCATATCTTGAAGAATAACTTTCACCCATAGTAGTTCACAAGCTGCATGAGCCATTACATGGCATTCGGCCTCAGCAGAGGAGTGGGCAAACAATGAATTGCTTCATACTTTTCCAAGTAACTAGGTTTCCTCCTATGAATGTGCAACACCCTATAGTGGAGCGTCGATCAGAGGAGCTAGCCCAATCGGCATCACAAAACCTGCTAATATTCAAATGACCATGATTTAAGTACAGAAGACCACAACTAGGTGTAGCTTTTAAGTAATGAAGGATTTGATAAACTACTTCAAGATGGTGCCGACAAGGTTGTTGCATAAACTGGATTACAATTCCAATAGCATGAGAGCTGTCTGGTCGAGTAAAGCTGAGATAAATCAGATGACCCATTCGTCGACAATACATGCCTGGATTATCAATTTTGTTTTATTGTCTCTCATGCAACTTATGTTTTACCTCAATAGATATGTTAATAGAGCGGCAACAATTAAACCTACCTCAGTTAAAAGATCAAGCACATATTTACATTGGGATAAGAAGATTCCACGTTCTAAGTGAGCCACTTCAATTCCAAGGAAGTACTTCAACATTCTTAAATCTTTCATCTCGAATGACAAGGCCAGGAATTTCTTAACATTGTCCATCTCGATTATGCTCAATCCAGTTAGAATAATATCGTCAACATGTACAATAAGAATTGTCGTGTTGTCATCCTTGTGTTTTACAAACACAAAGTGATCAAAGGTGCTTCTTTTAAAGCCAATGTTGGAAATTGTATTGTCGAGCTTCTCAAACCAAGCCCAAGGAGACTATTTGAGCCATACAAAGCTTTTCGAAGACGACAAACATTGTTAGTCTCTCCCTTAAGCTGAAAACCTAGAGGAAGGGCCATATATATTTCTTCACGAAGATAACCATGTAGAAACATGTTTTTCACACCCAGTTGATGCAGAGGCCAATTATGGTTTACAGCAATAGACAATAGGATACAGGTAGAGTTTAATTTTTCTACCAAAGCAAAGGTTTCATTGCAATCTTCACCATACTTTTGAGTGAAGCCACTAGTCAAGCTTTGTATCTGTCTATTGAATCATAGGCCTTGTATATAACATTGAACACCCATTTGCATCCAACAGTATGTTTGTCTAGTAGAAGAGGGACTAATTCACAAGTATTTTTCCAAGGGCAACCATCTCTCCTTCCATAGATGCTCTCCGTTTAGGGTCGCTTAGGGCATCTACAACTTTGATTGGTATAAAAACAAATGATATAGAGGAAAGGTATGATTAATAAGAGGGGGAGAGATTTTTGTAAGATGTGTAGTTACCAATTGGATGATGTATGCATAACTCAGTTCCTTTGCAAAGAGCAATTGGAAGATCCACTAGTTCTAGTTCATTTGTTAAAGAGTGGTCATGCTCGGGAAGAGTAGGGGTCTTCTCACACGAAATGTATACTTTGAGTTCTTTCGTTTGGGTGGGGCTTCGTTCATCTTCAATTTGAAACTCATCTATGATAGGAAGAGGAAAGGGTGCAAGATGTGCACTACCACATGAACTGAAATAAGGCACATTTTCAAATAATGTAACATCCTTAGAAATGTACCTTTTTCAATTGACATAACAATAGTCAATAACATTTGTATCCTTTTTAAGAGTTTGAATACCCTAAGAACACACATTTTATTGATTGTGGTCCTAGCTTTGTGTGGGATAGTCCAAGAATGAGGATAAAGCAACTGCACCCAGACACTTTTGGTGGCAAGGTAAATAGAAATGCACGACGTTGCAGAACCTGTAATGGGCAATTAACCTTGAGCACATTCCTCGGAGTATGAATGATTATGTATGATGCAAGAAGAATGGCTTCATCCCATTATGAGTTTGATGCTGACATGCCCATCAATAATGGCCTCTAGTAAGTAAGTATCGGTTTTTAAGTTCAGCCATTCCTTTTTCTTCTTTTTCTTTTTTTAGAAGTAAATATAATTTATTAAGAAATGCAGAAGCAAAAAAGAACACATTCCTAAGCCTCAAAGACAATAAAAAAGGGATGGCAGCCGAAGCCGCCTTCACATACACCGTCCATTCGACCACTAGCCGTTTAACCCTAAGAATACCTCATTCTCCCCTTCAATTACATTGCAAAAACATTGCCCATTCCCGGACCCCCAAATAACCCAAAGAAATGCTATGAGAAGTAGCCGCCATATGTGCTTCCACCCCTTCCCTCCGGCCCCACCTTGCCAAGCCCAAAGAAGCTCTTCTACTTAGGCATAAGCCAATCCATGTTGAAGAAAGAGAGGAAGAAATCCCAAATTGTAGAGGCAAAAGGACAATGGATAAAAAGATGGTCAATGGACTCCTCGTCACCCATACACATGAGGCATATATTGGGTAAAACGAGCACTCGCAGTGTATAAGGGTACGAGGTTTAAAATTCTATGCCATGATCTACAAAATACTTTTGTAAATCATGATGAAAATATTCGCGGGCATTGTCAAATCGAAAGGTTTTAATTTCAGTATCATATTGGGTACAAATCATTTGATGAAATATCTTGATAAATGGGACTTCGTCACGACTTTTTAGAAGATAAATCCATGTATATCGTAAGAAGTCATGAATAAATGATAAGAAATATTTGAAACCAAATACAGAGACTTGTTGCAGAGAATAGGAAGAAGAGAGAAGGAAATTGATTTTGGAAGGGGAAAAAATGGATCAGTGAAGCTCTAATACCATGAAAGCTTTAGATCAAGTAAGAGAGAAAAGAAAGAGAGGAAGAAGAGAGATGGGTGTTACTCGTGTCCCCTTTCCTTAACCTTTTATATATAAACTTAATTTCACCCTAAGTACAATTAGATTGCAATTAGGAGACTGCAAGAGATAGAAACTAAACAAAATTAGGAAACCTAAGCCTGATCTTTTTATACGGCACATTGCAGCAACACAGGGATCTGTGTACACCTCAGGTGTACACAAATCTGTGTGCACAGTGCACACTAACAGATAGCAACAGATCTTATTTGTCATAAATTGACTGCACCATGTCGTGTAAAAAATATGCTACAATTTGGGAATTTTTGTAGGTATGACACTAAATTAACCTTGAACTGTTTTCTGTGCTAGCTGCTGCATTGAAACCTAATATAAAAGCTAGTCAGAATCTGGTGCTATGATTTTCAGAAGCAGAAACTGCATCGGAAAAACCTGAGCCAAGTGTATTTCTAATTTTACTTTTCAAATTAAGCTGTAGATACATTGTCTTTGTGAAGCAGAAGTGTTTCCTCTTTGAAGTTACGAGTCCAGCAATTCGCTCTGTGAGCTCTTTACCAACAGTATCGTGAAATGGCAAGTGTAGAAAATCAATACAATGTAGTACAATATTAAACAACCATAATATTCACTAGTTTAAACTTCATCTAGACCAAGATTTCTCAAGTAGCACTGACCTCACCACAGCTTTGAAGGCGTTGGAATTATCAAGCAAACATTCCCAAGCTAAACTTGAAAATCATTAACTCGGACACCTAGACAACAATTTCATGATTAGCTTTTAAGTACTCCACAAGATAAATTCAGAGAAATCACACAAATAGAGAGAGAGGTAGAGAGAGAGAGAGAGAGGTACGGCTACATGTGGAAAGAGAGAGGAGCAATCAACAGAGGGCAACTCCTCCCCACTTTTTCCAGTCTTGTGGCCCACTTGAGATTTAGATCTGCCTTGTTTTTGGGATAACGCTGTAACATGAACCAATGCAACAGATGTGCACAACAGATGTGACAGAGTCATCATGGTGGGCCCCACAGAGCCTTTAGTGTACGGGCTCGCTAATCTATGTCATCAATACATTACAGGCCACAGGCAAAGGGGAGGAGACTTAGAGCGGGCTACTTGCATGAAAGAAATTAAATGACAAAAATGCCCTCCGATGAATGGCCAACCACATCCATTTTCCTTTTTAAAATCAGAAGCTTACATCCCTCCCTGGGACTAACTGCAGTGGTAAAATTGGCCAAATGCTACTCATGTTATATGTAGTAGACATTAGAACTTACATTAATGCAATACATGTTAAGGTGGATAGCAACTCTATCACATTGAAATCAACTTAGGCAATGAAAGAGAGTGCATAGGAAAGGGGGAGGAGCAGAGAATAAATATCATTTACTGGAAAATGGGCATTTGATGCAGCTCATGTTGGCCTCAACCCAATCACCTATTTTCACAAAAGGAGTCATGCTATGAAAGGTTTTTTTTTTTAATCAGAAAGTATTAAGCTGATAGTAAAGTCAACAAAAGGCTACGATCTAATAGGGGCTTAGGTTAGTCTCCGTGCTTTAAATACTCTTTATGGACCTGTTTTTTGACAGATTCTTTTACGTTATTGTTGGATTTTGAGGACTTCAGAGAATTATCTTTTTTTCCCATGAGTTGATTAATTCACTGTCTTCTTTCCCCTTCTCTATTCTACATTCCAGTCCAGAGATTTTCACTTTCTGGGTGTCGGTAATAAAATTCCAATGTTGTTTTTTCACATTTTTTCAGTACATGTATTCATTTAACTATTTGAGTACTTTTTAGTTCACTTCTTATAGTCCCTAATAGTCTAATAGATGTAATAAATATAACAAAAATATTAGGGGTTATTTGATTTTCTAATTCCAACTGTAATTCACCATAATTGAGTAATAATTATTTACTTTTGTAATTTTGGTTGCCTTCCCAAAGTGACGTTGACAAGCACCCTCTTTGATAGCATTCAGTCACATAACCCGAGGAGGAAAACATAAAAAACTGTACGGCTCACCATGATGTATGTCTTATCCACACTGCCCATCCCTTCCGCCAGCTCATTTTAGGGCATGAATCGAAAAATGAGGCAAATCCAAAGCTCAAGAAGATCACATCTAAGTAGGCAAATCATTTCCGAATCATGTGGTGTGGCCCACAAATTTAAGTTAGTACTAACAACCAGTGTTATCAGAATCGTATGATTCATATCGTATCGTATGGATGTACGATTTGAATCATACACCCAAATCGTAAATCCCAAATAATCGTACAAATCGTATCGAATGGTGTGAATAGTACGATAATCGTAGATTACATAAAATGGGCCAAAATTTTACTTAAAAAACAGTTTTTTTAAATTTTTTATTCAGTTTTTTCTTCTTTCTTTGTACCCTCTTGCTCATAAATCATGAAAAAGGCCTCCCCTATTAAATATATCCTCTCCTTTTTTTCTTTTGAGAGAGAGAGAGAGAGAGAGAGAGAGAGAGAGAGAGGCACGAGGAGATTTAGGATTTTTTTTGTTTTTTTGAAAGGTGGGAAACACACATACTTACACCCCATGCACGCATGGGTTCTCGAACCCATGACCTTAGAGTTGAGACACACACTGTCTACCACTGAGCCAGGAGTAGAGACCCCCAAGAGGAGATTTAGGATTTTGATATTCAATATCCCAAAACAAAGAAATCAAGATGCTATTCACAATGGATTCGAATGCCATTTTTTCTAACATGATTCTACACTTACGAAAGGTACAAAAGAACAAAAATATTAGAGGACACTTGTATGTTTTTTAAGGTAAATTATTATAAAGACATCAAAAGAAAACAAAGGAAAAAGACAAGAATCCATTAATATCATGATATGTATACCATATACATTTTCTCAATTGATAATATCATGATATGTATTACTTTTTTGGTACATGTTGATGGGAAATGGGTGATTGATGAGTTCTTAATCTTTTCTTGTTTACTTATATTTTTTCATTTGTTTTTTATATGTATATTTTTAAAATCAGAAAAAATCTTACGATTTACGATTCGATACGATTCAACACCTTTTACGATTTGTGATACGATAACTATTTTGACAACATTGCTAACAACGTTCTTTCCGAATCAGTTTTCAAGGTGAAAATCCTCACTAATTTCCATCTCTTGCAAACAGATGGAGGAATTCATTATTACCTACTTAACATGTATTTACCAAGGTAAATCGAAAATCAAATAGCCCATTAATGAAATAGGTTTTTAAAAAATCCTCCCTACACTTGTAGTACTTTTAACTTACTACATGTTTTTTCGTAGTTTTTTTTATATTTTTTCCATTTTTCCTTAGTTTTAGTATTTTTTTATTTTTCAAGAAATCTAATTGGGAGGATTGTGCGACCGCATATGCAATAATGCAATCACATAAGCACATTGACCCCCTAGGTCGCATGGGATCACTTATGCGAATTGACGACATTAGGCCCCAATTGGACAGAACCCCATTTAGTGGGGACTTTTGCAGAAGGACTTCGCCCCGAAGCCCACACCATGACAGCAAATATATCATTAGCCCAATTGCAAGAGGAGCAGCTCACCTAAGATAATTGTCGAACCTTTAAGAATTAAGACATCAACAAATCAACCAAGCGTGTTAAAAAGGGGCCATCCCATGCTAACAGGGCCAATTGGAGTCTATTGCTCACATGACTCATACGGGAGGAAATTAATAAACGATCATCTCAATGAAAAGTGGCAGAGGGGCGACCGATGCAAGCAAATTAAGCTATTTCTCATAGAACCTGTTAAGGAAACACACGACGAGTCAAAGGAGTGGATAATGATCTTAATTATCATGATCATGAAGGTATGGATCCAAATACTAGCCATGAAAGTTAATGATGATACCATGGCAATTTTTGTTCATGCCTTAGCCCCCAAACCATGCAAGTTAAAGGCTACATCAAGCGGCACCTGTGACGATTTTGATTGATTTAAGTACTCACAACTTCCCCTATTCAAACTTGGCCAAGCGGCTGTGGAATGTACAGATGAATTTAAAGCCAAGGTAGCAGATGGGGAGATCCTTAACTAGCACCAGAAAATGCACCAATTTAAAAATGTATGTGCAAGATCATGAACTCACAACCAACCTGTTTTTACTACCCTCAGAGGCTTGTGATGCATTCATGGGGGCCTAGTGGTTGTGCACTGTGGGAGATATCACTTTGAATTTTTCAAAGCTTGTTACATTACCATAAAGGGCAAGGGTGGGGGTAACATAACCATTGTCTAGTATCACCATATGGAGAGCAACTGCTACAGAAGGAACAAGAAGTTTTCCTGGTACAGTTAAGAAGGATGGAGAAACTGAAACTCTCTTCTACCAAATCTATTGATATTGATACACTTCTCCTGGAATTAACTGATGTTTTCAATGAACCCAAAGGACTCCCACCTCAGCGCTCTCATGACCACCGGATATCCATACTCCCATGAAGCAAGCCTGCGAGCCTCAGACCTTAACATTATCCATGCATTTAGAAGGTTAAAATTGAGTTGCCTTTCACCTAAAGAAGAAGAAGAAGAAGAAGGTAGAAATTAAGAAGATAGTGAGATGCTCAAAACAGGAATTATTCAGCTTAGTTTTGACCCACACTCCTCTCCAGTTCTCTTAGTTCGCAAAAAGATGGAAGCTAGTGAATGTATGTGGATTACCAAGCACTAAACCGAATGATTGTCTAGGACAAGTACCCAATCGCAGTTGTTGATGAACTACTAGATGATATTGAAGGTCCCCAATAGTGTTCCAAGTTGGATTTGCACTAGGGATACCATCAGATCTGCATTCACGAAGCTGATATTCCTAAAACGGCCTTCAGAACCCATGATGGCCACTATGAATTCTTGGTGATGACATTAGCTTTAACCAACACCCCGTCAACATTCCGAAGTTTGATGAACTTTTCGGCCATATCTCTATAAGTTTATTTTAGTCTTCTTTGATGACATCTTTATATTTAGTTCCTCTCAACCGGATCATCTGCATCTTTTGTGGATTTCTACTAACCTCCTTCGGGAGCATTGCTTGTTTGTCAAAAAAAAATTGAATGTAGTTTTGGGCGAAATAAAGTGGAGTACCTTGGCTATATCATTTCTAAGGATGGAGTTGTGGCCGATTCATCAAAAATTAAGACTATGGTTGAATGGCCTACACCGAAAATAATTAAGGCACTCCAAGGTTTTCTATGACTGACAATCTACTACTAGGACTATAGCAAAATTAGCGCCCTCTTAACGACGCTACTGCAGAAGGATGCCATCAAATGGATCCCAGATGCCGACATAATGCTCACGAATCTTAAGACAGCAATGCCCCATGCCAATTCTTGCCTTGCCTGACTTCTGTAAGTCATTCATAAGAGAATGTGACGCATCCAATGTTAGTATTGGTGGAGTGTTAATGCAAGCAGTGTTCGAAATCGGTATCGCAGTCCAACGATACGAAACCCTTCGAAAGAGACTAAAAAATTAGAAAAATTTTACAGAATACTTTGTATCGATTGATGTATCAATAAATATCGCATAATATCGCCAAATATAGTTCGATATCGCTAAATATCATTCGGTGTCGCTAAATATCGTGCGATATCGACGATACTATCACTTTTATTGGGATTTTATTTGTTTTTTCAAGAAATTTGGCTATACAACACCTGCACATTCACAGGGCTACTGTAGCCAACTACCAAATTCGTCGGTCGTGATGTTGAGACAGCATCATTGTTCGGAAGAGAGAGAGAGAGAGAGAGAGAGAGAGACTTTCAGCATGTGGATTTCGGTACCTGTAGAGGAGATCGCCCTAATCGGAAGCTGCATTTGGTGGGTCATTCGAATCGAAGCATCATTTGTAGGTTAGTGCAAACAAAATCTCCGATTTGGGTGAAATCCGTCGAAATTCAGAGAAATCCGAATATTTGGGCGAAATCCGAAGAAATCCTCCGCCAAATGATAGATTTGGGAGAGCTTTTAGGGTTCCCGGAACCCTCTCTACTTCGAAAAAAAAAAAAAAAAAAGGCCCCCGAGCATTTTTACGGGAAGCAGATGGGCTGGTGTACCGCACACCACCGACCAAGATGGTGTTGACGTCACCAACTTATGTGGGTCCCATCATGAGTTGTGTTATATCCAAACCGTTCGTCCATTTAGCAAGCTCGTCGTAAGGCTTGAGCCGAAAAATAAGACAGATCCAAAGATCAAGTGGACCACACTGCAAAAAGCAATGGGAGATTGAACGTCTACCATTGAAACCCTTTTGGGGGTCACAGAAGTTTTGGATCAATATGATATTTGTTTTTCCTCTTCATCCGGGTCTATGTGACCTCATGAACAACTTGGATAGAAAATAAACGTTATGGTGGGCCCTACGAATGTTTTAACGGTGAGAATCATTGTCCCCCGTGTTATTTGTGGTGTGGCCCACTTGAGCTTTGGATATGACTCATTTTTGGGCTCATGATATAAAATGATCTCCCCAAATGGATGAACGTGTGGATATAATAAATACATTATTGTGGGGCCCATGTAACTTTGATCTCCTTTGAACTGTTTGTACAACCAAGCTCGAGGAGCGTCATCGCTTATCTTCGCACGACACGCACGCACACCATCCAAGTCGTTGGTGTGTGGTACACCAACCAATCCACACCGTCCATCCATTTTGATAAGGCATTTTAAGGCATGAGCCCAAAAAGGTGGCAGATGTAAGGCTCAAGTGTACCACACCACAGGAAACAGTGGTGGCAATGATGTCCACAGTCCACCATTGAAGCTTCTTAGGGTCCACCGTGATGTTTATTTGCCATCCAATCCGTTCATAAGGTTTGACAAACCTATATGAGAAAACATAAATATTAGCTTGATCAAAAAATCTTGTAGCCCCCAAAAAAGTTTAATGGTGGTCATTCAATGACCACTATTTTGTGCGGTGTGATCCACCTCAAATTTGGATTTGCCTTATTTTTCGACCCATGCCCTAAAATGATCTATTAAAATGAATTGACGGTGTTGATACACCATCTTATGTCGAGGTAGCCCCACGGTCAGGTTCCCATCCAAGTCGTTGGTTGCTTGGATTTGACCAAACAAATTGCGTACGTGAGTAAACTTTTAGGGCCCACCTCGATGTATGTACTGCATATCCACACCGTCCATCTGTTTGGATTGCTTATTTTACGGCACGGTCCCAAAAATGAAACAAATACAAGTTTCAAGTGGACCACACTACAAGAAACAGTGGTCATTGATCCCCCACCATTGAAAACTTCCTAGGGTCCATTGTGACCATCTAACCTATTGATAAGTTCACATAGACTTGGATGAAAGGAAGAAACAAATATCGGCTTGATCCAAAAAAATTTGTGGCCCACAATTTTTAATGGTCAATAACCACTATTTCATGTGGAGTGGTCCACATCTACCTGAAATTTGTATATGCCTCATTTTTTAGGCCAACCCCTAAAATCTGGTTGCAAAACAGATGGACGATGCGGATATACCGTGCATGCATCAAGGTGGGCCCTATTGTTTTCGACAGTAGCATCAATTGATCAGAGCCTTTTGCGGCTCCAAGAAGTTTTCGACAGTAGCATCAATTCCAACTGTTTTCACTTTTGTGGTCCACATAAGTTTGAATGAAGGGAAAAAACAATTATCAGTTTGATCCAAAACTTTTGTGGCCCACTAATGGTCAATCACCATTGTTTCCTATGGTATGGTCCCCCTGATTATTGGATCTGCTTCATTTTTTGGATTATGTCCTAAAATGATATGGAAAAACAGATGGATGGGGTGGATACTGAATACACGCATCATTGATAGGTATGTTTTCTAATTTCTACTATATAATTTGCTTTTGAATGCATTGGTTATGTTTTCTTACATATCTTTATACATTTATAAATGTTATGCATCATATTTGAATATAGTTATCTTAGTTCAATCAAATAGTGCATAACTTAGGACTCTATAAAAAGGAAATTTATTATTTGCACTTCTTTTTTGAGATTTTATTATTTAAAAGTGTATTAAGGTCTTTTTTAATAATCCCTGAAGTTTCATAGAAAAATTCAACCATTTTGCCAATATTTCCCCTTGTTTCCCAAAAAGTGCGATAAATTACGCGATACAAACGATATATCCCGTTCGATAACCGATACGTATATGTATCCCAAGGTTGCGATACATTGTGCGATACCGATATTTCGAACATTGAATGCAAGAAGGCTGACCCTTGCCCTTCACAAGCAAGACACTCACAAAAACACCAAGATATGTCAATATATGACAGAGATGTTGGCAAGTGTCCATGCAGTTACAAAATGGAGGCCTTATCTTATTAGTCAACATTTTCGGATAAGGACTAACCACACCAGCCTGAAATATATTATGGAGGCACGGTTGTTTGCTCACCTCCCTGTCAAAGGAATCTTTTGGATGAAGAAGCAGACGATTTCATTAGGCTTTTGATGCATCTGAACGGTTGTCACCCTTCCTTTGGTGAAAAGGATGTGCTCATGTGGAAATATGCCAAAACCAATCATTTCTCAGTTCACTCTTTTTATAATATGCTTTGGGGATCCCTATCGGAATAAGTTAGGTACAAGACCTCCTTTACTTGGTTTTATGGCGCCCAAGGTTGCAACTTGAGACTTTTGTGTGACTAGAAGGTAGGATGCGGGTCCTCACGATTGGACAACCTTCAACAAGTATTAATGATTCTTTCCAACATTTGTTTGATGTATATGAGCAATGTGGAGTCAATTAACCACCTTTTCCTTCATTGCCCTTTTGCTCAAAAGGTATGGGCCAACATGCTTGATATTCTCCAATCTCCATGGGTGATGTCGGGCTCCATGGAAGACCTCCTCTTGGCTTGGAACAGAAGATGGGTCACGAAAGAAAGGATAGCAATATGGAAACTAGTCATAATGGCAACCCTATGGGCTATCTGGGGAGAAATGAACAATCGATGCTTCCAAAATTCGTGTGGTTCAGTGCGAAAGATGGTTAGGAAGATCAGGCAGGATATGGTGGATTGGGCCTCTTGTTTAAAGGCCATTGGAGTTTGAAAATTGTCTTATCTTCTTAGGGTATAGTTGTTTTTCTTTCATGCTATATTATTTGCCACCATTGTTCTCATTGGCGGTCTTCTAATAAAAAGTGTTAATACCTTTCAAAAAATAATAATAAATGGGTCTCTAAGCTTCTGGGATATGATTGCGAATTGCGATATTGTTTAGAAGAAGGGGGCCGAGAATGTGATGGCTCATGCACTATCATAAATGTCATAAATGCAGCGCCTATACCCATATCTATACCTTTGTACAACAGACTCGATGACATCCGCAACAAACGGGCCAATGATCCAGTGACACAAGGCCTTATTCACAGGTTGCAGCAAGATCCAAATGTTGTTTTGCATTATACGTGGGACAAATTAGACCTCAGGTATAAAGGAAGAGCTGTCCAGGTGGCTAACTATATTCAAAGGCTACAGATACTTCACGAGCTTCGTGCATCTCCCTCAGCAGGCCATTCAAGATTCCTTTGCACATATAAGCATATCATGCATGCCTTATATTGGAAGGGAATGAGGAAGGAAATCAAGCAGTTTGTAGCAGAATGTGAAGCTTGTCAGAGAAACAAGGGCGAGCCAGTGGCAAGCCCGGGTCTCCTTCAGCCGGTGTATCGCCTCACAAAGTACGCTCCCTATTCCATCCATATACCACATCCGTCATTGCTCAACTCTTCATTGATAACATTTTCAAGTTGCATGGAAGACCAATGTCCATGATAGAGACCCCTTATTCACTAGCCATTTTGGAAGGACCTTTTTTGGCTGCAGGGGACCCAACTGAACATGATCATAGCATACCACCCTCGGACTGACCGTCGAACTGAGGTGGTTAATCAATGCTTAGAAAATTATTTGCGTACTTGCTTCACAAGTGATCAGCCAAAAGAGTGGGTCCGTTGGCTTCCATGGGCATAATGGTAATATAACACCACTTATCATTCAGCTGCTAAACAAACACCATTTGAGGTTGTGCACCCACCCACTCTCATCACCTCCTACTTTCATGGATCTTCAAAGGTGCATCAAGTTGATTGAGATTTATGCAACAAAGACCATGTTTTGCACTTCTTAAGAATCATCTACAAGTCGCTCAGACCAAGATGAAACAACAAGCAGATAAACACCAGATTGAGCGGAAATATCAAGTGGGTGACTGGATATTCTTGCACCTACAGCACTGTAGGCAAGTATTCATTAATGTCCACGCTTCAATGAAACTCTCTCCACGTTTTTATGGGCCTTATAAAGTGATTGAGCAAATGAGACCTGTTGCTTATCAGCTTGATCTTCCAACTGGATCAAAGATACACCCACTCTTCCATGTTTCATGCCTTAAAAGGAAAATGGGTGCTCATGTTTTGCACTTCCTAAGAATCATCTACACAGCGCTCAGGCGAAGATGAAGCAACAAGCAGATAAACGCTGGATTGGGCAGAGATATCAGGTGGGTGGTTGGGTATTCTTGCACATACAGCCACATAGGCAAGTACCCATTAATGCCTGCGCCTCAATGAAATTCTTTCCACGTTTTTATGGGCCTTATAAAGTGATTGAGCGAATAGGACCTGTTGCTTATCAGCTTGATCTTCCAACTAGATCCAAGATACACCCACTCTTCCATGTTTCGCGCCATAAAAAGAAACTGGGTGATCATGTTATCACTCGAAACCATTGCCCGACACTTCTTCAAATGGTGAAATTAAAATTCAGCCGCATGCTATCCTGGATCGACAATTTGTTAAGCGACATAATCAGGCAGTAACTGAGGTCCTTGTCTAGTTGGAGAAATGCCCGTTAAGGATGTGCTACTTTGGAATCTTTTTCATCTCTTCAAGAGAAATTTCCAGAGTCCATTACTAGTCAACCTTAATAACAAGGGTGAAATTAAGAGGAAGTGAATGTTAAGATCTTTCTCTATTTTTCCTTTTTATTATTTTCATAACAAATGGGGACTACAGCTCAGCTCAATCCGAAAGTGCGCAAGCCGGAGCCCGTCACAGATTCATTACCATTTCTATCTATATTTCCTATTCTCGTCTGTTTTTCCCATACTAAATTATCGATCCCGACAAAAATCTACTAACAGACTTGAATGACTGATCCCCGCGAAGAGATCGACTTCCTTTTCCTATCTTCTTCTTCATCTTCCCCGTATTCTACGTAAATCTCCACGACAAGGTCAATCAGATCAAGCCTCCATAATAACCATATTCTCTGGTCGAGGATCAAAAAGATTTTCTCATCAAAATCCCTATTTTACAATAAATACATAATAAAAATTTTACGATAATACCCTTTTCCTTCCAAAGGGGATTACTGATATTTACACACCTCCTTTTTTACATACACATACCATTTTCATCATAAAGTGAAAAAACAAAAAAGCAGAAACGAAGAAAAGAAGGGAGATTTGGTTAGGGTTTTGGAATACGGTGTTGACTGACCTTTGGCTGTATTCTTCCAGAAGGGTTTTGGCTTAGAAGGGTATGAGAGAAGCCATTTCCACGTAAGATAAGGGTATTTTGGTCTTTTATCAGTAACTCTGTTCGATCTATTCCTCTCTCTCGCAGCGGATTTGAATGTGGGATGTGAGAATGTCGATTTTTCCCTTTTTTTCGGATTTTTTCTCTTTAATTTTTTTTTTTTTACAAAAAAGCAGCTTCGTTAATAGCGAGGACAGTAGGTGAATGAGAATAATGGTGTTCTGCTACACCTGGCGTAAATTAGTTTCGAGAGGAATAGTATGGTAGATTCGGTAGTATTGGAATATGGTAGACACTCTCTCTTTATAGTATCAAATGGGGCCGTACGTTTAGTGAGACTTGTCATGTATGGTCTATTTTTAAAATATATTACCTATTGAACTATCTTTGCCATTGATTTTCTTCTTTCGTACACAGAATGTCAATCAGTAAGCGTTGGTATTTTCTACCCTTGATCCAAATGAGGCGTTAGGATTGTTAGATTGGTCTGTAATTTGAACCATAGGATTTATATGGTAGGCCAACTAAATGGACAGTCCTGATTGATTTTATACCTTCTAAGTTTACTTTGGAGAGAGAGAGTCGTACCATGTACGGGTTCTATGGGTGCTGCGGTATAACTTACCATCGATGAAGCTTCTGCCTAGTTTAATCGGAAGCGGATTGGGTGAGACCCCGGCCTCACCAATGACAGTGTGGCCCTTACTGTGGGGTCCACATTGATATATTTATTCTATATCCACGCCGTCCATAGTATTTTTCAGATCATTTTATGGAATTATAAAAAAAAACCTAAGTGGATCCAATTGTCATCTGGACCATACCATAGGAAACAGTAGTGATTGAATTCCGTACCATTAAAACTTCGTAGGAGAATTGTAATGTTTCTATAGTTTTATTTTCCATCCAATCTGTTTATAATGTCAAGTAAGACTATATTAAGGGAAAAAACAAATATCATATTGGTCCAAAACTTATCTGGCCCATTATTTCTCAATCACCACTGTTTCCTATGGTATAATCCACCTGATAATTGGATCTGCCTTATATTTTGGATAATTCCATAAAATTATATGGAAAAACGGATGGACGGAGTAGATACATAATACATACATAAAAATGGGCCCAACTGCAAGGGCCGCACCGTCTTGGGTGAGCTTGGGTCTCGCCTAATCCGCTCCCATTTGATCGAGGGATTATTTGATGCTCTGGAAGTGTACCCTGCTTGATACACAGGCACGTAAAAATTTTCTAGACCTGGCATATATTAAGTTACAGCTCCAAAATGAGCTCGGTGGAGTAATCATAACCTCTGATTCGTGCACGCTGGTTTGTCCAAGTAGGACCATTGGATATATCATTTTCATTTTTAACCGTCCAATAGATGTCCACCAATCTGACGGTGAAATGATCAGATGGACCTAATTTGTTGTTCACGATGCATCTGAACTGGAACCCATAATTAGTATAATTTAATTTGAATTATTGTTACGCTACGTATGCAAATTCTAAGTAACGTCCATGTGCCTGCGCATCATCCATACACTCTACCAGAGTATCAGCATTTTCTCTTACCAATGGATAACTATGGAAGCTGGTCCACTGCCAGTGGAGGCACAGGAGGGTCTGCCCTCAGCTACTGCAGCTGGTTTGACGATCCCTACCATTCATCCTATGGTATCCACCATTCAATGATCTTTAGTCGATATCTACTTTAATTGGAAAATCATGACCATTCACTAAATGGACAGTTTCCAATAAATGCTAACCATAGCTGACTTTTGTCTTTTGTATTGTTTGTTTGTACACTACAGTTCGAACGGCTAAGATTGCCCCAATAGTCTAATTTTTGGACCATCCATCCATTCACTGTTCGATGTATTAAATGAACGGTTTTGATCACTTGCACATGTGCTCTACGTGTGGATAAATAAAATGAGGCTGGAACTTCACAATCCCCACACACACACCGATTAGGCGTTATTCTCGAGTGGGTAATATTTTACCATAAACCCGCCTTTTACCCACTTTGTTTTATTTGACCCGATCAAAACCTAACTTTTCAAATTAAACATCTACCCATTAAGACAAACCCATAAAGAATAAAATACCCTGTAAAGAAGAAAATACCCCTACTTTTTTTATCTGCTTTATCCTAAAAGCTAGGGATATTTTTGTCTAAAACTTTCTTTCCGTACCTAAAACTCTACTTTCGTAACATAAATTTTTAGACAAAAAAAAAAAATATATACACAAGAGAAGAGTTTATAATATTAATTTTTTCTTCTTGAGGGATTTTTTGTTCAGGCAGCACCCTAAGGTGAAGTAGTGTTACAACAGCCTATATGTGCCAATAATAAGTAACTCTAGCCTTTAATTTATTTTTTATTCTCTTTGGATGATAAAAATGCTCCTATGTCACGTATGTCACGATTACACCTTGTACAATGTGCTCTCGAGTTCAAAAGTGAAATTTCATTTTCAAAGGGATGTGGGTCACACCCAAAACTAAAAGTCAACTTAACATTTGGTTGATCTAATCCGTTCATTTTAATTGGACAACCATGAACCTACAAAAGGATCTTTCAAGTTCCATATTTAAAGCTCTCTAAGTAGAGGTGTACACAAGTCAAGTTAGCTCGCTCGAATTGACTCGGAAAAGCTCGATCTCGACTCGGATCGAAACTGCATTCGAGCCAGTTTTATTTAACTCGAAACATTTCGAGTCGAGTCCGAGCTGGACCTAGCTCAACTCGACTAGACTCGATCTTGAGCTCAATCTCGACTCGGTTTGGCTCGAATCGATTTTTTAACTGGGTATATATAATATCTACCCAATTGCCCAAAACAAGATTTAAAAAAATAATTAAAATTTTTTAACAAAAACCCCAGCGCCCACTCTTGTCTCAGTCATTCACTCAATCCTAAAAACCCTAACCCCACTTATCTCTCTCACACGGTTCCTCAGCGCCCGAATGACGACCAAGGACCACTCTCCTCTCCTCTCTTTCTCGTCATTCTCCAACACTCGACCAGCGACTGCTCTCCTTCCTCTCATCCCTCCATTTTCCAACGTCTGTTCGAACGACCAGCAATTGAAAGGTGAGTCTCCTCTACTTCTCTCCTCATCTCATCAGTCACATTGGTTCCGCCCTCCGACCGGGGTGTAGCGAGTGGCGAGCAGTGTCCGTCCGATTAGTGGACCTCACCCAACCACTGGCCTAGTGGCGAGCAGTGTCCGTCCATTTTCCACTCAAACTCGAACTCCGAAAAAAAAAAAACTCAAACTCAAACTCGGCTCGAATTAGACCGAGCTGTTGACCAAGTCGAGCCGAGCCGAGCTCGAGCTAAGGACTCTAGCTGGCTGAGTCGAGCCGAGCTGGGCAAAGCTCAGCTCGAATCGACTCGTGTACACCTCTATCTCTACGGCCCATGACTACAATAATGTTGTACATTAATTCTGAATTATTTTCTCATGTGTGATTCATCTATGATAAGTTTTGGCCCCAAAATTGGGCCAATAACATGAAATTAAAATCCCGTATATGTGGATGAGATGGATTTATTTTAAGACAACCAACTGGGCTCCACATAAAATGTTAATGGGTTCAAAATATGAGAGTCATTCTCTGCAAGGGCTATTTGGTCGTTTTTTATTTTTGTTCTTTAGTTTTTCCACGAGACAGGAGGATGGTAGTTTTTTTCCTCCATGCCTTCTTCCTTCTTTCATACTTTTTCCTTTCTTAGTTTCCTTCATAATTGTTTTTTAGTTTTTTTTTTTTTTTTTCATGAATGGTGAGAGTTTGTGAAAAGGAATAGGATGTGCAAGAATAATTAATGAATTTTTATAATAGAATGATGTTGTAATTGATTAATTTTTGTAATAAAACGACGTTGTAATTGATGAAATTTGTAATAGAAGAATGTTGTAATGCATAAATTTTTTTAATTGAAGAATGTTATAATAATAAATGTGTTGAACGTTAAAATGGATGAATGTCGTAATGAATAACTATTGTAATCGATAATTTTTTTTATTGAATAATGTTTAGATGGAATTATGTTATATGGTACATCATCAATATTTACTGTGGACCGGCCATATTCAGTGTACATCATTGTTATTCATTGTGGATCACCGATATTCAGTGTGGGTTGTCGGTATTCGCTATGGATTGTTGATATTTTCACCGTGTATCACGTATATTTATTGCGAGGTACCAGTCCAACAAAAATGGCCATAATTCATTTGATACATATTTGATTTTGGCAATCTTATGCTCGTTAGAAAGATAATTTGATTAAATTTTAAATGAATTTGGAATCATCTCATTTTGACATCATTTAGTTTCCCAATAGTTAGTCCAAAGTTCATCATTCACTGCATGATTGCTGGTATTCACCATGGGGTACCGGTATGACGAAAATTGCCATAACTCTCTCGTCAGATGCTTGATTTAGGTGATATTATACTTGTTATAAAGATAATTTAATAAAATTTCAAATGGATTTAGAATAATCTCATTTGAAAAACTGTTTTATTTTCTAAAGTTCATCGTTTACTATGAACAAAATCAAACATATAATGAGAGAGTTATGGTCACTTGAAAGTTTATCAAATTAATATTGTAAACAAATGATGTCCAAATGAAATGATTCTAAATGTATTTGAAAGTTCGTAAAACTATCCTTCCAATGAGCATAAGATTACCAAAATTGGACATGCAATAAGAGAATTATGGTCGTTTTTGTCATATTGATACCCCATGGTAAATATCAGAGGTCCCACAAATGGACAATGAACATTGGGTTCACTCGTGGGAAATCGAATGACGTCTAAAAGATATTATTTTAAAGTCATTTAAAAGTTTATTAAATTACCTTTATGACGGGCATAAGATCACCCAAATCGGACATGTAACGAGGGAGTTATGATCGTTTTCATCAGACTGATACCCCACAATGAACATCAGTGATCCCATAGCGAACAATGAAAATTGGTTAAACTTTTGAGCAATCAAATGGTGTCAAAATGAGATGATTCTAAAGCCATTTGAAAGTTTACCAAACTACCTTTTCCAACAAGTATGAGATCACCTAAATCGAACATGTGACAATGGAGTTATGACCATTTTCGTCAGACTGGTACCCCACAGTGAATATTTGTGATCCACAATGAAAATATCAATGATTTACAATGAATATCGGTATTTCACAACGAATATCGGTATTTCACAACAAATATCGGTGATCCATTGTGAAAATATTGGTGTTCCAAAATGAATAAGGGTGATCCTCAATAAATATCGATGATCCATCATACAACGTTCATCCATTACAATATACTTTCATCCCGTCATTATTCCATTACAATAATTCTTCAATTATTACATTCATCGATTGCAAAATTTATGCATTACAACATTATTCTATTACAAAATTCATCCATTACAATATTATTCAATGCCCTATTTCCTTTCACAAACTCCTATCATTTAAACTAAAACATGACTATAAAGAAAATCAAGGAGTGAATAAAAAAGAGAGCCAAAAAAACGCCATCATCTTTGGTGAAAGAAACCAAAGAAGGAAGAAGGAAATGGCAAAATGGCCCTCCTGCGGAAGGGGCCTATGTTTTGAAATCATTCACATCTTATGTGAGGCCCATTGGGTTGTCATGAAGTAAATCTATTCCGTCCATACATATGTGGGTTTTATTTAACGTCGTTGCCCCAACTTTGAGAGCAAAACTCATCACAGATGGACCACACAGAATAAAACAGTTTAGAATTAATGCACAATGTTAGCATAGTTGTAGGCCACGTAGAGTTATAAACACATATCTAGAAATATCATTCTCTCGATTCATGATTGTTTGATTAAAATAAACGGATCAGATCAGCCAATGGGTGGGTCGAATTTAAGTTTTTGGCGAGGCATGCATCCCTTTTTAAAATGACCTCTTACTTTATGAGATGAGATCCTGCCCTACGAGGCACAATAGTGGTAGATGAGCATTTTCATCATTAAAATAGTGAAAATGTCGATTCAGGACGACAATTCCTTGTTTATGGTTCATACAGGCTCCAACCACAACCACGTCACCTTATGGCGCCACCTAGACAAATATCTTTATTATTAAGTGAGGAATGTTGAAATGCAAGTGGACGTGTGTAAGTTGTACATGCAACTCTCATCTCAATTTATGTGTAGTAAACCTGTTAAGTGATATCAACAGTTATTATAAGTGGGTCACACGTGGATAGCTTATATAGCGATAATCAATTAGACTAGACTACAATATCTGTTAATCAGCATGTTGATCATTGAATTATTTGTTAGCAGTGGATCTCCATATAAAAATACATTCAATACATTGAAAGTCATAGATTAATTGCTGGCCCACATGATCAATGATTTTCATTGCTCTAACTTATTTTTACGTTTAGTGTAATAGGGAGATGTATTGAACTTCTATACATAGTACTACATATTAGCATTTTGTACGCCCAATGATAATGGCAATGGTCCTAGGGAGACGATTGGATAGGAATGGAGCCATCATCCGTGGTGGATGACCCATACCAACTTTTGCGAATTAAGTGGCCTACTCAACATTTAGATGTCCATCACTTTTGAGTTGATATCAAGTGCAATGTAACATCCCGGATTTTTGCCAACTTGGAATTAGACGTTCTTAGGCAATGGGTCGATCCTAACACCTTATTAACTTGTCAGAACTCAATTCCAAAGTCTAAAACCGCGTTTGAACTCATTTCCTTCACAAATCCCACCCTTCACCACTTTGTTCTTTCAATTTTTCTAAGTACTTTCACCCTAGACGCTATCTTAAACTAGTTAAGTATTATAACTTGGATCACTTTATATATAAACTACAAAGGCTCAGGTATCACCTCAGACAGAAATTACTCAGGACTAAATGCTTAAGAAATTAGGCGAGAATTAGCCAGTGTTAAACTAGGGCACCTGTGAAATTAGCACCGATCACTTTAAATACGATCTACATGACCCAAAACGTGTAGAATCATTGACGCTACATTACCCTAAAATTTAGGATCAATCTCATTACCCGGCTGCTCTCGAGAGCACATTGAAACTCCATATCAGATTTGGACCGCACGTCGGAAGTCCGATTTACACGAAGTTAAGGAATTAGGACCGCCTTGTTGGGCTTGACAACCATCTCGGAAATCAAATCCAGATAGTGTCCCAGCGTTATTCGCTTGAGCTCGGAGCGGGGAGTGTGAGAAATGTGAAAATAATTCTAAATTTAATTCAAAATAAATAAATCTGGCACATGTCACTTGCGGATCAGTATTAAGCAACCAGACCGTCAGAATCATGCCAAATTACACCCTCGGATCAGGGATATTTTTCCAAACATATCCATGTACTCGGAATCTCCGATCGAGATCAGCTGACCATTGAACTGAAACTGGTCCGCCACGCGTGATATAGGAATCTGACTAAAACGAAAACTTAACTCCACATAGATCCAGAGTTTGTGAGCTTAAGTCCGACCTTTAGCTCAAGGGGGCCCGCCAGAAGTCCTCTGTTGAGCTGAAACTGACCCACTTTGGATATAACCTAAGTATACATTGACCTAAAGTCTATTTCGGTGAGGTTTTAGGCTATATAAAGACCTTAAAACCCTCTTTCATTCAGCCATACGAATTTGAGAAAACCCTAAGAGAGAAAGAGAGAAAAGAGGGAGAAAGTGTGGGAGTTGTGGGAGCATTTCCCTGCCACCTGATCCTGCCGCTCTGCAAGCTTCACCACTCCATTCTCATCGCTTTTCCGGTGATTCGGCATCATTTCTAGGTAAGAAACCCTAACCCTAAACTGAATTGGGGTTTTGATAGTTGTAGGTTATGAAACAGCTAACCTATTTCATTCTATAGGTTACCAAACTGCCAAATACTAAAGTTTAGCGAATCTATCGACTCCGTTACGATTATACGACAAAAGGTGTGGACTTTAGGCGTATAGGTTATGGTTTTCAACGCTTTCAATGTCAGATAATGATAGATTCATGATCTGCATGCAATTGCACATGTACAAAGTGCTGTCTGTTTTCCGTTTCGATTAAATACGAAGAATATAAAATTTTGTGTATTCTAGGTATTTGTAGAAAGTACCGTATACGTATAAAATTTGGAAATGTGTTTGTCATGATTATTTGCTGTATGAACATATTCTATATGTGTATAACACTTACTTGGCGAGAGGGTTCGCCCTAATACATGTTTTTGCTAATATACACTATGTATGTTAAAATAGTGTATTCTAAGTGTTTGTGAAAATGACCGAATGAGTATAGAATTCGCATTCGTGCTTGCCATGACTAATTGTCATGGATACATGATCGTTGTATAGGCGATACCCCTTTGACGAAATGATTTGCCCTAATCACGCCACGGCCAATATACACTATATATGCTAAAACGTGTAGCCCAAGTGTTTGTGAAAATGACTGAATGAACATGGAACTTGGATTCTTGCTTGCCATGACTATCTGTCATGGGTGCACGCGTGTTATAATTGGGGCAACTCCCTAGTGAAAGGATTTGGCCTTATACCTATGTGATCAACATACGTCATGTATATTGATGTATGTAGTTTAAAGTGTTCGTTGAAATGACTAAATAAATATGGATTTATGATTTATGCCTGCCAAATTTACTGAATGTAATAACATGATTGATGTGTATGCGACAACTCCTTGCTATAAGGATTTGTCCTATTTTATGTTGAAATCAACATACGTCATGTATGTTGGAGTGGCGTAGTTTAAGTGTTTGCTAAAATGCCTGTGTGAGAAATTGTGTGACGAACTAAGTTTAATAGGGTGTTGAGATAGGATTCTCAACTACCTTAGAGATGTATGTGATTCCTCCATGTTGTTTGTTTAGTTTAACCGCTTACTTATGAAATATATGTGTTTGTATTTCCTGTTTATATTGTGCTTTATAACATGCTTGAATTACTTTGTATATTCTGCTTTACTCTATATGCTTCATAATCAGGATTGATTGTGTTTGGGGCTATGATTATAGTCCAGGCAATCGGTAACGGGATTGAATTCGTGGCTGTGATTCATTCGCCACATGAGATGTGTTCGACGAACTGGAGTCGTACTTCGGTTGACGATAGTGGTTAGCCACACGAAGTGCTTATATACTTCATATCGTTCAACTTGTTGTGCGCTCGAGCTGGTCGAGCTCGTCAAGCAACCCGATCTATCTTATGTATGTTCGTCATGTTTTGGACGCCTCTACTTAAACCTAGGGTACCAAACTTACCAGTGAAATCCCTTTAACTATGGTACCTCGATCCGCTAAGACTTATGAGCTGGGCATGGTGGTATGAGACACCGTGGTCGAGCTGTCGGCCTATGCCGGGGCCACGTGCCTCCCCGTAGTGACCAATGAGCAACCAAACTCGTGAGCCGATTATGGTGGTATGGAACACTATATTCGAGCTGTCGGCCTACACTGATTGGTGACGAGCCCTTTGTAGTGACCTCGAGCATACTCTGAATTTGCGGTGAGGTGACGAGTTTTGCCGAGGTGAATAGAATATGAACTAGGCCTGTATCAATTTAGTGATGAATGATGGGGGAGTGGTGTAATAAATGCGTGTAACAGCCCTGACAGCGCCCTAGAACCACACTATCGTATGAGATTATCTAGGTTTGATGACCCTATAATGGATCATGTTTGGGAATGATACAAGGGAGGTACCTTAGTTTCCCGATCATGCTGTTTGAAATGGACTAATAACAACTCGGTAATCATGCTCATCATCGCACTGCATGTGCCTGGAAGATGTGGAGCACTGAGGAATGAAAACATGTCGCGAACGTAATATGGTGTCCCACGAGGGAGTATGTGGTAAGGGCATGCATCATGACTGCATTCATACTTGCATTAATAAGAGTAGTTAGGAGTATTTGTTTGTACTGCTTTATCATTACTGCTTGACTGAATTGATAACATGTTAACCTATGCTTTATTGTTCCACTGAGTTGATTACTCACTCCCACGTTACGGGATGGTGTTGTACACACCAACCAGACCCTGTTTGTAGTTGCAGATGATGATGGCGATGCTGCGAAGCGGAGCTTGACTTTTATGAGGATGAGGAGGATTCCTCCTTTATGCTGTTCCAGGCGGGTTCCTGTGAGCTGTGTCCTGATCGACGGGGCTTTCTGGGATATTGACTAGATGACCTTACACAACTTGGTATAACTTGAAATTGTACTTGTAAATAGTTAACCTGGTAATATTATCACACTCTGGAGACTCACCACAGTTTTTATATTTTATATATCTATCACAGTCTTCCGCTTGAAATCTCACTTGTCTCTGGAGTATGATATGCCATTTTGGCTTAATCTCACTCATGTTCAATGCACTAGTACAGACAGCATTCAATCATCATTCATTTGTTGCATAAGTGATGCGTTAGAACTCGGGATTTGAGTTTATGCTCGACCCCCGATTTTCAGGGCGTTACATGCAATGTATGTACAAAGTAGATGATGGAGATTAAGCAGTGTGCAGCTTACCATTCACCTCGACAGCGAAATGGCATAGCGATATTTAATTAGTGAAGCTCTACAATGCAGTGATGTGTTGAGTACATGCTCGTTGGAAACCTTAAAAAAGCCCGAGGCATCGTTGACAGCATATAACCTCACCAATCAAATATTGTCGTGTCCTTTCCCCATAACGAGGTGGCCAATAGGCTTTTTGCCACATTATTTACTTCTCGAGCACACCCTTCTCACGTACCTTCAAGATAATGCATCTTTATAGCTAAAGTAAAGTAAGTGGACAAGTATGCCCTTGGTTTGGGTGGAAATGCATTAGCTCTTTTTCTTTTTTATATCTCCTCGACTTTTTCATTTTTCTTAAATTCACTTCCACGATCAATTGCAGGGTGGGACCATCCAATAGGTGCTTTATGAATAATAAGAGCATGACGCGTGCGATGCACTTAAAGCAATAAAGGATAGAGAAAAGGAGAGAATGGTAGGAGAATTTTGTGTGGTTAGATGGAGGTGAGCATCGCATAGAAAGAGAAGGTGAAAAGTGAGTGACCCATATTCATTGTTTATGTTGATATGACCCACACACTATCATTATGGTAAGCTCCAAAGAAATTTTTAATGGTTTATTTTATTAATTAGATGCCTCGTGCAAGTTACATGTGAAGAATATGAATAATGGTTCATGGTACACTCATTTTAAAAAAAAAAAAAACGAAAGGAAGCAAGTTTAATTTTGAATCACTTTGATGCCCGTGCAAAAAAAATAAATACAATGAACCATTTCCTACCAAACAATTGCGGTTTTAATTACTATTTTTCCCTGTAGCAATAAAAGTTCGCAAGATTAATTATCAAGGCAAAATACCTAAATTTACTAAGTCTGTATACGATATAGACACGTATGAATATAAATAAATTGGGCACATGCATGTGACCCACTTGATGGCCGCGCCAGCTTATTTTTGCTTATTTTTTTAGCCCGTGGTATGTGCAAAGTGGGTTCATTGAGAACTACACACACACACACATATATATCAACACTAACGCATGGCATTGTCTCTTTTCCCACATCGCTAGCTCTAACCAACTTTTGTGTTAGGGTTAAATTGAGCCACAAGGCCAGTAGTTGAACTTTAAATTGGGTCATGGGCAAAATTAGAGATGAGCTTGTACATTTAGGGTTGTTTGGATCATAAGTTACTTTACATAAGCTACTTATGCCTTAGGTAGCTTATCGTGATTTCTAATTATTCAGTGAATAAACATGTTTATCAAATAATAGAAAAATATGTTTGGTTTGCACGTGATGATAAATTTATTTGATGGTGGGCCCCACATGGCGGATGACCCATGTTATGTAATACTAATTAGGATTTTGAAATTCAACACGGGAAGATAGGAGGTTAGATTTTAGTATCAGAATGAATATATAGAAATAACTTTTAGAATGAGTGAAAAAAGTCTCGAAACCTTACTTTTATTTTATTATTCTTTTTATAAAAAAAAAAAAGAGAGAAATGGTGAGTGAGCGAGTGGGAAAATAAGGGGGGATAGATTTCAGTATCAAAATGAATATATATAAATTACCTTTAAAGTGAGAAAATAAAAAAATCCCGAAAGCTTATTTATTTTTTTTTAGAGGGAGAGTGAATGAGTAAGTGGGAGAATGAGGGAGATGGAAGGAGAAAGCAAGAGATATAATGAGCAGACGAGATGGGGAAAGAATGAGAGGGAGACTTGCTAGCTCGCCATTACGATGTGTAGGCGTGTGTGAGCATATCCATGCATTTGAATAATCAAATCTTGCCATGTAAGGGTCATGCTAAGTTGGGTGAGTTTGGTGTTGCACCTAATCTACCCCCCTTTGGAGAGGATGTGATGGAGCTATCGTTCCTCATGAAATGATGCAAGTAATAATAAAAGCAGAAGAAAAAATGATTCAGTCGTAAGTGTTTAATTATAAACATTTCCATGCACCTAGTTGCTTTTGGACCAGTTGGCACCAACATTACTCATTTAAACTGTCAAGTAAATCTAGTCATGCTCTTCATATGCCTCGTTCAGAAAATCACTACCAATTTGATGACTCGAACCATAAAGTCAGTGACATGTAAAATGGATGGACAAGATCGTTCTCACGAGATAGGTCCAGTCACGAATTTTTGCAACCACCGATTACTTTGATTTTTGCATGATGTTGGACAACCTATAAACCTAAAAGTGGGTGTAGATAGGTGATGTGGATATATGTAACATCCCGGATTTTTGCCAACCTGGAATTAGACGTCCTTAGGCAATAGGTTGCTCCTAACACCTTATTAACTTGTCAGAACTTAATCCCACAGTTTAAAATCGCTCCTTAACCCATTTCCTTCACAAATCCCACCCTTCACCACCTTGATTTTTCAATTTTTCAAAGTACTTTCACCCTAGACACTATCTTAAACTAGCTAAGTAGTATAACTTGGATCACTTTATATACAAACTACAAAGGCCCAGGTACCACCTCAGACAAAAATCTTATAGGACCAAATCCTTTAGAAATGAGACCAAGTAACTAAGTGCAAAACTAGATTAGCTACGAAAATCTGCTAGAATCGCTTTAAATACGATCTGCGAGACCCAAAACTTGTAGAATCATTGACGCTAGATTACCCTAAAACCTAGGATCAATCTCATTACCCGACTGCTCACTGGAGCATCTCGAAACTCCGTATCGGATCTGGACCACACGTCAGAAGTCCGATTAACACGAAGTTAAGGAACTAGGACCGCCTTGTTGGGCTTGACAACCATCTCAGAAATCAAATCCAGATAGTGTCCCAGCGCTATTCGCTTGAGCTCGGAGTGAAGAGTGTGAGAAATGTGAAATTAATTCAAAATAAAATATCTTGAATAGTAATCTGGCACCACTCGCTTGCGGATCAGTATTAAGCAACCAGACCGTCAGAATCAGACCAAATTACACCCTCGGATCAGGAGAAATTTCATACACATTTACATGTACTCGGAATCTCCGATTGAGATCCGCTGACCGTTGAACTGAAACTGGTCCGCCACGCGTGATCTGGAATTCCGACTGAAACGAAAACTTAATAGAACGTAGATCCAGCGTTAGTGAGCTTAAGTCCGACCTTTGGCTCAAGGAGGCCCGCCAGAAACCCTCTTTTGAGCTGAAACAATGCCGATTTGGTTATAATGTAAGTATACTTTGAACATAAGTCTATTTCGGTGGATTTTTAGGCTATATAAGGACCTTAAACCCTCTCTCATGGCAGCCATACGAATTTGAGATTGAGAGAGAGAAAAGAGAGAGAAAGTGTGGGAGCAGTGGGAGAATCTCCTTGCCACTCTTCCCTGCCGCTTTTGAGCTCCACCGCCTGATTCTCATCGCTTTCCCGGCGTTTCTGGTGTCATTTCTAGGTAAGAAACCCTAACCCTAATCTGTTTTGGGGTTTAGACAGTTGTAGGTTGTGAAATAGCTAACCTATTTCGTTCTATAGGTTGTCAAACTGCCGAATACGGAAGCTTAGCAAACCTATCGACTCCGTTACGATTCTACGACAAAAGGTGCGGACTTTAGGTGTATAAGTTATGGTTTTCAACGCTTTCAATGTCATATAATGATAGATTTATGATCTGTATGCAATTGCACATGTACAAAGTGCTGTCTGTTTTCCGTTTCGATTAAAGATGAAAAATATGGAATTCTACATACTCTAGGTATTTGTAGAAAGTACGGTATACGTATATTTTTTGGAAATGTGTTTGACATGTTTATTTGTTATATGGATATACGATATATGGATAAAATACTTATTTGGCAAAAGGATTCGCCTAAATACATGTTTTACTTATATACACTATGTATGTTGAAATTGCGTATTCTATAAAATAATGTATACGTATAAATTTTGGAGATGTATTTATCATGATTATTTGTTGTAGTAATATATTATACATGGATAAAATACTCGCTTGGCTAAAGGATAGCCCTAATACATGTTTTGCTAACATACACCATGTATGTTGTAATAGTGTATTCTAAGTGTTTGTGAAAATGACTGAATGAGTATAGAATTCTCATTCGTGCTCGCCATGACTAATTGTCATGGATTCATGATTGATGTATTGGCGATACCCCTTTGACGAAAGGATTTGCCCTAAGTCACGCCACGGCCAATATACACTATATATGCTAAAATGTGTGGCCCAAGTGTTTGTGGAAATGACTGAATGAACATGAAACTTGGATTCCTGCTTGCCATGACTATCCGTCGTGGGTGTACGCGTGTTATGATTGGGGCAACTCCCTAGTGAAAGGATTTGGCCTAATGCCTATGTGATCGACATATGTCATGTATGTTGATGTATGTTTGTTTAAGTGTTTCTTAAAATGTCTGAATGAGTAGTAGTTAGCAAATTGTAATGTATGAGGGTGTTGAGATATGATTCTCAACCTCTTTTAACTATGTGTATGATCTCCTTGGATAGTTGTGTGATTAGGAATTTAACATGTACAAACTCATGCTTGTGTTGTGCTTCATAACATGCTCAACTGCTTTATGATTTTAATTATGTACTGTATATGTTTACATTTATATTTACATTGTATGATCCGTCATGGGTGATGGGGGAGAGGAGCAACGAGTGCGTGCAACAGCCCTGACAGCCCTAAACGGAAAATACCAGACTTTGATTGTATGATTTGAATTTTGATCCATTACTGCTTTATCTATCTGCAAATGATTGTGTTTGAGACTATGATTATAGTCCAGACAATCGGTACCAGAATTGGATTTGTGGCTATGATCCATTTGCCACGTGAGATGTGTTCGACGAACCCGAGTCGTACTTCGGTTGACGATAGTGGTTGGCCACACGAAGTACTTATGCGCTTCATATCGTCCAACTTGTTATGCGCTCGAGCTAGCCGAGCTCGTCAAGTAACCCGATCTATCTAATGTATGTTCACCATGTTTGGACGCTACTGCTTGAACCTAGGGTACCAAACTTACCAGTGAAATCCCGTTAACCATGGTACCTCGATCCGCTAAGACTCATGAGCCGGACATGGTGGTATGGGACACCGTAGTCGAGCTGTCGGCCTACGCTGGGGTTACGTGCCTCCCCATAGTGACCAATGAGCAACCAGACTCGTGAGCCGATTATGGTGGTATAGGACACTATATTCGAGCTGTTGATACTTACGGCGAGAGCCGAGTATGGTGAGACCTGTACTCGTGCTGACGGGCGACGAGTCCTCTGTAGTATCTTCGAGTATACTCCAAGGTCTGTGATTGGCGACGAACCCTTCACAGCAACTAGAGTATGAGTTGAGCCGAGTACGGTGAGACCTGTATTCGAGCTGACGGCCAGCGATTGAGCCGAGTACGGTGAGACCTGTACTCGAGCTGACGGTCAGCAATTGAGCCGCATACGGTGAGATCTGTATCCGTGCTGACGGGTGACAAGCCCTTTGTGATGCCTTCGCTATGCCTCTCAAACCATAATATCGTATGAGATTAACTAGGATTGACGACCCTAGAATGGATCATGTTTGAGAATGATACAAGGGAGGTACCTTAGTTTCCAAATACTACTGTTTGAAATGGACTAATAATAACTCGGTAATCATGCTCATCATCGCACCACATGTGCCTAGTAGATGTGGAGCACTGAGGGAGGTATGCATTCGCGAACGTAAGATGATGTCGCATGAGGGTGGTTTGGCAAGGGCATACATCATCATGTCATTTCATACTTGCATTTAATAAGAGTAGTTAAACTTGTTTAATTGTACTGCTTGACTGAGTTGATAACATGTTAACCTATGCTTTATTGTTCCACGGAGTTGATCACTCACTCCCACGTTACGGGACGGTGTTTGCAACACCAACCAGATTTGTTGAGTTTCAGGTATTGGCGATGCTTATGAAGCAGAGCCGGACCACTACTATGATGTTGAGGAGGAGTTCTCCTACATGTAATCTCTGACAGGTCTATGAAGACCTGGTATTGTATAATGGGGCTACGGTACTTGGGATAGGAGACATTACACTTCCTCACATTTGGTATATTTTAGAACTGTACTTGTAATTATTTAACTTGGTAATGTTATCACACTCTGGAGACTCATCATAGTTTATATATTTTATCTATCTATCACAGTCTTCCGCTTGCAAATTTAACTGTCTCTAGAGTATGATATGCTGTTTTGGCTTAATCTCACTCATGTTCAATGCACAAATACAGTCAACATTCAATCATCATTCATTTTGTTGCATAAGTGATGTTCTGGAACTCGGGAGTTGAGTTTATGCTCGACCCCCAATTTTTAGGGCGTTACAATATAAAAGGGTTTCATCACTTCTCATAAAAATAAATAGAAATAATAGGGCGAACGGACGAGTCCGTACGACGGCTTTAGGATTTTCGTTGGGCGGAAAGTTAGTATTGGAAAAGCGACTTTTTAAGGTTGGGCAGCTGCTTTTTTATGAAAATACCCTTGGACGGTTAGGGTAAGCAGTTGTAGGAGGAGGGGTATTTTGGTCTTTTTAGGTTCATCCGTACAACCCTAGGTCTAGTTTGCAAATTAAGGTTTTGTTGCAGCGAATAAACTTGCGGGCTGAAACCTGCGGTCTATACGCCTCAAGAACCCAAATAAATAAAAAGAAAAGGAAAATAATACGCCCTCCTAATTGCATCAAGCTCCTAAGGAGTTGATTGATCAATCCAAGCCATCCATTGGGTGCCACACTCATTTTTTACTGCACCGATTGGATGATCCAATCCATTCGTAGGTCACACTTCTTTTCACATGCTTTTTGCAGTCTGGATGGAATGATCAGGATCATTTGATGAAAAAGTTGATGCTCCTAATAAATATGGATATTATAGTCGATGGATTGGGAACCACTAAACTGGGTGGATCCATGACCATGAGGTCAACTATGATGTATTTTTTATATGTTATCCATCTATTTGGCTAGCTCATTTCAGGATGTGATCCAAACATAAAGCACATCTAAATCTCAGGTGGACCACATATTAGAAACTACTATGCTTGAATGCCTCCCATTTAAAACTTCCTACAGCCCATCACAATGTTTATCCGCTATCCAACTTGTTAATGAGGCCAATCAAACTTCCTTGAAGAGAAGAACAAATATCAGCCTGATCCAAAACTTCTGTGGCCCCCAATAGCTTTTAACGGTGGGCTCACTATTATTTCATGTGGTGTGGTCCACCTTAGATTTGGATACGCTTCATATTTAGACTCATGCCCTAAATTAGCTGGTAGCATGGATGGAAAATGTGGCTAATTAATATATACATTACAATGGTTCCCCATGTCTACTGAGCTTGGTGGCCCCGGATCCACAAATAATATATACATTACAATGGTTCCCCATGTCTACTGAGCTTGGTGGCCCCAGATCCACAAAGTTTGCATCCAAGAAACGCACAAACAAAGCCTTGCACTAGACACTATTGTCCTATGTGCGCACCTGGAAATGCACTTTGAACCATGATGTGTTTTATCCATGCCATCCATCCATTTTTTCATGTCATTTCAATATATGATAGAAAAAAAATAAATAAATAATTGTCCAAATATCAACAAACCACACTATTCAAATAGTGGTAATTGAATGCCTACCAGTAAAAACTTCCTAGGGGTTACAAAAGTTTTTGAAAGGGATTTTGCGTCATATAGACCTAACGTACTACCCACCTTTTTTCATTGGACGAAAAAAAAAAAAACCTTAAGCACCAAAGTAGACCTCTGTTCATACGGATGAACCTAGAAAGATAAAAATACCCATGCTTTTTCCAGCTGCTTACCCTAATAGGTAGGGGTATTTTCGTAAAAAAATCAACATCCGTACCTTAAAAATCGCCTTTGATATATAAGTTTTCGGGCGGCAAAAGAAAAAATGGGGCATTGTACAGACTCGCCTATGGTGCTAATTTTTTCTTTTGGAAAGCTGATATGGGTGTACCAATGGAAAAGTCCTCTTAGCTCCACCATGATAGATGTGTTTTATCCATACTGTTCATATCATTTTTCACATGTAATATAACTCGTTTAGTATTCACATGTATAAAGTGGATTTGACCAAGTAGTAGGAAATACACCGTTGTACTAGCTCGAATATGACCGACTTATCGGTCAAAATTTCCAAGTGAAGTGAAGGGAATTGACCGTGAAGTGAAGGGGACTCGCATGGAATTAATTGTGAAATGCATGGAATTGATCGTGAAATGCATTGCATTGACCGTGAAATGAAGGGAATTGACTGTGAAATGCATTCAATTGACCGCGAAGTGAAGGGAATTGACCGTGAAATGCATTGAATTGACTGTGAAGTGAAGGGAATTGACTGTGAAATGCATGGAATTGATCGTGAAGTGAAGGGGAATCGGTGGAATTAACCATGCATGGAATTGACCATGAAGTGAAGGGAATTGACCGTTAAATGCATTGAATTGACCGTGAAGTGAAGGGGAATCGGTGGAATTAACGGTGAAATGAATAAAATGACCGTGAAGTGAAGAGAATTGACCGTGAAATGCATGGAATTGACCATGAAGTGAAGGGAATTGACCGTGAAATGCATGGAATTGACCGTGAAGTGAAGGGGACTCGCATAGAATTAATCGTGAAATGCATGGAATTGACCGTGAAGTGAAGCAAATTGACCGTGAAGTGCATAAAATTGACTGTGAAATGAATGTCTTATTGACCGTGAAATTTGAATCGTAGTGGTATGAAATTCTCAATTTAAAAGAAAGCAACAAATGTATTCAATATATAACATTTACAGTCGTATTACAAAAAAAAGGCACTACAAATTTGATGGTCGTATTACAAAAATGCACTACAATTTGAAGGTAAAATATGCGGACTTGACCAAGTAGTGCATGAAGTTGACCGATCAATTTAGTAAATTGACCAGGAACTAAGGGCTTGTTTGATTTTCTAAAGAGAATGTAAATACCTGTAAATAGCCAATTATTACAATTTCACCTGTTTGAAAATAGCAGCATATTCCTACTTTGAAAAACGGGTCCAAAATGACTAGCATAAATTTATAGGTCACACCGTCATGTATATGACATATTTGTATCGTCCATCCATTTTACCGTAACATTTTGAGGCATGAGCTGAAAAATAAGAAAAATCCAACATTCAAGTGGCCCACACCAAAGTAAACAGTGGCTCTAAGAAGTTTTTAAAGGTAAGTGTTTGATTACATTTTTACTGTGGTGTGGTCCGCTTGAACTTTGAATTTGCCTCATTTTTTGGCTCATGCCCTAAATTTAGTTGTCATGATGGATGGACAGTGTGGATAATCCACCTACATCATGGTGGGCCCCACTTATATTTGGCAGTCTCCTCGAAGGTAATTACCCGGGAAATAATTATTTCCCATTTCCACTACATTTACATTTACCTGAGAAAATTAAACATGCGCTAAGTGAAATTGACCCAGAAACTTCGTCAATTGACCGCGAACTTCTTGAAGTTTATTGGATAACCATGTAAAATTGACTTAGCAATGCATGAAATTGACATATGAAATTGACCTACAATTGATTTAGCAATGCATGAAATTGACACGTGAAATTGAGCACAAACTTCCAGGTAATTTGTTAAGAATTTAAACGTCATTACCCCGTGCCGCCGCCGTATCAGTAAAATCCTGTTCCAGACGAATAATAAGAGTATGTTGACGTGAATTACGTTATTCGGATACAAGTCTTCAAGATCTCACATTTATCAATGTATCCACATCCTCTTAGGAAAATAAAATTGTTCGCCTTGAGTAATGGATGATGGAAGATGTAATGTGATAGTCGGATAGAGATTCTATGGAGATTTTATAGAGATTTCATGAAGAAAATGAGTGAAAATGAGGTGTAGAGATGGTAGGGAGAGTTCGGCCGTGTATTTGGGTGCAAGGGAATACATGTAGTGATATTTTTATAGCAGGGGCATTTTCATCATGCGTAGAGGCGTCAGTGTAGTAGAGGTTTATTTTTAGAAGCTTAAAAAGAAGTGGGCTTAAAAAGGTTGGTGGGCCTTATATGGGTCGTACAGTTGGAAATTTTCCCATAGGATAATTTCACGATAAAAAACGAAAGCACGTGCCGCACACGAGATCGCCCTAGAACCTTATAAACGTTGATTGAGAATCAGGGTCGCGCGAGTGAAATGTACGACATCGCTCGCACCTGCCAACGTGGCAGACATCTAACACATCCTCGTATTTCTCAGGTGGGACCACCTTGAAGGTGGCCCACCCGAAAGTGAGATCCATCTACTCCCCGGTCCACGCTGCACTTGCATCATCGGCCATCATATCTAGCCACCCATTTATTTACAAGACATGCACGAACTCTGGATAACCTCCACATCCAGGCTTCACCCAATTGAATAATCATAGTAAACCCCATCATATCAACGGCTGGAAATCCGACACGCATGACTATCTAGCATGCCTGCGTCCATCCCCATCACCCTTCACTCGCGCGAGTCGCCTTCGTGAACCGACGTCCATAAATTTCCACTCATCCTCTAACCCCTCGTTGCTCCCTCACCTCAAAACTCCATAGATGCCATCCATGGCGTCTCTTCTCACCAACAATCCTCTTACTCTTTCGCCCTTCCAGTCATCTTCTCTTCCAAAAAACTCTCTCACCCCTTTCCTCCAACCCCTCAAGTACTCCAATATTACAAAAACCCCCTCTTCCCTGACCATACGATCAGACGCTGGAAACGTCTCCTCCTCTCCCACCATCCGTCCCACTCCCTCGTCAGACCCGATCCAGAAACTCCTCCAACGCGACTATAAATGGGGATTCACCTCCGACTTCGATTCCTTCTCTATCCCCAAAGGCCTCTCCGAAGCGACGGTTCGTTCGATCTCAGCCCTAAAATCCGAACCGGATTGGATGCTCGAATTCCGGCTCAGCGCCTACCGTCGGTTCCTGTCCATGCGCGAGCCGAAGTGGTCGGACAATCTCTACCCTCCGATCGACTTCCAGTCGATCTCTTACTACTCCGAGCCGAAGCAGAAGCCGAAATTGGACAGCTTGGATGAAGCGGATCCGAAATTGCTTGAGTATTTCAATCGGCTGGGGGTCCCACTCAATGAGCAGAAGCGGCTGACGAACGTTGCTGTGGACACTGTCCTGGACAGCGTGTCGATCGCCACGACGCATCGGAAGACGCTTGAGGCGGCTGGTGTGATCTTCTGCTCGATCTCTGAGGCGATCAGGGAGTACCCTGATCTTGTCCGTCCATACCTGGGCCGCGTTGTCCCGCCAGGGGATAACTACTACACAGCGCTGAATTCTGCTGTCTTCAGTGATGGGTCATTCTGCTACATCCCGAAGGACACGGAGTGCCCGATGGACATATCGACGTACTTCCGGATCAACGCTCTCGAGACGGGCCAGTTTGAGCGGACACTGATTGTCGCTGAGGAGCGCAGCTTTGTGCGGTACCTCGAGGGGTGCACTGCACCATCATATGACCGGAACCAGCTCCATGCGGCCGTTGTGGAGCTGTACTGTGCAGAGGGTGCGGAGATTAAGTACTCAACGGTGCAGAATTGGTATGCAGGGGATGAAAAAGGGAAGGGTGGGATTTACAACTTTGTGACAAAGCGGGGGTTGTGTGATGGGGCCCGGTCAAAGATCTCCTGGACCCAAGTTGAGACGGGCTCCGCGATAACGTGGAAGTACCCAAGTGTGATTTTGAAGGGGGACGATACGGTTGGAGAGTTTCATTCAGTGGCACTTACGAATAACTATCAGCAGGCGGACACAGGAACTAAGATGATACATGTGGGGAAGAACACGAGGAGTAGGATTGTTTCGAAGGGGATTTCAGCGGGGAACTCGAGGAACTGTTATCGGGGGCTAGTGCAGGTGCAGCCAGGGGCGGAGAATGCGAGGAATTTCTCGCAATGCGATTCGATGTTGATTGGGGACAGGGCAGCCGCAAATACGTATCCGTATATTCAGGTACTTTTGCTCGTTGCTATTCCTGGATTTGTTGGCTGTTGCATTCGTGATTGTTGTGTGGGGGAAAAGGATTGGTAATCCAAGGATTAGGTAGTCTGCTCATTACATTCCTAGAAGTTAGGGGTCCTACCCTGAAAAGATGGGATACCCCATGATTTGCATGTTCCCTAAACCACACAAGCAGATATGAAGGTTGAATAGGTATTCCAAGTGCATCGCCTAGTCAAGCAAGTTTGTTGTCTCCTTCACAACTCAGGATCTAGTGCGTGTCACCATGCAATGGGGCCACAGATGGGAGGGTCTGATAATTTGACCCGTCTTTTCTCATCCCTACCATAAGGGATTGTCCCCTAATCAGGCTACCCTATCCTTTGATTTTTAGAGTTGAATGCAAGCCCTTGAAAATTTTATTTTCACGGTTTTAAATCATCCACAGATAGTGATGGTCAAATCATCTGTCCAGAGTAATTTTCATGTGGTGCCCCGTATGGCAGATTCCAACATTAACAGTCCTGATTGTTGAACCCCTCAGTATATGGGCTCTAATGGGCAGACGAAACGAATCAACGATGGATCCCAAGTCATGAGAGAGGCAAAAAAAAAAAAAACAAAAAAACTCTATAGGTCCTGTTTGGTTGCCACTTAAAAATGATTTCACCTCCTTTTAGTTAATATGAGATATCATAGTTTGTAATCCCTACCAAAAAATTGATGGGATGAACTCATTTTCAAGTGGCACCCAAACATGCCCTTATATTTCATATGTTCAGTTACCACCAACCACAAAACCAATGGGAATAGAAAATATGTTCATTGCTGAGAGAACATTGCCAGTCAAGTTAGTTCTTGGTAGTTTGCTTATCATAGTTGTAGAAGCCAAGGGGACCTAGCCTGAAAAGATGAGATACCCCATGATTTGTTTGTGCTGCCAACCACAACCAAATTAGAAGCACGAATAGGTATTCCCCTGTTGAGAAGTCGTTGTTTCAAGTTTGTTTATGTGTCGGGTTGCTCCCAACAACACAACCAATGGGAAGAGCGAATAAGCATTTTTTGTCAATATACATTGGTGCAGCCGACTGATGGGAAGGATCCGCCCAAACGTAAGCACCTTCAATTCAAATTTGCCTTCATACTACTCATATCAGGCCCTTATATAGGCTTTTGAAATGTGCATATAAGGAAAACACATCATGTCATTGACAATCAATGACTCATTACAAATATGGAAAAAGGATAAAAAGAGATAAGAATGCATTAAAAATGTTTGACTAATGGATTATTCTTAACTAACTGATTGATTTTGCTAGTTAACTACTTAAATAGGCCAGTTACCTAAATAGGAGGCTTGGGCCTCCTTATCGATGGGCCAACTCTTGAGCTTGGGTTTAATGGGCCTGGGCCTTGCCCATAGATCGTGGCCTAGATTGGCTTGCATCAGTTCTCTCCCACTTGACAGAACTTGACCCTGGCGAGTTAATGGCTTGATATTGCTCATAGAGGTCAGGATTTAGACGCTGGAAGTCGGTAGCCGTGATCCATGTAGCACCGGAGAGGGGTTGTCCTTACCAACATACGAGAAACTTTTGGTAACCACCTTGGCGCATGGACACGATTTGGTCATCGAGAACATCAACGATCGTGTCTGTAGGTGGTAATAAAATGGTCGGAAGTATGATGGCTTATTCTTCGATACCATTGTTGATATAGCGCCCATGATAGATTGAAAGATCTTTCGCATTGAAAGTAGGATTGATAGGTAAATCTGGTGGGAGATCTAAAACATAAATATTGGCACTGATATTCTTTATGATTTTGAATGGCCCCGCATTGTGAAGATGAAGCTTTTTCGAGGTGTCAAGAGGCAACCGTTTAGGACGAAGACGAGCCATAACTATGTCACATTCCACAAATTCAATAAAGCGACATCTCGTATCTGCATGTTGCTTATAACTTTCATTACTTGCAGCGATATTGCGTTGAACTTCGTCAGGCACGTGCTGCATATGGCGGATGAAGTCATCAACTTCTACGCTTGGTCTCGACTCTACGGGTAGAGGAACCAAATCGACTGGAAGACGCGGTCGTATACTAGTTACTGCTTCAAAATGTGACATCCCTGTGGACCTGTTGACTGGGTTATTATAAGCAAATTCAGCCATGGGGGTATAACTAGGTCCCATTTTGCTACATGATTGCGGACAAGACACCATAATAACTTGATCAAGCTATGGTTGACCACTTCCATTTGGCCATTGGTCCGAGGGTGGTATACACTAAAGAACTGAAGCTTGGTTTTCGTTGCTGCCCAAAGAGTTTTTCAAAAACAACTCATGAACTTGGTGTCACGATCATACACAATTAACTTTGGAAGCCCATGAAGACGAACAACCTTTCAAAAGAATGATTAAGCAATCTTGAGAGTGTCTATTTTTGATTATGGTATGAAATGAGCCATCTTTGAAAATCGATCAACCACCACAAATACCGAATCAACTTTCCGAGTGGTCTTTAGCAAACCTAGGACCATGCTGAGATCTTCCTACGGAGCATGTGGGATTGACAGTGGTTGATACAAATTCCACTGTTTTTCTTTTGACCCCTATCAAGCTGGCAAATCATGCAGAACTGGCAAATCTTGGAAATATCCGATTTTATATGATGTCAAAAGTATCTATCTCCAACGAGAGCCAGGGTCTTATTATAACTCAAGCGTCTACTACACCCATTAACGTATAACTCCCTCACAACATACTCACGGATGGATATATTGGGTAGGCAAAGTTGTGTTCCCCGAAACAAGTAGCCATCATGAAGTTGAAATGTGGGTGTCTCGCATACTCTCCAGTAAGAATGCCGGTATAAATATGCCCGCGATCCTTGTCGTCAGCATACTCACGCTATTTCTTCGAATCCCGGAATAATGACCGCCATCGATGACAATAGATGTGCACGACGACTTAATGCATCAACAACCTGATTGTCCTTGCCAGCCTTGTGACGAATAACAAAAGAAAACTCTTGAAGGTAAGCGCTCCACAAGACACGACGAGCACCCATCTTCTGCTAAGAGTTTAAGTACTTGAGTGCTTTATGATCAGAATATAGGACAAACTCCTTGCCGACTAAATAATGACGCCAGTGCCACAAAGTTTGCACAACGGCATAAAATTCCAAGTCATAAGTGGAATTGTACATTGGTGGAATCGCACAATGCCATAAAGCTAGCTGCTTCACATTAAAGAGCTTTTTGCTGAAGAAAGCTATTGGATGGCCCTCCTAATCGAGAACTCCACCAATGCCGACATTAGAGGCATCACAACTCACCTCAAATACCTTCTCAAAATCCAAAATGCACAAGACTAGAGCTTCGGTCATCTTACATTTGATCCCATCAAACTCTCATGTTGTTGCGCTTGTCCATCGAAACTCTCTTTGTTTCGTACAATCAGTGATTGGGGCCATGGTGTTGCTGAAGTTCCGCACAAAGTGTACATAAAATGTAGCGAAGTTGTAAAAATTGCGAACTTTAGAGATAGTGGTAGGTGTCAGCCTATCAACTATGCCTTTCACCTTGGCAGGGTCTACCTCTATATCCTGTGATGAGACAATGTACTCTAAGAAAACCACTGATGCACTCATGAAGGTACACTTTTTAAAGTTGATGTAAAAACACTCGTAACGAAGAAGTCTGAAGATAAAACTTACGTGATTGAGGTGCTCCTTTCTTGACTTACCGTAGATACGAATGTCGTCAAGATAGACCACGACAAACTTATCTATAAAAGGGCGCAATAATTGCGTCATGACGTGCATTAAAGTGTTAGGAGCGCTTGTGAGACTGAATGACATGACTAGCCACTCGTCGAGACCGTCCTTCGTCTTAAATGGCGTCTTCCATTCGTCACCAGGTTGGATGCGAATCTGGTGGTACTGGTATCTACTACGAAGATCAATTTTAGAGCATATCATTAAGCTGAGGAATCGAAAAACGGTACTTCACTGTGATTTTGTTAATAGCTTAGTTCTCTACACACATTTGCTAACTTCCATCTTTCTTGGGAGTGAGGGTTGGCATCGCACATGGGCTTAGGCGCTCTCGGATGTAAGCCCTTTTCAGGCAACTCGTCAACTCGACGCTTCAACTCGGCGTGCTCGGTGGGAGTCATTCGGTTGCCGGTAAGTTGGGTAAGGATGCTTCGGGAACCAAATCTATAGTGTGTTGCATATCCCTTAATGGAAGCAACTCCTCACGCAGATCATCGGGGACCAAATCTTAGAAGTCATGCAACATAGATTTGACTTAATCAAGAATATGCTTATCCTGGTCAATAACACCCTCTTGCACCCATTTCATGACCAGAGCAAATATTACACCTTTCTCCTTGCTTTTTTCTTTGAACTTCTGCGTAGTGAGAACATGGGAGTGAGTTTGAAAGAGCAACCGATGTTGATGATGAAGGCGTAGAGGAAGGAGGTGACGTGGGCTGCAACGAGCGAATAAGGATACAATGACCTCGTCATAGGAAAGTACGTGTGTTAGCTTCACCGTCGCATTGTACATTTCGGTTAAAGAGCCAAGGTCGACTGAGAATGATGTGGGCGACATTCATCAAAATTATGCACACCAAATATCATCCTTATATACGCCAATTTTAAATGATACCAAACGCCTTCGAATCATAGGGATGGTAGTGTTGTCGACCCATACAACCTTATATGGTTTTGGATGCATTTTGGCAACTTGAGCTTATCAACTGGCTATTGAGATACAATGTTCTTTGTACTGCCTCCATCTGATTAAGTTACACAACCTGCCTTGGTATTTTACCCGTGTACTGAAAACAGTGGTCCGTCGCTAGTTTTCCTCTTCTTCCTCGTTGGTGTAAGGAGGCGGCTTATGATAAGAGTATGACCTTCATCCTCAGCTTCAATCGTAGTTTTAGCAGGAGGGTCTTCTGACTGTGATGCAGGTTCTACATAAGGTTGTTCTATGTTAATGTGCTCATCGCAATACTCATGGTCGTTCGGGTAGAAGGGTCCTCATTACTGCAATAATGGAGGTTCCTGGCTTGCGGACACTCATTAGAAAAGTGCCCTATTTGTCCACGACGATAACAATCAACACCCCATCGTTCTTTTTTGAGGGAAGGATTAAGATTAAGACCTTGCCTCCTAGTGTTTTGTCCCTACACCTCTGGTTGCTTTTGGTATGAATTTTGTGGCGGAGGGGGTTGCTTTTGGTATGAATTCAGTGACGGAGGGCATTGTGAAGGTTGAGGTTGCCTTATAAGAGAAACCTACATCTGTGGGCGTGACTGAAAAGGGTGGGGAGGTGGTCGGTAATCCTATGGTGGAGTCCAATTGAGATGCAGATCCGAACCCCTTCTCACAAAATGTTCCCCAACCGTATAACCAAAACGTCGGAGAGTATGCAGCTATAGCTGTTGTTCAACTCGTCGAGTTGTCCAGTGCACATCATCAACCATCTCAAAATCATACATGACCATCTCGCGATGGATCGCTTGGTGTAACCCTGTCCGATAGCGGTTAGCCGTTACGCGATTTGTCTCTGCAAGCTTACAACGGACAAAAAGCTCATTGAACTTTTCAGTGTCATCCACCGATAAAGTTCCCTGTTTGAACAAAAGGAGCTCCTGGAGAAGAGCATCCATGTAATCTGAAGACAAATACTTACTTTCCAACTTCTCCCTGTCAGCCCACCTGGTGATAGCAAGGCGACCCATGATGAGATTGTTGTTGTCAATGCTTCACCCCTAGATTCTTGTTGGGCCCTTCAACTTGACCATGACAAAGGCCACTCGTCGGGCATCATCCGTGTTGTACCATGCAAAATAATTTTCTAATGTTGTAATCCAATTGACAAAAGCCTTTGCATCAAGACGACCAGTGAAGTCCGAAACTTTAACTAGTGCTTTCTTGGTAATATCATCTTTCAGGGACGTCTTTATTGCAGTATCATGGGCTCTCTCTGCAAAGAGCTGTTGCATGAAGTCATAAACAGACTGTTGAGGACCTGTGCCACTTTGATTCACCGAAGGTTCTAGTTGGAGCCCTTGTTGTGGATTTGGATCACCATCAAGATTTCCAATAGGTTTAAGTTGCTCACCATGTTGTTCTCCACATAATTGGTCAATAACGGTTTCCAGGCTAGCTACTCTTGCAAATAACTCGGTGATGCAATTGTCTCGCTGTTGATCGGTAAGCCTCTCTCAATAAATGTTACCACTACAGGTAAACATTGTGACGTTGGAAAGTAATGTACGTAATACGATTGATTTCTTCTTCTTCGTCTTCTTCTTCTTCTTTTGGGGGGTTTCAATTGGATAGAATGAGCTGATTTTGGGGTCTTGATGGGGGCTGGAATAGGCCTGATTTTGGGGTTTTTAATGAGTTGGGCTAGGGCTGATTTTGGGGTTTTAATGGGTTGGAATGGTGCTGATTTTGGGGGTTTTAATGGGCTGAAATATGGCTGATTTTGAGGATTTTAATGGGTTGGAATATGGTTGATTTTGGGTTTTAATAGGCTGTATTATGGAGGTAAATGGCTGAAATTTTTTCAAAGAGTCTCCCCTTGTGAACTGGACTTTTGGGTTTTGTAAAAGAAAAGAAAAGAAAGTAAATGGGAGTAGGAGGGATGGATGCAATGAAGAAAATAAAGTAAAAGAGGCAGAATTTTATGATTAAAGAACCCGGACACAATAATATCGAGCTGTTGTTGATCCAAGACTTCAACCCAGCCGTTGGAACCCAGCTCTGAAACCAAGCTGGTGTAGCCGACTGATGGGAAGGATCCGCCCAAACGCAGGCAACATCAATCTTAAGCACAAGAACACAAGCAAATAGAAGAGAACACAACTCAAGGGATTTGATTCAATTCAAAGGTCCCCTTCATACTACTCATATTAGGCTCTTATATAGGCTTTTGAAACGTACATATAAGAAAAACACATCATGTCATTGACAATCAATGACTTATTACAAATATGGAAAAGAGATAAAAAGAAATAAGAATGCATTAAAAATGTTTGACTAATGGATTATTCTTAGCTAGCTGATTGATTTCGCTAGCTAACTACCTAAATAGGCTTTCTATCTAAATATGAGGCTTGGGCTTGGCCCAGATCAGCCTGCATCATGCATTGCCAAATCAAGTCAGTTTATATGCTGGTTTTGCCCCCATTTGCACGACCAATGGGTAGAGCGAATAAGTATTCTTTGATGGGATGTTCCATGTTGAGAATACATTCTAAGTTATACGTTGAGCTTAAGGTCATTAGTGTCTTGGCTACCAAGTAATCATCGTAGGATTGTTCACACATTTTGAGTATTGGGTATGTTGAGAGATCAGCCATGTATTGTTTTATTAGTAGGTCAGCCTAGTTTGAATTTTAGTTGTTTCAATATATTCTTACTCGATTATGAAATCTAGTTAAGTTTGTTTAATTTTAGTACATTCTTGTTTTTGTGATTTTCTACTTGGGATTATACCCCAGACATTGGCCAGCAGATTGTTCATCTGTTATAAGTTTTTTTTTTGGATATCTGTTATGAGTTTCCACTTCCACTTATGTTAGTTTTCCATCCTTTGCAAATCATTTTTTAAACCATCACTTAAATGTGTTAATCTGTTGGGAAAAGTCACGTCGTTTGTAAAGTTCTTATGGGGAACTATACGAGTTGAGTGGTGTGATTCAAGAGTTTCTTGTTTTTCCCATCCTCTGGGATGTTATCAATGGTACTGATCCCAAAGTGGCAGTTGGCCAACCTGGACTTGCAACTTGAAGAGGAAACAGTGGTAATTTAATTAAAACTCAACTTACTGTTGAGAAGACAGCTCAACATTTATACGTTATTGAGGATGCCCAACTCATGCATATAAAGACACATTCCTCAATTAAGTTCAACCACCAGCTTTTTTACTGCATTCACTAAGTTTTATTCATTATAACAATCGTAGTTAGATATCCTATTCTAGTTAGACTGTTAGAGTATGTTTGAATCAACCCATGTTCAAACTAAACCAACTAGTAAGATTAGTAGGAAGGTTATCGTCCAAAGAGCCTAACTGCTGAAATAATTTTCTATACCAAGTTCATTACTTGCTAAACAAGATGTTCAAACACCTCACGCTCAAGCGTACAAACTAACTTAACAATGTATCGTCAAGACGCCCTCGTTGCTAGGTCTCTCCTGCATCTTTCATTCTTAAGACCCTTTTGAAGGGTTTTTGTGTTTCTCTGAACTGAGTTCTTTGGTGCATGCATATACTGCCTGATCACTAGTTAGAAGAGACATCAGCTCTACCTCTTTGTTCAACAGGATAACTGGACCTTTCTATTGATTTATAAGTAAAAAGAGCGTTGACTGTGAAAACTAAACAAATATAACCATTATTTTTTTCCCTTTGTCAAGAAAATTCTGTACGATGTCTCTAGGAGCTGTAACATTTTTCGTTGTATTTTGTTTGGTGCTCTGGGATTGCACGTATGTCCTCAATGTTGAGGCTCCTTTAGGTCATAACCATCTACATCAAAGGTAACTCTCTTAAAACAAATGCCTCGCAGTCTGCTGCTGCTGTCTATTTTCTCGCCTCTTACACAAAGAAGCAGCTGAAGCTTTCCCAATTATGGTTTCTTATATATTTGCTGGCCTTTCTTTGCATTATAACGAAGGTATTCCATAATGGTAATGGTGGCCATAACGGCCACTGCGGTTACTGTTACAGCACAGCCATTATGGCTTTAACAAAAAGAAGAAGAAGAAAACTATTTCAACCCTCTAATGGACGCTTTGTGGGGCCGTTATGACCATTATAGGACCATTATGGGGCTGTTCTGGCCGTTACAATCCCATAACACGTAACAGTTACCAGCATAATAGTTGCGCATGCACCTCCTTTCTATGGACCTATGAAGCCCCTCCCAAAGTGGCATGGGGCAAAAAAAATGTGATAACGGTGGACAATCTTAGAAAAAGATTAATGGTGCTGCCTAATGTGTGTGATGTGTGTGGAGGATGCAGAATCAGTAGATCACATATTCATTCACTGCCTTTATACCCAAACCATGTGGACGACAATCCTGGGTTTATTCAATGTCGTTGGTGATGCCCTCTTTGCTTGTGGCATGGTGTTGGGCTAAGAAAGGAGAGGAAGCCATGTCGGAGATAGGAATTTTAAGCGGGTCTATGGGTTTTGTGGTGGAAGAAAAACAGCAGATGCTTTTGGAACTTGAAATCCCCAGCAATTGAAGCAACAAGACGGGCTAAGTTCTTGGTTGCGGAGTGAGCTTCCTATGCAAAGGACTCAGCAAGTTGTGATATTTCCTCTACGATAAGGGTGTAATTTTTGTTCCCGTTTTTGCTTTGTTCCCATCTCGGCACTCTTTCTTTCAATGAAAGTACTGTTACCTTTCAAAAAAAAAAACAACACTTAAGGGCCTGTTTGGATTCGCGTTTTAGGGTGTATTGTATGGTACTAAGGGGCTTGATGTGAAATGTACGGTGTTTGGTTCGGAGTTGAAAAAGGTGGAATTCCATGCGCGCGAATACAACATGGAGCCAAAAAATTGCAGCGATTGTAATGTACTGTCAGACGTCTCGAATGACATCTATACAGCCTATTCAATGCATAGTATTCGCGTGCGAGCGAATTTCAAAATGTTGCAGAAAGTCCAACTAGTGGGAAGAGGACTCAGGGGAGACAGAGTTGGCCGTGGCTATAAACTGGCTAGAAACAGAGGTGCGATAAACAAAAGAGTGGCGGCAGCTTCAGGGACTACAGTGGCAAATTTGTAGTTCTAGTGGTGATGGGTTTGGATTGCAAGGGTGATACTGACAATGAGATTGCTGGTTCCTACAAGATGCATGGAGGGACAAAGGCAAGGAAACAAGCAACAATGGATGACTGATCTGGTAGATGATTTGATGGTGGTGGAGATGGGGCCGATGGGAGGGCGTCGATCACATTGGAGATGGATGGTTTGCAGCGGCAGTCAATGGTTTTGTGCCAGGATGAGATGGGTTTTTTGGCAGTGGTGCTATGTTTGGGCTGATAAGAGATGATGCAACAGGAATGGTGATTGTGAGACTAAAGGGTTCCATGGTTGCTGATTCGGGAGAAGATGTGGCTTGGTGTGATGGTTTTCAGTTGTGGACGGAGGAATCTGGTGCTGACGAGAACAGATCTTGGATGATGGACTTTAGGAGCCATGGCTGTAGAAATGGATGGTGATGCAGATCAAGATGATGCTAGGTCGTAGAGATGATGGCCCCAATGGCAGATCCAAGAAGAGATCAATGGCAATGTCTGGTGACAACTTGTATTTCTAGCATGTGGCCCTTATATGTCGTTTCCAAACATTGATCTGTACAAGAAACTGTATACTTTGCCCGAACAATACCTCCTATCCAAACATTGGTTAATGGCATGTTGAGTTGGATGTATTCTGAAAATCATCGAATGTATACATGAACAGTAACTGGATACAATACAATACACTCTAAGAGTTACTGGCATTACCATTACGGTCGTTAACGCGAATCCAAACAGGCCCTAAGAGTTACTGGCATTACCATTACGGTCGTTACGTAACTGTTTTGGAATACCTTGATTATTGCATGGATAGAAAGATTGTCCTCATCCTCGGGTTGTTTGAAAATTTGTGAGTTCTTGCAAGCTTGGTTAAAAACGTTATGGAGGGTTGTTCAATGGGTCTCTATAAACCAAGAGGCAAAATCTTACGTATTATGCTCCCGCAAGATCATGTTGGGTATTAAGAAAGAACTTAAATCGAAGAAGTTTTTAGAATCATTGACTTCCCTAAAATGCTTCAGTGAGATAGAGGAGGCAGCTAAACCTTATTAATTGATGGTTGATTAATTTCCAAGGAGTTCTTAGGAGTTTTGTCATCAAATCTTGATAGAAGTTAGGGATTAGCCATTCAAGAAAAAAATGGCCTTGTAAGAAGATTGATAAAAGGGAGCTGGCCCATCCCAGTTGGTGGAATTTGAAGTTGGCGGTAGTCATGGGGAAACTGGTCATTCCTGGATGAGTGGCATATTGAGGGATGACAAAAGTACTAGAATCTCCACATACCCCATGTTTGGTTTCAACAGGTAGTTGCAAGTTGCAACTCCCAGGAATCGTAACACACCTAGGGGACCTCCAATCACCAAAAGTGGGGAATTACAACTTCCTGTTTCCTAAGGTTTTCCCCTTTGGATTTGTGCCTTCCCACTTAAGCTGAAGCCCACTCACTGCTCCCCATGCCAGCTATAGTTTGATCGCCATCCAGGTGGAACCTGATCATTGTCCAACAACATCCAAACATCTTACCTCCTACATCACTCTCTACATTATTATTATCATTGAACGATTCTGTCTGAAGATTATTTATCTGAGATGGATTTGCAAATATACCATGTTTCTGTTTTCCCCCCTTCTTCTTCAAGCTCATTTTCCTTGAGTTTTCTTCTCCTCCTTGTCCTCCTCCTTTGTTTTTTCCTGTTAAATTGCTTTTTTTTTTTTTTTCTTTTTCTTCTTCTATCAACTGCTTTAATTTTCCTTGAGATGGGGTCACTCTATGCTACATGTGGTGTGGGCCGGACGATGGATCCAGCTGTATGCATACTGGATCCCACTTGTTGACTTGACTGACTTTGGGGCATCCACCTCTATCAATGGTGGGGCCCACCTTTTCCCTGGCCTCGGTACCAAACGTGTATATGTTGGCACATGTGTATGCATGTGAAGTTCAAGGGATCCAGCTGTATATATATATATATATATACACATTCCTCTATATATTTTATCTTCCTCATAGATACAATTACAATTTCTACTTCAAAATGTCGGCCAAACAACAGCTTACAAATTCCGAAGTTTATGACTTTCCAGTTGAATCCTTCAAACAACAGAAAGTTGAACTCCTGAGCATAGAACTCCAGGATATGCTACTTTGAGGATTTAAGCTACTCCATGATTTGCAACTCCCCAGATCCAAATGAGCCCTTGAGTCTTACTGGTCCAGTAGGGATTGGTGAATCTAGTTCTACAAGGTCAAATGGCAATTAGTGTAGGTCAATGCGTTCCTTCATTCCTTTCGGACTATGTTAAATCTTAGAGGGTATGGCCAGGCCCGTTAGCAAGTGCTCAGTGCTGTGGAAACATACGTTCGTTATTAGTGAGATAAATGTTAGGGTTTATTCGTTTCCAGTGACTTTTAGGCAAGTATCAACAGACAAATTATTTAGCAGATGCATTAGGTAAGGAGTTTTCAAATCATCTTTATATATTGGGAATTAGCATCCATTGTTTTAATAGGATGGTTGTACTTTGCCTTTTATGATGCAGTGATTTTTTTGCTATAGGAAAAAAAGATGCATTTTACCTTTTCTGTTTCTTTCGTTTAAGGTCCAAATGTACCATATTCGGATTCCTTTCAAATATTGTAATTCAAACTTCCATTCAGCCACTGTCCATTTTCCTTTGAATTGATTAAAATTATCAAGCACTTTCAACAGGTGAAGAACCCTTCAGCCCGCGTCGAACACGAAGCCAGCACCTCTAAAATCGGCGAAGACCAGCTATTTTATTTTCAGCAGAGGGGCATAGACCATGAAAAGGCCGTCGCAGCTATGATTGGTGGGTTCTGCAGGGATGTCTTCAACGAGCTCCCCTTGGAGTTTGCGGCCGAAGTGAATCAGCTCATGAGCTTGAAGCTTGAGGGATCTGTCGGGTAGAAAGAAGCCACTGCTGTTCTGGTTGTTTATATTTAGATTCCTTGCTGATGTGACATACAAATGGAATTCCTTCCACTGTAAGAAGTTTTATATTGTAATATTGTCGAATTGTGAAGTTGTTTTTGTATCTCTTTATATACATAGCTGTTGAAAGGAAAATAATGCATCAGCAGTCAGCATTAAGTTTCAGTTGTTTCTTTAAATGGCAGTTACTCTCTACTCAGCCAGGTTGGGATCGGCGAAATGAGATATGGGTTTGGTAAATCCATGAACTTGTCAAATTCGTGGATTTGCTTTGGATTTGGGTTTGGCAAATCCCAAGTCCCTTCATTGGAATCAAGCTCCAAATCCATGGCGGATTTGGGAAGCAATCCCAAGTCAGTTGTTTAGCATCAAGCTCATTTTGTAGATTTCCCAATTGTTTATTTGTTAGGGGGATTTGAATTTGACCCGAATCCATGGGGACTTAAGGAGGTAGGGATTTAGGAAATCCGTGAATTAGGAGCACTCGGCAATTGGGCTACATATAATGAATTCTGAGTGGATGGTTTTTTTTAAAAAAAATTTAATCATCATTTTTTCCTCGTGCATTTTGTCGACAAGCGCCACCATTTTTCTCTTACAAAGTTCGTCGGTGGGCTTTTCCTATCAAAAACCGAGGCTGCCTGAGTCACAATAGTCATTGCAGTGTGTTTTCAGCCACTAAAAATCACTTGGGGATTAAAATTTTATTGTTTTTCTATATTTTTAGTGGCTAAAAACGCACCACATCACTCTTGTGATGCAGGCAGCCTGCATGTGATGAGTTCTGGATAAGTTCCCTATCACCCTTTCTTCTCTACTAAAAGAGCTTCTTCCTCCATTTTTTATTTTTTATTTTTTGGGGTTTCCTCTTACATTTTCTCCTTGTTTTGAAATAAAATGAACTCTTTTCTTTTCAACTGTTCCATTGAAATATATGAAAATGTTGTAGGATTTCTCCATTTTGTTCCATCTTGGAAAGTTTAGAAATAAAAATTTACCCTTGTAATTAGTTTTTCTAGGAGTCAAAATTTGAATATTTAAGGGTCTGTTTGGGCGGTGGGATTAGAAGGGATTAGGTGGGATGGGATTCATCTGGTCCAATTCCACTCCATGTTTGGGAAGAATGTAAAAGCTTAGAATTACATTAAATGGAATTGCATTAGGTCCCGTGCCAATTTCACTCAATGTTTAGCAAGTTGTGTAGGTCCTACCATGATGTGTGAGCTATATCTACAGCGTCCACCCATTTATCGAGATTATTTTAGAGCATGGGCCAAAAAATCAGATAAATCTAAAGCTCAAGTGGACCCCACCATAGAAAGCAACGGGGATTGAATACTTACGGTTGAAAACTTCTTTGGGGCCACATAAGTTTGGGATCTACCTCATTTTTTGGCCCATGCCATAAAATGAGGTTACAAAACAAATGAACGGTTTAGATATAACACATGTGTGTTATTCTCAGTAATTTCAAATGATGGTGGGTATATCCATTCAATGTACCACCATATTATCAACAAAGCATGACATTAATTTTATCCCATGGCAATGGGGGACAATCCCCGCCATGAGTAATAATTATGTTTTTTGAATCCCATCCCACCTAATCCCTTCTAATCCCACACCGCCCAAACAGACCTAGAGGATATTAAGAGACGTTTTCAACAAGGTGGGATTATTTTGGGAACCCACAAATGTGATTGTCATCATATCTATGTTCAAGAATTTCCCGACAAAAAGTTGTATAACAGCTTAATATTTCAGCTGCAAAAAGCGGACCCTACATTGCATGGACCTATACTATTGTTCTATATTAGGATGTATTCTATTTCTAGCAAATCCCTTTCTAGTCCTCAATATCAAGATTGACAAAGACTTCGATACTTCGGCATTTTACTAGGTTTTCACATTAAGAAAATGTTTGACATTATGACAGTGTGATGGGTGAGCCTAGCATACCGAGTTAGGGTTTGGCCATATCTCAATGGTAGACGGTATGTTTTAATGCCGAGATTTAGGGTTCAAGTCCAGTTTACCTACTAAAAAAATCAAAAAATAAAAATAAAAAATCGACACTATTAATGTACATGTCCTTGTAAGTTTGACCTATAGCAAAGGGTGAGATAAGCAAAGCGATAGAAACATACATGACTTTCATAACAAAAACTCAAACTTTAAATATTTGTGTACTAATCTGACCCTAATTGAATTATTTGGGATTCAGAAGTGAAATAAATTATTTTATTTACTAATGGTGGCCAAATTAGTTAGACCTATATTGAAAGCTTGTGAATCAACTCAATTACACTATTCAACAACTGAATGGTGGAGACTTCAATTCATATGCATATGTTACTATGCAACTCTCATTAATGGAGACATGGACCATTCATCTGGAGGGCCTCATTTTGGACTGTCCATGGCTTAAAATGTTTCTGTGATTGGACAGCCCTGGCCATCTGGTTGGTTCCCTATAAATGGCCAAGCTACGACAACAAGAATAAAATTTTGTTCTGACTTCCATTTGCAGAGAAACGTATAGGTGGTTAGAATTTGGTTGGTGGGTGTCTTTGTCGGCCTGTGGCCCACTGGATTGACTATTCAGATTGGCGATTAGGACAATGTGCCTATGACAAGTGCAGTGGGAGTGAGTTGTACGGGATTGTTCTTTTTTATCATCTAACCATTGTTGTCTTGTCTAGCCTACTCAGATGCTTGATCAGCAAGGAAGAATATTCTTTATGAAGCCCACCTTTTAAGGTTCCAATCACAGCAGGTTTTATTTTTTTATTTTTTAATTTAGATTTAATGCATTAATATCTATGACATTTCTATAGCAGTAATGTTAGATTTGTATAAGCTTAATCTATATAATGAATAGATTAAAATGTACCTTTGCGCAATTTGATCAGATATAGATTGTGTTTAAATTCGTTGACGTCGATCCTTTGTGTTAAAAGGTCTCTCAACAATTTATTTAATTTGAGAGAGATCAAAGAGCTGTAGTCAATGCCTCTGGTAGGGGTTGAGGATGATGCATGTTGCCTGCCAAAGTGGACTCACACGTTCCATGTATAATGTAGAGGAGGGAAGAAGAGAAGAGTAGATAAAGAAGAAGAGCAGAGAATGATCTCTCTCCCTCTCTCTACAAAGTATTAGGCTCTCTAGTTGATTTGTTATGATATAAGATAGGATTTATTTATATGAGGAAGGTAAGGGGTTTCGGGGGTGTATACAAGTATGATGCACTATCATCTGATGAATTTTTTATGCCATAATGTAAAGTATGTTGATCTATCTTATCCATGTATATGTTTGTTATTCAATACTTTCACTTTAATGGTTATTTACTAATAATTTAGATTACAATGCCAAAAAAGAGTACACTATCAAAATTTGGCCATCATATCATTAGATTCAAACTATTTAATCATTGTTAGGTGTGATTGAAATAGTTTTAACTATTAAAACAAAACGTCAATAGTTAAAAACCCTTGAAACTTGTCCAAAACCTCCCACATGCTGAGCTTGATGAAAAAAAACATATAATGAGCTCTTGATCTAATTAGATATTGACATATAACATATTCATATGTAAACATAAAAAAATTTCAATATGGCATGTGCAAAAATCAACAATTCCTCATAGATGTGCACAGCATCATTTGTTTATAATGGCCTTTTGGGTAGTCTTGTAAAGTGAGCTTAGGCCATCCAATCATAACCATGATCCTTACACATTTTCAAGTTTATCAATTAATTATCTTTCGCAAAACATCAATTCTATAATGATCTTATGTACATGGCATGCTCACGTTCCCATATAAAATAAGAACAATCACAATTAACACAAATTCGATTCTCAATTGTGGAGTGTTTTTCTTCACTAAAGTAAGTTACCTCACACAAGATAACTGTACATTTCATGGTATAATGCATACCAATGTATTATAAGTACCCATGACATTCATATATGGTATCAAAATCCATGGTTCCTAACTTTTCTCACCCAACAACGACCTTTTTAAATTTCAAGTACTAAATGTGAAAACACTTCTCATGTAACCCGCATCTATATGATTTAGAGTAACACTAAAGATTAACCAAGGCATATCACAACTAGAGTTGGGCAAATTGGGTTCGATCCGGTGGATCCGACCCGATCTGACCCGATTTGAACCGATCCGACGGGCTGGATCGGTGCGGATCAGGTAGTTCCATCCAAATCTGAATCCTTTTCGGATCGGGTTCGGGTTGGACATGACTCGATCCGATCCGATCCGATTGGATCCGATTCGGACCGATTCGATCCGATCCGATCTAGATATATTTAGTAATTTTTATTTTTTAAAAAAATATTTTTTACTATTTTTTAGAACTTTTAAAATATTTTTTAATTTTTTAATGATTCGAATCATGTCCGATCCGATCTAACTTGGTTTCCCTGACCGAGTTAGACTCGGATCAGATCTGTATAGTGAGTTTTCAGATCAGTTTAAGTCAAGCGACCTAGACTCGGTACCGGATAGGATCAGGTTCGAGTTAGACTAGTATCATTTCCGATCGGTTCGATGCCCAACCTTAATCACAACGTCCATGTACCGATGATGGTGATCAAAGATTGAGATTGACCCGAGCACATCAACATAGCCAATGAATTAGTGCACATATTAGTTTTTTAGAACACAATTTTAATAACTATGGTAAGTTATAGTAAAGTCGAGCTTTGCGGTTCCATCGTGATGTGTGGTACAATCTCATGTCCCCTCATTCATTCATCCCTTATTTTAGGTCTAATGCCCAAAATCTGATACTACCTTTAACTTAGGAGAGTGGATGCCCACCCATCAAAACATTCTCTTTTTTTTTTTGTGGGGCCCATCACTGACCTGTCTATTACGCATGGCCTATGGGGATGAAGGGTACCACTAAATTTCAAGCAATTCCAAAACCAAGGTGACCGCATGAAATTAAATGTTTTAGGCATGATTTTGCATTATTCCATATATTGTGGTCCACCCAAGTTACAAATACATCTGATTTTTGGGACAGCCTATCGTTTGGAGAGGACTCAATACATGTATGGTTTAGATGTCAGACACAAACCATAGTGAGGCCTACATAGTGAGGCCTACAAAGCTCCATCTTCCCATCAGAACATTTCCCATACTCAAGGCCCACTGTAAATTGGCCATGGCCCAAATACTGCAATCGTTGGATGATCATAACCACAGGTTAATGAATTCATGCCCACAGCTTATCTATCTCAGCCTTCCATTCGATCCTAACCAGCTCGTGACCACAGCTTGTCTATTTGAGTTTTCCATTCACCGGCCATGACGGATGGTCTGGAAAGTCCACTTGGTGTGAACACAGCCCATCCACAGCAGGCCTATGTACGAACAACCATCACATGCAATATGTGGCACACGTGTGAAGTTGGGCCCATCCATCAGGCCCCATTTTGACCGTTCGTCGTTCATAAAAAAAGGTTGGCCATATCATCACAAACGTGGATTGCATCCTGACCACGCCACGCCACGCGGTTCATTTATTTTTTCAGATTATGTGAGTGCAGGAGCCCAAAAATGAAGCAGATCCAAATCTCAAGTGATTGAATGCCCACCGTTAAAAACTTGTTAGGCCCACTGTAATATTTATTTGCCATCCAACCTGCTGATTAGGCCATGCAGGTGAAGGATTGATCCAAAACTGTTGTGGCCCACGAGAAATTTTCAATGGTCAGTCACTACTGTTTCCTATAGTATGGTCCACCTAAGATTGGATTTGCTTGATTTTTGGGCTCATGCCCTAAAATAAGGGACCAAATGGATGGACAGTATGGATATAAGACATGCATCACAATCGCCCGTAGTAGGGCATCTACCCACCTCGAGGTATCCACGGATCCGGATGTGGATTGCGTCCTACCCCCGCCCGGACGGATCCGTCTGGGCATGGCTCTGTGGGACCCACCGTGTTGTAAGTGTTATATACACGCCATTAAATGCTTTTTACTGATAATTTTAATATGTGAGCCAAAAAATGAGCAAGTCTAAGGCTTAAGTGGACCACAAATGGAGATTGAACTTCCACCATTAAAAACTTCTTAGGAGTTGGAGAAGTTACATGTCAAGTTGATATTTGTGTTTTCCATTCATCCACGTTTGAATGACCTCATGAAAACGTTGTATGGTAAAAAAAATATCACGTTGGTCCTTAGAAAGGTGGCAACGGTGGGTGTCAATATACTACTTTTGGTGTGATCCACTTAAGCTTGACTGTCTTATTTTTTTGTTCATATATTAAAATTATAAAAAAATTCATTTAACAGCCTCTATAAAACACCGAAAACACAGTGGGCCCCACAGAGCCCTGCCCGGACGGATTAGTAGGACGCAATCCGCGTCCGATCCGTGGATACCTCGAGGGGGTAGACGCAATCCCACGGATCCACGGAAGCCCGACAGACAGGTACTGACTCTGCCTGTTACCTAGTGGTTGGTGCTGTGTGGTGCCCACCTCGATGTAGGGGTTTTGTTCACCCGGTTAACCCTTTTTTGTCAAATGATTATGACATACGACCACAAAAATAGACATATCCAAATTTCAAGTGGACCACACCACATGAAAACAGTGGTGATTGAACACCCACAGTTAAAAACATCTCTATGACCCAACCAACAGGTAGGATGGTAGATAAATATTACAGTGCCCCTGAGAAGTTTTTAATGGTAGCGTTCAATCACCACCGTTTCCTGTGCTGTGGTCCACCTGAGATTTGAATCTGCCTCATTTTTTAGCTAATTCACCGGCAAGATTGGGCAAAATGGATGGACGGCTGGATAACACATATAATTCACACTTCATGGTGGGGCCCACAGAGAACCGACCAGTAGCGACGTCGGCAGGGTCAAATCCGCGTCCGAGAGATGGGAGTCCCTCATCAGCCCCAGATGCCGTGTGGTCTACGGAAGCGGATTGCGTGCTGAGTAAGCGTACTGAATAAGCTTTGTAGGACTTACCGTGGATGTATATGTCTTATCCACGCCGTCTATTTTTTTTTTTTCAGATTATTTTACAATATACGTCCAAAATCGAAGCACATTTAGAGCTCAAGTGGGCCACACCACATGAAATAGTGGGATAACAATATCCACCGTTGAAATATTCCTAGGGCCCACAGTGATATTTATTTGTCATCCAACCTATTCATAAAGTCACAAAGGTATGGATGAAGAAAAAACAAAAATATAAGCTTCATCCAAAACTTCTGTGGGCCCCAGTAAGTTTTCAATGGTGGCGTTCAATTCACACTGTTTCCTTCGGTGTAGTCCACTTTAGATTTGGATTTACTTCAATTTTGGGCCTTTACCCTAAAATGATCTCAAAAAACAGATGAATGGTGTGGATAAGGCACATATATCACGGTGGGCCCCATATAGAGTTTACTCAGTACGCAATCCGCTTACAGGTATCCTTGCGTGATAAGCGGTTCTGTATTGCACACGTGTTTATTATTTTCCACGTGCGACACGAGTTCACTTGTAGCGATACTCTGGCCATACATGCGCGAAATACCCTTTCTCCTTTTCGCACATTCCCGAAGCTTCTATCGTTTAACAGCACAGTGGCATTTTCGCAGATGAATCTAAAAGACAGGTTAATTCCCTTTCTAAAGAGGTTTACTCTAATACATCCCGATTTATTACGTTAAGATACGTCGCGACTCTAGCCGTTGGATTTGGGCCTCTTCCAATTACGCAAACCTTTTATCTGGTAGTTCTCTCCTTAGATGGGAGATTCTCAAAAATACTTCTCAGATCGAGTATTTCAAACCGTTGATCATACGAAACTTATGGCAACCGTTTGTTTTCAAGCCAAAGTGCCAAATTATCAAATGGATGAAACAAACTTTTATTTATTGGCTTTCTCTCGTACAAAATAAGGCTTGTCATATAAACGGTTTGGATCATTGGAAGATGCCCGGATTCAATGGCTGAAATCCCGACGTGTCGTATTACAGTACGTTTGGATGCATTCGAGCAAACCTCTACCGAGAAATCCCACAATTTCCCCCCTTAAGCGAGCCGTCTTATAGTCCGCGGACTATTAAAAGCGAACTGTAACCCGCTGGTTGGGCACCCGTACAAGGTGATCGTTACCGTTCAATAGCGAGATCCTACTATAGATCATGATTCCCCCTGAAGATCCTTGCCATTCAATCTACGTTCGTATGAGATTATATATTGATCAATGGTTTATATGCAAGTCCATCACTCGAATGGTTAGGATCATCTTTACAGGACACGAGATCACCGAATCATGCATTATGCAAGGTCGGTCCATCAGACTATCACTGACCAGGACGCGGTTTGGCTAGTGACCCCAACAGTAGCCAGCTAAGCTCAGTAGGCCCCACCATGATGTATGTGTTTTATCCATACCGTCCATCTATTTTCTAAGATCATTTTGGAGTATGATACGAAAAATGATACATATCCAAATATCATATTGACCACACTAAAAGAAAAAATGGGGATTGAATGTTTGCCATTGAAAATGTTTTGAGGGCCACGGAGGTTTTGGATCAAGCTGATATCCGTGTATTCCCTTCATCCAGGTTCGTGTGACCTTATCAACAGGTTGGATGGTAAATAAACGTTACAGTGAATCCTAGAAGTTTTTAACAGCGGACGTTCTATGAATACTGTTTTCTGTGGTGTGGTCCACTTGTGATATGGATCTACCTCATTCTTTGGATTATGCCATAAAATAATATGAAAAAATGAATGGACGGCGTGGATAAAATACATACATTATCTTGGGGCCCACTGAGCTTTGACATCAGCTAGCTTTGACCCACGGGGCCGAACTGGCGGACTAGGGTTTCACTTCGTTAGTCCGAGGTGTACCTACCATTTAACCGAACCAGAAGAGAGAGAGAGAGAGAGAGAGTCGAAAGAAAACGCTAACACGAGAGAGAGGGAGTGAGAGAGAGAGAGAGGCCGTTCTTCCACTATTTTGAACATATTCTCTCTTCGGACACTGCGTCCAGACCACTATAAATACTAGGGTTTCGAAACATTCCCTCTATTTTCCGACTTTCGACTTTTTCCACAACTCGATCTCCTTACATTTCCTAGGGTTTATTCTTCCTCTCTATCCCAGCTCGATTCCAAGCTCAAAACCCTAATCTCCTTCTCTATCTCTCTCTTCCATGGCGGCTGAGAGACTCAGAGATTTGAGTCAGCCGATCGACGTTCCGCTTCTTGACGCTACCGTCGCGGCCTTCTATGGCACTGGATCCAAAGAAGAGGTTTCTCTCTCTCTCTCCCTCTCTCTCTCTCTCTCTCTCTCTCACTCACTCTCTCCTTCTCTCTTTCCTTTTCTTCTGCTGTTTTAATTTTTTTAAATTTTTTTTTTCCGGTTTTCACTTGGTTTTTATAAGCAGTTTTTGAGTTGATTTTTACATTGTGGAGTTATTATGGGGGAGAAATTGTATGTATAAATGAGTTAATTAGATGAAGGGAACCTGTAAATCATGCATTGTTTGGTTCTGTCTTCTTTCGAATTTGGAGTTGATTTGGTAGTATGATTCTCGAGTGATGTCGTTTTTGCTGCAATTTTAAGTGCAAGCTGGAATTTCCTGTGTCAAAATTGTGTTTTTTTAGGGGGGGATATTTGAATATTTTTTGTTGCACCCAATGCCACGTGTGTCAGATGCTTTTCATGGCTCAAGTGGGCCGCCTATGTTCAACGAGGGAAAAAGGGGCCTTTAAGTTAACTGTAAAGTCAGCATTTTAATCACACACTGGAAATCCTATTTCTATCTTGGTTATTCAGAGTCTCAGACGTGCAAACATTTGAAAAGTCTGGGTGTCTGTGTTAGGTAGCTGACGTTAGTGTGGGTGCTGGAAGGTGCTTTTTATGGCTTCAAATTTGGAAAGTGTGCAGTGCCCCAAATGCATTGTGGAACTAATTGTAATATGGAAAAGGCACAATTTTTCAGTCCTGTAAAAGGACAAATATGCACTTTGTTACACAATGATGTTTGTGGTTGTTCAACTTTTCTCTGCATTTTGGTCATTGTGCTCTATCCTCACGATGGGTCCATCTTATCTACTTTATATGAATAATATTACCTGTTTGTGTGTCTCGAATGCTATGTCATCTTCAGTAAGTAATATACTAATCCGGCGGTGGTTTTCCTCTTATGGTGGCAGAGAACAGCAGCAGATCAGATACTGCGTGAGCTGCAAAACAACCCGGATATGTGGTTACAAGTAGTTCACATTTTACAGAACTCACAGAACCTGAATACCAAGTTCTTTGCACTGCAGGTTAGTCGTGGCTTTTCCTTCATTTTGACTAATCACATGCGTTTGTATTGACTTCCTTATATGACAAGGTTTACCGGGATTTCTTAGTGGTGTATGGATCTGCTATGATGTTGTGTTTTTTTTTTCCCCCTCTTACTGTATGCATATTTGCTTTTCCTGATAATCCAGTGAGTAGTCATTTGAATTTCCTTTTTTATTATTATCTTTAAATCTTTTGATCGGTTGCAATCTAATTTATTCAGTCACTAAAAGAAATATCTATTTGTCAAAAAAAGAAGAAGAAGATGCTGTCCTTTTATTTACAGCATTTGGTCTGAATACAGTCAGCGATTCAACATCTCCTGGTGTGCTCCTGAAGCGGCAGATCAAGTTCTTTTTGCTTGGCATGGGATAAACATAGGAAAGAAGATGACCAGACTATGGAGGATGGCCATTTTAGCCGTTTGGTGGTCCGCGTGGTTTGAAAGAACTGGGAGATGCTTCTCGGACGACTCTAATTCAGTTGAAGTTGTTATCTCCAAATCCAAGCGTCTCTTGATAGATTGGGCAACATATGTAGATTCTTTAAAGGCTACCGATCTTAGCTTTATCGGAGTCTAGTCAGTCTGCTTTTTCAGCAGACTTTCTCCCCTTTTTTTGTATCTTTTTCTGCTTTTAATATAATCGTCATCTTTCCAAAAAAAAGAAAAAAAAGAAAAGAAGAAGAAGAAGAAAAGAATCATTTGAAATTTGGTTTTGTTAGGGATTTTGGATGCGTTAACATGATCTTTGGGGCGCTGTATCCAATGGGTTGATTAGGCATCAGAACCATATTCAATTTTAGGAACTGTTGGATTCAGATGTTGTCACTTAAAAGAGAATCCCAAGGATCAGAGGTAAAAATCATAGGCGAAGCATGGTATCATCTGGAAAGAGAAGTTGGTGGAGCCAAGATATGTAGCTTACTTGTGAGGTAAAATTTGGTCTAGTTGAAGTAGAATGAAATGATAACAGCTGAAGGAATGAAGATTATTATAGTCAGGATAGTACTATCAAACCATTCAAACACTGGTGAATAAATGATACGTCAGCGGGTGTGTGTGAAGCATTGATGTTAGTGCTGCAATAGATGTGTATTCTAGAGGATACAAGGAACATGTGTAGTTGGTTCAAGCAGTTTGTGTCGTGATAGTGATGCTTCTTTTAAGCAATTTCATTGATTGTGGACTGTGTTCATGGAGCATTGACAAATGATTGCAGGCTTGCGTGTTAGCATTGAAGTGCAAAATACAAGTCAGTAAACTGAAAATGAAGGAGCTTAAATTGTTGAACTGAGTGGTAACAAGACATCATGCAGGAGGTTCTAAAGTGACGAAACTTCATGTTAGTTGTGTCTTAAGTTCATATGAAGGGAAGTCATCTTTCATAGTTGTGCAGGAACAAGTATTTGGACGAGATATAGAGGTAGGTCATGTTAGTTGGCTCTCAAGTTCATATGAAGAGGAGTCATCTTTCATTGTTGTGCAGGAACAAGTATTCGGACGAGATACAGAGGCAGTTCATACTCATCCCACTGATAAAGTAGAAAAACTTTCAAAGTTTCTAACCTGTTATAGTGTGCGGAAAAGATATGTTCTAAAAGATGATCCTAACCTACGCTGTTATAATGAAACCATGTTTGTGGTATGTTTACATGTGATCTCATTAGTACAAGCAATGAAATTACCGGATGATTAGCTGTCACAAGTAAGTCATAGTAGTATCTAGCCACAATCAATCAAGACAAAAAAGAACCATCCGTATTACATTCTCCCCTATCTTGATTTACTATGAGCAGATTCACTCTTGCAAGCTGGTCTAAAAAAGACATTACAAGTTTATTCGTGGCCAGTAGCAACTGAGACTTGCAGCATACAGTTCAAGAGCGCCAAAAAAAAGAAAAGAAAAGAAAAGAAAAAGCTGCGGTAGGTGCAGCAAGTAGGTAATGGACAACCAATGCTAGTGGGTTTTACTTCTAGTGAAGGATGCTTTGGACATTGGAAAATGAATGAATTCCGGATGGATGGGAAAAGTCAGGAGAGAAGCTGCACTATTCTTTTTAATAGATACAACTGAGTTTAATACCAATGAGACAGATTACCTAGCTCACAAAACGAGGACAAGGTATACATTATCAGCAGGAGTGCTTCTTACAGGATGGGACCTGAGTCAGGATGAGGTAAATCAGCAATGCTGCACAGAAACTGGGGACAAGGTATAAAATATCTGCAAGACTGCCTTTTCTACTGTGTGGAATGTGAGTCAGGATTGGATGAATCAGCATTGTTATGTAGTTGGGACTCCAGATTGCTCAAGCGTGGTAATACCATGGTAATGACCTAGCCAGTTTTGTTTGACTGAAATTCTTTGCTCCAGAAATTATTCTGCCCTTAGGCTTTATCTGGCAGCTGCCTTGTTATAAAAATGCTGAATGATGGGTGCAGAAGCAAGTATAGCTTCATGGAGGACCTATTTTGTGACTTGCTAGGCAATTAGTTATCTTCTTATTTTTCATCTTTTTTGCAGTTCAGTGTTGGACTGTATATTGGTGACATAGAAATCCACTGGTTCAAACTTGGAAAAACCTTTGTCAGGAATGCAACACTGGAGTTTCTTTTAAGTGAATCATAAGAGCGGGCTTTAGTTACAGATTCATTAAATCAGTCTGGTCCCACATAGCTTTAGCATGCTAAAATTAAAGATTCTTTGAAAAGAGTTGAGACTACTGAATTCCTTGGAGTAGGTTAAAAGATGAAGGAATGATTGTCCAGACATCAAGGATTAAAATTTTATCCGCGCGTCTAGAGGTGACTTCATAATAGTCATGTTATCTACGCACAATTATCAATATACATGTTAATGGTTTATTGTCCTCATGGCCATATTATTGTTATTTTCAAGAAAATACTTAACAAATGTATGCCTAGGAAATGGATTTTCCCTGTTCAACATTTCAGTCATTATTTACGATAAAGACTGATCGCGCAGTTGATGTCTTCAAAATGTATAAAGTCAAGCAACTTCTTTCGAAGACTCAAAATAAGATTAGTCTTCAAATGTAAAAAGACTTGATGAAGTACTTACTGAACTTCTGTGATTTAATCTTAGAAGCCCGCCCACCCAAATAGTTGGGACAAGGGTAAGATGATGACACACTCCCGTAGCTAAATGGGTCAACTCAACTAGCCCTAACTTGGTAATTGAGTAAACAAGATCGTCAAAAAAGTTATGCCTTTTGTATTACAGCGATTTTATGTTGACTCAGTTGTGTCTCCTTGCGATTTTTGGAAAAGAAATAAAGGAATGTGACCTGAAAATGAGATTACAAGTTTTACTCAACGATTGGATTTTCCGAGGATTAGGTTGGGTTGTACTTAAAACCCTATCGAGACCTTCTTCCTTGCAATATACTTAGGGTGATTTTAGACAATTTATCTTATGATTCTCGTGCAGTAAGGTACACTATACAAATCAATCCTCTAATAAACCAAGCGAATGATCCCAACTCACTAAAGATAATAGTGGAGAAGGAAGCATTATAATAATGGATAGTTAGATTCAATAAATCACTACCACAATAAGAGAAAAAGCTTCTATGAGAAATTCAGCAAAAAAAAAAAGGATAGAAAAAAGCCATGGCACTAAGGTTGAAGTCTTGTTGTCCCACAAAGCAAATAAAGCAAACCCCATTAATCTCAATCCTTGATTGCTGCTCAATCTTGGTCTTGATTATATTTTGAACATCCCTATATTTATCTAGGGGAACAATCCCAACTCAGTAAAGAGAATAATGGAGATGGAAGCGCTATAGTATTCGAGAAGAAGATTCGATAAATCACACCTACAAGAAGAGAAAACTCTCTTTTAAAACTTTTCATTTTCCAACAAAAAATATATGAATGTGCACGCATACACAATACTCATTAAGATGGCCACCCTAAGAGCTTAGGGATAGAGAAAATCATAAACTCAAAGGAGAGTGGTGGTTTAGGATATCCGAAGTGAAAGAAGCTTTCAAAAGATGAAGATAGGAAAGGCTGTAGAACTAGATGCCATACTGATGCAGGACACATGATTTAATGCTAGCATGCAACTTGGAGATTATGAAAGAGTCCATAAAGCAATTCAATTAACAAAAGATGCTAACCCACCAAGTAATTAAGAGTAAACAATATGCAATAAAATCTGATTTAACTTAAATCACATGTCCGCATGCTAAGAAATCACATAAATCAATTAAAACTAGGCCCAATGGAAGGATATGACTTCCAATTTAGCATAGGCACGTTCCACACTCAAGGGACATATTTGTAGGTTTTTTGATTAGGGTTAGGAAGGGGAAAATCTGAAAATTTAAAAATTAGGGTCCATAGGATTGAAGATTTTGGAATTAGGGTTTTTAGAAATTGGGAAAAGTAAGAAATTGGGGATTTGGGGATTTAGGGTAGGGTTATGAATGGAGAATCAAAGAGTTTTGATGGCGAAAGTAAGAGGAAATCAAAGGATTGAGCGGTTGTCCATACGGTCAGCCTATGGACTTGCACGTGTGAGTCGTTGGATAGGGTTTTGGGTCATCAATGGTTGATTTCGGTTGGGGTTGAAGTTGGATGATGAATAGTTGAAGAAAAAGATGATTTGGATGGTCTTGGATATGAAGGGAAGAAGAGAGATGATGTTTTTGGGAAAATATCTCTTTTGGATATAAAGGAAGAGAGAAGGAAGATGATAGATGGATGATGGGGACTGGAATCACACCACACCCAAGCTCCAAATCACATGGAGTATTCTTCAAATCGCATCAAGAAGAGAAAACACAGTTTTTTTTTTTTTTTTTCCTTTGAAAGTAATGGCATTAGGGCTTCACACACCCATATATCTTTTATAGTCTTAAAAAAGAGCTTTTACAAAAAGACGCTCTCAGATAAGATTCTCAACATATAGACACTTAATAAATTAAAAGTTGTTCCTAACTCCCTAATCTCAACACAAATATAAGGTATGCCAAAATAACGAAGCATGTAAATAATCTAAACAACTAAACTATTTCGTGGCCCATGGGGGTCCACAATCAAGATATTCAATGGTGATCCAATACTCCGATCATCGTGTCGACTCAATCTAACGGTCCGATGTGTCCATCAAGCTCCTATATGCAACCCACGTGCATCTTTCCAGTGTGGGTTTTTTAAAGATGCATGAACATGCACGTGAGGTCTTCAATGTGGCTAGGAATGTGAATTGGGCCAAGTGGGCCCCATGTAATGGCCGTCTAGTTATAAGGAGACTGGCTCAGCCCTCCTCCGGTATGGTGCTCAGATGTCCTCATCACATGCTGGTAGAGATTTGGAAGTGCACATGAGATATTGGTCTATCTTTGTTGACAATGTTGTCAACAAGACTATAAGATTGAAGGAATTGCGAGACAAATGGAGGAAAAGTACCGTGATACCTATTATAATGATAAAGGAGACGTATATAGCCGTGTTGACCATTGTGGGATTAAACTTATTCAGTCATAGTATGAAACTGTGGGAGGGAGTAATTAAGCAGAGATTAAGGCATGGGGCAATATATATTAGAAAGTTTGGATTTATGCTAGGAAGGTCAACCAATAAGGCTCTTTTCTCACTTAGACAGCTGTTGAGAAATATACGAAGAGGTGGAAGGATCTTCACATGGTCTTTATTGACTTTGAAAAAGCATGTGATACGGTCGCTAGAGCAATAATGTGGTGTTGTTGGGAAAGAACAGAGTTTTAAGAGGATTTATTGATATGATTGAGGATATGTATGAGGGAGCAATGACAAATGTGAGGACCAATTGTGTAGAGACAAGTGAGTTTCTAATCGTTGTAGGCTTACACCTGGCTTGACATTGGGTCTGTATCTTTTTGCATCAATAATGGACGAGTTAACGAGGCATTTGCAGGAAGAGGTCCCGTTGTGTATGTTGTTTGCAAATGCATAACTTTGATTGATGAGGCAAAGGAGGTGATAAGTACAAAGCTTGAATGATGGAAGGATGCTTTAGAATATGAAGGTTTTAAAGTTAGTTAGACGAAAACAAAGTATATGGAATGCAATTTTGGTAATAATAGGGTAGAAATGAGTAATTAGTTGAGATTGCTGACCAAGATGTACCCCAAAATGACCATCTTCAATATCTTGGGTCAATAATACATGGGGAGTTGAGAGATTGAGAAGGATGTGGCTCACATAATTAGGGTTGGATGGATGAAGTGGATATGTGCCTCGGGAGTTTTTGTGATCGCCACCTTTCAGAAAAAAGTTTTCCGTGATCGCCGCATGCCAATTAAAATGAAGGGGAGGTTTTATAGGACAACTATAAGATTGGCGAGATAGAATGTTGGGCAATCAAAGAACAACATGTTCATAAGATGAGTGTAGTGAAAATGAGGATGTTAAGATGGATGATTGGCAAGACGAGAAATGATAGAATTAGAAATGAAGGCATTTGTGAGAACTTAGATTAGCACCCTCTTCCTGTTTTCTCTGTTTTGTTTTAATAAAGTAATCGTTACCTCTCAAAAAAAAAGAAAAGATGAGGAGAAGTAGACTTGGATGGTTTGTTCTTTTACTACTAAGGTTGAGAATTGCACTAGTTAAGAATGAGTTGGTTCTAGTTGAAGGCTCCAAAAGGCCAATGCTGAAAAGGATGTGGGTGTAGTTAGTAAGAAATACCTGGTGACAATGGTTCAATTGAGTACATGGTCCTTAATAAAGTGGAATGTGATGTAGGACATGAAATTTAAATATGATGTGCGAGATTTCAGGCTTAAGATCACGTTAGTTCAGAAACAATTACACAAATTTCATATCCTACATGAAAGTCCAAACATTCAATTAAGGAGAGTCTATGTGGGTCCAGGCCTACACATGTTAGGGCTGGATCAATAAAAATTATGAACCAAACGATACTCAAAGATAAGAAATAATCATCCACACATGCACAGTAATCAGTCCCTAATCCTAGGGATTCACTAATTTCAACTCAAGGAACCCTAGGGTGAAAAAAAAGGCAAATAAATTAAGGGCAATGCAATCTGGGGTTAGGGTTTATGAAAATAGGTATGAAAATGGAAAAATAAGAGAAAACCTGAACCTGGAGATAATTCCCGTGAGCGGACAGCGAGCCAGGGCTTGGCGCACGTGCGCACTAGCTTGATCGCACTTGCGAGCGGGTCCCACACCTAGAAACTGATTCCTTGGCCTTGGTCGGCCAGGGGTGGGCTCCAAACCCCCAAAGTTTCAGGGCGATCTGAGCTACGGGCTATACGCGGTGCTCCGTCGAAGTTTCAGCCCTCCTGCAGGGCCAGATTCTGGAAACTGGCTGTAGGGAGAAGATCCGTTGCAAAACTGATGGATTCGAGGCAAGGATGGCTGTAGAAGGTGAGATATATGGATGGAAGAGGGTAGGGGCGGATTGGGATAGACGTGGCTTCGCACCACGGTAGTTAGCCCTTCGAAAAGGGAGGGCTTCACACCCGCTTGAATTTTTTTCCACAACTCAGAAACTCAGAGAACAGAAAAAACACGCAGGAATTTTTTTATTCAACTTTAACGAATCAAAAGAACTATAAGGGGTGCCTATTTATAAGAAAACTCTATACCCCAAAACTCGCGCCATGTGCGCAACCTATTACTTGGCGATGAAGTAAACCAAAATAAAAACTAATCAAATAAATCTAAAGCGTTCACGATATTCTAAATAACATAAATAATCAAAACCTAAAATATGAAATCAATCCGAATAGTGGACTTCGATCATGAGATCCCATGATGGGCTTTACTTGATTATCAGGCCCACTCTAATGAACCAAAACTCCGTCTTCTAACTAGGAGGCCTTCCTTGGACGTCGTCATCGAGCCAGATCGATGGTGGGACCCTACCTCTCCTTCCGTATGTGCGTAGGGGGTGGCGTGCTTGCGCGTGATGTCCCCATCAGAATGGTGGAACATGAGTACTTCACCACAAAGACCCCAATTAGTGTTTTTTTTTTTTTTTTTTTTTTTGGGGGGGGGGGGGGGGGGGGTACCGCATGATTATTTATTTATTGGGGAAAGCAAGACCCCAAAAGTTGAGACAAGGCGCGAATGATGATGACGACACACATAATGCGTCTTCTTCAGTGTGGTCATAAAGCCCTTATCGTTTTACACTTGTTGAAGCTTGTAGGTAATAACCACTGGTGTCAGGATGAAATCTATTAATGCATTTTCTTTGAGGATGATTTGGTGTTAATTGATGAGATTTGGGAGGGTGCAAATGCTAAATTGGAAGTTTGCAAAAAAAAAAAAATCTCTAGATTCTATAATCTTTAGAATTAGTAGAGTGAAGATGGGGTATTCGGATAGGGGTGTGGCTTTCGTCAAAACAGGTGTCAGGAGATTCCTCAAGGCAGTTTGTTTCTTCACCCAGACTCATTGTTCAAAAAGGATGGGGAAGTCAATGAGGATGTTTTTGATAATTGTATTAAAGTCGTGCTAAGGAGGTGGAGATGTGCTTGTGTAGTGCAACGTTCGAAATATCGGTATCGCGTTATGTATCACATCCTTGGGATACAGTTACGTATCGGTTATCGCACGGGATATATCGTTTGTATTGAGTAATTTATCACACATTTTGAAAAACATGGGGAAACATTGAAAAAATGGTTGAATTTTTCAATGAAAAAGATCGTGGAGTTGGAATCAAAGCTCCAACTCCATGATTTTTCATGCAAAACATGAAGAACCAATGGATTTGTAACCATTTAACACTAATTTAACATAATTTCAACAAAAAAGGGATCGAAAATTGAAAATGCTCACTGGATCGAACATGTGGGATATATCGGCATTACCTGCGCTTTTCGTATCGCACAGGTGGGAATGGGATACAAGATATATCGTGGGATATATATGCCGATATTGTCGATATTTAAAACATTGGTGTAGTGTCGTGGTTTTTATGAGGTGAATGGTTGGAATCTTTCATTAATGGAAGAAGCTAAGAAATCTGGAGTTACAATAGCCACAGGGGAAAGTCTCCAAATTCTAAACCATGTCTAAAGACACCCTTGCGTGACACATCCATCTTCAAAATGTGACTCCAAGAACATGGGGGAAGAACACTTGAATTTGTTCCTGTATTTCCTCAACCCAATCGCCTAGTCTCCAAGGGTAATCCTCCTGTGACCTTGCCACCTTATGACATTAGATCAGTCACCATCTATCATTGTTATCATTGTAGTGCCTGAGCATACATGGAAATGCTCTTTGACGCCCAACCACAAACCTCTACCTCTACTCTGTTTGATTCAAAACACCTAGCTCGACCACAGAAGACATTCTAAACCACACTCCACTGAGTAATCCCACCAATGCATGTAGGATCTATATTGCCAATCAAATTGCTGTCGAGATTAAGCTGTAAGATCTTAAAGGGAATGGGGGTTCCCATTGTATGGATATTAGTCTAGCATCTTCATTCTTCAATCATTTTCAGCCACCATGTTTTAAAGTTGTCACAATTTACAGAAGTGAACTCTTTACACACCAAAAACGAATAGATAATGTGGCCTTTGATCCACACAATGACTTTTCTTTTTTGCTTCCCTTTGATTTGTAAAGGCCCCATTATTGCAGGCGTTCTGGATTGACCATATCATCGCTAGGAAACACCACAGAATCTGCCCTTGGGGCTGCTGAAGCCAACCTCCCCATCATCTCAAATGGAGGAGACCGACTCCAGCATATAACCCAAGCAACACTAAACAGGTCCAAACACTACTTCCACACCTCGTGGGCAAAAAGAGCATTGAAGAATGTGATTGTGCACATATTCCATGGAGCTGGGAGTGAGATATATGATACAATAGAATATCTTTCCATGAAGCCTGAAGGGCTGTGACAGCGGATTCAGGTATGGGAATGGGGAAGCTTCTGTCGCAAAATTTTAACTAGTACAGATGAGGAGGTGAAGACACCCCAGGGAACAGAGGCTGTGAGATCAGTTAATGGAGCCAATCGGCAATGGATGGACATGTGCTTGACTTGGAACTATGCAGGGTTTTCATCGCACACCCTAAACTAAACCCTATCCTAACTCGAGTCCAAATTTAACTTAAAACCTCATCCAAATTCATCTAAACCGATAACTAAATCTCAGCAATCAACTGGGAGAAAAATTGAATGGTGTGGGACCGAACCCAACCTAGGTTTGGGGTCCACACCCCATGATTTTTGGAGACCTTTCAGGGACATGGAAACTACCTCTTCTGCGTTATGGGGCCAAATTACATGGCCGAAATTTCCTTTTAGGAATTTTATTTCTTCCAAAGCAGAGACTGCTTGTTTACAAGGGTGGGGAAGGGTGCCAAACTCCTTTTCCCATAACTGATGCTTTGCTCAGATTCTCTTATTTGAGGTCATTCTTGGAGTCATTTTTTCCCTGAAAATTGGAAAGATGTTATCTTTTGATTTTCAGAAAAATTAAACAGAAACAAGGTTTCTATCCATCCTTGTGTCATGGGCTAGTGGCTTTCATATATATATATATATATATATATAATGTGGGACATGGATGCAAAATGCTGTACTTATTTCGACATACTTAGGTGTCATAGTTTAGCCAAGTTTTTTTATTGTAAGTGTTGGACATGGATGCAAAATGCAGTACCTATTTCAAACTGCTTAAGTGTCATAGTTTGTGTGTGACTACAAACGTGAAGGAATAACACAAAATAAACTAATTTAACTGCCTTGAAAAGTATATGTGAGTACCTCTTCTTTAGTTAGCACTGTGGACAGATTGATCTTTGAGTCGGGTTGCAATATATGTATCTTTATTTCTGAAATTGAGTTTGCAAGAACTGGCATTCCTCTGCCGTGGCTTTGCTGCAAGTGACCTTTAGTTCTGATACATCATTGGTTTTTGTTCAATCAGGACTTATGCGTGAAAGTTTTGATGTGCTCTGTTATTGCTTTGATATTCCTTTTTTCTTCTGTTATGCTTCTCTATATTTCATGTTTTTTCTTCTATCTCCGCTGTTCAATGGAAAATATCTTGCTACCATTACTAGGGAGTAGTTCTGCATTTATAGGACCGCTCACTAAGCTTATTTCTGCAGGTCCTTGAAGGTGTCATTAAGTATCGATGGAATGCATTGCCTGTTGAACAACGAGATGGAATGAAAAATTACATATCAGATATTATTGTACAGGTATATATACAATCTTAATTTATTGTAATATTGCCACCAGCATATAAACATTCTTGATATTTATTCGTTGAAAAAAGGAAAAGAAAAGAAAAAGCAATATAGTCACTTCAAATAGTCACAATTTCTGTTTCTGTAATTTACACTCCATATACTGTTGCAAGTTATGACTGTTGTTGATGTTTCTCTTGTATAGCTTTCAAGTAATGAAGTCTCTTTTCGGCGGGAAAGGCTTTATGTCAACAAACTTAATATTATATTGGTTCAGGTAAAAACCAAAATGGTTTTGCATTGTCTGCAATTTCCTTCTTCTAGATGTTTCTCTCTTTCAACATTTTCCTATACTAACGAAGTTTCACTATATCCGATTTCCGATTTCCTTTTTGATAACATACACTGCCTGCAATACAGGTTCTCAAGCATGAGTGGCCGGCTAGATGGCGGACCTTTATTCCTGATCTTGTTTCAGCTGCAAAGAGTAGTGAAACGATTTGCGAAAATTGCATGGCTATATTAAAGGTTCTTTATTTTTTGGATATTGTTTTGCTCTTTTTCCTTTGAATGTTCATCTCGAATGTAATTTACAGCCACTTGATGAGAGTTATATTGCATGGGATTAACATAAACTACAACCATCCAGCTTCTCAGTGAAGAGGTTTTTGATTTCTCAAGAGGGGAGATGACTCAACAGAAGATCAAAGAGCTTAAACAGTCATTAAATAGGTAATAGTCACAACCAAACCTCTTGGATTCTGTCTTTGGTCAATGTTGTTGGCTGATTTTGCTATGTGATAGTTTGTGATGAAACCATATCCGTTAGTTTTTACTTTGAATTTGAAAATCTTTTCTGTGGTTTATTATAGGGTTGAAACAAATTAAGCAGTGTTCTCCTTTCTCCCCATCGTTTTGTTTGCCTGTTGATCCTTTGTAGTACTTATGTAAAGTCTAAGTGGCTCAATCGGTTGTGTTTTCTTATGCCTAGGATTTCCATAAGCAAATATTCACAGAATTGATAGTTGGGATGGCTTTTTATCTCTAACAGCATGCAGCTGAAAGATTCAATCTCCAAGTTTGTTTATGTATTTGAGAACAGATAGACATCCTTGTACCCGGTTGATTTATTTTGAAACCAAGAGCAGCTTCTCCATGCACGGGAAATGATACATGGGATTATGATTTCACTTTTGGGGATTCTTGTGGTTCCTGTTTACGGAATCCATAGCCTTTATACATCCTCCAAAAGTTCAAATGCCTGCTTTTCTGGAAGCATACTTTGTGTGATAACTTAAGTTGTTATCACTTAATATCTTTAACTGCATATGTGTGCATGGTGATTGTTTCAAGGAGGAAGAGGATATTTGTGAATGGTCATGCAACGATGTGAGGTTTTCTGAATGGTTGTTATTCAGTTTAAAACGATCTCTTATTCATTGAAAACAATAACTAATTTTTATTGATAAATAGCAAAATGTAACAAATCATTAAAAGCATAAACTTATTTTATTGTCTTTGGTGAAAAATATTGTGTAAGCTGTGTAGCCCGTAGCATACGCTATTAGCAACTTATGCCATTTTCACACCCTACATAGTGTGAAGGCTATGCTACGCTGTATAGCGTAAGCTATTTAAAACACTGTTATCATCAAAATAGAATCTTCCAACTTTTCATTTTGTAATCATGGAATGCATTTCTTTTTTCTGCTATAAGTTGCTAGCCAGCGAACTGTACTTTATGGGCTTTTCTACTATTTGTAATCAGTCATGTACCCAGCTTACTGATTTTTTTTTTTTTTCCTTTCTTTTTTTGGTTTGCTTACAGTGAGTTTCAACTCATTCATGAGCTATGCCTGTATGTATTATCTGCATCCCAAAGGACTGAACTTATACGGGCAACGCTAGCAACATTGCATGCTTTTCTATCATGGATCCCACTTGGCTATGTTTTTGAGTCTCCGCTGGTTTGTGCCTCAACGACTACGGAATTATTGTTTCACAGATTTTTTTGAAACATTTTTCATGTTTTTATTTAGCAGTAGGCTTTCCTCTTTTTTTTTTTTTCCATTGTTTCACTTCCCAATTAACATGCCACACAGGTCTTATGCATATATTTCTGCTTTCTTTGGTTTTGACAGCTGGAAACACTGCTAAAGTTCTTCCCTATGGCATCATATCGGAATCTTACTCTCCAATGCCTAACAGAGGTAAGGATCTGTTCCACGGTACCATAGAGACCCATATTTTAGCATCTTGCTTCAGAAATACTGAACATTGTACATTTTCTCATGTCCTTCTATTTACAGGTCGCTTCCCTTCAATTCAGAGATTTTTATGACATGCAATTCGTCAAATTGTATACTATTTTCATGGTCCAACTACAGGTATTTAACAAAAAAAAAAAAAAAAAAATCTTTTTATTTTTATTTTTATGTGTCTGCATGTTTGTACGCATGTATGCATAAGTTTTATGCTTAGAATTATTTTTGGATTTGGATACATGTTTTCTTGGATCCCAATTATTGATTTCATTACTATTAATCACTTCTGTTTCACTTTGTTCTACATCTGCACTGAATACTGAGGTTATGTTTGCTGTTCTCCAGAGCATTCTTCCACCTGGAACAAACCTCCCTGATGCTTACGCGAATGGTTCCAGCGAAGAGCAGGTAACTCTCTATATTTTCAGAAATGCTGCCCGAAACTTATGATACCCGCATCTGCATCTTTATACTGAGTTCTAAGATGCCAATGATTTTGCCTGATTTGGTTCTTTTGGTTGCTTGTTCAGGCATTTATTCAAAATCTGGCACTATTTTTCACTTCGTTTTACAAGGCAAGTTTCTTTACTCTGCATAGTTTGCACTATACAGAACCTGTACATTCTTGTAGAATAAAATATGACTGCATCAGTTGCAAAGGCAATAGTGTATGATAAATATGAAGTGATATGCATTCCTCTGGCCTTTGGTTTTAAAGCTTGGTGTTCTGAAACAAGCCTGCATTTGTCTGTTAAATTATGGATGCTGTGTTCATTAATGTTCGTAGAGTGACAAACATATTGGATTTAGTATTATATCCCGTTTTTATGTTTACCGGTTTGCTGCACATGTAATTGGATGGAACTTGCTTAGCGATTCTGATAGTGTTTTTCCTATGCAGTCCCATATCCGAGTACTTGAATCCACTCCAGAGAACAGATCTGCACTTCTAATGGGTCTTGAATATCTAATTGGCATTTCTTATGTTGATGACACAGAGGTTTTTAAGGTAGTCATGTTAACTGCATGCCTTCCTTTCTTCGTAATTGAGTTTGCATAGTCTTACCTTGTCTGCGTCAAATGCATGGACAGGTTTGCTTGGATTACTGGAACTCTTTAGTCCTTGAGCTGTTTGAGGCACATCATAACCTTGACAACCCTGCTGCCGCTGCTGCAAGCATGATGGGGCTTCAGGTACTTTAGATATGATGCTTTTTACTGCTATCGTGCCTAGAGTTTCATAGTTTCAATATATGGCATGGGTTATTATTAGTGTTGTTTTTTAAAACTGGCGTTGGAAGGATCATGTTATTTCTTCTAGCTTCTTTAAATTGCGTGAAGTGCCGCAGCTGCCAAATGAGGGCTGAATTTTACATAATTAAATGTGTAGAGGGATATTTCTCCAAAAATTAAAAAAGTGTGGAGGGGCTCTTTGGTTCTTGGTTTCTATTCTCCTGCAGAGCATGCCTTGATAGAACTTGCATTGGAAGCTCTCACTATTTTACAACCTTTAGTGGTGGCTTCCATTAACCATACCAGTCTGGCAGCCTCGAATGTTTCAACTGTTCTCTTGCGGCTATTTTTAGTTACTGTTCTCTTCCAACCATATTCTCAAACGAATCAGGAACAGTATTCTCAGTTGACCTGAACAGAGTTATGAGGTTTTCTCCTTGCACTTTGCATATCATTATGGTGATGTTATACACATTGGAATGGGTCGATTACACTTAATTTTGGGAAGGACTGAGTTACCCAGAAATCATTTAAGGTCAATGGCCCAAGACAACATTCTTACCAAAGAGTGGAATGTTACACCATCGAGATGTTTCCCCCCAATACCTTGCCGAGCTTGGAAGCAAAGGACCCTTGTGATTATTTTGTAGGGACACCCAATGAATCTAATTGGCTGAAATATTTTAGATGCTCTGCAACTTTTTTGGGACAAGCAAATGAAAGACGCATTGATTTCTTTCTATAATCTTGTATAAACATCTTCAAAGCAAGATTCGTCGAAAGCCCTATTTCGTTTGAAATATATTATCCAATCAAAGGAAGAAAAGGAAGTTGGAGGTTTTTTCGTATCTACAGAATTCCGGCCCACAACTTTCGATGGATTCATGATTAGCCCACCAAATACCGTTTGCCATAAGCCAATTCTTTTCTACAGGTACTAGAAATTACACTCTCAAATCTTGAAGAAAAAATCGAAATGATTATTATTTTTTTTTTTGGATTTTTTCCGTATTTACATTGTCGCTGAAATTCTTGGGGTAGTATCTACAACGAATTTATCTCCAACAACCATTTTATCGTAGAAATCGCCGAAATTTCGGCGACATTTGCCAGAGAAGTGAAATTAGTAGGTTTCAGTATCACCGGTGTGGTGACACTGAAATTATCGATTTCTCGTCGATAACTTAAACACTGATTGAATCACATTGTTTCTTTTTATTCGTCTTTGTTTGCCTCAGAAAATCGGTCGAGGCCTACTTTGGATAATCCAAACTTCCCCTAAATTTCTCCCAAGGAATTGTGTGTGCTTGAAGCTTCCTTTTTTGAGGAAGAAATCAAGGATGCCGTCTTTGCGGCGCCGATAGGTTTCCTTTGGCCTTTTTTTTTTCTAAGTTTTTTGGGATATTTTAAAATTGGATGTTATCTCTTATCTTTTTGACTTTTACTCCGATTCAATATTCAGAGCTATGTGTGACTCTTTCATTAACCTCATCCCCAAAATTGAAGCTGCCTTTGACCTCAAGGACTTTCATTCCATCTGCATGTTGGGGGACCCTTGCATGATCCTAGTTAAAATTCTTGCTATTAGGATTAGACTAGTGCTTTTTAACGCTATCTTCAAAGCCCAAGGGGCCTTTCTGGCTAACAGGCAAATCCTGGATGGTGCTTTGATAGCCCATGAATGCATTGATTCTTGTTTTAGAGATGGTTAGGGGGTCTTGTTTGCTAGTTGGATATAGAAAAGCATTTGACTATGATGATTGGGTATATGTCAACTACATTCTTGGTAGGTTTGGTTTTGCTGCGAAATGGCGTAGCTGGATCAGCTCATGCCTTTCATCTGCTTCTTTCTCCACGTTAGCTAATGGATCTCCCAAAGGTTTTTTCTCTGCCTCTAGGGGTCTTAGGCAGGGAGATCCCCTATCCCCCTTCCTCTTTATGATAGCTTCAAATGGTCTTAGTCGTATGTTGAAAAATGAGGAGTCTATTGGCCTCTTCAGTGGCTTCAAAGTGGTTCCTTCTAGCCCTTCGATTTCTCACATCCAATTCGCAGACAACAGGCTTTTGTTCTATGAAGCCATTGAACTGGCAGTGTCCAATTCGAGAAAGGTTATTCGATGCTTTGATGCCATTTCCGGTCTCAAGATAAACCTTTTAAAAGTGAATTGTTAGGCATTAACATCCCTGATGATTTTCTTTCTTCCCTTGTAGATGTGTTTAGGTGCAAACATGGATCTTTCCCTTCCAAGTATTTGTGTCTTCACCTTGCATTGACAAGCCGGCCAATCATCTCTGGGATGTGTTGTTGAGAGAATGGAAAAGGAATTAGCCTATGGAAATGGCAATACTTATCTTTGTGTGGCTGTCTTTCTTTAATTAAGTTGTCCCTTTCTAATGTCCCTTCATATTTCCTTTCACTGTATCATGCCCCAAGTCAGTTATCTCGAAAATTGATAAGACGAGATTCTCTATGGAAAGGAAGCTCTCCTAATCACAAATTCCACTTGCTTAGCTGGTCTGAAGTCTGTAAACCTTACACGGAGGGCGGAGCTGGCATTACGACTTTGATGGATGTCAATTCCACTTTCTTAAGGAAACAGCTTTTGCGGTTCGGAACCGAGTCAGGAAATTGGTGGGTGGAAATCATAGCTTCTAAATACGGATTGAGGGAGGTTCGATGGTTCACCAAACCTTCCTCCAATTATATAGAGCATCCTCGCTTTAGAAAGCTATCTCTAGACTAAAGATCTCCTCTATGGAGGGAGTCTGTTTTAGTCTAGGGGACGGCACTAGGATCAGATTCTGGTTAGATCAGTGGATTTTGGACAATTCCCTTTCCAATATGTTTTCAAGTTTATCCAGAATCTCTTCCAATTCTTCAATCTCTATTTTTGAATGTTTTTCCTCTGTTGGATCAGGAGCTTGGTATACTCAAGGGCCATGACAAAGGAAGAATCTGAGGCTTTCCTGGATCTCCTTCTGCTTCTCTAAGGTGTTAGGCCTATTCCCAAATCAGAAGACCGCTTACATTGGACTGTTTCCCCCTCAGGCCAATTCACTTTCAAATCTTTTTACAACTTCGTCAGAGCAACCTCAACCAATCAGAGATCTGTCTTTCCTTCTTTCTTCTCGTATTACAAAGCCCCTCCCTAGATTTCTGCCTTCATCTGGCTGCTGGCAAGAGGGAGAGTTCTAACTGTGGACAACCTCCAATGGTGAGGTTTCGTTCTCCCTAATGTCTACCTTCTCTGTCTCTGTAAGGCGGAATCCATTCCTCATCTTTTCCTCCACGGTTCGTATGCTGCTGAAGTTTGGTCTTCCATCTCTAGTAAATTCCAAGTTTCTTGGGCTATGCCAATCTCGATACAATGTCTCCTGTTTGCTTGGAATGGTGTGCATCTTGAGAAGAATTATAAGGCAATGTGGAAGATGTCTACAATGGCAACTCTTTGGGCCCTTTGGAAAGAAAGAAATAATCGCTGTTTTCCAGATGGTCTTCCTCTCCTTCTACTGTTTCGAATCATATCATCTGGGATCTGAAGGGACGGGTTGTTTACTCCAAATCTCTTTGACAGAATTATCGTCTCCTCGATCTTGGATTAGTTTCGTTGGTTCTTGGAATCTTGGTTTCGAGTTGTATAGTAGTTTTTAAGGTTATTATTATTTTTTTTTTCCCTTTGTTTTCCTCTCTTTGTGATGTTCTGCTTCTTTTTTTTTTTTTACACACACCCCACACACTCACGCTAGTGGAATTTCACCACCCATGGATACTCGAACCCTTGACTGGGTGTTGAAACTCCCGAGAGTATACCACCCGAGCAAGAGTAATGTTCTGCTTGTCTTGCTGTTTCGTTTTAGCGTTTTGCCCTTTAATGCAATTCTTTTCAATCTTCAAAAAAATAAAAAATAATCCAATTCCAACCAAGGCTAATTTCAACCTTCATCTGCCTACAACAGAATAGGTATTAACAATTGACTCAAATATAGCTTCTTTCTTTTGTTCTCGTCATTAACCACAGGGCTGTGAAATCGGTCACCTTTTAATCATATTGCCCTGATTTTTTATTTTTTATTTTGCCTCCAATTGATTTTCTTCTTGGATCAAATCTTGTTGTACTCAACCTTTAGAAGTTTTTTGAGGGTTAAATCAGATTTATTAAAAGAAAAAGCAACAAGAAAGATGCAGAACAAAAAAAAGGAAGAAAGGAGCCCAAAGAAAAGTTAAAACTACAACAGATAACGAGAAACACAAAAGAGCCCAACCCCTAATATTAGCACATATCATTCAAAGTTAGTTAGGACATGATCTCTCATGTATTATGCCTTCACGAATACTAGAATTGAGCAAACATGCACTCTCTCCCCAAATTCAGTCTACCCCTAGGATTCTTTCCTGAAATAGGCAAATAATTATGACCTTTTTTTTTTTTTTTTTTTTTTCTTTAAGGAAGATTTGAAGTAATATATATATATATATATATATATATATATATATATATATAATATATATATATATATATATATATATATATATATATATATATATATATATATATATATATATATATTCCATTGAAAATGTGCTGCTAAAGTACAAGTAATACTTGTTCATGAGGAATTGCTTCCATTGCTATTCATCTTAGTCATTATTTGAATGGTCATTGAGGTAACCACTTCAGTCTCTTAGACACGGATATGGAAGTACTTCACTGGCAAATTTGTCTTAGTTGTTGCCATCAGAAGGGAACTGCGTTGTTATGTTCAAAGGCTGGCAATGTTACTTTGTTTAAAGTTCTTCTAGAACCTCTACTTCAAACATCTCTTCTAGCTGATAGATTATGTATCGTTTCTCCAAAATTAACATATTGTTTAGTTTTGTATTCATTATAAGCATCTCACTGTTTGATGTTTCAGCATTAATATAGGAATTTTATTACTTATCTCTGGGGCTTGATCTAGATTATTATTTACTGTTGTCTTTTATGCCGTACACCATTTCTGGTTTTGATCTGGCGAATCCATCTTTCTTTGTCGCACACTGAATCTGCAGATGCCAATGCTTTCTGGGATGGTTGATGGCCTTGGTTCACAACTTTCACAAAGACGGCAGCTCTATTCTGGTCCAATGTCAAAATTAAGGATGCTTATGATATGTCGTATGGCTAAACCTGAAGAGGTTTTGATTGTGGAAGACGAAAACGGCAATATTGTGCGGGAAACTATGAAAGACAATGATGTCCTTGTCCAGTATAAGGTCTGGTTTTCATTCTTCTTTGCCTAGATCATGGTAGCTTGCATTCTATGTTGATCCTTTCCTTTGGTGAAATTTAATTCTTTAATTAAGCTGATAATATATTCCTATGAGGCACTCTCTGTCCATCCATTTCCATTTGGTTACTTTGATCCTCAAACAATGTAATTTTGAATGCGTTTCTGTTTTAGTGATCAAATGAAAAATAATAATTTAAATGATTGATAAGAAACCAAATAAAGAAGCATAAAGGAGATACAAAATGAGCATGTTGTTCCAAACAAATTTTTTTCCTCTTTATCTAATTTGGGTAAATGCATCAACTTCTTCTCCTCTACTTATTTTATTGATAGTTGGAAGCTTTATCAGGCAAATAGAAGAAGAAGATTACCACAAAGCAAGGTCACCACAAATTTGGGAATATAAACCGAATCCCTTGCTTGGTCGATATGTTGGGGTCTACATGACCTTTCCAGCCCAGCTTTCCTATAGTATAAGATAGGAAAGGAAGTCCAAATTTCCCTCATTTCCTCAACGCAGTTAGCTAGTTTCCATGGATATGCTTCAGGTGAGATGCCCATCTTACTTGGAGGAGACCCTATTTATGGTAGGCACCACCTGCTAATGACTTAGGTCCTTCAACCAACTCAGGGGGCCCAGATTGCTTCCTCATCAGAACTCTGCGTCTCCTATACATGCTTCATAAGCCTTCAAAATCCCTTCCTCATCTCGAGTAATACTCCCTATCCCAGCTAGATCTGCATTACCTAATGAAATACTCCAGATACTAACAATGAACCCCAGCTAGTGCTGTCCACCTTGTATTTTGGAAGGCATGGTTATTGGCGACGGCATTGCAAGAAGGCACAGATACCAAAGATTGTTCCCTCAGGAGTCTGGAAGCCAAAGTCCCATGCATTGAACATAAATTATCAATGGGCAAACACAATTCTGCGAATTCATCTTCTCCTAGCTAGAGGCAGCATTCATTGGTGATAAATTCCTGTCTAATGACCCAAAAATTAATGGTCAGGAACTTATCAAGACTCGCTACTCAGCAAAATGTGATGACCCGTGGGGGGCCTTTTGAGTGGCAGATTCTAGCTGTATGGCTGCAGTGTCACCATGTCCCATTAGATGCCTATTTAAGGATTGAATACCAAACTTATGCTCTACAATAAGAGGATCCCCGAAAAACTCGAGTACCTCAGTTGGAAACTTAGATATCGGTTCAGGGAAGGGTAATGGATCCCCCAACTTTGAGACATTATTTATAGTCAGGACTTCATAGCGGATTTCCCCAATTTCTGCCATTAACAAAAGAAAAGTAAGAGGGAAACGTGTCAACTCGGCTGCTTGTTTTAAGATGATTATACTTACGGGTTGCTACCAACTTTGCCGTACATGTATTCCAAGAATTTGGATTTAGAGGATCCATTCATATTTCATACCTGATTCTTGTTGTACACGATGCCCCTAGTTGAATCAGGTAACAGTCTCCAGATGATTCCCATGCCCAAATCTTTGTCCATTCTTGCCTTGGGAATGATGACTCCCTCCAAGGTGTGAAGAAGCTGACTGGAAGGGGCAATGTTGTTGTCATTCGGGTTTCATAGAAGAGGGTTCCAGACTACTTCGTGATTGATATGGATAAAACACTGCTGTACTGGAATATCTTTATTTGCTGCCTACCTTTAGAGACTTGTGAATGGAAAGCTTATAGGATGATCAAAATACCTTTTTCCTCCTTCTCACTTCAATTTGGTTCGACAGTGATCCTAAAAATATCTTGTCCTAAGCTCAATAAGTGACAATGTAAGGGAAGGTTGACTATCGACGGGTTAGATGAGTTGGGGTTTGATCACTTTTGGAAGTCCTTAAATGGAGGTCATTGAGTGCATTGATGGAGAAAATCACACTCTTAGCTTTTAGAGCTGAATAAGAATCATATTCATAAAAATATACTTGTCTTTCAGTGGATTCGCCTCCTGGAGATTCTGGGATTTATCTCATGATGTCTTTCTACTAATGAACTTCAATGTTATTTCCACTTCTCCTAGTCACAACTATCGTTTTTGAAAGCATGGAGCTCCTCCAAAGGTGGCCTGATTTTGTGGTTGGTGGGTAAGAATAGGGTTGTTACTGTAGATAATCTCTGAAAGAGAGGATTGGTGCTTCCGAATATTTGCATTATGTGTATGAAGGACACCGAGTTGGTGGATCATTTATTTCTTCACTGCCCCTTTGCGAGGAAAATTTGGAAAGCTTTCCTTTCAACTTTAAATTTCAATTGGGTCATGCCGGCCTCCATACCCTTTTTCTGGTATAATGGCACAAAGGTGGGGTTGGCCAAGACGGTAAGGTGGTTTGGTGGCTAGCGGCTACAGTTACTTTGTGTGCTATTTGGGGAGAGAAAGAGGCGTTGTTTTGAGAACAAATTGGAACTGGATGGCCAGATTTTTAGGAAAGCCGTGTCTTGGGTTATTGAATAGGCTTTGGGGTTTAAGGAGTTGGATCATTGTGTCCTTGTAGCCCTTTTGGGTTTGTAATTTGTTTTTTTTTTTTGGGGTATTCTTTTCTGCCTTTTGTTGTGGCCGGTTACTTAATAAATGATTTCATTCTGTAAAAATAATTGTTATTTCCACTTTCTTATTGTCACACCTGGCTCAATTTACAGATCATGAGGGAAACACTGATATACTTATCACACCTTGATCATGAAGACACTGAACAACAGGTATGGACTTAATAATCACTCCTCCTGTTCTTCCTAAGCTCTAGGCCTGTTTAGCTGGGTTATGAAACGTATCTGCCAAAATATCTTTCGGTCTTTATTTGTTGCACGCAGTGTGTTTTGTAATGAAGAGCCTTGTTTTCTTTGTTTGTAGGAGTTGAATTCTGAACTGGTTGTACTATATTATTATTTTGCTGCTTGCGCGCTGTTTGCTTTATGTCTCCAGTCTCCCATCAACACGACTAGAGTATTAAAATTTTCCTTTTTGTAAATCCTTCGACTCTTCTGAATTTTCAACAAAAGTTTGTGACGTACCAATTCACTAATCATTCAATATTTGAAGGAAGTTCTCTTCCTTCAGTCTTAAAACTTTAAAATAAAGTTGTGAAGGTTTAGGGCCTGGGCCATACCCTCATACTCTCAAATCTCACCTGACATCATCCCAATGATATGGAAAGGAGTTTTTCTTTTTGTTTAATTTTTTGCCATTTTTTTTTTTTTTTGAATTTCCAGAACTTTTTTGAGTTCTCCTGGATTTTGAGATAATCAACTCATGAAATTCCTCCCAGATTGAAAATTTTAACTTGGTCAAGAGTTACCAACCACTATGATGTTAGGGCCTGTTTGGTTTTCCAATTTCCTATGAAATGCAAAGTAAATGAACCATCATTATCATTTCCAAGTGTTTGTTTAAACAGAAATTATGGCTTATAAATCAAGAGTAAAGTACAATGGTAAAGTAAAATTGTAATCATTACATTTTCACACTATAAAGCTGCCATTTTTACAGTGATTTTTGGGTGATACAGACAGTGTAACAAAATCATTACGCTGTCAAATGTAAGTGATGTCAACACACAATTACAAGAGTAAATAATCATTACCCATTTAAAGCCATCGACTGTTGTAGTTGGAAAACCAAGCAGGCCTTTAATAAAAAATCCAGGAATCCAGTAAGGATTATCCATAACAATGTCCCCCAAAAATTGAGTTGCTGGCGACGCTGGACTTTTTTTTTTTTTTTGGTGCTAGAAAATGTTCAACTCAAAATAACACAAATTCAAAATCGGTACTTCCAGTTTTGCCTCCCTCCCTCTTATGCTTCAGATTTTGTAGGAATTTAGCGTGGGCGATGTCTACTCTCCCTGATGAATGCAGAGATTTTGTTTCATCTCATGAGCTGGCTGTTCATTTTCTTCATTGGCAGATTCTCATTGTTATCAGGCATAATAATACTGTGCTGCTCCAACTTCTAAGTTACTGTAGGGTTGTACTTCTTTTGTTGAAAAAGTATTGGCAAGGATGCTGTTCTTTGTTGGATAGCTACATCTTTGTCACTATTTTTCATAATCTCACCAGGATGCTTAAAAAATTGAGTTCATGGTTGCTTATTTGCCTATAACAGTGATTATTTTCTATTTCTTTTGGAGGCAAAGGTATGATATTAGTTTTGAGACATGCTTAGGTTGTGTTAGAACTACAAATTTATATTTCAAATTCAAAACAAGTTGGTTCTACTACAGCTTTTTTGGAACAACAATCTCCAATTCATCTTTTCTGCGGTTGTAAACTCTTCTTTCTGAAGCTGCAAAACAAATTTAATCTCTTATGAATTTGAGCATGTAACTGAGATCCGTGATATCAACTAATCAAGTGTAGTGGTCATCTAGACACCATCACATATTGCAATGCCAAAACGTTCCATGTGAATACTTGCCATTAAAGTTCAAATGCTATGCTAATATTTGTCTCCATCTGTATTCTGTGGCATTTGAAAAATAATGCTTTAGTTCTTGAAAAGATTATTTACAATAATTCTTCATGAGTTTGTTTTTCCATTCTTTCCATTTGCCCTTATTTTGGGATTTAATTGCCATTTTTTTGTCCTCTTCTTATATTTGCTTCCATGATTTTATTTTTTGCTATAATTGTGGGATGAAACAGATAGTATCTTAAGATTTCATTAGCACAGTTTTTTTCTTTTTTTCTTTTTTTCTTTTTTGTTAACTTTAGATGTTGAAGAAGTTAAGTAAACAATTGAACGGGGAGGATTGGACATGGAACAATTTGAACACTCTATGCTGGGCAATTGGATCAATATCTGGGTCCATGATGGAGGAACAGGTACTCACTTAGGGCTTTAGCATGAATGCTCTTCAATTCAAAATTTCTGTTTTTATTTTTCATTTTTCAGTAATGCTTAACTGTACTGGAAATTGGACATGCTTTGTTTCTTTTTATGATTTATTGGTCTTGATATGAAAATTTTATATTGTTCATTGATGGTTCTTCCCTTGTTATTTTGTAGGAAAACAGGTTTCTAGTGATGGTCATTCGTGACTTACTGAACTTATGTGAAATTACAAAAGGAAAAGATAACAAAGCCGTCATTGCGAGTAACATCATGTATGAGCTGCTGGAGTACAATTGTCATTTGCTTTTTCTAGTTTTGCTTCCTATTTACTGATATATATATATTTTTTGGGTAAATTGGCAGGTATGTTGTGGGTCAGTACCCAAAGTTTTTGAGGGCCCACTGGAAATTTCTGAAAACTGTTGTGAATAAGTTGTTCGAGTTCATGCATGAAACACATCCAGGAGTTCAGGTCATTTTTTCTTTCCTAATTTCTTCAAAAAATGCTCTAACCAGTCATAGTAATGTATGATAAACCTGCATACCAATCATCACCATCTAAGCCTTATCCCAACTAATTGGAGTTGGCTACATGAATCCTTTTATGCAATTCCACTCTATAAAGGGCTATAACTTCACTTAGACCCAGTGTTTCAAAAAGCATCCGTAGCGTAGCGTGGCTGTAGCACTACGTAGCGTCCCAAATAGCGTAAATCCGTCGTAGCGTACGCTACAGCTACGTAGCGCGTAGCGTCCGTAGCGTAAGCCACAATGTATTTTTTTACTATTTTATTTTATTATTATTTTTTTCACGTCTTCTTTGTTTCTAATGTTGAGGAATGTGACACTTGTATTGTACTTGATTCTTTTAACCTATGAGATTTTTATTTCTTTTCATAATTGTGACTTATGGTTTCAATTAGACATTATTAATTAAAGTGGTTTGCTTTGAAAGTTGTTGATGTGATAATTATTTGATTTGGCTTATATATGTGTATCGGCTTTTGATAAATGATAACTAATAACTTTTTTGAATATGCTTATAATTGATAAAATGAATCATCTTTTAAGCGTTTTTATATTTTTTTCCTTTTTTTTTTTCACTATTTATTATATTTATCCCATTTTTAAATTAAAAAATAGAAGTATCGTGTAGCATACGCTACACGCTACGTATTTACGCTACACGCTATAGAGGGCTGAGTGCTACGCATCACGCTACCGCTATTTAAAACACTGCTTAAATCATAGGTCATCAAGTCTTTTCTTACTACATCCACCTGCGTCCTTTCGGGCCTTCCCCTCGCCCTTTTAGAGCCTTCAACTTGTGCGAACTCACTCTTAATCGGCGCAGTTCTTGGTCTCTATTGCACGTGACTAAACCATCTAAGTTTACTTTCCCTCATCTTGTTATTCATTGGTGCTACTCCTAAATCCCCTTGAATGCTTTCATTTCTAATACTACCTTTGTCTTGCTACTCATCCATCTCAACATCCTCGTTCAGCTATGCTCATCCTTTGGACGTGTTATTCCTTAACTGCCCAACATTCTGTTCCATAAAGCATGGCTGGTCTTATAGCCATCCTATAAGATTTCCCTTTCAGTTCGAGTGGTACATGGTGATCACATAAAACTCTAGAGGCACATCTCCATTTCTACCACCACGCTTGAATATTTTTTTTCTCGCCTAACTTTTGCCTTGGTGGGCCTTTTTAATAAAATTTTGTTATCTTGAGAGAGAGAGAGAGAGAGAGATCTCCACTCATAAATTAATGACTTAAGATATTGATAGTGGTCATTTTGGGAAACTCCTCAGTCAACAATCTTTACTAAGGAAACTCCTCAGTCAACAGTCTTTTCTAATTCTTCCTTCTTACTTCTATCATTACTAAAATTGCGCTCCTTATACTTTGTTTTAGTCCAACTAATTTTTATTCCTTTAGATTCTAAAGCACCTCTCCATAAATCTAGCATTGTGTTTTATGTCCTGAGTCTTCTTGTCAATCAAAACTATGTTTCTGCAAATAACTTAGACCACGAGATCTCTTCTCGTAAATGCCTCGTTAATTTGTCCATTACCAATGTGAAAGGTACAGGTTCAATGCCTACCGTCAATGTAATCCTACAGTAATTGGGAACTCACATGTCTCTCCACTAGTGGTCCTCACATTTCTTATTGCTCCCTCATATATATCCTTAATTATGTCAATATATTCTCATGAAACTCCTCTCCCAACACCCACTAATTGGATGACCCTACATCCTTTAGATCCTAGTTTCTTTTTATTTAATGATCTTGTGTTACGATGTTGGTAGCTTAGGTCAGGATTATGCATGGTTTTCTTTTGATTTTCATGATATGTGTGATGAATATAGCGATGTTTGTGTTTTTTTTTGTTAAATATCTTAATTCGGTTATTTAATCTCACATGTTACATAGTTCATGCATCAGTCCTACATCACTGCTGCTCCTTTCATTGATCTCTTTGTTCTTGACTAGTATCCTCTGGTCATCTCTCTTAATGTATCTAACATGATCTAGGTCCCTACTCTTCCTCACTCTCATTTTTTAATAGTTTGAAGACATATTCTCACCTTCTCTTGCCCCCAATCTATTGTAAATATCATCACCAGCCTTAAGTTTAGCCTCATTTACTACTTTTTTAGTGATCTTTTTGGCATTTCTATATTGTTCAAGATTTTCATTGTTTCTACTTTCTAGTCCCTTGTTAGTCTTTGAAACATGCACTTTTCTCCTTAATAGCTTTTTGCACATCGTTATTTATTCCACCATCAAATTTTGTACATCGTTGTTCCTTAATAGCTTTTTGTACATCTTTTTTTAAATTTCACCTAGTTTTTGGAAACTTATCAATTTCATTCTCTTTCTTCCATATCTTAATGTAAATGTCAATAACCATTAACCACGCAATCCCTACATATTGGTTGTTGTCTTCCTAAGTAGAAATCTATTTGGCTTTTATGTGATCCACTTTTGAAAGTTATTAAATATTCTTCTCTCTTCATGAAGTATGTGTTTGCTAGAGCTAGATTGTATGCCATAGAGAAATTAACAGTTACTTTCCTATCTCATTTCTTATTCCAAAACAATTTCCTCCATGTACCCTTTCATATCATATACACTTTTCGTACATGACTATTTAATTCTCCTACAAATTTCCTCTCTCCATTTGGAATTTCTTGCATTAGTCCATCCATATCCTTCTAGAATTCTCTTGATTCTATTCTTTACCTACGGCACATCTGCACTGATAACATTGATTATTTGATTATCTCCTCTCCTAACACAAGTTTTATTAATAAAATCGTATCACTTTCTTAATGTTTACAACTTTATCCTTTAAATCTTTATCTACCACTTTTCCTACCCCATTTCTATTATTGTCCTTTCCTATATGCCAAAGCTTATATCCATCAATTTCTCTAGTTTTGGCCCCTTTCCACTTGGTCTCTTGAATACAAACCATGTTAACTCTCCTTCATTTCATTGTATCCGCTAACTCCATGCTCTTACTTTTCAATGTTTCTATATGCCATGCAACAAGATGAATCCTATTCTCCTGGATAAGCTTCTTCGCCCACACGTGTCCAGAATGGTGTGCAAATGCTTGCAGCAGCTGGGCATTATTGCGGCATGCCACTTCCAGGGGATGCCTTAGCCAACCCTTACTCATTTCTCATTGCAGCCAGGTTCCAATGCAGCGTGTTGCTTATACAGAATGCCTTAGCATGAGGAGGGTTTTGTCATGTTGGCAGCTGGCGTCAAACTTATGCCAAAAGTTCCAACATGAAACTTGTGCACCGATCATCTGAAAAATTGATTTGTATGTAGTTACAACATGAATGAGAAATTGTTCATTGCTTTTTTGGCAATATTAGGGGAGGCATGGTCCATAGGCCTATGTGCTTACAGTAGTTTCTATTTAGCTTGTTTTCATCAGGTGGACACATGGTAATGTTGGTAGAATTAATGCGATGAGTCTGCGAAAATGTGTTTCCTTTCATGTTAGGTGAATGGTTATTTTTCTTTGCTTCCTTGGATCCAAATAATGACAAGTGTTTCTTCTGTCTTCCCCTTCCCTTGACTCGAAATACCTAAAACTAGAACAAAATGAAAAGGGAAGTTAGCTATCTTTTTTTGACAGATAATATGCTTTCATAGAAAAGAGCCAAGGTGGCGCACAGATACATAACAAAAACTAGAGAAAAGAACGCAAAAGAAAAGAAAAAAAACAAAAGAAAAACTAACCAAGAAAATACATCCTCAACCTAGAGGGAGAACTCTCTATTTACCGAGTTTGTTACATATAAAAGCCACCCTGCCTCAAAAAAATCGTCCGATTTGTCCCATCATTCGCTGACTCTTTCAAATTTCGGAAGCATCTTCCGTTCCTGTCACCCCACAACGCCCGTAGACTTGCCAATAATGCCAGCCTCCACCACACCCTTTTGTCTGTCCTTAGACCGAAAACATGCCAAAGCATAAAAGAGATTTCCGATTGATTTTGGCATTACCCATGTGACTTTGAATAAACCCCATATTGATGTCCATATACTTTGGGTGTAAGGATAGTGAATGAAAAGATGATCAATTGACTCTGCATCCGCTGTACACATAACACATGTTGGAGAGCACCAAAGATTTTTTTTTTTTTTTTTGAAGATTGTCAACCGTTAGCACTCTTTTGCATCCCACAAGCTAAGTGAATGCCAACACTTGGGAGGGGGCTTTTTAGGACCAAACAAAAGAGTTGCATTCTCAGACTTCCTTTTGCTTCCTTGGAACGAATCAGCTTATAGAAAGATTGGACCTAGAACTAACTTGATTTGTCTACCTTCCACAACATTATATCCCAAACTTTTTGGGCTAGAAGACACTTTTGAAGGAGATGTTGCAACTTGACGTAGTCTTTGACTGCTTCATCAGGCGGATATCTTCTGCAAGGGGGAGACCGGATGATGGCTCCGATTGAATAAGAGAAGCAATGAGAAATTGGAATGTTCCTTTTTGGAGAAAGATTCACTAACCGTGAGAAAATCTCTTGAAGCGGCCTCTCTCCCGACCAAATGTCTTCCCAAAACCTTACACTTTCCCTATTGCCAATTTCAAAGCCAAGCCCCTCGTATCAGCTTTGTAGATAGACCGAGCTTTTACTCACCAATCCCCCTCCTGACATCCATATTTACCCTTAATAACATTTCTCCACATAACCTTTAAAAAAAAAAAACCCCAAATCTCCATAACCATTTTCCTTACAAAGCTTGATTGACTGAGTCTAATTTCTTTATGTTTGCTCCCAGTCCCCCCTCATAAGGTAAGCACACCTCATCCCACCTCAATAGATGGAATTTATCCTTCCTTTTCCTTCATTTCCAAAGGAAATCCCACCTAAGTTTCTCCAACCTATGAAGGATAGATTTTGGACACTTGGAAAGAGACATGAAGTGCATCGGCATGTTAGACATTGCTGCTTTGATAAGCATTACCTGGCCCCCTATGGATAAATAATGTCTCTTCCAAGCCAACAACTTCCTTTCCATTCGTTGCACAGCAACATCTCATGTTTGGCTTCCCAATGCAAAAAGGGAGACCAAGATGAGTAGTGGGGAAAGATCTAGTCTTTAACCAAAAAATGGATGCCATCTTTTCTAAGTACTTTTGCATGCAAATACCTAGCATCTCGCTTTTTGCTGCATTTACTTTCACCCCAAAACTAACTCGAAGCACCTGATAATCTTCTTAAGGTTGTCCACCGTACTCGGATCTGCGTTGCAAATAACCAAGGTGTTATCGGCAAATTGGAGATGAGATAATGACTGAGCCACGTTTCCCACCCTAAAACCGGCAAAGAGATCAACTTCCTGCCTTTTTCCAACAACCTAGTCAAAAGCCTTGGCAACTGCACAGACAGAGAGAGAGAGAGAGAGAGAGAGAGAGAGGGGGGGGGGGGGGGAGGGAGGGAGAGAGAGAGAGAGAGAGAGGGGGGAGGGGGGCGTGGGGCGGAGTGGGGGGAGGGATGAGAGAGAGAGGAGAGGAGAGAGAGGAGAGATGAGGGAGAGAGTCTTCCAGAGAGCCTGGAGAGGGGAGAGAGATGAGGAGTGGAGAGAGAGAGGGAAGGAGGAAGAGAGAGAAGAGAGAGAGAGAGTATTTGTAGTGACCCGACCCCCGATATGACTAATGATAATCAGTTTGAAGTCTTTTAAGTTATCCGTACTCACTACCTTTGGAATAAGGGCTATGAAGGAGGCCACCAAAGTGTGCTTATTTTGTCCACTATCTTGTCCCCCACTTGAAGTGTGCTTATTTTGTTACTTCTAGTTCAAGTACTTGCGATGCTATGGAAGGTGTTTTTGTCACCCTCCTTAAGCCACGTTGCTCTATAACTTTCTCTTCCTTTAATCCTCTTACATATTCCAAAGATAGCTTTGATCTCAAACTCAGTTCCTCATTCAGCTCTGCGCTTTCTGCCTTAATATTGATTTCCTGAATACCCTTGAGGATTTGTCTGTTTTAGTCTCCCTGTTTTCCAATGCCACTTTTTTCCACCTCTTGATTTTATCTTTAAGCAATCTTAGCTTCTACTTATCTGGAAACCAGTGAAACATGAACCTCAAAAGATGCGCACCAGCTACAGATGAGACGAATCTTGAATTTTTATTTTATTTATTATTTTTTAAAAGGAAGGAAAAACAGGCTAAGGTTGAGATCGGAGAAGCCTACATTTCAAGCCATAAGAGCTCAAAATGAAAGGGCCTAGGGCCCTAGTTGTTTTCCACTTCTAGGAAAATTGGATTGTAATTTGACACATGCTTTGGAAGACCCTGCTGCTGAACTTGCGGGAATACCTCCACCCACTTTAAAGAGATAAGAAATCCATTGAGCTTGGAACAAGCGACCTTCACTTGCCCGTTAGACCATGTGAATCTAATCCCACCCATTGGGAGATCCACCACCATGTGGGCTCTGTTCCCCCATGCTAAGAATTTCTTCATGCTACATGTTGACTTTCCTCCAATTGATTTTTCGTGAAGTAACCACCAACATATGGCGGGTCATTGAACCTATTGCGAGCAATCTCCTATTCAGCCCAAAAGTCTGACCTCCTCTCTGCTTGGTTTGGGTCATACACCGCTGTGAACATCTGCAGAAGCTTAGCAGTAGCATCTGCGAGCACTGTAGAGACTAAAAAGGCACCCCACCATGCATCTACCTTAGTCCAAACATTTGAGTCCCAAGCCACCACTATTCCCCCCGTAGATCCCTCATCGTCAAGGGAAGCCCACTCCATAGATCTGACTCCCCAAAGCGAATCGATCACAGCTTGATCAATGGCTTGGAGCCTGGTCTCATAAAAGGATATCAACTGAGCCCCAAACTCATGGCATAGATTTCTGACCTGCAGCGCCTAGAGCCCAACCTACTGACATTCCAACATAGAATCTTCATTTGGGAAGCAATCTGCCCCTTCTTCTTTTCCTACCTTCCCTTGCAACATTACCTGAGTTGTAGTTAATCTTGAAGTTAAGGCTGATTAGCTCCCTATTACCTTTCGTCAAGGGAAGCTTAGTTATCATTGTTGATAAATCTCAAGATGCACTCTACCAGGCCAATGGTTAAGTTGCAAGAGACATTGATATGTAACTTTGGCTTTATATATATTTATTGAATAAGATCTACTTGTATCCATCGTTGTGAGTTACGAAAACCCATTTCCCATGCAAAACTGAGTATACTTGATTGAGTTGAGTCAGATGAATATTTTAGCACTTCATCTAGTAACCATTTTCTTGCTTTATTACCTTCACCAGTTGCAGTCATTCCTGTGTTTCAGAAATGCCACACTAGCTATTTTGGTTTTGCTTTATGATTTTTTGCATCATTCTCGTGCCAAGTGCTGTCTTATCCTGGTTTCGATGCAGTTTTATATATTTTATGCTCCATTATTACATGTTAAAACACATTTTGTGGTCTTTTCAGATATATATATATATATATATATATATATATATATATATATCTGTGTGTGTGTGCGCGCGCCCCATCCTCATTATTACATGCTAAAACACATTTTGTGGCCTTTTCAGGATATGGCCTGTGATACATTCTTGAAAATTGTTCAGAAGTGCAAGCGTAAATTTGTGATCGTACAGGTAATGTTTGTTTGTCTATTACTTCGAGATTGAATACTATGTTTAATAATGGCTTATTTTAGTCATTTGGTGCTACTTTGTGGCTAGGGTATTGTTTCTCTCTTCCATTTTAGAGTCAGTGGTGCAGCATTTGTATGCAGTTACTCCATGAGAATGCTTAGATGTATATTACCTTGCTACTGCTATTATAGTGTGAACAGATCTCTTTGTTTGAATATGTGACGTAGCTGACCTGAAATAGTGGACAATGCCACAATGATGTAGCCTTATGTGGTTCCTTTGCTTTCTAGAGACCTTTCAAAGGACTTCAGCTTTTTATATCAAGATCCTCAATATAAATTTGACTTACCCGTGAGTGCAATTTGCTGCTAAAAAGGATTAAGAATGATCATAAGGGTGCTAAGAAGCAATGTGCCAAGTGAATGCAATTCCTATACCGTTGTCCTTGCGAGTGGATGAGTCATCACTTAAAACTGGGAAAACATGAAAAAGTCAGAAACCTAGGGGTGGAAAGTCTGAAAGCAATAGAACTAGATAGCTTCTATTTCATGACCTGTTGTGATCAGTTACCGACTCATAATCATATAACCCATTTTCTTGGATTTTTCAAGTCATGACTAAGCAAACGGGGTTTCAAAGACTGATGAATCAGTTTGTATTTACATCTTGTTGTGCAGGCATATGTGTTGCTTTTTGTTGTTGAAGATGTTGTTAACTTGTTTGCGAAGCTAAATCGTCTTTGATCATTATCATGTTGATATGCTGAGCATACATAACTTCTTGTTACCCAAAGTTCTTTCTGGGCATCCTCATCACTCTTTAGTGATTTTGATGTGGCCATGGTCGAAAGCCCTTATTGTATATCAATTCAGGTCTAAATCATAATTGTAGCCCATATTTAGTGCAATTTCTTTCCATGATCTGTGCAGCTGGTTGTTGTTTGAAACCAGTCCACTGTCAGCCTATTAGTAGGCTATCAACTGCTCCTACTTCTAGGCTGTTCCCCAGTTTACTATTGATTGCAATTGTTTATGCCCACTAGAAGGAACTTTGTTTAGTTCTAAAATGGCAGGGGAGAGTTGAAGTGATATAATGAGGTGAAATAAGAGATGCACATCATGCTATCAGATGCATGCTAAATCCCTACCAAATGAATTATTGTTTATAAAGGTAGCTGTGGAAGGAAAGGTTTCTGATGATAATCAATGAGAGTAGCCGTGAAAATTTTGTATCCAAGAGCAATTAAAAAATTGTTGCAAATTGCAATTTGAATTAGTGTATTTTGATATCAACACTGCAGTTTTGTTAATTGATTTTGAAATGCAGTGGCAATAAATTAATTTTTATCCACTCACGTGTAATCAATATTTGAGCATTTGAACATTACCTCTATATTTCAGAAAATACACGTGTTTTATTTCCTGATTCATTTTGTTCCGATGGGAATATTTACTGTCAGTAGCCTGGTTTTGCAGTTAGGGGAAAATGAACCATTTGTATCCGAACTTCTATCTGGCCTTCCAGTAACGGTTGGTGATCTTGAGCCTCACCAGATCCATACATTTTATGAATCGGTATGCAACTTAAGTCATATATACTGATATTTGCTCCAAGTCTCCAAGAAGCTGGACACAAGCACGTGCACCCCCACGCGCGCGCGTGTCTGTGTGTGTCTATATATATTAAGCATTTAAGTAGAAACACAGTTATTTGACTTGCATGTTTCCAGGTGGGTCATATGATCCAAGCTGAATCTGATCCTCAGAAGAGGGATGAGTACCTCCAGAGGCTGATGGAACTTCCAAATCAGGTATCATTCTGTTTAGTGTCCACATCAAGTGACAGGGTTTTTCCGCTTCTTAAAAATCCATCAGCTGATACATTTTTCTTTTTAATTTTTTCCACTAACATCGTTATTACCATGCTTCCTAATAGCTAGCTGCTTATCGCTTTTTATTGTGCTGCAGAAATGGATTGAAATTATTGGACAGGCACGCCAAAATGTTGATTTTCTAACAAATCCAGATGTGATCAAAACCGTGCTCAACATATTGCAGGTATTAAGCATGGTTACACATGATGCTTCTCATTTTATTCTTTTGTTTTTTTGTTTTTTTGTTTTTTGTTTGAAAGATGGCCAAAAAGGCGAAACTGCAAGGAAGATAAGAAAAAAGGAAAAAGTGAAACAAAGACAAGGAAAAAGGGAGAAAAGAAAAAAAACAAAAACAAAACAAAACAAAACAAAAAATACAGAGACCCTCCCCCAGACAAAACAGAAGCTCCTAAGGCGCCCAATCTCTAAACAGGACTAGAACTCTAGAGAACAGGCAGCAGAGGAACCACTCAGACTTCTAAAGCACCGGTTATTTCTCTCGGCCCACACCACCCAAAGAACAGCGAAGAATATAATCTGCCATTTTATTCAAATATTGTCGATGAAAATTTGATATCCATGTGCTGGATGTGTGAGCAGTGTTCGCATTGTCGACGAAATGTCGATAATATCGCCGATAATATTGGTGTCGCTAGACTAGCGACACCGAAACCCCCTTTTTTCGTTTCTCTCTGGATTATCGGCGAAATATCGGCGAAATATCAGCGATATCTTCGATAATCTTGGATTTTTTCCGACAAAATCGGTAAAAAGCGAAAAAAAATCTTTGATTTTGGTAATACCTGGTTGATGGTTGATCGGAACTCAGAAGAAAAGAATCTCATGGGCAGCAATCGACAACGCTCGTTTCGTGTGACTCACAAATACATGATTTCGGCGAAAAATCAGGAATTTCAGGAGATTCCTCGATCGAAAATCGCCCCTCTTCGCGAAAACCCCTGTTCGGAGACGAAATCCCGTTTTTTGTTTTTATTTTTTATTTTTTTTTCTTTTATGCTTCGGAACTGCGGCAGCAAATTGAGCGCATGGTGCGCTTCAGCTTACTGAGTAAACTTTCTGGGCCCACCGTGAATGTATGCAATTTATCCTCGCCGTCCATTCATTTTTCTAGTTCATTTTAGGGGTAAAATCCAAAATTAAAGCATATCCATAGCTCCAGTGGACCACACCATAAAAAACAATGAGAATAATGATTTTCACCGTTGAAACCTTCTTAGGCCCCACAGTTATGTTTATTTGTCATCAAACCTTTTCGTAAATATAAAAAGGCATGGATGAAGGGTTAAAATAAATATCAGCTTGATTCAAAATTTCTGTGGCCACCAAGAAGTTTTTAATGATGTGTTCAATTCACACAGTTTCCTGTGGTGTGGTCCATTGAAGATTTGAATCTGATTCATTTTTCGGATCACGCATTAAAATATGCTTTCATATATGATGGACGGTGCAGATGTAAGGTATATACTTCATAATGGGTCCCACGGTTAGGGATCCACCAGCTGCTGTACCTCACACCAGCTATACAGCTGTTGTAGATACGTGTCGTGCGGAGACGAGCTATGACGCTCCTCGAGCTCCGAGTTGTACGAACGGTTCAAAGGAGATCAAAGTTACATTGGTCCACAGTGATGTGTTTATTATATCTACACTGTTCATCTGTTTTTAGAGTTCATTTTAGAGCATTATCCAAAAAATGAATCATATCCAAAGATTATATGGACCACACCATAGATAGCAACAGAGATAATGATTTTCGCCGTTAAACAATTTGCAGGGCCCAACATAACATTTATTTTGCGTCCAATCCGTTCATAAAAACACAAATATTTGGATGAAGAGGAAAATCAATTTTCATGTTGATCCAAAACTTCATTGATCCCAAAAAGGGTTTCAATGGTAGACGTTCAATCCCCCACTGATTTTTGCAGTGTGGTCCACTTGATAGTTATATCTGTCTTATTTTCGTCTAAAGGCTTAAGACGAGCTCTTCAAATGAATGAACGGTTTGGATATAACACATGCCTTGTGATCAAACCCACATAACTTGCTGACTTGATAGCTGGTGTGCGGTAAACCAGCCAATCCGCTTCCGGACTACACCAGAACGGAAGTGAATTGCGTACTGAGTAAACTCAGTGGGCCCATCGTAATTGCGTATTTGATCCACTCAGTACATTCATTTTATTAGATGATTTTAAGGCATGAGTCACGAAATGAAGCATATCCAAAGCTTGGGTGGACTACACCACATGAAACTGTGTGAATTGATTGTTTACCATTGAAAGATTCTTGAGGGCCACAAATGTTTTGTATCAACCTGATATTTCCTTTTTTTATTCATCCATGTCCCTGTGATCTTATGAACCGTTTGGATGGCAAATAATCATCATTGGGCCCTATGAAGATTTCAATGGTGGAAATTATTATTACCACTGTTTCATATGGTGTGGTCAACTTGACACTTGGATAAATTTATTTTGGTGATTATTAGATACATTTCTTATGGAAATGTATGCTTTTTTGGGCCCCCATTAAATAAAAACTTATTATTTAATGCATTTTTTATATAAAATTTTAATTTCTAAATATGCAAATATGTATATTTAGGCATGTGCTGAAGTTTCATTAGAAAATTTCACCGTAATCTCCATGTTTTTGCATTTTTTTTCGAATTTCCAGTTATCGGCGATATTATCGGCGATAACGATATTATATCTTTATCTCTGGCCAGCGAAACTTGTAGCGATACCGACAACTCGAACACTGGATGTGAGCAAGACAACTGTCCTTGAAGTGGGGTATTTTGGTTGGTGTTTGTTCACTCCCCAAGTATAGGGTTGTGATGTAGTAATAAACTCGGTAAGACCGAGGTCGAATCCACAGGGACTGGTCGTCACAATTCAAATTCACGATTCTCCTTAACTAATTCAACAAATAAAGGATCAAATTGCTAACACAAATCTATGGAAAATAACTATTGAGAATAAGGAAGAAAATTCAATCAGAGAGAGCACTAGGACTTTTGAATCCACCCCTAATTATCCTAACCTTTGTTTTGTCTGTTAATTCACCTTAAATTAGATTGATCCAACTTATCTAGAGAAAGCACAATCTGTGTCCTTAATCGGGCATACAGATTGTCTAATTCCTTCAAGCAATGCTATGAATGACATATCCCATGTCCAAATCGGGCATATGGAATATGCAGTTCAGTAAAGCACCTTGTTTCTTCCTCTACAGGAACTTGTTCATGATCCGATACAAGCACCTAGAATAAGCATCCAAACCACATCCATCCATAGACTCTGATCAAGTTCATAGATGGAGAAGCATAGAATTTAAAACAATCAAGCACACTAAGGAGAGAAACAAATCAATCTTAATTAAAGTAAAATTAACATGGAACAAAGGGTGTTCAAATTAGGGGTTTCATCTCAGCCCTAACTGAGAGATTAGTTACCCATAAACTCCATTAAATAAATGGAAAAATAAAGATAAAAAATCATAAAGGAAAATTCAAACCAATTTCTCTCTCTTCTTTCTTCTCTCTCTTCTCTTTCTTCTCTCCCTTGCTGTAGATCTGGAGCTCCTCCCTGGTTTTGAATGCCTTACCCACGTCCAAAACTCCCCTTTTATAGCTGCTGGATGGCTGGAATCGGTGGCAGAGTCGTAGAAGGACTCGGAGTACAAATTTTCGCAGCCGTGATCGGTGGGCCCCACAGAGGCATTTTCTAGAAAATCCACCCCTTCCATTGGATTCAGGACGAAATTTCAGTCAGGAATAGGTGGTTTTGAATGTCCATTAACGCGGCCCAGAGAAGAAAATACAAAAAAATCAGTTTTGAACGTCACCGGGTAGCCCTTTTGTGGCCTCTGTATCACGCACGTGTGTACGCATGGGAGTGAACTATCAGCATGGTTTTGTTAGTATTCATGGCCCTCTACAAGATGGACGGATCAGATCGACCGTACAGGTGACGGGTGGGGCCCACTGACGTCCGCAAAAACGGCCAGCGGCCGTTCTTCTGCGCACGCAGAAGGAAGGGACGTGGATTTTCTGCGGAAATGGTGGGGCCCACTGTGATGTTTTTTTGAGAAATCACACTCCGTCCACCGAAATTCTATCGAAATTTCGGTCGAAACCCATGTTTTTCTTCATTTTTGTGTGGCCCACAGGATGTTTCTGTTCCACCGTCCAACCGTCAATTGAACGGCTAGATTTTTCTTCGGATGACCGTTTGAAATTCGGCCACCTAGGCAATGTTAATGGTCGTCATTTGGACCTGATGAACGGCCCAGATTGATGTTTGGATGGACGGTGTGGACCCACAACTCCGACGAAGGATCGCCAGCGTTAACGCTGGCGGCAGCTGTGAAGGGCGCGGGTCAGCGTCGCTTTGACCGGCTGCGGGTACGGTGCAACTCGGGTGGGCGTGTGCATGGTGTACATGCATCACGTGTGGGGCCCACTATGATGTTTATGAGAAATCTGTACCGTCCATCCTTTTCTTTATATAATATCAACAACCGCCAATTTCAAGTTTGAGGCAGTTCCGAATATCAGGTGGGCCCAGAATCGATAATTAATGGGCTGATTTGTCCGTTGGACCACTTCCCGAGATCCTCAAGGGCTGAAATTTAATATGTACGGTTGATTTACGGCCCCCATCACATGTATGAAGTTTCGAGTTGATCGGATGGCGGGAAGCATGTGATCTTGCATTCTGGACCTTTTTCGGGCCCCTTCGGCTCGCTTTCCTCAGATCCCAGGCGTGTAAACTCTTCATTATTGATTTTCTGGGGTCCATCCCGTGCTCAGGTGGCTTTTGGATCATCAAATCCATGCTTTTAATCCTCTTTTCAATCAACGCTCTTTATTTCATCCTGCAACAAAACACAGTTAAATACCGTCATTAGGCGCTATCATGTACTTAAGATCAGGTAATAACTGGGGTTTAATATGCAGTATTCGACCCTGATCACAACCCCCAACCAGCATTTTGCTAGTCCCGAGCAAAACATGCGAAAAATAATTTCGGAAATAAAAGACAATTCCTGTAAATTCAAGTGACTTGTGAACAGATAGTCGAGATGTGATCATTCTACGATTCATGCATGGTGAGTGGAATTTTCTCCTGGAATCAAATTTACTGTAAATTTCATAAACAAGTTCAAACTATTAAACCATGAATTAGAATAATTTTAAAACATTGAGTTTCATGAGTGTATAGTGTCATCTCAGCTTTCAACCATTAAGAGATTCAATTGTCAATTTCATGATATCATTGGTAATTAACAACGAAGCTCATGTCACTCAGAACTGGAACCAACACTTGCCTTACAGATTAACCTTTCATTCTACCATTTTTTTTTTTTTTTTTTTTATTTTTCGTTATGAATAGTACGCCAAGGAGGAGAATCAAATCTGCACCTATAGGGAGCAAACCTATGGTGAAAATTTGTCGCCTAAATCTTTTCGTATGTCAATTATGAGGAATCGAATCGTCATCTATAGGGAGCAAACCTATGATGACGATTATGCGACTTTATTCTTTCAATTCTTCTTTATAGACTGATGTTAAAAATTTTGTTTTTCAGGCTGGTTCCCTTTATGCTTAGTGATTACCATGTTATCAATTAATATCGAATTGAAAACTTAATGTGTAAACGAGATTTGATATGTGAAATCATGGCTCAATCAATGTTTACAACTTCTAATCGTGGATTAGCAATTCAAACTTTAAGTGTGAAATCTACCAGACAACCGAATCCAAGAGTCATAAATTTCTCACATTCTGAATCTTTGTAATTTCAAAATCACAACTATCCTTCAAAATCACTTTGAATTCAATAGAAAATCCAGAAAAATTTTAAAAATTTTCACAATTTTTGCTCAAGACCAAGAAAATACTGATTAGGTAACCTAATCTCCCACCCCCAACCTAAAATCTACATTGTCCTCAATGTAAAAAGAAATAAGCATGCAATGCACATGAGACAACGAAAAGAAAAGGGGAGTAGAGAAAGATAGTACCTGGATGGAGAATCAAGAAGCTCTCAAAAATATCAGCGTAAAAGCGAGTTAGCATAAGAGAGAAATCAGTAAAATAAAATAAGATCACAAAAAGAAAAACCCTACCTATACCACTTTCGCAGGTGCTCGCGATTGCATTTAGCGTATGCAACAAGCCTTTAAACCCCTAGGTTACCCCTAGTGGACGAGTTGTAGTCTCGTGAGGGTTTGCAGTAATGATACCCACAAACATTGAACTAACTAATCAAGGAAAAAGAAATCAAATGAAATGCTGGGTTGCCTCCCAGGAGCGCTAAGTTTAACGTCTTCAGCCAGACAAGAACGGACCATGAATTTATTAATCTTTAAGACCAGGGTCCGCCAAAGAACTTACCTCAACACGTGGTTAACCAATCCCAGACAAGTGATGTGAGTTCCCTTGAGCTGTGCTATCTGAAATGAGGTAACTGACACTGTCGTCAAATAATTTAAGGACTTCTGCTCGAACGACTTCTTCCATGTTAGGATCATGCTTCCTTTGTATTTTACGTGATATTTCCACAGCATGATCCTTACATACAGTGGGGCACACTTCTTGTATTTCTGCTATCTTCCGTTCAATTGCTGCCTTATATGTTCGAAGAACATTAAGCAACCTGTTCTCTTTTGCCTTCTCAGAGTTAGAAGCTGTGCTGTCAGGAAGAGTCTCAGAGGGATGAAGAGGTTCTACTTTCGCTCTCCATTTTTCAGTCTCCAATATCGGAGTAGAATCGAGCAGTGCTTTGACGTCGTGGATGGGACTATCTATGTCAAAATCCATGCCATGTTGTGCTAAGCAGGTCTCAAGTGGATCTTCAAAAGATTTACGGAAGGAGTCCTGCACTAGACTCTCGATCATGTCCACTTCAAATATGTCGTCCAAATCTGCAGATTGTTGTCCTGCATTAAAAACATTGAGTTTAATATTCATGTTACCAAATGACAACTTCATAACTCCATTCCTGCAATTTATAATAGCATTAGATGTGGCAAAAATGGACGACCCAAAATGACTGGGATCTGACTATGAGGATTCTGAACAGAACTGAGTATTCTATAACTATGAAATCCACTGGAAAATAAAATTTGTCAACCTGGATTAGCACATCTTCAATAACACCCCGGGGCACCTTGACAGATCTATCAGCTAGCTGTAACGTTATTTTAGTCGGTTTCAACTCACCAAGTCCTAGCTGCTCATAAACCGAATATGGTAACAAATTGACGCTCGCCCCTAAATCAAGTAATGCCTTCCCGATTTTATGATCTCCTATACCACAAGAGATGGTGGGAGCTCCTGGATCCCTAAATTTAGGAGGGGTGTTATGTTGAATCATGGAGCTGAGCTGCTCTGCAAGGAAGACTTTCTTATGAACATTCTGCTTACGCTTTTGAGTGCATAAATCTTTAAGAAACTTAGCATAAGCAGGGACTTGCTTGATAGCGTCAAGCAACGGGATGTTGACTTGCACTTTTTGAAACACGTTCAGGATTTCATCAAAGTTGTTTCTTTTCTTCATTGGTGCCAGACGTTGAGGAAAGGGTGCTTTGGGCACGTAAGGTGGCACGTCAGCGGCTCTTGGCGAGTCAGAGAGTTTTTGGACTTTGGATGCATTGGTGTGTCTCTCTGCTTCACCTTGATTTGATTCATCCCTAGGTATCTCTATTTTGTTGTCAATCTGTTTGCCTGACCTAAGGGTAATGATCGATTTGGCTTGCTCATGGTATTGCCCTTGGTTGGAATTAGAGCCAATCTCATACTGTCCCTTTGGATTAGCCACAGGTTGGCCAGGGAACTTACCCTTCTCTCTCTCACTCAATGTGGCGGCTAGTTGACCCATTTGTACTTCCAGCTTGGCAATGGATTGCGCATTTGCATGTAAGCTTTGCTGGTTGGCTAGTAAGGTTTGTTGGGTGTCTTTTTGGAATTGGAGAGAACTCTGCATAAAAAGATGGAGTGTGTCCTCAAGAGATGGTTTCCTTGATTGTGCAGGCAGTTGTTGATATTGCGGAAACTGCTGAGGTTGCATAGGAGGATTTCCAGATGGTCCTCCTTGTTGCGGTCCCTTTGCCCAAGAAAAATTTGGATGCCTAGCCCACCCTGGGTTGTACGTGTTCGAGTAAGGATCATTTCCAGGTTTCTGAAAGGTGTTCAAAGCATGAACTTATTCAGAGAGGAATTCTGGAAATGCTGTACCAGATGGGCAAGATTGCGTAGGATGGGTCGGACTAGAACATATGGCACAAGCCTCGGCTTGAGTTGTTTGTGGAGGTCCATTATGCAACATCAGAGCATCAACCTTCTTTGTCAGGCCATCAATCTTGGCATGGAGATCTGGTGTGACTCCTATCTCATATATGCCACCTCTCTTTTGTGGTTGGGAACTTCTTTCACCTCTATCTGAATAGTCCCATTGCTGGGAGTTTTCACACAAGGTTTCAAAGAATTTCCACGCTTCGGTATCGCTCTTGGTCATGAAGGACCCTCCACTGGTGGCATCAACCATGCGACGGTTCTGGGGTGTCAGACCGTCATAAAAGTATTGCACTTGTTGCCACTTCTCAAAACCGTGGTGTGGACATTTAAGAAGCAAGTCCTTCCATCTTTCCCAGCATTCATTGAAAGTGCTCTCCATCTTTTTGTGTGAAATTAGTGATTTCTCTACGGAGAGCATTAGTTTTGTGAACAGGGAAGAACTTGTTTAAGAACTTCCTAGACAATTGGTCCCATGTAGTGATAGACCCAACTTCTAGAGAATTCAACCATGCTTTCGCCTTATCCTTCAAAGAAAAAGGAAACAGGCGTAGGCGGATCGAATCGTCTGAGAAGTTTTGGTATTTAAAGGTGGAGCAAATGTCTAGGAATTCTTTCACATGATGATATGGGTCCTCCTTGTCTAACCCATAAAAGGAAGGCAACACTGTATGACCCCAGTCTTGAGTTCAAAGTGTGCTGCCGTGGTGGTAGGCAACACTATGCATGAAGGCGCATTGAATTGGACAGGAGCTGAATAATCTCTAAGAGTTTTAGTTCCATTCTCTTCTGCCATTTCAACTGGGATGTCTTTCAATCTTCTATGGAATGTTCTTTCTATTTCAGGATCAAAAGGTGCTAGTTCTTTATCTAGAGATCTACGTCCTAGCATAAACTAAGCAACAACCTAAGAGAAAGAAAACTAGAACTAGAAATTATGCTATTAAAAAAACAAGTTAAAACTATGTAAGTAAGAATGGGACGAAAGAACCCGGAAAAGGAGATGATTGATGTTAAGAAGCTCTTCCTCACTTAGTAGCTTTCTTCCTCAATTCCTGAAAATAGAAACAAAACAAATCAGGTTTCCTAAATTAATGATAAAAAAAAAAAAATCCTAAGCAAAGGTTAATTTCTAAAAAAAATAACAAGAAGAGTTAGTTTCTAAAAAGGAAAGAATAATTTCTAAAACTAGAAAATAAGAAGTTACTTAAGAGAAAAATCTAAAAACAAAGAATTCAAAAGAAATTCTAAAATTAGAAAATTTCTAAAAAGTAAAAACCTAATTCTAAAATAAAAAAAATAGAAAAAGTAAAGAATTTAGAAAGGGATTACCAAATTAGAAGTTTATCTCAGGACCCTACAAAACAGGAAAGAGGTTAATTTCTAAAATAAAGAAAAGAACTCTAAGTTAGTAAAATCCTAAGCTATGAATTATGATAAGAGAGAATCCTAAATTCAATATGGACCGAACAGTCCCCGGCAACGGCGCCAAAAACTTGTTCACTCCCCAAGTATAGGGTTGTGATGTAGTAATAAACTCGGTAAGACCGAGGTCGAATCCACAGGGACTGGTCGTCACAATTCAAATTCACGATTCTCCTTAACTAATTCAACAAATAAAGGATCAAATTGCTAACACAAATCTATGGAAAATAACTATTGAGAATAAGGAAGAAAATTCAATCAGAGAGAGCACTAGGACTTTCGAATCCACCCCTAATTATCCTAACCTTTGTTTTGTCTGTTAATTCACCTTAAATTAGATTGATCCAACTTATCTAGAGAAAGCACAATCTGTGTCCTTAATCGGGCATACAGATTGTCTAATTCCTTCAAGCAATGCTATGAATAACATATCCCATGTCCAAATCGGGCATATGGAATATGCAGTTCAGTAAAGCACCCTGTTTCTTCCTCTACAGGAACCCGTTCATGATCCGATACAAGCACCTAGAATAAGCATCCAAACCACATCCATCCATAGACTCTGATCAAGTTCATAGATGGAGAAGCATAGAATTTAAAACAATCAAGCACACTAAGGAGAGAAACAAATCAATCTTAATTAAAGTAAAATTAACATGGAACAAAGGGTGTTCAAATTAGGGGTTTCATCTCAGCCCTAACTGAGAGATTAGTTACCCATAAACTCCATTAAATAAATGGAAAAATAAAGATAAAAAATCATAAAGGAAAATTCAAACCAATTTCTCTCTCTCTTCTTTCTTCTCTCTTCTCTTTCTTCTCTCCCTTGCTGTAGATCTGGAGCTCCTCCCTGGTTTTGAATGCCTTACCCACGTCCAAAACTCCCCTTTTATAGCTGCTGGATGGCTGGAATCGGTGGCAGAGTCGTAGAAGGACTCGGAGTACAAATTTTCGCAGCCGTGATCGGTGGGCCCCACAGAGGCATTTTCTAGAAAATCCACCCCTTCCATTGGATTCAGGACGAAATTTCAGTCAGGAATGGGTGGTTTTGAATGTCCATTAACGCGGCCCAGAGAAGAAAATACAAAAAAAAATCAGTTTTGAACGTCACCGGGTAGCCCTTTTGTGGCCTCTGTATCACGCACGTGTGTACGCATGGGAGTGAACTATCAGCATGGTTTTGTTAGTATTCATGGCCCTCTACAAGATGGACGGATCAGATCGACCGTACAGGTGACGGGTGGGGCCCACTGACGTCCGCAAAAAACGGCCAGCGGCCGTTCTTCGCTGACGCAGAAGCAAGGGACGTGGATTTTCTGCGAAAATGGTGGGGCCCACTGTGATGTTTTTTTGAGAAATCCACTCCGTCCACCGAAATTCTATCGAAATTTCGGTCGAAACCCATGGTTTTTCTTCATTTTTGTGTGGCCCACAGGATGTTTCTGTTCCACCGTCCAACCGTCAATTGAACGGCTAGATTTTTCTCCGGATGACCGTTTGAAATTCGGCCACCTAGGCAATGTTAATGGTCGTCATTTGGACCTGATGAACGGCCCGGATTGATGTTTGGATGGACGGTGTGGACCCACAACTCCGACGAAGGATCGCCAGCGTTAACGCTGGCGGCAGCTGTGAAGGGCGCGGGTCAGCGTCGCTTTGACCGGCTGCGGGTACGGTGCAACTCGGGTGGGCGTGTGCATGGTGTACATGCATCACGTGTGGGGCCCACTATGATGTTTATGAGAAATCTGTACCGTCCATCCTTTTCTTTATATAATATCAACCGCCAATTTCAAGTTTGAGGCAGTTCCGAATATCAGGTGGGCCCAGAATCGATAATTAATGGGCTGATTTGTCCGTTGGACCACTTCCCGAGATCCTCAAGGGCTGAAATTTAATATGTACGGTTGATTTACGGCCCCCATCACATGTATGAAGTTTCGAGTTGATCGGATGGCGGGAACCATGTGATCTTGCATTCTGGACCTTTTTCGGGCCCCTTCGACTCGCTTTCCTCAGATCCCAGGCGTGTAAACTCTTCATTATTGATTTTCTGGGGTCCATCCCGTGCTCAGGTGGCTTTTGGATCATCAATCAAATCCATGCTTTTAATCCTCTTTTCAATCAACGCTCTTTATTTCATCCTGCAACAAAACACAGTTAAATACCGTCATTAGGCGCTATCATGTACTTAAGATCAGGTAATAACTGGGGTTTAATATGCAGTATTCGACCCTGATCAGTGTTCAATTTTGGTGTGCATTATGTGCTTGATTTTGGTTCATAGCACCTATAACATGGTTCTGAATATCAGTATCGGTGAGCATATCAGCCTAGCTAAAAACCTATATGATACAGCTCGCATATTGTTATCGGCCCCATGTTGGCCTATGTTAGACCGTTTTGGACATTTTTTTATGAGGATAAACATGGTTAAATATCGGGAGGGAGGGAGATCCAACAGTTGCGCACATAATTAAAATTCAATACAATCAGCACATAGATGGTAAATCTATGTTCAAAGATAGATCTACCATTCCCCCAAACTGATTTTGAAAAAAAAAAAAAAAAAAGAAGGTAAAAAGAAATCAATGGCCCAAAAATGGCTTGAATTTTTTTTTTTTTTTTAAAGTGTGTTGGCCTTTGAAAAAATGGCTTGCAGGTATTGGGGTTATAAGGTTGATTTGACACCATTACAGCAAGATTAAACCCCCCCCGCCAATACAGTCGCACATGTTTTGACATGGGCCAATACAGATCCTTATTGCGTATCATATCATGCCGATACATATATCATATAGTCGTATCAGTCAGTATGGTACCCTTCTTGAAAACCACGACCTGTAAGTACCCACCGCAATTTTCTCTAGGAGATTTGGCGCCCTTTGTGCGTGTAGTTGATCAATGTCTGGTATATATAATGCGAGTGGCTAGGGACTATTTTACCCACAGTTTCAGGAGCATAAAAAACTTTGGATTTTAAAAGGACATGGGAATGGATTTTTAAAAGGAAAGGTAGATAGTTTTTTTTTTTGGTCTCTGCGTGCTTATCAACCAACGATTCCTATTTTACCTGCTCTTTCCAATAGGCAGTGCCAATTTTAACGAGGATAGGGCATTTCTGTTATTATAAATTTTGATGCGAGTAGCCTGCACACAACTGCATCTAGCCCGCACTTCTTTTATGTGTGTGTAGCCCACACCGACTTTCTTGCTGTGTGTATGCGTGTAGCCCACACCGACTATCTCGCTGTGTGTATGCGTGTAGCCCACACCCTCTCCCTCCACGTGTTGCATGTGTCATACCCACCAGTTCCTATAAATCAAGCAGTTATAGTTCCTTTCTTACTAGTTGCTTTATTGCTGCAAAATAACTTTTGGTAGGTTGCACTGTTGCTGATCTAGCAATTTTATTGCCTTTTATTGTCATGTGTATGGCTATTGTATCTTATACCTTGTGACTTGTGAGTATCATACATGAGTAAAATGAAGTGTCTCTACTTGGCAGACAAACACCAGTGTAGCCAGCGCGCTTGGAACGTACTTCTTATCACAAATATCATTGATCTTTCTGGACATGCTTAATGTGTACAGGTATGTTATTGGTGTGAAGAGAATCTTATGACACTTGTTTGGTTCCATGGGTTTGTAGATGCTCTAGTTCTTAATAATGTGTATATTTGTTTTTGAGAAATACTAATAATGTGCATATTTTCATGACTAATGCTTGAAACAGAATGTACAGCGAGCTTATATCAAAGAAATTAGCAGAAGGAGGGCCCTTTGGCTCTAAAACATCATATGTAAAACTTCTGCGGTAAGATCAATGTTTGGGAATTATTTTTTTTTCTGGGACGACTTCAATGTGCACAGTGAGCACTGAGAATTCTACACGTTATCTTCCACCATTGAAGGATGGATGGATGGATGGAAACTAGAAAGCATTTCAAAATTCAAATTTTCAGATGCCTATGCCGAGATTCCTGCTCACTAATATTTGATTGTGACTCTGTGAGAGATTGTGCATCAATTCTCGGTGCACACTGTGCATACACAATCTTTACGCTTCTATAATGTGCATACATCCTTTTAAGGAATGATAAATGTATTATTCTGGCAGTACTAAATAAGATTTATGTCTGAACAGATCGGTTAAGCGGGAGACTCTCAAGCTAATTGAAACATTTGTGGACAAGGCTGAAGATCAACCGCAAATTGGAAAACAGTTTGTGCCACCAATGATGGACCCTGTTCTCGGGGACTATGCTAGAAATTTACCTGATGCCAGGGAGTCTGAAGTTTTGTCACTCTTTGCCACAATTATAAACAAGTAAGTTTAGCCATATCATGGTTATTGTTCCTCTTCATTTTTTATTGTATGTAAAATGATATGAAGTTATATCTGTGGTGTGTATTGCTGTGTAGAAGGTCGTCTGTCTTTCGAGTCGTCAACTTTCGCATATATCAACCAAGGCCATCTCCCTCTCCTTTATTCTGAATGCTTCAATTATGGTCGCAGATGCAGTTAGTCCAGTCAAATGGGTTTCCCTCCTGGACAAATAACCTTGGAGACTGTTATTTACTACCAAAATCTGGATAATTGCATCTGCTTCAGATGCATCTTTTTGTCATGGAGGAAACTAATGAAGCTGCTAACTCTCAATGAAAGTAGATAGGGTCACTCATCGTTGGAACTTTGCTGCTTCTTTTGTTTATTTCCTATTTGAGTAAAAATATCAGCTCATAAAAAAGAAGAAAATAAAGTGGTTAATGTGGTACACTTGCCCTTGTTTTAACCTGGTCATAACACTACCGCCAATCATCCTCAAATGGGGTACAATCATGTTAAATTTTTTTATTGGTAATTTAAGAGTTAATTGCTTAATCATTGTGAAACTAAGTAATGATTTTTTTTTTTTTTTCTCACTTTCTAATTTTATTATTATTATTACTCAGCCGAAAAATTAGATTGGCTCAGCCATGTCACATTGGACCAACCATGTACCCATGCCAAGTTTCTTTTGGTGCACTTGAGTACACAGACAAGATTGAGTTTTTAGTCCTTTGGATTCTTCCATTAAGCATCATATTCTCTTGTAAATAAATGCATTTTTGCCAGATCTTTCTACTCTTAGATTCCTAGCAGTTACTGTTTCCCACCACAATGAAACTAGTGATGTCCTGAATCCTGATACTTAGTTGGGCTCAGTGTTCGAAATATCGATACTATCGGTCGATATTATTGTTATCGCACCCCTGCGAGACGAAACCTTCGCGATAACCCCCGGAAGATACAAAAAAAATCCAAAATCTAGATATCGGCCGATATATCGTCGATATCGCACGATATATCGTCGATATTGCGCGATTTCCTCCTCCATTATTGTCGGACATCGACAAATGCACTCAAAATCCAATCTGGGTTGTGGAGAATAAAATTTTTTTGAATTAGAACAAAAAAAGAATAGAAATCAGAGAGTACTTGGCTGTAGCGGTGATCAGAGGTGGGCCATTCGACATGTAAGTACGATTTTTCCTCTTTTTTCGATGATTTTTCTCGCGATTTTCTTCAACTTCCCTCTTTCTTTGTTGATTGGAGCGTGTCTGTGGGGATTTCTCGGAGATTCCGGTGAGGAATCAGGCCGGATCGAGGAACCCTTCCTTCTGGAACGAGATTTGAGGGGACGGAACCCTTGCGTGCATGAAGGAGAGGGAAAGTGAAAGAGGGGTGCGGATGGGGGTAAAAAACGGATCGGTTGCGTGGTGCGTTACTCAGTACGCTCTTATCGTACTCAGTAAACTCACTTGGGCCCACCTTTAATGTATGTGGTCCATCCATGCCGTCCATCCGTTTTCCCATCTAATTTAAGAGGTTGATCCCAAATTTTAGAAAAATCTATTATCATACCATGGGAAACAGTGGTGATACTGATTTCCACCGTTGAAACCTTTCTCAACCCTGCAGTGATGTTTATTGGTCATCCGAACCGTTAATAAGATCATACAGACGTGGATGAAGGGAAAATACAAATATAAGCTTGATCCATTCATCCAAGACTCCTATGGCCCTCAAGAAATTTTCAACGGTAGATGTTCAATTCAACTGTTTTCTACGGTGTGGCCCATTTAAACATTGTATATGCTTTATTTTTGGCTAAAGCCCTAAAATTATTTGGTAAAATGGATGGACGGATCGGATAAAATACATAAATCACGGTGGGCGTCACTCTCTATTTTTTGGCTCATGCCATAAAATGATCTCTTCAAATGTATGGACGGTGTGGATACAAAAAATACATCATGGTGGGACCCACATAACTTGGTGACGTTGCTTGTGCCCCGTCAATGACGAGCGTTCTGTATGGGATTGCGTACTGAGTTACTCAGTACGCTCTTATCGTATTGAGTAAACTCTGTTGGGCCCACCGTGATTGCACGTGGTTTATCCACGCCGTCCATCCGTTTTTACTGATCATTTTAGGTTTTGAGCCCAAAATTGAACCATATCCACAACTCAAGTAGACCACATTACAGGAAACAGTGTTGAATGAACGTTGACCATTAAAAACGTTTTGGGAGCCATAAAAGCTTTGGATCAACCTGATATTTATTTTTTTCCCTTCATCTTGGTCTTTAGGACCCAATCAACAGATTGGATGTCAAATTAACAGTACAGTGGTCCTTAGGAGGATTTTAATGGTGGATATCCAATCATTATTGTTTTCCTGTGGTGTTGTCCACCTGCGATTTATATCCCTATAATTTTTTGTATCAATCCTTAAAATGATCCGTAAAAACGTATGAACGGAATGGATGAAACAAATACATTATGGTGGGGCCCATAGAGCACCAACCACCAGCCATGGGGCCGGTGTCAAGGGGAGTAGCCAATCCGTCTCCCCGCGCTGTAAGACACGGAAGCTACTGGCAGGTTGCGTAGCCAGATTGGCTACTGAAGTGACGCACCAAGTTTTGTGGGGCCCACCATGATGTATGTGTGGTATCTACACCGTCCATACATTTGGCTATATCATTTTTAGGCATGAGACAGAGAACGAGTCAGATCCAAATCTGGAGTGGACCCCACCACAGAAAACAGTGGGGGGAGGTACGCCCACCGTTGAAACCTTCCTAAGGTCCACTATGATTTTTATCTGAGATCCAACCTGTTTATAAGTTAAGACAAACATGAAAGAAGGGAAAAAACAAATTTCAGCTTGATCGAAAACTTTTGTGGCCCTTAGAAATTTTTAATGGTGGGCGTCACTCTCTCCATTGTTTTCTGTGGTGGGGTCCACTCGAGCTTTGGATCTGACTCATTCTTTTTGTCATGGCCTAAAATGATATCTCCAAATGGATGGACGATGTGGATACAACACACATCATGGTGGGCCCTATAAAACTTGGTGACGTCACTTCAGGGTCCACCGTGTCATTTATTTTCCATCCGACATGCTGTAAATGCAAAATCCACTATTCATCCGGTGATCCGTACATACAAAAGCTACTTGATTAAAAAACTATTGTAGGCCACACAAATTGATAAATTCACGCTGTGAGGCCCACCTGAGTTTCTTTTATCAGGATGAATTTTGTACATTCCCTAATTACTAACCTATTGTTGGCATCAATTCCCATTGGTCCATGTGGTGTGGCCCATCTGAGTGGTGGATCTATCTGATTTTGGCTCTATCCAATCTCGACGGATAGATAAAATATTATTTTAGTTGCATTACTTCAGTTAAACATCGCATAGCTTAGGACCCATATGCATAATTTTTTTTTTGAGATGTTATGATTTAAAAGTGTGTGTTAAGGGCTTTTTTAACAATCCCCAAAGTTTCATTAAACAATTCAACCATTTTCCCAATGTTTCCCCATGTGTCCCAAAAAGTGCGATAAATTATGCGATACAAACGATATATCCCATGCGATAACCGATACATATCCGTATCCCAAGGGTGCAATACATAGTGCGATACCGATATTTCGAACACTGGTTGGGCTCAGATAATAGATCTTGGTGGTGATGTTTGCAGGTACAAGGGAGTAATGATGGAGGACGTGCCTCGCATATTTGAAGCCGTTTTTGAATGCACGCTTGAGGTACTTACTGCTAACATGACTGATTGAAGCATATGCATACATGATACATGGTTGCACTGCTTTTTCGTACTTATGTTTCTTCTCTCTTTTTTCTTTATTTCAGATGATAACAAAAAATTTCGAAGATTATCCCGAGCACCGCTTGAAATTCTTTTCTTTATTACGTGCAATTGCTACATATTGTTTCCATGCTTTGATTCACTTGTCAAGTCAGGTTAGTTAAGCTTTACATCAATTTTGCACCCATGCATTTTCGTATGTCCATGGCATATCATGCGTGTATTTTTCTCTAAATATTCAATCGCTCCATTATTAGTTCCTTTTTTTTTTTTTTCCATTTTTGGTATATCATTTATTTATTTATTTTCTTTTGTTAATCCATACCAGCAACTTAAGCTTGTCATGGATTCTATCATATGGGCATTTCGGCACACTGAAAGGAATATTGCTGAAACCGGGCTCAACCTTTTGTTGGAGATGCTGAAGAACTTTCAGGTGTGTTTATTTCATTGTCCCATCATTTGTTCATACATATTATGGCCTATGCAGTTTCTTACCCTTTGGAATGTTCTTTTGACAGGTTTCTGAGTTCTGTAATCAATTCCACAGGACTTACTTTCTAACAATTGTGCAAGAGATTTTTGCTGTACTGACGGACACTTTTCACAAGCCTGGGTTCAAGCTGCATGTGCTAGTGCTGCAGCACTTATTTTGCTTGGTAATAGAGATGATAACGCAGTCTGTTATGTTCTAATCCATCCTAGTTAAAATATAATCTCCAATAAATATTGAAAAGTCCCCATTTTTTAGATTTTTTTTTTCCTGTTTTGCCTTTTCTTCCTCAAGTCATCTCAAAGCAATTCTTTTCTTCTTCTTCTTCTTTCTTTCTTTCTTTCTTTCTTTTTCTTTCTTTTTCTTTCTTCTTCTTCTTCTTCTTCTTCTTCTTCTTCTTTTTTGAATATTGACGATTCATTAAAATATTCAATAAAGCATTACAAGAGGTTTGGCCCCGTTACAAGGTGACCCTCTTGTCACTTCAAACATTGTACCAAAACTGAAAAGCAACAGAAGGATACAGATAGTTATGAGCCATCATGGACACTCAAATTCTAAATCCCTAATTCATTGCAAACATTCCCAATTGGCCCTGAGTTCTGCCTTGGGCCATCCTCAGAGCTCCTGCCTTGAAAGAGACCAATTTATGATCATGAGCAGGGTTCCCTTCAAACCTTCTATCAATCAATACTGAATTATCGAAAATTCTAGCAGTTGTTTCCTTCCACACTTCCCATGGTATCACTAAGAAACACATTCCATGGAGACTTCTTACGTCCCTTGCATGGACCGGCCAACCATTCTGTCACTTTGCTCCTGATGGGGGCATTGAATGACCATGCCACCCCCAGCGGAGAAAGGAAATAGCTCATTCTCTCAAGCCACAGGGCAATAAGTGATCCCTAGATTCTTCATCTCTTCAACACATAGCCCATTCTCTCAAGCCACAATGCAATAGCCCTTTCTCTCAAGCCGAAAGATATTTTCTGTTTGTTCAGATAAAATCCTTTATCATCCTAATGTTCCATACCACATACCCTCCTGTTACATCATAGCAGTCCTTGCCCTTTGCCTCCTTATCTAAAGGCTAGATGAAAAAAAAGCTCCTGATGCATATGAGTACCTTCTTCCAACCAAGCATCCCACCAAAATTGGATTCTATTGTCTCTACTGACAAGAAAGGTACATCCTTTCCAAATTCCCTTCCCACAATGTTCAAGTACCCCTTGTTTTGCCCCTGATAGTGCTTGCCCAATTTATGTCACTCCATAAAGTGTTCCTCTTTATTTATTTCTGGTCCCTGACAACCAGTCCCTCTTGGATGATCCTTTTTTTTTTCCTTCTGAAATTGCATTCCTCCATAAGGCCCCTTATGCATACGAGTACCTTCTTCCAACCAAGCATCCCTCCAAAATCAGATTGTATCGACTCTACTGACAAGAAGGGCACACCTTTCCAAATTCCCTTCCCACAATGTTGAAGTACCCCTAATAATGCTTAACCAATGTATGTCACTCCATAAAGGGAACCTCTTTATCTATCTCTGATCCCTGACAACCAGTCCCTCTTGGATGATCCATTTTTTCCAAAGTCACATTCCTCCATAAGGCCTCTGGTTCTTCCCCAAATCTCCACCGCCACTTGCTCAACAAAGCCCAATTCCTTTCTCTCACATTCCCAATCTCTAGACCCCTTCCCTGATCGGTTTCTGCACATCATTCCGCCCCTCATTTCCTTTGTAATATCTCAATCTTAGGTGCCAGTGATTGATGCCACCATCGCTGGTACCTTAAAGTGAGACATAAAGTACATGGGAAGACTTGATAATGCAACCTTTATGAGAGCAATATCCCCCAAAAGATAGGCACAATCCTTTCCATCTAGCCAGGTGTAACACCCCGACCCCCTCTGGTATAATATTGTGCCATTTGTAACGCCTCACCCAAGGGCACAATATTGTCCGCTTTGGCTGGCCCAGTGTCCACCTTCACGGTTTTGTTCTCGCAGGCGGAAGCGTTTAGCGAACCACTCGCAAAACGCGTCATTCCTTTAGGTGAGAACCCCACATATAGCCCAGATCTTTAGGCATTTCCTTTCCGATGTGGGACAGGTGCACTACACGCCCACCCCCCCTCGGGAGACAGAGTGCCCTCGCTCTGATACCATTTGTAACGCCTCACCCAAGGGCACAATATTGTCTGCTTTGGCTGGCCCAGTGTCCACCTTCACGGTTTTGTTCTCGCAGGCGGAAGCGGTTAGCGAACCACCTGCAAAACGCGTCATTCCTTTAGGTGAGAACCTCACATATATCCTAGATCTTTAGGCATTCCCTTTCCGATGTGGGACAGGTGCACTACACACCCAGTCCTTGCCCAGCCGGGTTGGCGACGAGCCAGCTGTCAAGGAGGTGGGTGTCCAGTCCCACATCGAAAAGGGAGAGCCCGAGATCTTGGTTTATATGTAGGGCTTTGACCTTCAAAGGTATGACGCGTTTTGCGGGTGGTTTGCTAACCGCTTCTGCCTGCGAGAACAAAGCCGTGAAGGTGGACATTGTGCCAGCCAAAGCAGACAATATTATACCAGAGGGGGTCGGGGTGTTACAAATGGTATCAGAGCGACGACGCTCTGTCTCCCGAGGTGGGGTGAGTCCTTGACCAGCCGGGTTGGCGACGAGCCAGCTGTCAAGGAGGTGGGTGTCCAGTCCCACATCGGAAAGGGAGAGCCTGAGATCTTGGTTTATATGTGGGGCTTCAACCATCAAAGGTATGACGCATTTTGCGGGTGGTTCGCTAACTGCTTTTGCCTGCGAGTGCCAGCCAAAGCAGACAATATTATACCAGAGGGGGTCGGGGTGTTACACCAACTTTTTCTGAATCCTTTCCACGACTAGATTCCAGAACACTGCGGAGTTTGGCTTGCCACCAAGAGGGATCCCCAAATATGTACATGGGAGATCCTTGTACTTGCACACTAATCTCCTTGCCAAGGCCTTGGCTTGATCTTCCTCCAATACCACTCCCGCCATAATGCTCTTTTGTAGGTTAAGTGGAAGCCCCAATACCACTTCAAAGCACCTTAGTATTCTATTCCCTTTAGATTAACTATCTGCTTGATGGATGTGTCGCACAACAGAAATGTCTCATCCACGAATTCAAGAGTTATCTCCATCACCTGATTCCCTATCCAGAAGCCTTTAGTCAACTTAATATCCGAAACCCTCATCATGAGTAAGCTCAAACCTTTTGCCACCACTACAAAAAGTAGTGATAATATAAATCATTACTTTTAGCTCGTTTTTAGTACATCAAAATTAAACTTATGAGGGTTTATGTGTTTGGGGCTTTATGTGCTCCATTCCACCGCTCAACACTGCACATACACAAAAATTTGGAAAGTGGCAGGGAAAAAATATAGAGAGATTTGAAAGAAAGTTGTCTCAATTTAGGGGTAGACACTTACCTCTTAGTGGCAGGATAATGTTAACCAACACAGGCGATGCCTAACCTTCTGGTTTACTGTATATCATTATTCAAATGCTCAAAGTTGCTGCTGAATAGATTGGAAAACATTAGGCAGAATTTTTTGTGGTAGTGGAAGAATTAAGTATAAATTTCATCTTATGAAGTGGGAGAATGTATGTAAGCCTTAGGAGCAAGGAGGAGCCGGGTTAAGAAGTTTGGAGATTATGAATCCATTTTGTTAGAAAAATGAGTTTGGAGTAAAAGAGGGTTCTATATATATATATTTTTTAAAGGTGGTGGGTAGGAAATATGGGGTGGAAGAAATGGGTAGTTGGACTAGGTCGCTATCGTTATATAGGGCATCATATATTTGGAAATCTATGGCGTCGATAAAAAGCAATGTTTGAGAAATCTTTGGAAATCTGCAGTGTCGATAAAAAGCAAAGTTTGGGGTGGGGTAGGATTTGATTTGGGAGATGGAAAAAAAAAACATTAGGTTTTGGGAGGATATATGGTTGGGAGATAAAAATTTGTGCAAAGTTTTTCCACGGGGAATTGCATTAGAGGCAAATTTGGGGGTTGATAGATGTTTTTCTATCCAAGGAGAGGAAGTTATTTGGCTTCCCCCATGTAGGACTTCAGAAGATTCGGAGATTGATGAGCCAATCGACCTGCTTGAAATGCTATTTAAAGTGATTCTTGTGGTTTCTGAATCGGATTGATGAAATGGTTAAAAGATGAGTCCGACAAATTCTCAGTGAAATCATTCTACAAGCTATTAAACGGGAATGGCCACGGTGAAGGGATCAGGTGATCAGGCCCACAGCTTTCTTATGGTGATATGGTGTTCTTCCAAAGGTGGTGGCGCTTGGTTGGCTAGTGGGAAGAAAGATGTAAATGTTGACAATCTTCGCAAGAGAAGAATGATTCTTTTGAATGTGTGTTTAATGTGTTATCAAGATGAGAAATCGGTGCATCATCTTTTTATTCACTGTTTTTTTGCAAAGATGTGGCATTATTTCTTCAATTTGTTTGGAGTGACATGGGTGTCACCGAGTTTTTTTTTTTTTTTTTTTTTGGCATGACGGGGAGAAGGGAAAGTGGGGAAAATAGCATGGCGGATAAGTTTATTAGTGGGTATTTGGTTCCTATGGTTAGAAAGGAATGATCAATGCTTCAGGAGTAAAAAAGGCTCAGTCTTGGAGTTGTAGGTTTTTTTTTCTCTGTTTTTGGTCTTTTGTAATCTTTGGGCTGCATCTTGTTATCAATAAAATTGTCGACGTTAAAAAAAAAAAAAACAAAACAAAAAATGAGGATTTGTTTTCTTATTTCTTCTCCCTTTTTTTTCACCCTTTTGAATTTTATTTAAACCCTGCATTGTTGCAATGGTCATGGTTAGGAAGATCTTTAAAACTGTTGCATTTTCAGGCGGACTCTGGTTCATTGACGGAACCTTTGTGGGATGCCGCTACAGTTCCTTACCCGTATCCAAATAACTCTATGTTTGTTCGTGAGTATATTATAAAGCTCCTGGGGACATCATTCCCGAACATGACAACAGCAGAGGTAGGAGATCCACTTCAAGCTCCCATCTACTTTATACTCTTTCCTCTTTATATAAATCAGTCTGTAAAATTGGGAATTTTGCAGGTGACACAATTTGTTAATGGTCTGATCGAGTCAAGAAACGATCTCTCCACGTTCAAGAACCACATTCGGGACTTCCTGGTGCAATCAAAAGAATTCTCAGCTCAGGTGATTTAGCAATAAATACCAGATGCCTTTTCGAGCTCAAGCTTGAAAATTTGTTAGATTTGCACTCAAAGTCTTGATTAAATTCCTTCCTCTTGCAAAGTTCATAATGTGGAACCAAGTTTCTTTCTAGAACTTGGAACTCTGGTTCTTTCACCTCCAACTACTATGATCCTACTAAAGACTGAATATGATTTAATTATATGGCACAGCTCTAGTGCATGGATTCCTCCCTCTGCCCAAAACATGATAGGTGGCAATCCTGTGTGTAATAATAATAAAAGTAGCTGTAGGGGTGCAACTTGGGATGGGCTTAACCTAAACCCGAATGACCCAGCCTGAAATTTTCTTCTGGTCTGGTTGCCTCAGGCTGGAAATCCTCAACCCCGTCCCAGGTCGGGTCAGGCTCAGCTTGAGGCCTCGGACAACCCAAATCCGGTACGTGTAGAATCAGATACCGAATTACTAAATCTTTGGCCCATCCCGACCAAATTCAACTCAACCTGACCCCACCTGTGATTGGGTAGGGTTGAGGCTGTGGCACCTCGGGTTGGGCTCGGGTTGACCGTCAACCCAACCCAGCCTGCCCAAGTCGCACTTGCACCCCCAACTAGTGGTAGCAGTTCTAGTTACTATAGCGGTACACACAATGTTGTCGAATCGCATATGCGATCATGTGTGATCGCATATTTTTTAAAAAAAAAAAATTGAAAATTATATATATATATATATATATATATATATATATATATATATATATATATATATATATATATATATATATATATATATATATATATATATATTAGGGAAAAATTCAAAAAAATGTAAAAAAATATAAGATACTGAGGAGAACTTTTCTAAGTTAATAGATAACTAATTTTACGTATTTAAAACACATTTGAGAGAGATAAAATCAATTAAACAATGAATTAAACATCAAGTCATCCACATTTAACAATATAGTTAACAAGAAGTAATAACAAATTCAACAAGCTATTTATTTAGTATGGTAGAAAATCAACAAGCTATCTTCCTTGAAACTTAAGAGTGCTTGAATCTTTTTTTTTTTTGGAAGATCACATAGATATATTAAACAAGGGGCAGAATACAAAAAGAAGGAGAGGGGACGCTGAGAGAGCATGCCCAACTACACTCCGAGAAAAAGAAGATCACTGCCCTTTGGGCTTACAACATGTGCAGCCCATTCTATCAAGGTGTGCTTAGCCTTACTAGCTACACACTCAGCAGAATGCTCCAAATCTCGAAAACATCTCTCATTTCTTTCTTCCCAGATGCACCACCATATTGCTATTAAAGCCATTCTCCAGATTTTTGATCTCTGCTTGCCTAAGTTGACCCCATGCCACGATTTAAGAAGGAGATCTGTTGAATCTGGAAAACACCAGTTGATTCCGAAACAAGAGAGAAAATCAGACCAAACGAGGCTTACAAAAGTGCTTGAATCTTGATCTTCCAACTTCCAAGAGAGAGAGAGAGAGATCACTTGGAAGCAAGGTGTCCCGTATCGGTATCGGTTGGCGTAACGGTGACCTCCAAAACCGTTACGGATACGGGGGCGTAACGGCGATACGGGGCGTAACGGCGCAAAAAAAATTTTTTGCCAAAAAAATATGAAAAAATATGGATTAAATCCGGAATATTCTAAGCATTTCAAATATGCATTCATTTATAAATTGGAACATGGTTATGGTGGTGTAACGGTCCACTCTTTGGTGAGAAGTTGTATCGGACTGTCTGATGAATTTATGAACCAGATAACCTAAATTTGACTACAAAATTCATATATTTAATTTTCTAACTATCTACTATCAATGATAGATATATTAGAATGAATGTAATATGAAAATATCTTACATTAGGTGTTTGCAATTATTTTTGAGGAATTTCTCGAACAAACCTGTGCTGCTGTGCACGTGACTGTGATTCATGTTTATAACCTGTCATCCTCAAGTCAATAATATTAAAAAATAATAAAAAATTAGTAGTGTCTGATATACTCCCTTGCAACTTGATTAAGGATTACTTGATTGGTTGTCAGGGAAGCTATTTTAAATACAAGTTTGGCAGTGTCAAGTGTGTGCATGACTGCATGGCTTCTTACAATAATACTGCTGTGAGCTGTCTGCTGCAAATACTTACCTTAATACAAATATATACTCACAATCACAAGTCACCATCAAAATAAAAATCTGCTTTTTTGTGGTTGCTCGACCTCCACATCATCGTCATCATCACCATCAGGCTGAGGCTGTCTAATAGGTGTAGGTGCTGCATATCCATAATATCCAGTGCCAGAAGGAAATACTAGATCAACGAAACCAGAGGATGACTGATCCTGACTAGGTAATGACTCTGACCCCGAGTAAGGATATCCACCAGTGCCCGTCGAATAGCCATACTGGTGCCCATACTCAGGCTGTTGAGAATCTTGAGATTGAGAGTGCGTCTGCTCTGATGAGTAACTTGGATTTGGATCTGGATATCTATAATCATATGGATATTGATCGGGAGGGCTACTCCAACATGAATGTGTGGAACAGGCTCAATATAACCACCATAATCATAATCCAATTGACCATAAGAATATCCATCATAATAACCAAGACCATGAGCCTGCTGATGTTCCGGACCTCCCGGTCCCCGTGCATGACTAGATGTACCCTCCTCCGGTTGGCTGTATCGTGACTCGGTACACTCGTAAGTCCGACCTTGTGTACCACGTCGTCGATGTTCATCGCCATCGCGATCTGTAGACGGTTGTATAGGGGGTTAAGCAACACCAGAAGTGCCAGCACCAGGGGCAGGGGGGTCGTCATCATCTGACACGGTCACGCTACCACTGCTTGTACTCTTTTGTTGATCTTGAGCCGTATCCGTACGTGGCATAAACGCTGCCCCTCTTACTGGGTCTAACACATCTACACGACTCTCTTGTTGCGCTCTGCGTATTTCTGGGTCATCAATTTTCAATTCTTCACTATCCTCTTCATTTTGCTTTTCCCTTGTTTCCAACCAAGGTAGAAGTGGGTCGTCCTCATCATAAATATTGTCCAAGTTTATTGGACAGTAGTCTCCGTCATTAGCAGCTGTAATGCTCCTATGATGTCGTCGCATTCTTAGTTTTATATTATAGTGCATGAAGACAAGTCTATCTAATGTTCTAGTCTGCAATCTATTCCTATTCTTTGAATGAATGAGCGCAAAACAACTCCAATTCCTTTCGCAGCTAGAGGAAGACGTTGTCTGGCTCAAAACTTTTACTGTAATTTTTTGGAGAGCCTTCGTACTTTCTCCGAAATTAATCCACCATTCGGCCGGTTGCAACCTAGATACTGCATGCTGTGCAAGAGCATCTCCAAAGCTACCAAGGCGATTTTCAAATGTATCTAATTCATTCAACGCCTTTATTTGCAGATCTAAGTCAGGTTCTAATCTCTTTATCACATTTTTTAGCCCGACACGAACTTCATTATCCGCAACAAATGATTGGGCATATCTATACCTAGGATTTAGGTAGTAACCTGCTGCATGAAGATCGTGATGGAGTTGCTTTGTCCATCTCTTGTCGATCTTCCAATAAGTTTTCCAACTTCTACAATCACGTTGAATTGCAAGCTTTGCCTTATCCATGGCATCATATAGGAAGCCCATGGTTGGTGCTTCATCGGTTTCAACAAGACGGAGTACCCTCATTAATGGCTCCATCACCTTTAGGATCGCCTTGACCTTCTTCCAATATTTGTTGTCACGTATGGTGTTCGCAACGTCGACCGGTGTCCCTGATGTCTTCTTCCCATGTTTTGTGTTGAGCCATTCTCGGGAAGCGAACATCTCACTCAACTCTCCCCTATGCTGGAATAAACTCTCTAATGCTATAAAGTTTGTTGCAAATCTAGTCGCCGCAGGCCTCAACAACTCTCGTCCTTTCATGAACTTTCTCATTATTGCGACTACTTGATTATGGTTGTAAATAAACGTCATCACTTCCCTTGCCCTTTCGACCATTTCCTTAACATTCTTCTTCTTCCCAATATCTTCTAATATAAGATCAATACAATGGGCAGCACATGGTGACCAAAAAAGATGTTTTCTCTTATCCATCAACATGTCCTGCAAGCTTATATGTTGCTTCATTATCTGTCACAATCTGCACTATATTCTCCTCTCCAATCTCGTCCACAACTTTATCCATTAGTTCATTAATATAAGTAGCATTTTTTGTTGCCTCTGACGCATCAATTGACTTATGGTATATAGTTCCTAAGTGACATACACCATGAAGTTGATCATGCTGCGTCTGGTTAGGCCAGTCCAACCATCACACATAATCGTGCATCCTCTGGCTTGCCATACAGGTTTAAAGGTAGCCACATATGCTTTCACATCCGCAAACTCTGCATTTGTCCATTTCCCCCTAATGTCCTTAGCCGTGGAAGCTTTTATTCCTTCACCTGCTTCTGCCGCTACATCAATTACCACCTGCCAATATGGAGAATTGGCCGCGTTAGGAGGTATGTTAGCATGTATAAATAACTTTGCTGCTGCTCTACCTAATTTCTCAACGGAAGTTCTACTCCACATTTGTTTTATTTTTTTTTGTTTAGTTGATTCTTTCCTAAACAGGATTGGATCAATAGAGGGTCTCCTAGGCTCATTTACTTCTTCATCTTCACGTATAGGGGCATCATGTGAAGATGTCTGTCGTCGGCTTCCAAACATACGTCGTAACCCACCAAACCTACCCCCTCGACCCTCAGTCCCACCTGCAGAAGCAGTTGCCACTCCCACTCCCACTCCCACTCCCACTCCCACTGCCCCCCCTGTATCACGCACTGACCCATGGTGCCAAACATGCGGCGACGTTCTTCCTCTTCACGAGCTACATGCAAGCTCTCTCTCCTAGCTATAGTTAATTCCCGATCTGAATCTTCGTCAGAATCAATAATATCTTCATCACGAACGCCCATATATTCAGGACCAAACACCTCCTGTCGAGCTGCATCCAAAATATCATATTTCTTCTTTTGTACAGCAGTACGTTTACCCTTCGACTCATCCAGACTAGCTTGCATTAAAAGCATTATCTCTCTCGGTACTCTGGCACATGGCGCAACTTGACCCTTTCGATGTGCTAAATGTTGTTTAAGACGGGTAATTCCACCAGTGACATGTCTATCACAATACTTGCACTTCATTTGGTGCCTAGTACCACCAACCCTCTCACAATGTTGCCATCCAATATCCTCACTCACTTGTTGGCCAGACCCAGACATTTCTTTAAGTTTAGGTAGATGAGTATTTGTATGTATGACCTATGTTAATAAAGATGATTTTATGTTCTAACTAAAATACTAAACCCTAAGAAGCTCCAAAACCTGTCCAAAATAAGCAAACAAAAATATAAAGTCACTAATTCGAAAATAAAAAAAATATATTAAATAGCACCCCAAATCTGTAAAATGCACATTAACATTTTCTACTATGATTAACACATCATATGGCATGATTAAAACAGCAAAACAACCATTAAAAATTGATTTTTCGAATTTTAAAAAAAAGGGTCAAAATTCATGCGTAAATAGAAAAAAAATATTAAAAAAATATAAAATGGCACCCCAAATCTGTAAAATGCACATTAATATGTTCTACTATGATTATCACATCATATGACATGATTAAAACAACAAAACAACCATTAAAAATTAATTTTTCGAATTTTAAAAAAAAGGGTCAAAATTCATGCGTAAATAGAAAAAAAATATTAAATGGCACCCCAAATCTGTAAAATGCACATTAATATGTTCTACTATGATTATCACATCATATGGCATGATTAAAACAGCAAAACAACCATTAAAAATTGATTTTTCGAATTTTAAAAAAAAAAGGTCAAAATTCATGCGTAAATAGAAAAAAATAATAAAAAATATAAAATGGCACCCCAAATCTGTAAAACGCACATTAATATGTTCTACTATGATTATCACATCATATGACATGATTAAAACAACAAAACAACCATTAAAAATTGATTTTTCGAATTTTAAAAAAAAGGTTCAAAATTCATGCGTAAATAGAAAAAAATATTTAAAAAATATAAAATGGCACCCCAAATCTGTAAAATGCACATTAATATGTTCTACTATGATTAACACATCAAATGGCAGGATTAAAACAGCAAAACAACCATTAAAAATTGATTTTTCGAATTTAAAAAAAAGGTTCAAAATTCATGCGTAAATAGAAAAAAATAATAAAAAATAAAATGGCACCCCAAATCTGTAAAATGCACATTAATATGTTCTAATATGATTAACACATCATATGGCATGATTAAAACAGTAAAACAACCATTATTAAAATTGATTTTTCGAATTTAAAAAAAAAGGTTCAAAATTGATGCGTAAATAGAAAAAAAATATAAAAATATAAAATGGCACCCCAAATCTGTAAAATGCACATTAATATGTTCTAATATGATTAACACATCATATGGGATGATTAAAACAGTAAAACAACCATTAAAAATTGATTTTTCGAATTTTTTAAAAAAGGTTCAAAATTCATGCGTAAATAGAAAAAAAATAATAAAAAATATAAAATGGCACCCCAAATCTGTAAAATGCACATTAATATGTTCTAATATGATTAACACATCATATGGCATGATTAAAACAGTAAAACAACCATTAAAAATTGATTTTTCGAATTTTTTAAAAAGGGGTCAAAATACATGCGTAAATAGAAAAAAATATTTAAAAAATATTAAATGGCACCCCAATCTGAAAAATGTACATTAACATGTTCTACTATGATTAACACATCATATGGCATGATTAAAACAGCAAAACATGTTTAAAAAAGTATAAATGCCTATTTTTTACGAATTCGGAATTTCTGAAAAATGGCCCACCCAGCTTCGATTCAACAAAAGCCGCAATACAATGTGTTTTTATCTCAAATACCCAACCAAGGTTGGTCGAAATTGGTAGTAGAAGAAGTGAGAAGTAGTTTGGAAGCAAGAAATTTGAAAAAAAAAACAGCAAAAAAGAGCTTAAAATGGAAAAAAAAAATGACCGTTTTTCGACCGTTACGGGTCAACCGTTACGCCTGTATCGGTCCGATACGGGCCCGTATCGGCCGATACGAGTACAAAAAATCGTATCGGCCGATACGATCCCGTATCGCGTATCCGCTCGTACCGTTACTGTTACGTATCGGCCGATACGTAACTGTTTTGGCACTCCTTGCTTGGAAGTAGGAAATACAAGAGAGAGGGAGATTAAGACCACTTGTAATTAACAAATGTAAGAGAAAAATAGAGTAAGAGAGTTTTGGAGTGAGAAAATTGCAAATGGAGGATATTTGAAAGCCTTTTTATAGGCAAAATGTTTTTTTTTTTTTGCAAAAAAATAAAAATTCTATGTGCCATGGCCAATATGCGATCGCATATGTGCCAGATCGCATATGCCATGATCGCATATGCGATCTACATATGGATATGCGCATATGCGATCGCACATGACAACAATGGGTACACATGCTGAGGGTGTAATCCGGTTGGAGATGAAAGACCGAGAGTTGATTGTTGTTGTTGTGAGGTGAGATGATTTGTTTGATATATTTGCTGAGGATTTAATTATGGTTGATGCTTAAACAACCCAACTGCAGGACAACAAAGATCTCTACGCAGAAGAAGCGGCAGCTCAGAGAGAAAGGGAGCGACAGCGGATGCTTTCTATTCCTGGGCTTATTGCCCCTAGTGAGCTACAAGATGAAATGGTGGACTCATAGCTGTTGACCACGTGGTGCTAATTCATCATCTTTCACTCCTGTGAAATCTCAGGAGTGCTTCGCCACCGCCTTGCCAGATTTTCCACCAAGGTGACTGGATGAGGCCCCTCCTTTTTTTTTTTTTTTTCTTTTTTTTACCCTTTTACGTTCATTTCTTTAGATTGGTGGATAGATAGTGAAGGTGCCACCCCCACCTGGTTCAAGAGCTGTCTGGGGACTGCTGGTGATGCTGGCAGGATGTTGTTGTTGGTTGAAGTAGGGGATGGCTCTTGGCAGTTTGTAGAAATGCTAATATAGGATTAGTGGGTCATTTTTTGGCCACAATCAGAATCACTGATATTTGCATTTAGGCGTGGCCCTGGGGATGGACGGACGTGGCTCTGTCAACCGTCTCTCTTGAATGGCGATCTGTGTAGGTGTATTCTAACTAGGGAGGGTTTCAAGGAAACGGGGCTATTTCTGTTTAAACTATACTGTATGTTGGTGAGTTTTGAAATGGCTTCATTTATTTTTTTTGTCCCCCTCTTTTTGCTCCATTTTCGGACGGCTCAAATTGCAAGGCCTTGGAGAACAATGTGCGGCAGTTTTAGTTTTTGCTATGGCATTATCTTAATTCATGAGAAGGGTTAGTTTTGGTTGGATGAAATAAATTCGAACGTTGGGCCAAACGGGATTCAGCATCCACACCCAATCTGATTGATTTTCATACACATTTTCTATTTTTGGTAGGTAGTTGACAAATCGACCAGGGCGAGAGCTAAATGGCTGACTCTGTTTTTTGTTTTTTTCATTGGAACAATGAAGTGCTTCTTACTGTGCGTTTTGGTTGTACCCCAAATTGCGACTGAATAGGATATTTCAGCTGAATGGGATGCCATGAATTGTGCTGAGTGCATTGTATCAGAACCTTTTTTTTTTTTTGAAACCTGGCCTTGTAATTTGATTGGTGGAAAAATGACACAAATTCCAAAGCTGATATTTGGTGTATTGTGCAATGTTCTGGTCAGGGTATTTATTATTGTGTACAAAATTCTTGTGGGACCAGGTGAGCCAGGTTTTAATCATTCGGATAGGTTGTTTCTGGTGGGGCCTTTGTGCATTCCTTGGTAGGTCCCTGATAATCAGTTGGCGATTGAACTTCGGGTGTCCAACCTAGTATGGTTAGGAGTCTCACTGGCTTTTGGTGACTGCCCCATGTAAGAATGGGTGATTGTGGGCTCGAGTAGGTCACTTGGTGCATGTGGGTTGCACAGCCGGGGCAATTCCACCGTTTCTGTCACACTTCCAAAAGGGCCCCTTTGCATTATAAAAATGATCTTATACATGGCCATCAACCTTTGTATGGCATGCACGTATTTTAATTCTAATAAGTGAATCCCATTTGCATTCCAGATCGTTGGTCTGCTTGTTCCCAACGTCGATGGACTTTGCCTATGGAAAGGATCTTCACCTTTAGATTTTTGTCCTTAAGATGGATAGTTAAAATTTTGCAGTCTTGTACGGTATTGGTCGGTGAGACTCTCTCTCTCTCTCTCTCCACCAAGGCATCAACCCCAAATTGAAAACAACGCGTTGCAAAATGCAAAGTTCATGGAAGGACATTGTGGTCGAAGCTTGATTAAGCCCATACCTGGGCTGGTTATATATAGGCCATATCCGGGCCGTCCGTTAGGTCCTAGCTGGTAACACTGTCCTGATTCTTGGGCAACACCATCTGTACATTTGTATACCTCCGATATATAGAAGAAGCAGCGTGCCAACACGGCACATGTGTGGCGAGTAAATAGCGTGCCTTATACACGCGTGAGGGCTTAGAAAAGCACTTGGGTCGCCCTTATATGCGACTGCAAAGCTCATATGCGTGTAGGTACGAGATCCAATCCATCCATCAGAGTGGCACAATTATATTGATGCCCCAGCTCGAGATTCATGTTGATCATATTGCCTGGTTGGCCATAGTTCGCAAAACAAATGAATGGTTTTGAAAATTTAGGCTTCAGATTTCTATTCAGTTTTGATGCCTATCTGCTGACTGGACCAGATTTTGGGGAAGAATCTACAAGTTCGGACCAACCTGATGGACCGATTGGATCTCGCCAGCATGTGTTGTGTTGGCACGTGTGGCGTTTACACGAACTGTATTGCACACGCGGGCACAGAAAAGCTCGGCGCACCTGGGCGGCTGGGCCTATAAATGGCCAGTCAGACCCATCTCTTGAGAGAGAGGGAGAGGTCAGACTCATCTCCTGAGAGAGAGAGAGAGAGAGAGATGGAGCTGTATCCAGTACAACCGGCAACGAGGTCCTTCCTCCTCTCATCTCCCTTCATCTTCCCACCCTACGACAACATCCTCACCGTCCAGAACTACGTTCATTGGACAGAGACTCCCGAATCACACCTCTTCTCTGTTAACCTCCCCGGTAACATTCTCCTACATTCAACTTTTACTAAAGTCGTCACTCTCATTCTTATTCATGTCTTCTTCTACTGAATTTTCGTTATTGTTGTTTTCTTATTGTGGTTGTTGTTGTTTTAGGTGTGAAGAGAGAGGAGATAAGAGTCGAAGTTGAAGATTCCCGATACCTCAGTATCCGAACAGAACGAACCTCTGAAGCGGCGGAGCCGGCAATGAATTTCACGAGGAAGTTCAGGCTCCCTGACCGTGTTGATCTCGACGGAATCTCCGCCGGCCTTGATGACGGCGTCTTGACCATCACCGTTCCTAGATCCTTCGTCAGAGGCCGGTTCCGGATCGATCCAGCTGATTTTCCTGACACGCTTCATCTCCTTGCACGTGCTGCTTGAAATTCATGTGATTGAGTTTGAATTTCTACTCTTTTTTATTTTTATTATTATTTTTATTATTGATTGTTGGAATTTTAGAGTTTTTCAATTGAGTGTAGGGGTTTGGTGTGAAGATTTTCATGGTGTTGGTATTTTCGTAATTTCAGTACGTAAATCTGTGTAAATTTTAAGAAATTAGTGGTAGGTTCATTGTGTTATTTTAATTTCATTTATATATATTTGAATTCTGAAGATATTTTAGTTTCTACTAGAATGTTTTTTTTAGGGCAATTCTGAGAATGGTGGTGATCCATCCTCCTCTCATGTGACATTCTTTTAAAGGCAATCCAGACCAACCAAATTGTGGGCCACATTCTGGGTGGACCACCTGTTAATATCTCACTGACCAAGAAACGAATTTAACCGTTCAGTTGATGCCTGAGAAATGGATGGCCAGTAATAAAAATAACTAGAAATTTCATCCCCTCTTGAGTAATTTTTTGTGGATGCTCAGTCCATAATTCGGCCATATTTTGGACGGTCTGGATCATCGTGAAACTTTTCCATGCTTACTGTTAGAGACTCACTACCATTTATAAAACGGTGCTTAACTAAAACTGGAATCTTAGCCGTGAAGCCTCAGTAGATTTTAAAAAAATAATAATTCTAGGAATTTGTGAATTTTAAAAAATTATACTGAATTAGACGGAATCTCTTCATGCACTCACAGTCACAGATTATGTCAGCTGATTTGTTTGCATGTGGGTGATCCCATCTGTTCTGTTTGTGGATTAGGTGCATCTGATCATAAGAGGTATTTTAGAGTGATGAGTTGGATTTTGTGTATGTGGGGCTAATGATTTCACCATCTAAAACGTTGACTATGGATGGGAGATTAGGAATATCCCAACCCATTGACATCGGAGCATTCATTTACACAATTTAAACAGAAAACAGATCAACGGTTTATATTCAATGGAGATAGGGAAACTGGGAGATTTCCGGAGCATTCACCTCCTACGGTGTGAGGCACACCATAGTGACGGTTTGGATGACTGGCATGCTTTTTACCATCTGATTTGATGTCTTGAATTCGGACCCCCCCTTTTTTTTTAACCGTCCATTTGACAGCCCACGAATTGGATGGTTAGGATTCTTCTTATAGTGTGGTTTTCGTACTATGCTCCATCCCTGGTGGACCCAACAGTATGAGGAAGGTCAGTCTGGTTCCACACATGTACGCCACACGTACAGTGGACCAACGATCATGGTCTGTTTAGACAAGTAGTTTTCATTTTGAACACGGCTCTACGTGCAAAATGGGAAAAAGGAGAATCTGAATCCTGAAGGAATCATGTCCTCGACCCCTTGGATCTTATTCTAAATATGTGGGGCCCAGGGTTCGGTTATCTAGACCATTAATTCAATTGGACACATCAAGGTTAGTCTATGCCTTCAAAACCATTCGAATGGGAGCATCCTATCCCTTCGAACCATGAAAAGAAAATAGACGGTTCTGAAGAACTTTAGCAACTAACAATATCAATTGACAAGGAAGGCAAACTTTATGGGTAGAAAGATTTTTGGGTATCAAGATCCTTGTGAATTCTAACCCTATCAACGGTTTGGATCGACCACCATGGGCCCCACTTAAACAGACTAAGCACCACCGTATACTACACATTTGTATGTCGAAATGAATCTTTGGATGATCTTTTGAGTTGGGAGATTCTAGACTTACCCAAGAAAAAAAAAAAAGAAAGAAAAAAATAATGAGCAAGTTGCATGGTGGGATCATTAATAAGAGGATATATTAAATAAATAAATAAAAACTTTAATACTCTGGCAGGCTTTGACGTTTGATACACGTGCACTTAATTCTTGGAATACAGATAATTCAACTTGAACTTGCCAAATTGTGAATCCCTTTTTAGACATACTGTGAAACAGTACTTACATTTATTTGATTAGCTGACCATCTGATTGGGGGTCATTTATTGGACGTTAAAAATTGTCCCATTTCAGACGGTAAGGTTGTTCGTTATATCTTATTTCAGGATTGTGACTTAGAATCAGTGACTTCCACGGTTTTGCCGGCTTAAAATTTTGAGTTTATATGCCTTTTGCACAGTTTCGCATTGCCTGCGTATCAAGCGTCTTAGGGAGCCAGAGCATCGAACAACTCTGGAAAAAAGCATCAACTAACAACAACTTGCAGGTGTAGACTCCTCTGATAGTTTATCACCGTTTTAGAAACGGTGGTGGCTCATACTTCCACACGATGCAACGATTTCTAGATATCCAGATCATCACTGTGGATGTAGATTTTGAATATAACTCTGATCATACAATCCTAACCATCCGTGATGTTCCAAGTATGGTTTCAATTGATCCATGATCTAATGATAATACATCACGGATATTTACACTATTTCTAGGCATACTATAGTGATAGCAGTGGACAATGATGATCTAAATTATCCCAAACTCCAAAAGTACTGTAATGATACTTAAACAAAAGTGGAGAAATTAAACTTAAAAGTAGAATAAACAATATTGCATCTCCAAAGATTGTATATGATGATCTAATAAATGCCTTGAACTCTCCGTCACGTGTTCTTTATATAGTTTGAAACACATCAACTATATTGAATTTTCTTGATGGTGTAGGATTTTTGAAGGTTACAAATACAGATGTTATTTATAGTTGTACTCAAATATTTCATTATAACCTTTATATCTTTTTTTTTTTATTTTGGGAGTAATTGAATTTTGTAATCATCCTGAAAGCACTAATCTAATAATAACACTTTGGGCTCAAGTGGTAGACTAATTGAAAGATATCTCGTTTAAACACTGAAGTCTTTGTATCAATTCCATACTCAAGCTGGCTAACAGTGATGTGTGAACTGCCAGTGGGGTATACTAAATTTAAAAATAAAAAATAAAAAAACACTAATCTAATAAGTTCATTATTTTAGCAGGATTGCATGAAACAGACTTTTTATCTCATTGGGTTTTTTAAAAGCTTGTTACATATACTACTTATGTTAGCTAGCGATGCGTGTCGTTAATTGCAGTGTTTTGTTATATTTCAAAGTTATTTACTTTTGACACGTAACTATGGCTAAAGAATATCGGATGAGAATTTTGGTTCAGTGTCTCATTGATCCGCGTAGGCACGACGAAGCATGTGTAAACATGATCTTCTCACTGTAATTTTTTAATAATATCATGGAGAGTTGGGTTAGCGATTTGGACAGGCTAGATTACGTAACAAATGCCATGTCTATGGTTGGAGTGTCAGCACCATTGTTTAAGTGGTGGTAAACTAAAACAGGAGCATGACTCCACCTTGCAAGATTTTTGGGAAACTACCCTATGAAATATCTCGATACTTCCACGAAGAATTGGAGTGCGTATTTGTCACTGCTTGTTAAACGGTGGCAACTTTCAATATCGTACACGTGTCATCTAATTTTATCAATCGAAACCGTCCAAATCTTGGGCATTAAACGAAATAATGCGTGGGACGAAAGTAATAGTGATCGAAGAAGGATATCCGTTTGATTTTTCTTAATATATATATGAACCGTTGCTTCATTTACATCTGTGATTTGATGGGCGCCAGATGGATGACTGTCATTGGTTATGTAAGTTTTCTCCATCCACATTAGGTTCCATGATTTGGACAGTATAATTTTTAAAACTGTTTGGTTCGTATGTAGTTCCCCTTGCAGACTCTGAAGAACTCAAACTCACATCACTTGGATCCATCAAGGTGGGTGTGATCCTTGACTGTGGGGCCCACCTTTATGAATATGACTACATCCACACCGATCATCTGTATTAAAATCTCATTTTAGGGTATGATCTAAAAAAATAAAGCAGATCTAATAATTATCAGATGGGCCATAGTACAGGAAGATCTTGTGGACGAAAAAAACTTAGGATCAAGATGACATTTGTGTGGTCTCATCATCGAGGTGTTTGTGACCATATCAACGGTTGGATGGAAAATAAACAATCCGGTGGAACCCACGAAGTGTTTCCATGACTGTTTCCTTCGGTGTGGTCCAACTAAGATTTTGGTCAGCTCCATTTTTGGGATCATAGCCTAAAATGTGCTTCCAAAATGGTTGGACTGTGTGGATTTAAGGAACATATATCACTATGAGCCCCACAGACATGGGTCCCACCCACCTGGGTCGATCCGGGGATCCACCGAAGCCAGAAATAACGAGATCAAAGAGAGATTGGATACTAATACAATCCGTAGGTCCCACAATAATGTATGTGTGCGATCCACTCCGTCCATCCATTTTACCATCTCATTTTGGGGTACGAGCCTCAAAATGAAGAAGATCGGAATCTCAAGTGGACCACAAGGGGTTAAGAATGCTCACCGTTCAAAATTGAAGCCTTCCTAAGGTCCACAGGGATGTGTTTTTAATCATCCAAGCTGTTCTTAAGGTCACACTAACATATATGAAGGGTGTTCTAATCATTAACTATGGTGTGGTCAACTTGAACTTCGGATTTGCCTCATTTTTGGGTACATGTCCTAAAATGAGTGGGCGGAAAATATGCACGCACGCGGATTAGCTACTGACATGTTTAGTAGCGAGAATGCTACTGAAGTGACCTCACCAACTTTTGTGGGTCCCATCATGATGTATGTGTTGTATCCACACCGTCCATCCATTTCGAGAGATCGTTTTAGGGCATGATTCAAAAAATGAGTCAGATACAAAGCTATAGTGGATCCCACTACAGAAAAGAGTGGAGAGAGTGACACCCACCGGGTGATGTTTATTTGAGATCAAGTTAAAAAAGATATTTTTCTTGAAAAAAAAAAAAAAAAACCAAAGGAAAACACAAATATCAGCTTGATCGAAAAGTTTTGCGGCCCTTAGAAGTTTTTAATGTTGAGCGTCACTCTCTCCACTGTTTTCTATGGTGGGTCCATTGGAGTTTTTAATCTGATTCATTATCTGGCTCATGCCCTAAAATATCCTCTCCAAATGGATGGACAGTGTGGATATAAAATATACATCATGGTGGGACCCACATAACTTGGTGACGTCACTTCAATATGGAGTCTAGCTACTCAACCTATCAGTAACTAATCCGCGTCCAGGATGCACGCCGTGGATAAGATACATGCATCACAGTGGGCTCCACACATTACTCATTTACTATGAATTAATGATAAATAAAAAATCAAGCACTCCCTTATAATTGTGATGTGGCCACACGAAAGTACGACATCCCACCATCCGCTCGTGGTAAATATGGCGCATGTGTGCGAGATTCGGGCCACTGGATCCGACCTCTCATTTAACTTGCCTTAGAATCAATACCGTTCATCGTCAGGTAGTTTACAAATACACCAAATGTGCAACATTAGTTAATTCTTTCTGACCGTCCATCTTCTCGTATACATGTAACACATTTTATTAAAAGACTGGCCGGGTTTTCAGGTCAAGGAAATACACACTAGATGAACGATCGGGATCTTTCTCAATTACGCCAAATGGGAACTTGTGTGGAGATCGCTTGCGCTAGCATCAATTCATTTCAACAGAACCAAACATTCCGACTAGAGGTGTACACGAGTGGAGTCGAGCCGAGCTTTGCCCAGCTCGTGCTCAACTCGACTTGGCCTTTGAGCTTGGAACAACAGCTCGTGATTGGCTCGTCCCAGTTCGAGCAGATTTTGAGCCAAGTTCAAGCAAAGTATTCAAGTTCGAGTTTGAGTCTTCGGCAGGGGCGACTGAGCAGTGGCTGGCAAGGCCGCAGGGGCGACCGTACTGGGCAAGTTGCTGTGGCAGGGCCGCAGGGGCGACCGGACTGACAGAGACGGAGGAAGACGGGCTGTGCGTCGGTGCGGCCGTGCAGGTAAGGAAGGATGAGGGAGAGAGTAGAGAGAGAAGGGGGAGAGAGAGAGAGAGAGAGAGAGGCTCACCGGTTGACCTGACAGAGAGGGAGGAAGAGAGGTCGTGCATCGGTGCGGCCGTGCGGGTAAGGGACGATGAGGGAGAGAGTAGAAAGAGGGAGGAGCTTCGCCGGCCGTCGAATTAACAAAGAGGGAGGAAGAGAGGGAGGAACTAGGAAGGGAGGCTTAGGGTCGTGCGGGCGCCGGACGGGATCGTGTTTGAAAAGGTGGGGTAGGATTTTTTTTTTTTTTTTTTTTTTTTTTTTAAAGGGTATATATATACCCTGTACCAATTTGAGCCAAGTTTGAGCATTATTCTAGTTGAGCTGGCGCAAGATCGAACTTGGCTCGAACTCATTTCGAGCTCCAAAAATCAGCTCAACTCGGTTCGAACTCAGCTTTGATCCGAGTCCAGCCGATCTTTTTTGAGTCCAGTCGAGTGAGCTATCGAGCTAACTCTGCTCGTGTACAGCTCTGATACCCACGTATTCAAGTAGGATACGTTGGGACCACAGCCGTTGGATCAGGTCCTTTTCAGTTATCTGAAACGTTCATATGATGGTCTAAAATTGGATAAGGACATCCAAAAAGAAATATCTCATACTGAAACATTACATCCCATCGATTATTCGAAGGTTAAATAAAGCATTTGTTTTCAACGGAGAAAGCCAACTAAGGAGTTTCTACCATTTGTATATCCCCATCAAAGGTGAGGCCCATGATATGAACGGTACAGATCATCGATGTATAACCCAAATCCAAAGGTTTAAGTCCGAACGTATCCTATACTAATCGGTCGTGATGTATTGTAACAATCCTACGCATCAAAGTCCAAAAAACGGAGTTATGCATGTGATACTTGATACACTGGCACTTAGAACTTGTACACGTGGCATACATTAACTCAACTTAAACCGATTAACCTTTAGACTCTACTGTTTCTAATATATAATTCTAAAATCAGATTGTTTTAACAGTCATAATCTCTGATTTGTAGATATTATTTTGTTCAAATAGGACCATTGGATATTATTCATTTTAACCGTCCAATAAATGTCCACCAATGCGATAATCAGATGATCAAAATCAGTGCAGTTGTACATCTAGATGTAGGAATGTATTCATTTATAACATGACACGTCTGCAATTTTTAACAGCCTGCGTATCATTCATAACACTCAACCGAGTAACAGAATTATTTTTTTATCTCCAAACGAAGTACAATGAATCCGGCCTGCTTGGCCGCCTAAAAGCGAAAAATTTAGCACTGTAGACGCTGTGTTTATATGTAATTTTTTTCCCTACAAGCTGTAAAACATTTTCTTCAATACTCTGTCGGAGTGTCATGTACGATACGCAAGCAGTTATTAATAAGTTATAAATTGCATACGGGGCATACATATAAATCAAACTAAACCGTTCAAAATATGTATAATTGGATGTATCATGACCAAAAATTACATTTATTTGGTTATCTTACTACTGATTGATGGGCATTGATTGGACGGCTAAGAATGAATTAGATGGAGCGGTCTTATTTCAACAAACGCGTGCCCACAAATCAGAGATAGTATTGTGAAATCAGTCTTAATTTCGGCAGTAGCTTGGAGAAATTGGATTTTACAACTTTTCCTGCTTAAGTTGAGTTGATGTGTGCCACGTGTAGTCTTTTGAAGTGCCTGCGTATAAAGCGTCATACGCCTGCGGAGTATCAAATAACTCTACCTTGCCTTTTGAGTTCCGTTGCACGTGAATCTTGATTATTTTGTTTTGTTTTTCAAAAAAGTTTGATACTCTGTATCAGTGATGTTGATGATACGCAGGCACTGACGGTAACGGATTCCCTGCAGCACGCACCGCGGGATATCCTACTGGAACAACGTAGACCAAGCTCTGTGGGGCCCACAGTGATGTGTTTTATCGGCTTCAGGCACTATGACAGTCAAATTCAAATTAAACCGTCCAATTTATGCAGATAAGTTCAGTTGTGTCATAAACTAAAAGTTACCGTTATTTGATCATACTGGAGACTTATGAACATTTATTGGACGGTTAAAAATGATACGTATCCAATTGTCTTATTCCAACTAAAAGTTTAATACGAGTTTCTACGTATACAATTTTAAAGTTCCTGTGTTTGAAGGGTCACACTCATTACGAGTATCAAATAATTCCATCCTTTTTTTAGTTGAAAGAGTTTGTACGATAATCGGGCTGCACATGACGCTTGATACACAAGCACTCAAATTTTGTAGACTTTTTTTTAGTTAGCTTGTTACTACACCCCACTGTCAGAACACACTCATATGTTGGCCACCCCCACTAGGGAATAATACCAAGACCTCAGCTTTGAAACGAGGTATCTTCATTCATTCTACCACTTAAGCTATGGATCAAGGTGTATATTTACTTAAATAAACTGTTTAGATTGTGCAGTTGAAAAGCTTACATTGGATGCGACATTAAGACTTTTGTACAAAACTCAAGTGGGCCACACCACAGGAAACGGTGGTGATTGAACGCCCACCATTCAAAACTTGTTAGGGGCCACAATAGTTTTAGATGAGACTGATATTTGTATTTTCAAATCATCCAGGTCTGATCAGTGACCTTATCAACCGGTTGGATGACAAATAAACATTACGGTAGGCCCTAAAAAGGTTTCAACAGTGGATGTCACTATCCCCACTGTTTGATGTGGTGTGGTCCACTTGAGCTTCCGATCTGCTTCAATTTTGGATTTATTTTCTAAAATGAGTTGGAAAAATGGATGGACGTTGTGGATATAAAACACATACATCCTGTTGGGCCCACAGCGTCCAACACGTCAACAGGCCTCCGCTTGGGGTGGACAAGATCCAACGGATGGATTTGCTTGTGCAAGATATAGATGGAGCGGAGATGATGGTGCTAGATTGGGATGAGGGAAAGGTTCAAGGAGGAATGGCATGAGCTCTTCCCAACCGTCGGTTTTAACCGCTTCAATATCACACCCTTAGCTGCTGCGGAATCTATCATTGAAGTTTCTCCTTAGCAATTCGGATGCCATCTTCCTCGCATGTGGCATACGTGTGCTGCTATCCAGACCCTATGATTCTTGCGGCAGATTGTGGATGGAGTGTAGTTTGAAAATCACGTTCAGAAAGCCATCCTAACCATTCAATTGATGGGTATTAAATGGATGGTCAAAATTACTATATTTTCTAGAGAGATTTTTGGATTGTACTCCATCCAAAACTGGGTCAGCAATTTGGACGGTCTGGATTGTGAAACAAACATGCCATGTGTACGGAGGATGAATCTTAACCATCTTTGAGATGGTGGTAGACGATGACGGGAGTCGTATTATGTTGTCTTACGCGCATTTACGGTGGTTTGTTACGGAGACAATTCCATAACTGGAATGGTTTGTCTTGGTTTTGCATATTTGGACAAGTGAGTTGGTTTTGTCAGTATCGCGAATCACCCGCTATAGGCCTGGGCCCACATGCAGAGATGGTCGGACAATCAGATCCATCCACGTTCTAGGGCTATGTCAAAGGGACCATGCACCTCAGAGGATGCTTCAGCTTTTTTAACTACAATCATTTTGATGGGATGATCGTCATGATTTTTTGGAGTGACTAAAAAAATGGACAGCCCGATTCATATATACTAATAATAAACCCTTGATCATGATCATGGATCTGGACTGTCCGTAATAGGTCCAAGGGCCCATGTATATTGTGTGTGTGTGTGTGTGAAGCTACTGTTGAGATCACCTCATGAGAGCTTCTCATGAAGTCGAGCTCTGTGGGCCTATATATAAACACCAACACACAAGCTTCTTATGAAGTCAAGCTCTGTGGGCATGATGAGTACCTTATGGGAGCTTCCATGAAGTCGAGTTCTATGGGCCCTGTTGTAATCTATGTCAGACATTCCACCCCATCAATTGATGCACCCTTCCATGGTGGGCCACAGTACTAAAAATCAGGCCAATCCATGACCTAGGTGGGCCACACCACTAGCAACAATTGAGAGTAGATACCACCCATTGAAACCTTCATGAACATTAATAGGGCCCACTGAGATGTGGTTCCACCCCATCAATTGTGTCCCACTTGGATGAGGGGTTGCACTAATTACTAATTTTCAACCATATCAAAAACTCAGGTGAACCACACCAAATGGTTTTAGATGTTTTAGGCATAATTTTACATGGTGTAGATGGCATGGTCCGATTAAGTTCTGGATATAGCCGATTTTTGGGACATCTCATAACCTAGAGGGGACCCACCGAATGCACGGTGTGGTGTTTGACACAAATCACGGTGGGGACCACAGAGCTCAACCTCATGGGAACTTCCCATGAGGATGACCACGTGGCACCATTTCCCAATGTGTGTGGGCGCCATGGGGGGAGGTAGATATTGGTAATTTTCCCATGAGGTCGAGCTTTGTGGGGCCCACTATGATGTGTGACGGACATCCATCCAAGCATTGGAAGAAAGCTGACGAATATATATAGCTATCAATTAGTGAAGTCAGTAGATGAGATATCCGATTCAAGCATTGTTGGATAAATTAGGATCGTCCCATCTAATTACTGTATTGCCTGGATGAGTGCCTACCAGTTCAAACAGGCAAAATAGTGATATTCTGCCTAGGTGAAATGCTAGAGAATTGGAAGTGATTGCCTGACAGTGGAGTTCATCTTCTCCATGCCCCAAATGCTCGGTGAGTCCAATGCAATATGTCCCCACCACTTAAATCCAATGTCATCTACATCACGACTGCCTAAAGGGTCCGTTTGGCCACAGCCCCACTGGCTTCTAAACCCGCATTTGTATACGGGACTGTTTGGACACACCCTCACAAAGGGCACCTAAACCCACATTTGTATACAGGACCGTTTGGAGATACCCTCACAAAGGGCACCTAAACCCACATTTCTAAACACCTTGGCAGACTCCAACTCATCCCTGCTCAAAAAACAAAAGGAAAAGGTAGTAAAAGGCAAACCCAACAAAACCAATTGGATTGGTCTTCATTAACTGGACTGAAAAAAGCTGGTGTGAAACCCAACCCATTTTACAGAAGTGTATCCAAACGGGCCCTAAGTCCATTTAAGGAGAAATTCAGATTCGAAGCCATTGAACAGGGCCAGCATCACAGCCCAATCATCAATACAAGGGATCACTAGAACATCCCCTCCACCGGCCCCAAGGTTTTACATAGGTCCTATCCACTAACACTGCCGAGATGGGGTGTTTTACACAGGAACCATGTTGAATAATCACTCTTTATCCGTCGAATAAACCAATCCGACCTATTTTGATCAGAAAGACATGCAAAGAGCATCAAACCACAGCATTAAACAAGTTTTTTCGCCAGACGCATCACCAACAGAGTCCATCCATTCTCAAAAGATCAATGCTCAAGACCCAAAAGCCAGCAGGCAATAGCAGTTTGAACAACGTACAATACACATATGAGCAAAGCATACACACACACACAACAACAAAAGGCGCCCACCGCCCCTTTTCCGCTTATGGCGGGCGCTTTCTATTTTTATGATTACATAGTGTTTCTTATCTTCTCCAAACTTCTTTTTTAAACCTAAACACGATATATTTATAGCATTTTTTGAGGTATTTTCTATATGGGATGATATAACTCAGCAAACCTTTGTGACTCCTTTCTTATAGCCTACAAAGCCACTGCTATATCTTCTCCAGAAGATGACCAAACAAGAAACCATCCCAAGCTTGCGCTTCATGGAAAATCAACAAGACGAAAGGGAAAACAGAGCTGCTTGCGCCCCCCACAACACTCTCGCAAACATGTAAACTTCTAATAACATGGATGCATGCATCCCTATTGCATGGACAACATCTTCACATGCCTCCTTGCTCACATAGGTCTAGCAATGCCAAGGTCTGTAGTAAGTACCCAAAGAAACAATTCCAGCTGTTAGTGCCTGTGTGCCTTTTTACAAACAACTATCGTTTTTGGTTATTTCTCGGAAAATTTTCAGATTTTGAGAAAAAAAATTTAATTCTAAATATAATTACTCATTTTAAGATTTTAAATATAATTAATCATTTTAAGATTTTAAATATAATGAACTAAAAATTTTAAATAAACTTTACAATAAAATCAAGAAAAACTGCCGAGATCCTGATAATCTTGTGATATGGAAAGAATAACCACCCGTAACCGTTGTTATTGCCCCTGTAATGGCCCATTATGCCCCCCATAACGGCCCCATAATGATCCGTTACAGGGCACATACAGGTTTTTGGGTTTCTTTTTTTTCAATAAAAAAAGAGACCGTAACGAACATTACAGTCCCTGTAATGGCCATTACAGCACGTATTGTAACGTGCAATGGTGGCTGTAACGAGGGCCATTACGGCACGTATTGTAATGGTAATGGTGGTGGCTCTTACGGCCACCATTACAGAATAGCTTGAGCACGACATATCAGAATCTCAGCAATATTTGTCATACAGCTTACAGTCTACACTACACTTCATGGCCTCGATGCATCATTATTCCTAAATAAATAAATAAATGCATGAAAACATAAAGCGAATAAGAAAACTTTGCAGTACCTCTGGTATGGAAAGTTCGAGACGAAATTTAGGGCCATCATAGTGATGCAAAACCGGCCTGAAAGAATCTTCCTCCAACGCTTTGCAGAGTTTCCTGACACGGATCCTCACCTAATGTTTTCAGGAAGTTCGACAAATTAGAAATTTCCTGCCCAGTATCTTCAATAAAGGAAGAAGATAAAATGTCCCACTAATCAGATTACCTGTGCAGGAAATCTTGATTCACCTTTACACTTTTTGTCTTCCCAGGCAGTCGGGTCGATATTAGATCCCCCAAAACTGGATGCCTGTAGAAAAGTATGAAATAAAATTAAGGATCGGCTCCATGTTAATACCAATAATAACAACAGCCATCTTATTCATCAGGGAGGTGTGGAGAGCACAAAAAGACCTTAATCTAGCCACAAGATACATTGGTGATGGAATGAAACAAGAAAGGTCGTAATTTCGGATAACAACAGTCAGAAGTATAGTTGCGCAAGCATGAAGTGGCAACAGATTCGGGTGCGGAGGAGGGATGCATCTGTTTCAAAGTGTTAGAAAGTGTGGACAGTTAAGAGGCTAGAGTTGGAGCAGGAGCAGGAGTTCAAAGCATGGCTTTGAGAGAGCAGAACCTGAGTAGAAGGTTCGTTCAACAAGGTCAGTAGTTAAAATTTACTCTGACCCCGAATAATTTAGGGTCAATGTTTAGAGTCCAATTTGTAAGGATGATATTCTATGGCTCTCTGACAATTGACCTACTGCCTACTGCATGGCCCAGATCTCATACATGCATACTCCATGCACAATTTCTGATTGAGCAGTGTGGGAGATTCAAAAGGAGAAGATTTATGGAATGCCCTCAAGGAGACCAGTGGCTTTCCATTCAAGCAATGTCTTCTTGGAAGGACTGAGTTATTGGGTTCCTTTGTTAACACAAGTTCCAAAAGAAGGATAAATCCCACTGTATCATATCAGCATATGCATGGATTCAAGACAAGCACAATAAACTTAACAACCAACAGTGAGGTGATAAGCTGTTCTTCTTCTTCTTTTCTTTATTCTTGATTCTTTTTTTGCCCTTTTCGTCAATAAAGAAGTTTTATCCCAGAGCGCAAGGGGAGATTCTCCAAGATGGTCTATTGATCCCATCTAAAGTGAGGGAATCCGCAATGGAGCTTCCTGTCACTTGTGAGGGAAGGTGAACACCAACCAACACACAAGTCTAGAGGTGGCAATTCAGGTTTGGTTTGGCTCTAGGTCATCCCAAGCCCAACCAGTTTACTACGCAGGACCAAAATCTAGGCCTGAGCCCAACCCACATTGAGCTGTCAATGGGCTAGGCCCAGGCCAAGCAAAATCAAAATTTTAAATAGGACCAGCCCAACAGTTGAAATCTGGGCCAAAAGGCAACCCCAGACCCAGCCCGTCAAGCATGCCTAACGAGTGAGCTGATTCTTAAGCCCCACCCCAGACTGCCCTGACCCACTCATAAAAATGTAAGCATTGGGAAGGTTCGAACTACGAACTGTTCGCACCCAACTACACCTCTAACACCGAAAGGAAGTGCACACTTGAGCATACCACCCAACAGTCCCCTAGTTGGAGGTTGGCATGGGGCATACCACCCAACAGCACCCCTCCTATCATCACTCACTTCCAAGTTCCACCCGCCCTTGAAACATGTCCTCCTGCCTGTTTGAGACAAACCCGTTCACAATAAACCCTAAGAGATAATGCGTTCACGGGTCCAATCAATCACCCTCCCAACACTCTCATCTCATAATAGGAAGTTCTATTATAAACTTCTTCCATATTGGCCACACAATCACTACAAGCAAAGCTTCTCAAAAGAATGTATGACCCTAGGAGTTCCAGAATCTGAGCCTCCAGAATCTAAGGAGATCCGCATAGTTGCAAGGTGCACAACACACTGAACAGGCAACCATCATTGTTCATTTTCTTTAAACTTTTAAATGCATTAGTTCTCTTCAAAAAAAGTAAAAATATACTGGTTATTTCTCAGAAACAACCACTGGGCATCATATTCATACCACAAATAGCTCTAACTGTGATAGATAGACTTTCACCTTTTAAAAAAAAGTTTTCCATTTTATAGGACTTGACAGTAGGATACACATGATGTCTTCCCAACTAAATGAAGTGTTAGCAAATTAATTAACTATATGCATTCTCAACAAGATATTCTGATTCTCAGATACTGAGTCGAGCCATAAAATGAACAAAAACATGAAAGCAAACCTCAAATATCCCATGTAGCTGGTGAGTAGTGTAATTGTAGAGAAACAGAGGTAATCCTGGGGTTATTGCCCGAACAGAATCTCGGTATCTTGGTGGTAATCCTGCATATTGAGTATCATAAATGAATACTTGATACTGTGTTAAATTAACAGAAGAATAGGATATGCTTAGCAATAATAATCCAAACCTTTTAAATATGAAATGTGAAGTAATGAGAAGGAAAAGAAAGAAACAAAGAAAGTGCTGGAAGCATTACAAATAGAAACAAGAAAAAATGATGCTATGTCCAGAAAAATCACAACTTCTTTCCCAAAATCTGCAGAAGACCCCGGTTAAATGTAACTCAACAATGACAATGACAAAACATATTGTCAAACATACCAAATAGCTGTCGCTTCAAATCTTCTTGCATTGTGTCATTGTTACATACAAAAATGTAACCTCCAAGCACTTCATTGCGTGGAAGCATTTCTGATGAAGGCAATGTCTTGAACCGTTTGTCAACACTGTTGTTGCTGCCGCTGTTGTTGTTGTTATTGTTGTTGTTGCTGTTATTGTTATTGGTCTCTTTGCTGTTATTGTTGTTGTACTTGTTGCTACCAGCTACATTAATGTTGCCAACAGTGTTATTGTTGCCCTTCTGATATACTGCATTCATATTATAAACACCATTTCGGAAGGAACCCTTGCTTGCAGGTTCAGGCATCTTGGAATCCAAATTCATCAGACTGAAATTAAGGTTCTCAAATTTGTTATCTTCCTGAAACACAGTTTTCTCTTTCAACTTTGTTTCGATCAGGGTCTTCGAAAAATCGAGGTTATTCACCCGTTCCCCTTTCAATCTTGTCTGTTCAGCCAGCGTTGATGCGACCATCAACCATTTATGATCCTCAGAGACCTTTGACTGTCCTCGAAGTTCATCACCCAATTGCCAAAAAGAGTGGTGGTTGTCCATCTTTTCAATCCCTACAGCAATTAAGATTGCAGAAAAAGAAATTAAAGAACACGCAGACAGATGAAACTAATATATCAGACACAGTATAACATCAGCTACCCATATAAGATGTACGGAGTGTGTCAGATTGGACTCAGGATTCAAAGAAAAATCCCAACCCAAGCAATAATACAAAATGTTTGAGTTGAGATTTAAGCACATATTCAAATTTTAGATATTATTTTATTCAGAAAATAAAAATAAAAACATTCGCAAAACAAATGTTCCCATGTGCAAAAAATAAGGGTGCTTGAAAATTGCAAGTTTTGTATGATAATCAAATAATGTAAACATTCACGCTGTCTTGCAAAGAGATGGCACTTGAGCGGGCATATACAATCAGGCATAGGAAAAAGATCCCACATTGGACATTTTCTTGGTAGACTTTTTTAAAAAAAAATCAATAACAAAATAATTTCTTGAAGAAGCGAAAAGACAAATCCATCAAGGCAATTGATAAGAGTCCCCCATACAAAAGAATTTCTTGAAGAAGCGAAAAGACAAGGCAATCGATAAGAGTCCCCCATACAATGAGATGATCTAAGGACCCTTCCTGATAAAGGAAATTGACAATATCATATGCCTCTCTAGGAATTTGGTTAAAGAATATATGCATAGAATAGAAAAACAAACTTAAGCAATTGAAAATGAAAACTAGATCCTGAGGAGCATCTCCAAAACACAGGAAATCACATTACACAAGAGACGAGTTCCCCTCTGCCATCAACAACCCGCCTCCACCCGACTAGCAAAAGGTCCCCTACCCCCATTCTGATGGCCAACAACTCCATCCTTTAATAGTTTCCAAACCCCAACTGCCCAGAAAACCTAAACTTGATGGAACCATGCTCATCCCTAAAAGCCTAAAAGCTTACCCATCAAACTCCAATCAAAATTGACCTTCCACCAGCTTGAAAGAGCACTGCAAAATTTGGCTTTCTGGAACAGGCCTTCGGTAATCATCAACGTCTCTTCTTCCACCATGAATATGATCAGCTTTAGATATCTCTTTACACTTTAATTGACCAATGACAATTTTATTCTGTGTACCATTGACAATGCTCACGGGCTTATTTAATATATTCTATAGTTCCTTTCTTCCCAGAAAGCCCGCACAATAGTGTGGAAGCATCCTCCATTGAATCTTGCCTCGGCTAGAATCTCCCACTACACCTATGATCAATCCCGAAAGGACCAAAGCACTATTGAAGAGGCCAGACAAGAAGGGCCAAACAGACAAGCAGTTTCACACTAGAGAGAGATGAACTACCCATTTTGAATCCTTTTAACACTGTTTGAATAGGAAGAGATGAATTTCCATTTTCTTTTTCTTTCTTTCTTTTTCTTTTTTGAGCGCTACCTGCCATAAGGATGTTGCTGTTCATCGTAGCATCATCCATCAATGTAATATTTCGGGTATGTTACATTCGTAATAGCAGCCTTTGGATGAAAGGTTCGAATCTCATGCATGTCTGCCATGAATAGGGCATTGGGGTGCCCAATAAGATCAGCTTTAGACATCTCTTTACTCTCTAAGCCACAAGGCCACAATTGACCAAGGACGTACCATTGACAATGCTCATGGGCTTATTTTAATATATTATATTGTTCCTTTCTTCCCAAAAAGCCCACACAATAGTGTGGAAGCATCCCCCATTGAATCTTGCCTCGGCTAGAATTACCCACCAGGCCGCTACACCTATGATCAAGCCCAAAAGGACCAAAGCAGTATCAAAGAGGCCAGACAAGAAGGACCAAACAGGCAAGCTGTTTCACACTAGAGAGAGATGAACTACCCATTTTGAATCCTTTGAACGCTGTTCAAATAGTAAGAGATGAATTTCCTTTTTTTACTTTTTTTTCCTTTTTGAGCATTACCTGCCATAAGGATGTTGTTATTCATCGTAGCATCATCCATCAATGTAATATTTGGGGTATGTTACCTTCACAATAGCAGCCTTTGGATGAAAGGCTCGAATCTCATGCATGTCTACCATGAATAGGGCATTAGGGTGCCCAATATCAAAAGAAAACAAAAAAGCCTTCCCTGCATTGCAAGTATGCACTAAGTGCTTATTTCCAATCTATTCTAAACTTGGAAGACACCAATATCCAGACCAATTGTCTTCTGGATCCTACCAATGATGGTGGCTGTTTTGTGCCCAAATGTCACACCAGTCAAATGATCCTAGCTGGTGATTGAGGGGAATCAGCCAATTGAATGGTGACTGGGTAGGACATTTTCTCTAACCATACTTTTGAAATCCTCAAAAATCATCCAAACCAGTGGTTAAGAGACCAATGTAATCTGTGGGTTGCTGCCTATATTGTGTAGGATCCAGCAGACGAACGGTCCAGAATACATAACTGTGTGCAAAATATACAGGCGGTGGTGCTAACAGGACATTCATTTGAACGCATTTATAAATGTAAATTCCAATTTAAATGTGCACATTTATTTGTGCTGACTGTCCTATGCAAACATTTTCATGCCTTCCCATTTTTAGGTAAATGGCCAAAAAAAATTCGCGCTTGTGTAAATTTGCCCCTTTGGTTTTTCTACCTTAATATGGACCGTCCATTTCCAAAAACCACTAATCAGAAGATTAAGGGACTGTTTGGCATCTCTCTACCAATAAGAGCTTATTTGCTTATTACAATAACAACAACAACAACAACAAAAAAGCTCTTATTTGAAAATAGACTGTTTGATGAAGATCTAATTTTAGAGCTTATTTTTAAAGAAACTAACCAAAAAATAATATTACTTTTTCTTTAAGAGCTTATTTGGCTTAAGTGGGTAAACATTTTTTATTAATTTTTGGACAAGTTTGTCCTTAAACTTTTAAGGTAACTACTCTTTACAATCTCCTTAAGGTGGACCCACATGATGAGCAACCCATATTGAAGGTGGGGCTCCCAATGATGAATGGTCCACATAAAGGTGGGCCCATATAATGCATGGTCACATCAAAGTTGGTCCCCAAATGAAGTATGCCCCACATCAAAGTGTCGTCCCACATGATAGATGACCCACATCAAAGGTGGGACCCACATGATGGATGATGGACATTGAAGGTGGAACCACATGATGGAAAGTTGACATCAAAGGTGGGCCCACATGATGAACAACCCATATTGAAGGTTGGACCCCACATGATGGATGGTGAATATCAAAGGTGGGTCCCACACCAAAATGTGGCCCTGCATGATGGGCCATCTACATCAAGTGGGCCCCACATGATGGGTGGTCCATAGCAAACGTGGGACCCACATGATGGATGGTGGACATCAAAGGCGGGCATGCATGATGAAGGACCCATATTGAAGGTGCTCCTCACATGGTGAATGGTCCACATCAAAGTGGGCCCACATAATGCACGGTTCACATCAAAGGTGGGCCCCACATGATGGAAGACCCACATCAAAGTGTGGCCCAGCATGATGGACCATCCACATTAACTGGACCCCACTTGATGGACAGTCCACATCAATGGTGGGACGCACATAATGGATAATGGACATCAACGGTAGGCCCATTGATGGATGCCAAATGGTTGACTTCAAAGGTGGGCCCACATGATGAATGACCCATATTGAAGGTGGGGCCCCACATAAGAATGGTCCACATCAAGTGGCCAACAGAATGGATGGAGTGGGCCTCACATGATGGATGGCCTACATCAAAGTGTGGCCCCTTGTGATGGACAATCCACATTAAGTGGGCCCCACTTAATAGATAATCCACATCCAAGGTCTCGCATGATGGATGGCCTATATCCAAAAGTGGTCTAACATGATGGATGATCCACATAAAAGGTGCGCCCCACACGATGGATGGTGGACATCAAAAGTGGGCCCCACATGATGGACAACCCACTTTGAATGTGGGACTCGTATGATGGAAACGTCAAATGTGGATTCCACATGATGGGTAGTGGACATTAAAGGGCCCGACATAAAGGACGATTATCATTAATTGATGGCCCCATAGATGGATGACCTACATCAAGGTGGGCCCCACATAATGGATGGTCCACCTCAAACGTTAACCCCTAATGATGAATCGTCCGCATTAAAGACAAGCCTCGCATGATGGACAACCCACTTTGAAGGTTTGGCACACACGATGGACGATCCACATCAAAGGTGGGCTCTATATTATGGAGGATCCACATTCAATGTCTGACATAATAGACGGCCAAAATGTCTTATAACATGAAGGTTGTAGCCATTCATTCTTTTGCCTTTTGGGGCACGATCAATCTATGATGAGACCACCAAAGCAACTGCCTGAATTGCTCTTATAATGGAGTCATTAAAATCTTTAAAAATGACATCAACTATAGAGTAGCTCTTATTAGATTAGAGTAGAGATGCCAAACGAGCCCTAAATCATATGATCCCAGTGATTTGCAAGTGATGGACAATCAAAACATGATGGACGGTTCACATCAATGCTTAGACCTCTCTAGTCTACTCAATATTGACCATGCATTAGGTTCACCCCATTAAAGTGATTTGAGAGGGATGTGCAATCAAAGGTGGGCCCCACGTGATAGGCAGTCCACATCAATGCTTAGATCCCTCTATTATACTCAATGTGGATCACCAATCTCCCAAACCAATCATCAATGTTGAGGATCATCTAATCAAAGTGATTTGAGAGAATGGAACATCAAGGGTGGGCCCCACATGATGGATGTACAAACAGATTATATCCATTTTCTGGGCACATACTTCGAACACAGATTTTCATACCTGTATGTTTTAGTGCAAACAAACACAGGAAAATGGCTTGCAAATTGCATGGGAAAGATGGACCAAAAACATGAATGTGGTAAACTGCTTGCACGGTGAAGCATCTACATATGCAAATGAATTCCCAGTAAAATAATTTATCGTGTAAAGCATTTACATATGTAAATGTTTGCAGATAAATGCACCCTAAAAAACTTTTTTTAAAATGATGGCTACTACCTTATGAAACTTCCGAAAGATTTCAAAAACAACCAAAGAATTCTGAAAAGAAAAGGAAAATAAAAAAGGGACAGAATTTCATGTGTAAATCAACCCAAACACATGCAACAATCTTCAAGTTGCATAAATGAAACATAGAGCTTAAATCATCAACCCTGATATGCAAAAATTTCCAGCTTGCATAAATGAAACACAAAACTTCATGTAAAGACGATTAATGAATCCTGGAAACTTCAAATATCATTGTCAACATAAGTCCGACAAAAAAAATTTCAAAAACATATTCGTCAATGCACTTAAACTATGGGATCATGCACGAAAATAAATGCAAAATTCACCAATCCAAAATCATTGCAAAAGTCTTTGCCCAAAGCTTCAAAGTTGTTCTTCCCAAGGTCACCCTCTCTGAGGCAAATCCTCGACATCACTTTGGTTGCTCACCAGTGCGCCAATTCGTGCCATCCAGCAGTCAGGAAAAGATTGATTTGCAAGCTGGATTTGGAGAGGGCCTAAGATCATGTAGATTGGAAATTCTTAGACCTAGGTTGAGAGGATAAATGGAGGTCATGGATTCTGGCCTATATTTCTTAAACTAAATTCTCCATCCTTATCAACGGATCCCTCTTTGGTTTCTTTAAGGCGTCTAGGGGTCTTCGTCAAGGAGACCCCCTTCCTATTCGTGGTTAGTGTTGTAAGCTATAAGCAGAATGCTCAGCAGGGGTTTGTCTATTGGTTTGTTCAGGGGTTTCAAGATCGAAAACGTCAAGCCTCGAATCCAACATCTTCAATTCGCCGACGACATGCTTATTTTCAACGATGCAAGAGAATCTATGTTGGACAACCTAAGATGGACAAATGTCATGTGGCACATGTGGCTCCATAGCACATGCCGCATGTAGTGGCATATTTTACACATGGCACATTGTGTGGCATAATGAAATGTGGGTCACTAGAAAATGGGCGATGACACATTGCACATGTGGCACAATGGCACGTGTGGGTGTAAACAAAATTATTTCGGCCTAAGGCAAACATAGTAGTTGTACATGGGCCAAAATTGTTTAAGCTAGCCTAAATCACCATAGGGGGCCTAATTTGGTGTGAGTGGCCTAGATCATCATAGGTTGTGCCTACGTTAGGATAGTGGGCCTAGATAGTTGCATGTGGATCTAAGCCGTGGGTCAAACTCAGGGCATCCATTCGGTTCTCCTCTCATACAATCATTAATCGATAGCTTTTACATATTTGATGGCTACGACGTTCTACTAAGAATTTGTTTACATAGATTTTTCCCTTCCACTGAGTACAATTTTTTCGCAAAGAATGCATATTCCGACTATTACACATGTTATTGAGAATGGGCTTGGACGGAATAAGGATCATTCTCTAAACCTGCTAACACAAAGCCTTGAAGTCCTCCTTAAATCATAAGCCCGTGCCGTTCCCTTTTAGATCCATTTCATTTATTTTGAGACTATTGTCATCATTGAGGACCATGTCCTTACAGCTAGGCACACTTTCCACTCCACCTTTCCCATTCCAAAGCCATTATTCTTAGGCACTCAAGCCAACAACCTAAACTCAAATAAAATTATCTAAATATTAAGCCCTCCTTTGACCATACTAAGCCCATACCAAATAGAAAAAATCTTAAGCACATTCCTACTCCAAACCCATTGCCTAGACTTACATTTTACTCCAACCCACCAACTAACCATTGAGCAAATTCTTATTCACCACCCACAATCTACACCTTAGGATTATTCCCATTCCGCACCTGCCGCCTAATCCTTAAATCCATCTCAAGCTGAACACAAGGTCCAAAGCTCATGATCAAGGCCCACGTCATCAAATGAATTTCTAAACCATTCTTCCATACCACTATCCACCTCACCCTGCATTCACTAACATATCTCCTGCATCCCAACACTGGCCATGAATCTCTACAGACTTACCCATCACAAGTCACAATAGCATTTGATTATTTGAGTAGTTTCACTAGAGCCAGGGCATTGAAAAATAGACCTGCATAACCATTAACATCAAACTATCGACAAAGAAACCATTCACAAAGCTCAAAGGAAGAAGAAAACAAAGATGAAGAGCAAGAACAAAAACAAGAAGAAATCAAGAGATCAGAACTATATGTAGCGTAACCTGAAAGTTACACCAAGCAAACAATCTCAACTATCTGTCGTCGGCCTTTGACTTCAGACCTCTGATAATTTTCCTTCTACCCATCCATTTGACAGCTGCCAAACGGACCCATTGGATCATCCTATCATTTGGTCACGCTCAACTCTACACCGTTCTTTCTGGTCACCAAATCAGTGATTTTTACTGTGACCAAATCATAAGTTGATCCTAGCCACCCAATGGTGGCCATCAAAAGGACAGAAAACATAGCCCAACATCAAATTCAACCGAAGAAATCTAGCCACGTTATCAAAATCGTTATTTGAGAAGAGAATCCTCGAAAGTCGCCAATCGCAGAATTTTACCAATCTAGATCACAAAAATAACCCAAAAATCAAGAGAAAACATAAAATCCAAACAAAAATTGATTTTTTTTCAACTACAAACAGAGATCTACAACTAACAGCGGAGAAGCCATCAGATTTCAAATTCTCAGAGGAATCAAAAGCAATATAAGAACGAAAACTTCAGAAGTAGGTTTTGACTGACCTTTGACTAAAGGATTTGAAACCCTAATTTCGGATCGGGACGAAAATCGCTTCTTTTTCTCCTCCGCTCCTCCGAAAGGGGAAAATGCCACGGAGGAGAGGAGAGGAGATTTCGCAGGCATTTATAGGAGAGGTGTAATAAACCCGGCCTGGAAATGAGTACAATTACATTTCCACCACAAGGTTTGAAATGTTTTTCAAATGACAAAAGTGCCCATGGCTGTTTGGTGAAGCGATTACGTTTCTGGTGAATCGAGAAATACCCAGTGAACTCGCTCGAGTTCAGTTTGTAACTGAACTGTCTCACACGTGGCAACCGGCCACATTTTTGTAAGATCTGATCCGTCCATCAATCTATACCCACAGATTATATTTATTTACGAAAACTAAGGACGATTATATGTGCCAAGCATATACGAAGACTAGGGACCGTTTATTAGTTATGATTAACGGTTCATCTTTTCTCTATATGTGTGGGAAAATTGATGATCATCTCGGCCTGATTTTTAGGGAAGACATTTGACGGTGGGGATCTCGTGAGCACATCCGAGCTAAGGCATGCCTGATACTGAACACGTGTGTGGATTATCGATTGGCACGTGTGCCGCTGCAAATAGCCTTTGGAAGTTCAAACCTGAAAGCCTTCGACTCGCGCGACTTAGAAGCTGAAGGTGCCTCGCGGCACTTTTGCATACTTAGAACACGTGTGAGATTTTCTTGCCAGATGGCCCATACTAGTATGATGCCCTTAAACATCTATTACATGCCCTGGAAAAAAAAAAAAATTTAATAAGCCGTTTCACTCGCCAGATGGCCCTTACTAATATGAGAAAAATGTACGGTTAGAAAGAAAAAGGAGTCCATATTCAACATGCATATGGTCCATCTGATGAACGAACTAGCCTTTTTTTCTGGGTCAGGGCATATTCAAAGTGGTCAAAAACCGATAAGTGGTTGGATCTTTTCATTGCTTGTTGCATTAGCACGTGTGAAGCGGAGCTCTTCTCCATCTCACTCGAGCAAATCCCATCACACGAAGCGTGTGACCCATACGGCCACACCGCACTGCGATAAATGATCACATGCTATCACGGTGTAGAAATTCCAGCGGTTCAAAAGGCGGACTTTCACACAGCTCATGTGACGTGTTGAGGACGTACGAGAGGTGCCACGCTACAAATATTACCTTCCAGAAAAATCTGGCACACCACTCATTAGGTGGACCATAGCGTACACTAAGTCAGGCCATCGGTCTGGCCCACCAGTAAGCAAGTCAGCCTGATTTTTGCCCTAGATGATCTCTGTGGTGGGTCCCACCTTTTGAATGGCTTGGATTTTCGATCCAACTGCAATGCTGGCAACTAAGACAGGGTTGTTTGCAAGAAACGCATACAACGCTTGGTTTTTTAACTCGGCCGCTTGGATTGAACTCACACTGTCTAAAGCGAGTCGAGACTCGGCCGAGTCACCCTCTATTCTTGGCGCTGAACTGGATCCGACTCGACCAAGACCGAGTTGACTCGGACGAGTTGCAACAAACTCGGGCGAGTCGTCGGCCCTTGACTACGGGTAGCTGGGTAGGCGGGCTGGACGGACACCATACATAACGACGGACTAACGCCCAAATTGCTAATCTGCAATAGCGTTGTTTCGGTCATACGTTAAAAAGAGAGATTGATGGACGATCTGGATGACTCCGATGATCCTATCGTTTGATTGATGGACCCTTTTAGAAATCATGGCCCGAAATGTTTTCTAGCCGTGCAAAGGTGGGATAGTGATCAGGTGGTGACCCAACACCACCACCCAGCTAGGTGGTGTTGCGTGCTGTAGGGCTCAGATCCATGCTGTCCATCTGTGTTTTCAGATCATTTTAAGGCATGAGCCCAAAAATGAAGCAGATCCGAAGTTCAAATGGACCACAGAATAAGAAACAGGAGGGACAATGACACCCACCGTTGAAACCTTCCTAGGGTCCACCGTACTGTTTATTTGCCATCTTACCTGTTGATAACGTCACACAGACCAAGATGAAGGGAAAACACAAATATCAGCTTGATTAAAACTCTTGTGGCCACAAAGACGTTTTTAATGGTGGGTGTTCAATCACCATTGTTTCCTATGGTGTGGTCCACCTGAGGTTCTATCTGCTTCATTTTACATGTTATCCCTAAAATGAGTTGGAAAAACGGATGGACGGTGGGGATATGACACGTACGTTATGGTGGGCCCCACAGCACCTAACAACACCTAGCTGATGTTGCTGGGGTCATCACCCAATTCGCTTCCAGTGATCAGATGACTAGGAACATCTGATCATCGATGCAAGGCAATATCATCCATCGGTTGTTTGTTTGGATTCATGGCCCAGTGCACCAAGCGAAGGGTCCAAATGGTTTATGCCACACGTTTGGCACGCATGATTCGTGCGGGGCTTTGATATATGGTCAGAATAGGGCTAGAGTCCGTAGACTCGCATGTTAGTTTGCAAGCTTTAAAAAAAAACGGTCGAGAGTCTTGAACCGTACACGTGGTTGTTCAGCAATCCAGACTGTCCAAATCGCTGACTCAACCACCTGATGTAACATTACCTAAAACCGCACCGACGATAATATTTTTCCCCTCGAATTTCAACCACTCACTATTTCACTTTTAACCATCCATTTGATACCCATTACTTGGACGGTTGGGATTGCTTGATTAGTGTGATTTTAGAGATGTGCTCCATCGACGACGTGACCCACAATTTGAACGGCTGGGATAGTTGTACATCTGTGCCCTACGTGTGAGGAGAATGATTTATAACCTTTTTTTTAATTGACCAAAACTTAAAAAATAAAAGTAGTGGTTTATTATTTTATGTATGTTATTGTTCAAATCACATGAAATGGCATCTTCCTACCATAAATCATAATTATGTAAACCCATTTTGTGGGACCCATAGAATCCTTTGGTTGTTGAAGGAGAACATCTCATCTTGCATGGTTGTCCACCTGCATATGTCACTCAAGATTTTAATTAATGGTGAAAAGGATGAAAGATGTGTGCATCTTTTGGCTGCATAAATCATGTACTCTAAATTAAGGTTATCTTCAATCTACTAAGATGGGAAAATCCTCCAAATTCATGTTTTTTTAAAAGATAAGTCCTGACCCCAAATTTTAGACCCATTCAAAACCCAAGTGGAACACATCACAAGAAATATTAATGATAGAGATGCGTCCTTAAAACCTTAGGAGAGTTTTGGATGGCATTGCTGTTTGGTTTTTTTTTTTTTTTTAATGGTGGTACTCATTTTTTTATAAATAGATTTGATGCCATAAGTGGGAGTAGATTCAGCCGGGTCAGGTAAAACTAAGTTTAGTCAAGTCAGGTAACACCATGTTCAGCCACGTTATGACCGTAGGGTTCACCTTGACATATGTGTTGCATATCAAGGTCATTCATCCATTTTGCAACTAATTTTAAGGCATGGGCCAAACAATGAAGTAGATTCAAATGTTAAGTGAACAATACAAAGACAATAGTAATTAAACCCTCGTCATTAAAAACTTCCTAAGGCCTACTGTAATGTTTATTTGCCATCTAACTTATTAATAAAGTCATGTATACTTGGACAAAGGAAAAAATACAAATATTAGCCTGATCCAATACTTTCAGGGCTTATAAAAAGTTTTTTACAGTCAATCACTATTGTTTCTCATGGCATGATTCACCTGAGATTTAGATTTACTTTAGTTTTTGGCACATGCACTCAAATGAGCTAGCAAAACAAATGGACAACATGAATATACAACACATATCAAGGTGGGCACCTCTGTCATGGCCTGACCGAATCTGTCCCCACCATAGAGCTCTAAAATGGTTTTTCAGTAATGGGTATTTTTATTCCCGTTGCTCCTTGTGGTGTAAGCACACTGTACTATTGCACTAAGGCGATTTTTTAGATCATGTCGAAAGATGTGGATGTCCCCCACTAATCACGATGGGACTATGGATGATTTTGTCGTAGAAGTGGCAAATCTCCGCGGCACCACGCACTTCTCAAATTAGTCACATTTATGTTGATGGGTTGAAAAGACATGTTTGTCTTTATTACATCTTTAAAATATAGATGAAGGACAAATGAATCTTTTTACCATTCATATGCTCGAAGACTGATTTGGAAATTTACATAATCTAGGTCTTCTTTATATTTTTCAAAAAAAATCCTAATTTAAGTTGTTTTTTAGGGGAAAATCCCTTATGTGGGGTTTTAGTTTTTAATTATAATATGCGTTGTTTGAAGACATCCATACTAGTAATGCAGTGACATATGCACCCGTAAATGCATAAGCATTTCGTGGGAAGCAATCTCCCCACCTCTTCTCGTTTGTGAGCATTGAAATGAAGTTTCCCCAAAACTTTTAGCAAGTGTTTTGCATAGGTTTATTTTTTATAAAACGCCAAGACACAAATAGAATGTATTTTTTAGGGGTCTTCTTAGTGAGAGATTTTTTATACAATGAAAGAATAAAATAGATTGATTTCTCTTGTTTTAATGAAGAAGAAAACTCACTTCTGCTGCCTATTGATATAAGCATATTGTCAAGGTATATAAACATTTCTGCCTCTTTTCTTTTCTTTCCTTGCCTTTTGAGTTTTGGTATAACTCTTTTCTTTTATGGTTTTACTTCACTTGTATTGATTGTGTACCAGTGCGGTCATGCAAATTATATATTGACATCTAAGTATATATGATACTAATATTTTTTTACATTTTTGTCCTTGCAATTTGTCTTAGGATCCTTGGCTGTTAAAGGAAAAAATCATTATTAAAAATAAAGTAAGTTGTAGTTACTTGACAGAAAATAATTTAGATTTTACCATACAAATGCATGATAGGCTTGCCTTGAACTTGCTTCCTATCACTTCTTTTAATGCATGTAACTAGCTTTGATCTCTCCATTTCTTCATATGTAGTCTTCAAAAAAAATTCAGAAGGCTTTACAACAAAGGCCAGTAACTCCGTGACATTCACTCTATCATTTGTTGTATCGGCTAATGTTAAAATGTTAAATTAAAAATTAGGTAGATTAAGGATTCAAGTGAGCCACAAAAGGAAAAACAATGAGGATGTGTTTCCCACCGTTCCCTTCTCATTCTGTATAGCATGTACTTTCTTGCAACCATGACTTTTTCCTTGTCTCTTCCCTCCCAATCTCTCTCATTTTCTCTGTTCCCTCCTCGCTCTTACATTGTCGGTACTGTACTCCTATTATGTATAGCGTAGTAGTTGATTTACTTAAGGGAAGTAGTTAGGATGGGTCCCCCACCATTTCCTCTTACTCAGTGTATCACATGCCTACTTGGAGTCATGACTATTCCTTCTCTCTCTTCACTTGCATTGTACCCTTAGTATATGTAACATGACAGCTGACCAAACCAATAAATGGCATCACTCACATTACCTAAGGGTCTGTTTGGGTGTCCCCGCAAATCAAGATATGCTCCCCAGTGCATTTGGGGGTTAATAAACAATAACTACATTAGGGTGATTCTTGTTTTCCTCCTTTTTTTCTCCTCCTCATGATTTGATTATCACATTCTTCTCTTTCTCATAATTTGGGTGGAGCCTATTTCATCCGCCATATATGCTGACTTCCAAACACACCATAATTTCTTAGATGTGCCGACTTGCTATCTATTTTCAACAATAATATGACCATGATCTCTCTACAATTTATCTAGTGTATTTAGTGTATCCTGTCTTTTGTTCTTCTGTTTTTAATACACACACCACCACACACTCATGCCGTAGTGGAATTTAACTACCTATGGGTACTCGAAACCTTGATCAAGTGTCGAAACTCTCAAGTGTCTACCACCGGAGCAAGAGTAAAGACCCTATTGTGTCCTGTCTTTGTAGATGTGATGGCAACCAGAGATTTGGCCTATGTTTTTTCTAAAAAAAAAATGGGAACCTACAATTTACCCATCCACGGGATTCTGTATATGTGGGCCCATGGTTTTGAGATCCAAGCCATTGAATTGATGGGGCCCACTGTTGATGGGGATGGATTGAAAGTCTTCAATGCTGGAAGACCTTTGCTCTTTGATGAATGGTTGAAGATTAGGAAATGTTAAATGCATCCTCTCATCCATGATAGGCCCTTCAGATCAACGGTTTGGGTCAGTAAACCATGAGCTCAATTGTACATTTCTCGATTTTATATACAACCCCACAATCTCTCTTTCCCAAATTCTTTCTACTTGTTTGGCGATATCCATTTAGTTTTAGAAAAATGATTCAATGCAATGGGCCACCATGAGGGGTTGATGACTTTTGGACCGTCCATCAAATGTCCCTTGAGTCATGAGTGTCAAAACTGCCTGGTAGCCGTAGGATCCTTCATCTTGGATCATACATGAACAATGCCCTAATCAACGTGACTTTTGAGTTCATCATTAGACCGAGGATGCCCCACGTGGATGCAATTAACACATGTGTGGAGCCAAAGGCAATTCACGCGTGAAGACATTTGCATTGAATCATTTCACTTTTATCTCACAATCTGATTATTGATTAGCCAAATCTTAAAAGATGGCAGAAATAATTGCCTACTACCAGTCATACCATCTGCAACGTCCAAAGCGTGTATTACATCAGAGCCGTGAGAAAGGTGGGCCCCAATATGAAAATCAATGGGCTACATTAGATGAGCTGTCCGACGGTGCAATTCAAAGCACTTGTGGCCCACCCAATGATCGGAACTTCATGATATTCACTCTCCTTGATCTTTATAGTGGGGCCCATCTTTTGGATGGCTTCGATTTCGTACGAAGATTACACAGTGGCACGTGCGATAATTGCAGCTCAAGATAGGTAACATACAACCTGTTGTAGTTTATCATTTCACTTCCAGATGAGGAAGTGGAAACGTAACCAGCAATGGTATTGTAAATACTCTGACCGACAGTGATGGATGATACGCAAGCACCTAGAAATTGCATACGTAGAAGAAGTAATTCAAATTAAAACCGTCAAAAATGTGGACCCCAGTTTAGATGTACCATAAACCAGAAATTAAGCTTATTTGGTTATTAAACCATCAGATTAATGGACATTTATTGGACGGTTGAATGAAAAAATCCAGTCCCTGTTAAAACAAACAAGTGTCCACAAATCTGAGTTCGGTATTATTCAAACCATCTGATCTTAGGACCGTCACATAGAGATTGTGATTCGATAAATATGGACCGTTCAATTTGAGTTGATGCTCTGGCTGCGTATCAAGTGTCATACGCAGCCAGAGTATCAAATAACTCCTTTTATTTAATAGAGTGGGCCCCACTCATTTTTTAAATGTAAATTAAATAGCCAAAATGTCTCTGATCCATTGATCCTGCCCAGACATTGATTAAATAGGGTGTCCGCGATATCCGACTGTCATTATCCCAGCCTACAATGACAGGACGGTGGGCCCCACCATTTTAGATGGGTGAGTTATAGACCACCCAACCGAGGCTCTATACAGTACATACCTGGGCCCATGTTTCAATCATCTGGACCATTGTTATGTTGCTTGCCACTGCAGATGGACCATGCCACAAAAATCTACAAGATTGGAAGATCCTAGCCGTCAATTTTTAGATTTGTGTAACGTTGAATGTGGACCGTTGCTTTGTTTCTCTTCATATCCGTCTATTGCCCGATATTTTCTGCGCATGGTCCGTTCAAGGAACGATTGGGCCCGTGACCTTGACCTTACCACCTGAGTAGTTGTAAGCTGTGACGATTGAAAACACGAGAAACCTAGTCATCATAATCTCCATCGTACACGTGGCATGAATCTAACGGGCAAGTTGGTATTAAACCCGTGACCTTGACCTTGCAACCACAGCCGTTGTAATAAAACAATGGAAAATACTACCAACGCCAGTCCCATTCAACTATTCAAGCAAGCATTTCCCCACCAATCATCTCCACCGTACACGTGGCATGGATCTAGGGTGATGTCATGTCTCGTGGCCTGTCACATGGCTAGGCCACAGATCAAATCCACTGTCGTTGGATTATCGATATTCTGATTGGTGCAACGTTTCTTAGAAGTGACCACTACCTTTTATTTCTCAACATTTTTTAACTGTCCACATGCAATAAAACAAGGAACGGCTAATATAAGTCAGTTAGCTGATTTTAGGTAATGACCCACCTGAATTTATGTCTCATAAATGACGGTACCAATCACCTTGGAAATGTGCCACTTGTATTTTTGGACACTAGAAATGAAAGCAAGTGTGAGAACCGTTAGATTCTCACCTATAAGTTCTACTTCTAGCTGTGTTGGCACATTCTATCCATCTTATGTTGAAGATGTGATAAACATCTAAGATTTTGAAAAATATCATGATATTATTATAAAAAGTCATAATAAAATATCACGATATTGTCTTTTAAAAAAATATAAAAAAGCGGATATTATATTGCCACGATAATATCTTTAGATTTTCATAATATCAACAGCTTATAGGTTTTGAAGATTTTTGCACTATAATATCTTAATATTAATGCAGAATTTATTTGGAATTTTAATTATTTCATTAATAATTATATGTTTAAAACTTTAAAACTATTTATTTATTTATAATAAATAGTATTTGATTTATTATTTAGCAAGATTTTTCTAATAATATTTTCAAAGAACTTCACATTTAGTAATCTCTAAGAAATTGGATAGGTGGGATTAATTATTTTGTTCCTTGTTAGTCAAACGTTCTGACAGATAGATAGTAACACATGTGGAGAAAAGCTCAATGTAGTTGATGGCATTTGTAGCTTTTATACCACATGTGACTCATGTTTGGCACTTAGAAATAGAGAGCATGATATGTGTACATATGGAGTGCTTGAACTTAGATACTTGCTATTATAGCACATTTTTGCATATGTAATTTTCTATATGAGCCAATACAAGCTATCTAAATTGTTATTCTCCTTCCATTTAAAGGCATGGAATTTTTGCTAATCTTGAGCTACCTAGACAATAGTTAGCTCTATAAGAATTCTATAAGGTAGGTCTTATTGATCAACGATTTGGATTGTCCTAAGGGTTGGATAATGTGATCAGTTATACCGGTGGGCCCCACTAAGTTGTGATTCATTCATAAATTCGTGTAAGGGGTGAAGTGCTATAACTGCGATACACACAGTGTTTTAGAGGAACTAGGATTATCAAATTCGTGTGGGCCATAGGGAGAAGAGTTTTGATGGGTTTCAAACTCCTCTGCCCTCTGTAATTATAAAACTAGGTTGGGTCCCCAATCCAACACCACTGATTGAAATTACAGCCCCATCACAGCTTCTCTAAAGGGCGTAAGGAGAGGAAGACCTTAGCATCCTATCTTCAGCAATGGCGTTCCAACAAGGTAAGTCATACGACCCTTCAGATCTCCATATTCGATGCATAACACAGTCCTTGTAATTTCGCATAAAGTCTTACAGTTGGTATCAGAGCCTACTGTGCATCGATTGTGGCAGATCTCCCCAGATAGTTGAAATTACTTCAACACGCTGGGCCAGATCTGCGTTGTTTGCTTAGGGATTTTTGGACCCAGATCTGGCCATGGAGCTTGATTCCACAATTATTTTCAGCATCCAGCAATGACAGTGGCATAGACTGTCGTTGTGGTTGGACCTGTGTATCTAGCATAAAAATATTTATAAATCCAGCATAGTGAATCGTAGGTGCCTATGTCCGGCAGAGTCAACGTAAAGAACACAAATAGGGAAAACTGTAAACCCGGCTGCTGCCAGCAACCATCGGATTTTGACTCCCAAATACATCAATTGGGGATTTCTTTCGAATCGTTAAATTTCAGTAATTAGATTTTTTTTTTATTAATTCCCAAATCTGGAAATTGGGGATTGCAGGTTTTGATCCCTAAATCCAGCGATTAGGGATTTTCGAATCAGGAAAATAATTAAGAAATTTAATTCTCATATCCAGTGTAACGTCTCAGATTTTTGCCAACTGGAAATTAGACGTCCTTGGCCGTTACCTTTGATTTTTCGACTCGAGTGCATATTTGTATGTGTATTAGCACGTGTTTGAGACTAAAAGAAGTGACCTTGGATCCACCAAAATCGTCTGACCAAGTGATTTGTTCTAGATGCCTTCGAAACCTCTGTCATGTGGACCGCGTCGTCGTTGTCGTCGCCACGACGAAAACCGTGCGTCAATCCGACGCTCCGTTAGTAAAATACGACCCATCGAATTCACGGACAAAATTACATGTCTTGTAACATGAGCAACATTTATTGTGTTAGGCCCATTGGACTTGGGCCCATGTGGGCCTAAAGCCCAATTTCTAGAACATAGAAATTATCACAAAATAGGATAACTACTACATGATAAAAAAAAAAAAAATGAGCTAGCACATATAAGACAATGCACATGAGACAAAAATGGGTTTTACCCCAAAATTCATCATTAGCCCTCTCTCCATGCCTTAGAAACTAATCATGACCCATGTCAACCTTATCCTATACATGCATTCAATGCATGCCTTGTTTTGTGCCACATCACGTCAAACAACCATTTATAACACTCCACTTCATCATCCACCATGCATCACCTACAATCCACAACCCTTATGCATCTATTAGTCAATGCATGCCTAGATTTCTTCCACCTTAGCTGTAAGACCCGTATCATAGTCCGTACTGTTCCGTCGACTACAGCGATCCTTTCCGTCGAAGTCCGACAATCCGTGACTGATAACCGACGTTGCGCACGACCGTAAGTCGTTTTCTTTAAATTCATGTCGACTTAATCCGAGACCTGTATCATTGCGACCGCACCATCGCCGCGGTTCTAACGCCGCGACTCACGCACCGATCCGATACCCTGACTAGAAGATGTGAGCCGACGTTTATTTCGAAGAAACGTCACGCTTTTACGATCCCGAGAGAATCTCTACAACATGTCAAATCAATCCAATCATCAAATCAATCCCATCAATCAATCAATCACATCAATTAATCAATGTCAAGTACACATCACCTTTCTCCACAAGTAAAGCAACCCATGCTTTTTCTCACCAAAGTCAAACCACCTCTCACTTCACCCATCCCTCACCTCACATCACTCACCCATCACACCCATCACCTCTTCTTATCTCTCTCTCTCTCTCTCTTTCTCTTTTCTCACACCAATTCCAAGCAACCCATAAGCCTCACACGTCCACATTTTTCCAAGGAGAGAAAAAGAGAAGTGAGTAGTGTGGCCCACTTTCCATCCCAAAATCTTCTATCCTAGCCCTTGAATCTTCATCTCCCACCATCAAAGTGAAGCACAAGGAGGTCGGCTTTCCAACGGACCAAGAGGATCGGACGGTGGGTGCTTTGATAGGGTAGTTTTCATGCTTTCTTAGATGGGCCAAGTGAGGCCTACCGATCAATGGTATGGATCTCACTTGGGACCCTAAGATGTGGCCGATGGCCCACTTTGATGATCATTTGATGTACGATTAAATGCAAGGGAGGACCCATAGTGTCGGGGTCCCTCCATCACACGTGTGTCCCACTCTTTTTCTCTCTCCCTCTCTCTTTACATTTTTCTTTTCTTGTGATGATATAGTTGTGTGGCCCACTTGGATGGACCCCACAAAGGAGCATGCATTGGAATCCAAACCATCTAAAGGTGGGGCCTACTTTACATACGTATGGTGACCACACCACTTCACCATGTGGTGGCCCATCTACAAAGGGCCCACCCTAAAGGCATTGCATGCCCACACAAAAAAAAAAAAAAAGAAAAAAAAAAAGAGAAGAAGAGTCTAGGGACTCTCTGACGTGAAAAGGAAAACACAAATATTGGCTTGGATTTATAAGCCATTGGGGTGACCCACTTGCATAGGACCCACCTTGATGTATGCATTCAATCCATGCCGTCCACCCATTTTCTTACCTCATTTTAGGCGTTGAGCCGAGAGATGAGGTTAATCTGACCCTCAGGCGGGCCATAGCATAGCATAGCAGACGACGCTTTTCACCGTTTAAAACTTCCCTGACATTTCTGTACACCGAAAAATATTGAATATTGGCTTGTTTGGCTTGTCTTGTGTTACGGGGACAATGGCGGGGTCAGATTCCACTGATGCGGGCCCCACACCTGAAAAATCACAAGATTACACGTTTTAAAAAAAAAAAAAAATATAATAATAATAATAATAATACAACAGCAGCTGCTGCTGCTGTTGTCACGAAGCAGGCAGCGCCTGCGTGCGCCGGTTGGCGTGAAACGAGCAGGTCCCACGGCTCCCAGCCGTGGGCCCCACCATGATGTATATGTTGTATACACACCGTCCATGAGGTGGACCACCCCCTGAGGTGGGTCCCCTCCAAAAATCAGCTCGATCCAGACCTCAGGTGGCCCACACCACATGGCAAGCGGTGATTGATTGAACTCTACCGTTGAAACCCCTTTGGGCCCACGGAAGTTTTGAGTCAATCTGATATTTGTTTTTCCATTCATCCAGGTATCTGTGACCTTATCAACAGGTTAGATGGAAAGTAAACTTTATGGTGGGCCCCACATGGAGCCCACGTGATGTATGTTTGAATCCCACCGTCCAGGCGGACGGTGGGAGCCACTGTGATTTATTTACGGTGGGGGTGCATGTGCGTGCGTGTGCGGTGGTGGTGTGTGGGTGTGCTGTGTGCGTGCGTGTGGTGTTGTGGTGTGTGTGTGTGTGTGTGTGTGTGTATATTTATATATATATTATTATTATTATATAGGTTATATTGTATATATTGTATATTATATTATATAATATACATTTGTTGGTGGGCCTTAGGGATTTTAATGGTGGAAATCATCACCACCACTTGTATTTTGGTGTGGCCCACCTTGGCATACATGTAAGGCCCATGTGATTAGGCCCATCTGGATGTATTTGTGGCCCGTTTGTTGAGGCCCACATTTGATGTATTTGTGGCCTGTTGTTGAGGCCCACCTTAATATTTATAAGGCCCATGTGATGGGGCCCACTCAATGTATTTGAGGCCCATGTTACAAGGCCCATTGTGATGTTTTCAAAGGCCCGTGGGATATGGCCCATTGCAATGTACATAAGGCCCCTTTTGATGTGGCCCACTTGATTTATAAAAGGCCCATATGATGCGGCCCATTTGACGAATATAAGGCCCATGGGTCGAGGCCCAATAGGACGTCCTTAGGGTCCATTGCAATGAGGGATTCCTCCATAGTGTGTGTAATAATGTTTGATGACAGGTTATGCCTTGGGAGAAATGTTGGTTTGACTTCCACGTTGTAAGAATAATGTTGGTTAAATGTCCGCATTATAACTCTCCCTAGGGCCCATTAGTAGGCCCACATTTGTTGATAGTTCACCACTTTATAACATGCTTAGTATAGCTCCATGATTCATACCCATATGCATCATTTGTATGCTTGATATGAGGAATGTCTGATCATAGCATAAGTCGTTGTACTGAGACATTTACGGGACTCCTTATGAGACGGAGTGCCCCACATGATCGCGTGGTACGCGTGAGATTGCTGCATGATTGTACGGTGTGAATCATGCATCTCGCATATGTGTGACTTGATCACTGCACGCCTTAGCGACATCAGGGCCGTGGCTCCACAGGCACATCGTGGATGGCCGTATCGGATACCGAAAATACTTTATTTTAGCACTGTGGGCACTTAGGATGTCCTTGGGTGAGAGTCCCAGAACCTTTTTGTGACCAGGAGATGCTCCAACGTCTAGACCGAGTGGATACACGAGCGCCCGAGTGCCGAATACCAGTAGGCCGCATCTCCCACTGTGTCGTGGTCGGTTGGAAAGGGGTGTGGCCTTATCCGCCTAAGTGAGGGGGCTATAAGCTAGGCTGAGTTTGACCAGCTCGCAAATGTGTCTGCTATCGACGAGCCGGGTAGGTATTGGCAGACTACTGGTCAGGCGGATAGTGTGGTCTCTTCCACTTGCTTGACTGTGCAGCTAGGGAGGAGACAGTCAGTGTGAGGTGTATTAGACCTCGGTGATATCCAGAGAGGAACTGTACTGATATGTGTACATGATGAGGACTGACATGCTTGTATTGCATCTCGCATATGACATTCGGCTACGTAGGCCTTGCATTGCGTCGGTATGGCCGATTGCATTCATGCTTCGCATCGCATGGCCTTGGTATGGCCGATATCATTCATGCCTCACATTACATAGCTCTGGTTGTATTCATGGACTTACCGCATATTTCCGCATTACTCTGATATTATACACTTAGCGTGTGCCTTGTACACACACTTACACCATCCTCTAAGCTTTTGTAAGCTTATGCACGACCGTTGCGTGTAGGTAGCGTTGGACAGCAGCAGCGCTGAGGCAGGAGTGTGGATCAGATCATTTTGGAGCCTTTTGACTATACTGTATTTCCCTTCCTGCATTGTACTTAAAAGTTTTTGTTATAGTGGATATGTGGTGTTGTTGTTTGTGACTTGGTTATGCTTGTGGTTATGCTCCATTACAAAAAAAAATCATACTGAAAATCCTCCTTGTAGGATCCCAGGATCGGAAATCTGGCGTATGGGCGCTGGAAGCCGAGAATGGGGTACTACGGAGGCTGTCGGCGCTGGATTCGGCGATCGGGAATTTTGTGAGCCCGGTTTCCGAGTTTGGGACATGACAGAAGTTGGTATCAGAGAATAACTTGGGAATACCTGAGATCACAACACATATCTGTTATGAACTTAGAATAAATAGGTTTCGAGTCCTGATAACTTAGTAATTTTTCGACATAGCCCCTTGACGTTTATGCCTTCGAGAATTCTCAAGGCTGATAGGCCCTTGTTGCTTCCTGTAGGACGTAATGGCTAGAATACCGACCCGAGCGAATCCCGCTCCACCACCTGCTACTCCTGCTCTACCAACTGTGACTCCCGCTTCATCACCGAATATTCCTGATTTTCAGCCTGTAGATGCCACTCCTTTACCCGAGACCGGTGCGGATCCGACCGTACCTGTGAGTGTCACCCAGTTGCAGCAGATGCTTCAGGCGATGACTGCCATTCTTCAGGGGCAGAGCAAACGTCTCACTGTTACACCAGCTGAGGCTGAGCAGGAGCGTGCCAGCGCCCTTCTCAAGGACTTCCGACGGCACGATCCTCCGCGTTTCAGGGGTGAGCCAGACCCTACTGCTACAGAGATATGGTGCTCCGAGGTGGAGAAGATTTTCGACACCATGAGATGTACTACCCAGCAGCGTGTCCCATTAGCCGTATTTCTTCTACAGGGTGAGGCTCAGTATTGGTGGGCATCTGTAGCCCGGTCGGTAGCGGCCGACTTTGAGTGGACCTGGGAGGACTTTACAGACCGGTTTGAACGGAAGTTCTTTCCTGAGCATGTGCGCCAGCAGCGCGCATTAGATTTTGAGACTCTGGTCCAGGGGGCATGACTGTGTCCCAGTATGAGGCTCGTTTCGTCGCACTATCTAGATTCGCGACGTACCTTGTTGATGATGAGGGGCGGAAGGCCCGCCGTTTTGAGAACGGTTTGCGTCTTGCCCTCTGGAGTCGTGTGATCGGACACATGCTTCCGACATTTGAGGAGATAGTGGAGAGAGTCATGATATACGAGACAGATTGGGCTAGTGTGCAGAGAGCCCGTGATCAGAGGGGAGATCAGAAGAGAAAGGCGTCCTCTGGTAGTTCGCAGCCGCAACAACATCGTTCACAGCAGCGACGTACGACTCGCCCAGCATTCCGAGCACCAACAGTACCCCCAGCACCATCTCCAGGACCATTCACCGGTACTTGCTTTGGGTGTGGTAGGACAGGACATCGCGTGCACGAGTGTCCCCATCCGCAGCGACAGCAGCCGAGGACACCGCATCAGCCTCCACGATAGCCACCACAGCAGCAGCAGCGACCGCAGCATCAGCCTCCTGTACCTCCCTCGCAGCAGCAGAGACAGCAGGTTAGGCCCCCATAGCGGCCACAGCAGCAGCAGCAGAGACCTCAGAGGGGACCTACACCTCCCCAGCAGGCCCAGGGCAGGTTCTATGCTGCACAGCAAGACTCACAGCCATCAGGAGGGGTTGTCGAGGGTACTCTCCTTGTTTCTACATGCATTGCACGTGTATTGTTTGATTCTGGTGCATCGCATTCCTTTGTGGCCAATGATTTTTGCAGATCGACCGGTTTACCGATGGAGTCTGCCCGTGAGGGTTTGTCAGTATCGACGCCCTTAGGGAAGACTGCAGTGTTGGGCCGATTTTGCGCATCTTGCCCCATTCTGGTTGGGGATATCTTTTTGCCTGCTGACCTGTTCGTATTACCGATGTCCGATTTTGATGTCATCCTGGGCATGGATTGGCTCGTCGAGTACCACGCCATATTGGACTGCTTCGCGAGAACAGTCACGTTCTGTATACCCGGCGTGCCAGTGTTCCAGTTTGTTGCCGATCCCAGAGGAGAGCAGCTTTCTTGCTTGTTATCCTGTGCCGTTGAGGAGCCAACTGCTTTGAGTATCGACCAGCTGCCGGTCGTTTGTGGTTTTCCCGGTGTGTTCCAGGAGATTCCGGGGTTATCACCTCGTCGGCACACTGAGCTCCAGATTGATCTCGTGCCCGGTACCGCGCCTATTTCGAAGGCCCCGTATCGTATGACACCGTTGGAGTTACGGGAACTGCAGAAGCAGTGGACGAGCTACGTGAGTTAGGCTTTATCCGACCGAGCAGTTCGCCGTGGGGAGCGCCGGTACTCTTCGTGAAGAAGAAGGATGGTTCGTTGAGGCTTTGCGTAGATTACCGCGAGCTCAACAAGGTCACGATCAAGAATAAGTACCCGCTTCCGAGGATCGATGACTTGTTTGATCAGCTGCAGGAGGCGCAGTTCTTTTTGAAGATAGACTTGCGGTCCGGTTATCATCAGGTTCGGGTTCGAGTGAGGATATCCCGAAGACAGCCTTCAGGACTCGCTACGGTCATTTTGAGTTCCAGGTCATGTCCTTCGGACTGACCAATGCGCCAGCAGTGTTCATGCAGTTGATGAACGAGGTCTTCCATCCATATCTCGACCAGTTTGTTGTGGTGTTCATCGACGACATTCTGATTTATTCGAGGACTCGTGAGGAGCACGAGCGGCATCTGGAGATTACATTGCAGACCCTCCGTGCACACCAGCTTTACGCGAAGCTGGAGAAGTGCGAGTTCTGGCAAGAGGAGGTGAAGTTCCTCGGTCATGTGGTGACGAGGCAGGGTGTCGCAGTGGACCACTCGAAGATTGATGCCGTGTGTCAGTGGGGCCAGCCCACGAACGCATCTGAGATCCGCAGTTTTCTTGGTTTGGCGGGCTACTATCGACGCTTTATCGAGGGATTCTCTCGTATTGCAGCCCCATTGACCAGGTTAACCCGGAAGGGTGCTGAGTTTGTATGGAGTGACACTTGTGAGCATGCATTTATGGAGCTGAAGGACCGCCTCACGTCCGCTCCTGTCCTCACTCTTCCCTCTGGGAGTGATGGATTTGTTGTATTTACTGATGCCTCGCGAGTTGGTTTGGGTGCTGTCCTGATGCAGCACGGGAAGCCAGTGGCTTATGCGTCTCGTCAGCTCAAGGTCCATGAGCTGAACTACCCCACGTACGATTTGGAGCTGGCAGCAGTTGTCTTCGCACTGAAGGTGTGGAGACACTATCTTTATGGAGTGAGGTTCGAGCTCTTCTCCGACCACAAGAGCTTGAAGTACCTGTTCTCTCAGTCCGAGCTAAACATGAGGCAGAGGCGTTGGATGGAGCTCCTTAAGGACTATGATTTTGATCTCCAGTACCACCCGGGCAAAGCGAATGTGGTGGTGGATGCCCTCAGCCATCAGCCACGAGGCATAGTGGCGCACTTGATGATTCAGGAGTGGAGGATGCTCGAGGATGTAGCCGAGTATGACTTCGAGTTTGGTCTGCAGTCTTCTATCGTTCAGCTATCGAGCCTGTCGATTCAACCCTCTCTTGTCGCAAGGGTGATCGAGGCTCAGCAGACAGATGATTCGTTACAGAATTACCGAGCAGAGGCAGCATCTGAGAGTCAGACAGATTGGCAGATTGGTTCTGATGGTGGACTTCGCTTCAGTGGCCGATTATGTGTCTCGGATGTTCCTGAGTTGCGCCGAGATCTTATGACCGAGGCACATCGATCGCGGTTCTCTATCCACCCTGGCTCGACGAAGATGTATCGCGATATGAGGCGTCAATATTTTTGGTCAGGGATGAAGCGTCAAATAGCTAGTTTTGTGGCCGGGTGCGACACGTGCCAGCGTGTCAAGGCCGATCATCAGAGACCCCCTGGTCTATTACAGCCGTTGAGCGTCTCGATGTGGAAGTGGGAGCACATATCTACTGATTTTGTCATGGGTTTGCCGAAAACTCAGCACGGTCATGACGCCATCTGGGTTGTTATGGATCGTCTGACGAAGTCGGCACATTTTCTTGCGATTCGTGAGAGTTGGCATACGGACCAGCTTGCCAAGATGTTTATTGATGAGATCGTGAGGTTGTACGGTGTTCCTGTTTCGATCGTTTCAGACCGAGACTCGAGGTTCACGTCTCAGTTTTGGAGGAGCTTCCAGAGAGCGATGGGCACTGATTTGCAGCTCAGCACCGCGTATCATCCGCAGACTGATGGGCAGACCGAAAGGGTCAACTAGATCCTTGAGGATATGCTTCGGGCTTGCGCGATTGACTTCTCGGGTAGTTGGGACGAGCACCTGCGATTGGCTGAGTTCGCGTACAACAACAGCTATCAGGCGACCATTGGCATGGCTCCTTTTGAGGCATTATATGGCAGACCGTGCAGATCTCCGAGTTGTTGAACCGAGGTTGGAGAGCGCCGTCTCCTAGGTCCTGAGCTTGTGTTGCAGACATCAGAGGCTATCGATATCATCAGGCAGAGGATGCGCACAGCTCAGAGCCGGCAGAAGAGTTTTGCTGACCGTCGGCGTCGTCCCTTGGAGTTTGTCGTTGGGGACCATGTGTATCTCAAGGTCTCACCCATGAAGGGTGTGATTCGTTTTGGAGCGAAGGGCAAGCTTGCCCCTAGATTTATAGGACCTTTCGAGATCACCGGGCGCATTAGCGCCGTGGCCTATCGGCTTGCCTTGCCATCTCAGTTGTCTGGCGTCCACAACGTTTTTCACGTCTTTATGTTGAGGAAATGTGGGTCAGACATCGTTCCCGTTATTGATTGGCAGCCGTTGGAGGTTCGTGAGGACGCTTCTTACATTGAGCAGCCAGTTCGTATCCTCGGTCGGAAGGAGCAGGTCCTGCGGACTAAGGTCATCCCCTTAGTGAAGGTGCAGTGGGGCCATCATAGTGTAGATGAGGCGTCTTGGGAGCGCGAGGCGGAGATTCGCGAGCGCTATCCCCATCTTTTCAATGTTTGATTGTATGTTGTACTATGTTGTGATTATATATGATGTATGTTTTCTATTCCCTTGTGAGTTACGCTTAGCTGTGATGGTAGTGCAAATTTCGATGACGAAATTTTTATTAGTGGGGAGAGCTGTAGACCCGTATCCTAGTCCGTACTGTTCCGTCGACTACAGCGATCCTTTCCATCGAAGTCCGACAATCCGCGACTGATAACCGACGTTGCGCACAACCGTAAGTCGTTTTCTTTAAATTCATGTCGACTTAATCCGAGACCTGTATCATTGCGACCGCACCATCGCCGCGGTTCTAACGCCGCGACTCACGCACCGATCCGATACCCTGACTAGAAGATGTGAGCCGACGTTTATTTCGAAGAAACGCCGCGCTTTTACGATCCCGAGAGAATCTCTACAACATGTCAAATCAATCCAATCAATCAAATCAATCCCATCAATCAATCAATCACATCAATCAATCAATGTCAAGTACACATCACCTTTCTCCACAAGTAAAGCAACCCATGCTTTTTCTCACTAAAGTCAAACCACCTCTCACTTCACCCATCCCTCACCTCACATCACTCACCCATCACACCCATCACCTCTCCTTATCTCTCTCTCTCTCTTTCTCTTTTCTCACACCAATTCCAAGCAACCCATAAGCCTCACACGTCCACATTTTTCCAAGGAGAGAAAAAGAGAAGTGAGTAGTGTGGCCCACTTTCCATCCCAAAATCTTCCATCCTAGCCTTTGAATCTTCATCTCCCACCATCAAAGTGAAGCACAAGGAGGTCGGCTTTCCAACGGACCAAGAGGATCGGACGGTGGGTGCTTTGATAGGGTAGTTTTCATGCTTTCTTAGATGGGTCAAATGAGGCCTACCGATCAATGGTATAGATCTCACTTGGGACCCTAAGATGTGGCCGATGGCCCACTTTGATGATCATTTGATGTACGATTAGATGCAAGGGAGGACTCATAGTGTCGGGGTCCCTCCATCACACGTGTGTCCCACTCTTTTTCTCTCTCTCTCTCTCTTTACATTTTTCTTTTCTTGTGATGATATAGCTGTGTGGCCCACTTGGATGGACCCCACAAAGGAGCATGCATTGGAATCCAAACCATCTAAAGGTGGGGCCTACTTTACATACGTATGGTGACCACACCACCTCACCATGTGGTGGCCCATCTACAAAGGGCCCACCCTAAAGGCATTGCATGCCCACACAAAAAAAAGAAAAAAAAGAGAAGAAGAGTCCAGGGACTCTCTGACGTGAAAAGGAAAACACAAATATTGGCTTGGATTTACAAGCCATTGGGGTGACCCACTTGCATAGGACCCACCTTGATGTATGCATTCAATCCATGCCGTCCACCCATTTTCTTACCTCATTTTAGGCGTTGAGCCGAGAGATGAGGTTAATCTGACCCTCAGGCGGGCCATAGCATAGCAGACGACGCTTTTCACCGTTTAAAACTTCCCTGACATTTCTGTACACCGAAAAATATTGAATATTGGGCTTGTTTGGCTTGTCTTGTGATACGGGGACCAATGGCGGGGTCAGATTCCACTGATGCGGGCCCCACACCTGAAAAACCGCAAGATTACACGTTTTTTAAAAAATAATACAACAGCAGCTGCTGCTGCTGTTGTCACGAAGCAGGCAGCGCCTGCATGCGCCGGTTGGCGTGAAACGAGCAGGTCCCACGGCTCCCAGCCGTGGGCCCCACCATGATGTATATGTTGTATCCACACCGTCCATGAGGTGGACCACCCCCTGAGGTGGGTCCCCTCCAAAAATCAGCTCGATCCAGACCTCAGGTGGCCCACACCACATGAAGCAGCGGTGATTGAACTCTACCGTTGAAACCCCTTTGGGCCCACAGAAGTTTTGAGTCAATCTGATATTTGTTTTTCCATTCATCCAGGTATCTGTGACCTTATCAACAGGTTAGATGGAAAGTAAACTTTATGGTGGGCCCCACATGGAGCCCACAGTGATGTATGTGTTTGAATCCCACCGTTCAGGCGGACGGTGGGAGCCACTGTGATTTATTTACGGTGGGGGTGCATGTGCTGTGCGCATGAGTGGTGTGGTGTGGTGTGCTGTGTGCGTGCGTGCGTGCTTGTGGTTGTGTGTGTGGTGTGTGTGTATATATATATATATATATATATATATATATATATATATATATAATATTATATTATATAGGTTATATTGTATATATTGTATATTATATTATATAATATACATTTGTGGTGGGCCTTAGGGATTTTAATGGTGGAAATCATCACCACCACTTGTATTTTGGTGTGGCCCACCTTGGCATACATGTAAGGCCAATGTGATTAGGCCCATCTGGATGTATTTGTGGCCCGTTGTTGAGGCCCACATTTGATGTATTTGTGGCCTGTTGTTGAGGCCCACCTTAATATTTATAAGGCCCATGTGATGGGGCCCACTCAATGTATTTGAGGCCCATGTTACAAGGCCCATTGTGATGTTTTCAAAGGCCCGTGGGATATGGCCCATTGCAATGTACATAAGGCCCCTTTTGATGTGGCCCACTTGATTTAAAAATGCCCATATGATGCGGCCCATTTGACGAATATAAGGCCCATGGGTTGAGGCCCAATAGGACGTCCTTAGGGTCCATTGCAATGAGGGATTCCTCCATAGTGTGTGTGTAATAATGTTTGATGACAGGTTATGCCTTAGGAGAAATGTTGGTTTGACTTCTACGTTGTAAGAATAATGTTGGTTAAATGTCCACATTATAACTCTCCCTAGGGCCCATTAGTTGGCCCACATTTGTTGATAGTTCACCACTTTATAACATGCTTAGTATAGCTCCATGATTCATACCCATACGCATCATTTGTATGCTTGATATGAGGAATGTCTGATCATAACATAAGCCGTTGTACTGAGACATTTACGGGACTCCTTATGAGACGGAGTGCCCCACATGATCGCGTGGTACGCGTGAGATTGCTGCATGATTGTACGGTGTGAATCATGCATCTCGCATATGTGTGACTTGATCACTGCACGCCTTAGCGACATCAGGGCCGTGGCTCCACAGGCACATCGTGGATGGCCGTATCGGATATCGAAAATACTTTATTTTAGCACTGTGGGCACTTAGGATGTCCTTGGGTGAGAGTCCCAGAACCTTTTTGTTACCAGGAGATGCTCCAACGTCTAGACCGAGTGGATACACGAGCGCCCGAGTGCCGAATACCAGTAGGCCGCGTCTCCCACTGTGTCGTAGTCGGTTGGAAAGGGGTGTGGCCTTATCCGCCTGAGTGAGGGGGCTATAAGCTAGGCTGAGTTTGACCAGCTCGCAAATGTGTCCGCTATCGACGAGCCGGGTAGGTATTGACAGACTACTGGTCAGGCGGATAGTGTGGTCTCTTCCACTTGCTTGACTGTGCAGCTAGGGAGGAGACAGTCAGTGTGAGGTGTATTAGACCCCGGTGATATCCAGAGAGGAACTGTACTGATATGTGTACATGATGAGGACTGACATGCTTGTATTGCATCTCGCATATGGCATTCGGCTACGTAGGCCTTGCATTGCGTCGGTATGGCCGATTGCATTCATGTTTCGCATCGCATGGCCTTGGTATGGCCGATATCATTCATGCCTCACATTACATAGCTCTGGTTGTATTCATGGACTTACTGCATATTTTCGCATTACTCTGATATTGTAAACTTGGCGTGTGCCTTGTACACACACTTACACCACCCTCTAAGCTTTTGTAAGCTTATGCACGACCGTTGTGTGCAGGTAGCGTTGGACAGTAGCAGCGCTGAGGCAGGAGTGTGGATCAGATCATTTTGGAGCCTTTTGATTATACTGTATTTCCCTTCCTGCATTGTACTTAAAAGTTTTTGTTATAGTGGATATGTGGTGTTGTTGTTTGTGACTTGGTTATGCTTGTAGTTATGCTCCATTACAAAAAAAAAAATTCATACTGAAAATCCTCCTTGTAGGATCCCAGGATCGGAAATCTGGCGTATGGGCGCTGGAAGCCGAGATTGGGGTATTACGGAGGCTGTCGGCACCGGATTCGGCGATCGAGAATTTTGTGAGCCCGGTTTCTGAGTTTGGGACGTGACATTAGCCAATGCATGATTAGCAACATCCACCTCATCCATCCACTACTCATACTATACACCACCTTCCACCTCACTTTTAGCACCAATAAGACCTCATAAACTTGCCACATCATCTTGTCACCTCAACCCTCAATTCTCTATATAAGAGTAGGAGCTCTCTTACACTCATCCTTTTGCTATACTTAGAAAAATTCTGAGATTTTAAGAGAGAGTGGCAGATGGTGGGGCCAAGGTGTAGCCTATCATCAACCTAGAGGGAGTGGACCACACGTCATTATCAAGCCATCCATCCATTTGAGGTGAGTCTACACCCCACCTTTCATCCTCCACTTTCCACCTTTTATATTTTCTTGATGCATGTGAGGCCCACTAGTGTGGAGCCTCATGAGTGCATGTATTGATGGCTATGGTAGTCAGCATGGTGGCCCACGTCAGTATGGTCCACCATGATGAACATTGTATCAACATCCTTCACTTGTAATCTCGTTTTTGTATTTAGACAACAACTTCTAAACATCATATAAAATCAACTATGCTACGATCGGAGTTGAAACTGAGGAATAATATGAACCACAATATGAGCTAACTTTGGGCCAAATTTCGTATCCATCCAACGGTCCAATCATCAATGACATCAACTTTACTTGGCTGCTGTCCAGCAGCACATGTAGGGTTCCAATTTGCCAAAAACAAAACTATTTGTACTTCCTTTATTGAATACAATAAAAATATATGTTTAATTGGATTCATATAAAATCGAAGCAACTTTCCAACAATATATAATAAGCCTCGATCGGAGTTCGGATGACTGAAATCTTGGCCTTATACGAAAATGTATTTAGGGGCTTGTTATGACCATTCTTGTGTGGGCCATATCCGTGATTCCAACGATCAGATATATTTTATATTTATTCTTAACTAACTTGAAATATTTAATAATCATATGTATGGTCCCTATGGTCAGATTCTTTCATTATAAAATTTAAGAAATTTTGGACCGATAGATACTTCCGTAAGGATAAACCTTGAATTGTTTTGTATGGTCCAAATGAATCTAAGTCTATATATGGTTGGAAACCTATATAAAGTATAAATGACTTATTTCCAAACCATCTATTAGATGAGATTTTCTAACAGAGGATCTGATCATAGAGATTTGATCAATACATTTCATATTTGATGTGTATGTTGGATCTATGTTGTACATAACATTCATCCTCTTATTGACCCACTTAGGTGTGGGACCACTTGTGATTTATACATTTTATTAGTTCATCCAATCCAAATACCCATGTATATTGTTTTGTATCTCTTATCTATGGTTTGCTAGCGTGTGGGCCCTACTTGTTATTGGATCTATTTCATTTCCTTTGCACTCTGTTTGCTAAAATATTTGTATGTAGGCCTCTTTGACACCTTGTAGTGGGCCACATGCTCTATAGTTAAGGGTACCACTATGGGGGATGTTTAATCCTTATATCAGTGAGATGGGATGTCCTACCTTTTTATCTAGAATTATCCCTAAGTGTTTGGAAATTGGGCCCTAAGTTGTGACAGACCCCATTACTGAAAACCATCTGATTATTTTTGTGTTTTTTACTAACGTTGGGCCTCTGTAGTGGACCCCACGCACAAGATATGAGTAGGCCGCTATTTGAAACCTTTAAGCTATACCAATTAATAGAGAAATTATATTTTACTTGGGCCAAATAAGACCCCACATGATTAGGGAGTAGATCTCAAAATGGAACAAGGCACAGTTGTGCAGAAAATTATGTATGGAAAATTAAAATACTTAAGTTTGGCCCTATACCGAATATTATGTGTGCACAAATAGTTGGTCCCATCTTATACTTTTTGAAGTACATATACAGTACTACCAAGGACACCTCACGGTACACTGAAAGGTTATCCCTTGTGATCATGGGACATACTAAAAATCGGGTGAAAACTAATTTTGCACTGTGTTTCCTACACATTTCTTCTAAGCACCCAAGCTTGAGTCTTCACCAAAAATTGTATATGCATGATTAAGTAGGGTTACCATGTGGGTTTTGAAGTACATATATAACTCTACCAAATTCCCTTTTTCCTTCCAAAGTAGTGGACCCCATATAATTAGGGAGAGGATCTCAAATAGGACCAAGCGTAGTTGTGCTGAAAATCCTGCGCAGAAAAATTGAAATACATATGTTTGGCCTTATGCCAAAACTCATATGCACAAATCCAGTGAACCACACACTATTTGTATTTTGAAGGCCACACATAAGGCTACCAAAGGAACCTAATGGCATGCCAAAAGGTGGCCGTACCTGATCATGGGGCACGCCCAAAAATGGCTAAGGGTCATTGGTTATTCTGCACAGTTTTTTTGACACCTCTCCTAAGCACCCATGTTTGGGCCTTCACAAATACTTGTGTATGCATGATTAATGAAAACTGAATTTTGATTTTTAATGCCTATACATAGAACCATCATATGGATAGTTTTCTCCTTCGTAAGTGGGCCCCTAAAAGGAGATTACCCGGCAACAAGAGAGAGTTCACCGACACGCTAATCAATGGACCCTAACCCTTGGGGGGACACTAAAAATCGATGAACCACTTCTAGGTGCAGACCATTACCCTTAGGTTGTCAATTATCAAACTCATGCTGCAATTAATGGTTTATGCAGTGAATAGATGAATGCATGATAGTTAATGTTGATTTGTGAATGCGTAGTGCGTAGACGGATACATGCTAACCAGTGCCGATTATTGATTTGGGTAATGTATGGGCTAATGCATGATAATTAGTGTCAATTTATGATTGTATAATGTGTAGACGGATGCATGCTAGCTAGTGCTAGTTATTATTGGTTACACGTGGATGTATGTTGTGTTAAGCAGTGCCGATTGATGATTGAGATACTACGTAGATGAATGCTTGCTAACCAGTGTACTTTTATACCTATTCACTTACCATAAATCATTAACTTAGTGTAATGCCACTTACGTGTTCGATAAAATGCCTAAAAGAGTGGAATTCTCTAAATTACCATTTACATCCCTCCATGTAGTCACGTTAGTTAATTTATTAGTGTGGTTGACTGACCGAGACTACCTGGATTGTCGGGTTTGCCGACAAACCGCAGATCCACGAGGGCGGCCTTGATTAGGTTGGCCACCCCGGACTAGCTCGATTGATCTGGGCTAAACACGGATAACTGGCAGTAGTCGGACTGCGCGGGATGTTTACGCCCAGTGCTGGTTATACCAAAGTTTGTCTGAGTCAACCGAATTAGCCTAACTGCTGACCAACTGTGTATGTTCACCATGTATGATCACGCATGCCTAAATTTGAAGCACCTCATACCTTTGAGAGGCATACTATTAACCGTTGGTGATACGATCCCCAAGTCTCGGGAGCCGGGCATGGTGGCATGGGACACTGTGTCCGTGGTGTCAGCCTATGTTGGGGTGACGAGCCTCCTCGTAGTAACCAGCCAGCACAAGAGGTGATAGGTCTTTATTCGAACGGCCCTCGCCAAATTACTCGGTCAATGGTTTGTGCTAGAGTACCATTCGAACGACCTAGGCATGAATGAAATTGGGTGACAAGCCCTTTTTTCTTCTGGTGATTTGGTTATGTGACAAGCCCACACCTCGGAACTGAGTGATCATACTCGGTGTTTGGGTGACGACCCATACCGAGTTGATCCTCATACATTTGGGTATCATGCCTTACCTTTGGAATTATTGATATGTGAGACAGATGGGTGATACTTAAATTTGGATCATGAATCGCAGGCTCAGAGCCGCTACGACCACCCTGGGCTAAGTGATCTAGATGAGGTCATTTATTAAATAGAGGTAATTCGGCTTCTCAATATTGCTGGATGAACGGACTTAATTAAATATTCGGCTAACATGAACATTCATAGCATTGTGTTAGCATAGGTTGGTGACCCTGCAGTTGAAGTCGCATTGAGGGAGTGTTGGTCATAGGTGAATGATTGCTTGCCTCCAAGTGCAGAGGTTCGTAAGTAATATTCTGTGAATACAGGGTCGATCCCACAGGGAGATGAATTGTGAGAAGGAAAAAATCAAATGCAACACAAACTAAGTAATAAAAATTAATCTGATGAATTGATTTTGGGATTTTTGAATGGATGTAATTCAACTGAATAAAATAACACCCAAGCTTCAAAGCTCCACACATAGGTTAATGTTCCAAAATCATGATGACTTGGATAACACAACTAGGATCTGATCACTATGGTCAGCCTAATCGAAAAATAAAACAGTTTAAATATTTTAATAAATGATATAAAAAATTAGAAAATCATGGATTTGCACCATTGACATATATTCTCAAGTATCAGTGATTTTAAGTATTCAATATCTATAGGATAATGAATATCAAAGAAATATAACAGGTTGAGAACCTTTCCTATCTAGAAAATCTGATTGATCTAGGGTAAGCCTATCCATCAATGTGGATCTCATATGATGGAAACATATGGATCTTACAAGAGGATAAAAAATAAAACCTAAATAATAGATAACATGCATACACCATTCTTCTCATCATTAAAACAATCAATCATCATAATCTTAAAGAAACATTAAACCCATGTGCTTCCCTTCTAGCTCGGGCTAGAAGGAACTTAAAAAAATATAATTAAATTGCAGTAATAAAAAAAAACAAGAAATAAAGAAAGAAAATGCAAATATAAAAGATCTAAAAAAAAAAAAAAAAAAACTCATAAAGCTTTAATAAAACTAAGAACTCTTTAAAAACCCTAAATTTTATTTAGGATGCCTTGAATAATGTTTAAGAATGCCCTAGGAACCTCTATTTATAAGTAGGGAACTTCAATTTTCGTATAAAGTTGAAAAACCCTAGAAACCGTCTCAAATATACGTATTTTCTCAAAATAGACTTCTCACTACATAGTTCGTTTAAAACAGACTTCCTGCTGCGCAGTTTCTCAAAATAAACTTCACAGCTTCATAATATACTTTTTCAGGACGATTTCAAGATTCTTCACTTCAAATCTTCGATTCTCTTCATTCTTCACTTGATTTTCTTAGAACTTTGGCATGTGAATTCTTCAATCTTGGTCTCTTAAGATCAATCCCTTTCTTTGGTAATTCTTGAGCATCAAAATCATGCTTTTAACACCATTTTTCAATCCAAACACTTAAATTCACCTTGCAACACATACATAAGTAAAATAAAATATTAAGTAGATTCATGTTCATAAAACCAAGATATAAATGGGAAAAATTATGCAATATTTGAGTCTCAACAGTGAACATATAGATGTTGTCGCTTGGGGGAGTGTTGGATGGCAAATGCATGCATCATATCACAATAGTATGCATGTGTATTAACAAAAGTATCTAGGGACTGTATGCTTAAATTATTTTTCATTAATTGTGCATGTGGATTTGATAGCTTGTGTAACTTAATGTTAATGGAACCACTGAGTTGATCACTCACTTCCACTCCGGGACGGTGTTTTAAAACACCAACCAGACGATATTATCGATGCAAGAACTATCGAGATTTCAGACGGATAGGCTTAGAGTGGCTTGCACCACTGACGTTGTGTTTTAGAGGATTAGACCAAACAGAAAACTTGCGCTTTAATCATTTTTGGTATGTATATTGTGTCTTGTATAATCCTCATTTGGGCAGACATCATATTTTAATTGTATTGTTATTATTAGCCCCATATTTATTTATCTTTGTTATCTCTACTAGAGCTGGGTAGAATCCGATCTGATCCAATCCAAACCGAAGGCCGGGATCGGATCGGATCGAGTTGGCTCATTCAGATCCGACCATACATCGGATCGAGTTCGGATCAATGGTCAATCTGTACCGATCCGATTGGATCTGATCCGATCCGCTGGGGCTATATATGAGAAATAAAGGGATGGGGTTAACCATTTCCCAAGCAAGGTAGGTGACGTGAGGGAAGTGGGTGGCGCATTGATGAGGCCTGCGTTGGGCAGGTAGGCAGCCAGCTGCCGTTAAACCTAAATCGGACTGCGAGTTACCCAGGATGCTCTTATTGTACTAAGTAAACTCAGTTGGTCCCACCCTGAATATATGAATTTATCTACACCGTCCATCTATTTTTCCAGCTCATTTTAAGGGTTGAGCCCAAAGTTGAAGCATATCCAAATCTTAAGTGGATCATACCACAGGAAACAGTGGGAATAATGATTTCCACCGTCTAAACCTTTCTAGGCCCCACAATGATATCTATTTGTCATCCAACCTGTTAATAAGATAAAAAAGACATGTGTAAAGGGAAAAAAACAAATATAAGGTTAATCCAAAAATTTTATGACCCTCGAGAATTTTTCAACGATATAAGTTCGATTCACACTGTTTCATGTGGTGTGGTCCATTTGAGCCTTGGATATATTTAATTTTTGGTCACATGCCATAAACTTATATGATAAAATGGCTGGACGGAGTAGATAAAATGCATAGATAATGGTGAACCCTAAAGAGTTTACTCAGTATGCTTACACAGTAGGCAATGTGCTTCCCTTGAAACCTGTATCACGCAAACGTAAGTTGTACAATTGTACTCCACTTCTCTCTCCTCTGCCCTTATCCCGCTGCTCCCTAACAAGTAGGTCTTCTATCTCGTCCATTTTATGAGGAGTTTTTTCATATTTTTTTAATTTAAAAAAAAAACAGAAGACTCGATCCGAACCATACCCAACCCGATCCGACTCAGTTTCCCTGACCGAGTCGGACTCGGTTTTGGTCAGGCCAGCAATGCATCAGATCGGATCGAGTCAGCCGACCTGAACTCGGTCCCGAATCGGATCGAGTTCGGATCAATTATTTCAAAATTCGGATCGAGTCGAGTTGGACCCAATCCGGTCCGACTCGACTCGATGCCCACCTTTAATCTCTACCTCGCTTTGGGTCTGTTAATTTGAATTGCGCTACTCTAATTGCTCATTTGACAAATGAGTGTGAATATGAACGAGGTCACACGTGCGTTTTATTTGGTTAACACCCGAAAACTCTAGATCGAGGTCCCTATAGTTGGGTGTCGATTTTCAGGGTGTTACAAGGTGGAATCAGAGCGGAGTACTGAGATAACCAGGACTTTGGGAATGAGGATTATACAAACTGCAATGATTGGATGTTGGGATATTTAGAGTTTTGGACCTATAATTAGTACTCCTAGATTTCGAAAATCTGGCCATATAGGAAATCCAATAAATTATGAACAATGAACCATAAGACCAAATTCTCCAATTTTATACGATTATGAACTCAAACTTAGGAATGATGAATAATAGGATCAAATCCTCGACTTTGTGATGCTTTTGAATATAAATATACAATTTTAAACCCCAAGACAGCCTTAGTCATTGTCACGTGTGAAGTGCTCGAGTGCTCGAAAATTGAAGTTCGGATGGCACGATTCTAACCAGACAACTTTTGACCCCAAGTACCATAAGAATTACTTGTATTATAAAATAAAATTGTCCAACGTATGAGCATATACTTTGGATTTGACCTACTGGATTAGCGCTACTCCTAAGTTAGGACTAGGCTACTGGTTATGCAAACGAACGTAAGTGACCGATTATGCTAGGATAATTGGAAGATAGACTTAGTTGGTTTAATTGATTAGGTTAGGGTGAGACCCTCTTCGTTGAATTCTCTTGATATTTATAGGCTTCTTTAATAACCCTTAGGATGACCGTTTAGACTTAAAAACTATTTAGGATCGATGGAAACTTATATATCCCTCAGATTGAGCGTTAGGTCAAATCAACACGTCCCTTAGAACTGTTTTCCCAAGGACTTATTACAATTGGAAACACGGAGTGGAGTGAGCCTTTCTTAATTGTTATAACTAAGGCCATGCAATCCTTCTTAATTGTTATAATTTTTGGAGGTTGCTATCTTAATTTTCCGAGGTTTTTATGCTTAAAAAACCACATGCACATAGCTTGAGCTATGATGCTACTTTGCTTGAATCCAAAATATTCATTAAGTTGGTGGTCCTTGTTGTCAAAATGCTACTTTACTTGAATCCATAATTCCCTTTAAGGTGGTGGGCCTTGTTGTCACTATGCTATGTTTTATTGATCCTAACAATTGGCATGTTGGTCCAAAGGTTTCAATGGCGAGCGTTCCATTCTCATTGTTTCTTATAGTGAGGCCCACTTGAGTTTTGGATCTCTATCATTTTTAGGCTCATGTTATAAAAGAGGTGACGAATTGATGGATGAAGTGGATGTCACATGAACATTGCGTTGGGCACGATGGAGCATTGGGTTACAACATCCCTCTCTAAAGGTGGCGACAAGAGACTTGTGTTTGGATGCACTTTGTAAACTCCCATTTACCATCCGCTTGACAAAACATGCGCCATAATGCTTACTAAGAAAGCAGTTCGAAACTATAGTGGAAATCCCCAATTTATGCAAGACCACCCAAACATACCCTTAAGTCGGCCATTGTTTTGTACAATGGTAGTCTACTTGATTGTTAGATTGGCCAAATAGGTTGGGCTGGATCATAGGCTGTCGGGCTAAATTTCAAGCTTGAGCCTAATCCTAGATCAAGTATAGGGGATCGCCACTATAGATGGGGCCATCGAACCCATTACTAACCCTATTTACACGTTGACATGAATTTCCTTGCGACCCTACCAACAAGAGTTCGTATTTGGAATGCATTGGATTTCAAATCACATATCAAGGTGGTTTTAAATTTTCAGTTGTGTTTGGCAACTCGTATTTGGAATGCACTAGAATTCAAAACTAAGAAGGCATTGAAATTACATAATATATTTATGAAACTTGAATTTGATTTATAAATCAACTTAAATCTTTTAAATTAGTGTTTATATGTGATATTTGATAAAATGATTATTATAAGCCCATTGAAAATTACATTTTGGCAAAAAATGACAAACTTTTAAGCCTTAAGTGGGCCACAATCATAAGATCACAAACAAGCAACTTACCAACGTTTTTAACTATCAATTTATATGACCAAGTTTGAATTGTTCATATCATTCTATTGATATAATTGTTTTGATGCTTAATTCAATCAAGTTTGGCCACATGTGTGAGCAACGGGTTTGGATTCGATTAACATGTGCAATTACAATGTGCATGCTATCAAAGTCTACCTAACTAAAGGGTTGATTGAATTGTTGGTGTCCCTGCACTGAGATGGACATATTAGAAACTGGACAAGATTTAGAGTCATCTCAACTGCCTAAATTGCACTTTGTTAAGGCAATTTATGGAATGGTAAGAGACTAAACCTTGCTAATGATTTATTTTTTCCTCATAATAATAAATGTGAGTTTACGACTTAAGGACTTTTTCTTTCAACATGATTTGCTACCGAAGGTCAACAGTAAAATAGCAAAAGAATATATAAGCCAAAAATATTCTTCTATTAATGATTTTTATAATAACAACACTCACAATCGACTTGGAGAATGACAATTCATTCGTTGCCCAATCAGGACTGAACTTCGTAGTGGGAGGGTCGTGATGTGCGGGATGAACGTCTGTTCATCACTTGATCGGAACCAAGCGTTGTGGCGTGACGATCAATGGAGGGCGGATCTTCGACAATCTGTTCATCACTCGATCAGAACGGGGCTTCGTGTGAGATGGTCGGTGCAGTAACAGCCTGTTCATGGTCTTGATCGGAGCTAAGCACGTGGCGAGTCGGTCATGATTCGAATATCCATTCGTCATCTGGTGTGGGTTGGACTTCGGTTCGAAATCAAGCGATCTTTCTTGCAATCTAGCAGGATACCGTGGATGAAGGGTGAAGAGCTAAACTAAGGATTAAAAACTAAGGGCCGCATGCTGTGAGCAACGATGAGACTAAACTAAAATAAAATAAAATAATAAATTTCTATGGTGGACGAAAAAGTAAAGACATATTTGGTTATAATGGCGTGAGGCCTTGAGCTCTTTTTCGTTTGTCGTTTTTATAGGCTTCGGAGAGACAATGACCTTGCATAGTCATTAGCATCCTGAAAATTTTTTAACGTTCAATGGTACAAATCTCCTTGATTCTTTCATATCAAGGTAGCCTATCATGTATGGCCACATGTACAAGAGAAACTCTCGCTTCGGACTATGTGTTGGTCGAAGCCCTTGTGTCTCTGGACTCCCATAATAGAAAGTTGTTAGAGTACTTACGTCACCTGGTTGTAGCATTGGTAAAAAGTTACCTTTGCCAAGCTCTAGCATTTCATGTTAAATAAAAAGATATGTTTTAATTGGATTATAACATTTATCTATATATATATATATATCTATATATATATATATATATATATATATATAATAGAGAGAGAGAGAGAGAGAGAGAGAGAGAGAGAGAGAGAGAGAGAGAGAGAGAGAGACTTACTTTAATGAGACTCTTGCATTTTTAGGAAGTACTTTTATAATAGATTTCTACTATTTAATGCTCTCTCTCATATGCATGTCTCTAACTCCTCTTTGAAGTCATCTATATCACATGAGGCATGGTTGGCACGTGTCGTCTTTTGGACCATTTGATCCGGACGCGACAGATCATGTGTAAATAATGTTCTCGGTCTGCAAGTAAGATTTCGTCCATCATTTTACATGTAATGCCGACAAGTGGCAGTATCTCATTGGTCCAGGAAAGTATACCAAAATATGTATAAACAATAAATTTAATGATGTAGTTGATAATTTAATTGTTTTGGGTATTTTCAACATGCTACGTGTACAACAAACTAAGTAGCCGAGTGACCACTTTGTTGCACATGTGAATATCATATCTTTAAAATTTAGCCCAAAATGACATTTAATTCTGAATTACAACAAGAGGAAAAATTTCCAAAACACAGTTGGCCGTTTGGCATTGGGGATTTAGGGGGATTTGAGGGTATTTCAAATCCATCAATTGTTTGGCAGGGTGGTTTAAAGGGTATTTCAAATCCTCACTTTTGGTGAATTTTGCAATCCTTCTCTTCTTTTGCTAAGATTTCTAATCTTCTCTTTCTTTTATTCATTTTTAAAAGCAGAAGAGTCACTGGTGTAATATATGTGTCACTACACTACTAATTTATTGTCCACATAGCCCAATTGTGACCTTATGCTTGTGGCCCATCCGAAGCCTGGAATTTCATCATCTTCAATCAAAGTATATATTTCAATTTTCAGTCAAAGTATATATTTCAACGGGCTTATTACTATCATTATGTTAAACAAGACCTACATACACTAATTAGGGATATTAAGGTTGCTTTAGTGATTACATTCAAACTTGTATAAATATACTATATAATTTAGTGCACATCTACTTTTGAATTATAGGAATTCTAATCTAGGGTGCCAAACACACTAGGAGAATTCTAAATCTATGTATTCCAACTTCAAAAGATTTTCAATCCAGGCAGTCCAAATCCACGGTGCTAAATGACGCCATGTATTTCAAATACCTCCCGATCTAAATACCTCTAAGTCCATGGCAACAACTTTTGGATCGTGAATGCACTTAGCATCTGTTTGGTTGGATGCATTATCTGAAATTGCAGTGTATTACACTTTTTAAGCATTAATTACATACTCCATGAAAGAGATGCTCTAACAAGACGGTTTCTGTGGGTCCCACCATGATATATATGTTTTATCAACGTCGTCCACTCATTTGGCAGATCATTTTGGAGCTACACCTCCAAAAATGAGATAGATCCAAAGCTCAAGTGGAACACATTATGAGAAGAATGTTTAAATGATTAGCATTCAATCTCTAAGGGCCCGTTTGGCCGGTCGGATTGGGAGGGACTGGATGGTATTGGAAGGGATTGGAAGTTAAATCTCGGGATTGGCCAGGCATGCCAAACAGAGTCGGTGATATGATCTCAATCCCATGGATCTTAAGATAATCCACTAACAACACCATCATTACCTTTAAATCCCATCCAATCCACCCTAATCCGTTCAAATTTGCCTGAGACGTGTTTGGTTCGAAGGATTGGAAGGGATGGAAAAGTTTAATCCTAGAATTGGCCGGGCATGCCAAACAGACTGGATATAGCAATCCAGGGATATAGCAATCCCATGGATCTCAAGACAATCCACTGACAACACCATCGTTACCTAGAAATCCATGCCATCCACCATAATACCATTCAATTCCTTCCAATCCACCTAGCCAAACGGGCCCTAATATTTTATGTACTGTAGTTCACTTGATATTCGAATTGACTCATTTTAGGCCCATGCTAAGATACTAACGAATGAATGAAGTGGCTAATATATAATATATATATATATATATATATATATATATATATATATATATATCTATATATATATATATGTGTGTGTGTGTGTGAGCCTACCAAACTTTGGCTTCAATTATTAGGAAATCTTGTGGAGCAAATTCTTTTTTAGCTTCCTAATAATGTGATGTTGTTTGATGCATGCATTTAATGATAGTTGGAGAAAAACTTTTATAGATATATATATATATTAAGCGAAACGAGCCTTAAATCCAAGCCCACGTGTCACCACTGACTTTTGGATTTTGAATGTTTTCAAATCTAAGCCCGTGTGTCACCATAACTGTGCTTGTGGTATGTCCACTTCATCTACTAATTTCGTCCACAGTGAAGTTTTTGTAGTAGGCTGATATATAATTTTCCACGTGGCACTTTCTTTGTCTGATGGCTTACAAAACGCCACTTGAGCTTTGGATATTCCCTACACACGAGCGAAACTGACGGACGGAATGGATGCACATGGTCCTCGCAGTGGGCCCAAAGAGGTTAAGACAAGAGGACACGTGTCGCATCTCATACGTGCGCTGTGCAAAGACGTCGGTTGTGTATCATATAATTCCTCGAAACAGACAACTTTGGTTTAAACAGCATTTTGTCCAAATCTTACACCGGACTATTCATGCATGTCTTGGTGGGCCCACCGGTTCAACGGTCTCAAACAAAACGCGTGAAGAGGGCCGTACGGTCGCCGCGTGACACCGAACTTGTATTCGTCTTTAGCGATCCACTGCTTTGCAGTCGGTCGCATCAGGTTGGTGGAGCGCTTGCCGGATCATGTGTCAAAGTGGCACACATGTGAGAGATCTGATCCACTCATCATGTGATTACCACCATGAAAATGTCTTTATAAAAAATTAGGGATGTTTAGTACATCAGGTGGCTGATAATAGACTGTTTGTATTTTTTTCAGGTGGAATGATAGTTATTTTTAAGGTTTGTAGTATATAAAGGTGGGACCCATTTGATGGACATCTTGGATGTCATACTTAGATTCTAATTTAACAAGTCTTCTGAGATCCTCTTTTGCCATCTTACACTTAGGGCCTGTTTGGCCAGTGGTATTAACTTGTATTTAATGGGATTGCATTGTTAATCCCACCTTGGGATTATGAATGACATGTTTGGAAGGAGAGTGGGATGGGATTAAAATTAATTTTATAGGCTTTGGAAATGAGCCTTTATGTTGGAAAGTGTGAGATGGGATTTTCAAATCCCATTATGACGAATTTTCAAGTGTAATTTGAAATGAAATCTCGAGATTTAGTTTTAATTGCATACGTTTCAAACATGTATGGTATTGGAAAACATGGAATACAATTAATTTATAGACAATACCTTATACATGCATTTATTGTTACTTTTATAGTTCCATCTACTTTAATCCCACATAATGCAGTTGCCCAAACAGGCCTCTAGGGGGCGTTTGGCGCATGGTATAAGATGGGATTAGGTAGGATGGAATTGCATTTGGTACCATGTCAATTCCACTTTATTTGGGAAGAATGAAAAAGCTTGGAATTAGATTAGATGGGATTGCATTGGTTTTGTGCCAATTCCGCTCAATGTTAGCAAGTTGTGTAGGTTCCACCATGATGTGTGGGCTATATCTACCATCCACCCATTTTTCGAGATTATTTTAGACCATGGGCCTGTTTGGGCAGTGGGATTATTTTAGGATTCTTTAATGACCATGGAAATGGAAAAAAAAAAAAAAAAAGAAAGAAAAAAAGTCCATGTACACGCATGTCAATCTTTACCGTCCACATAGTGGGCCTCTTCCTAGATAGAAGATACCCCAAAATCACACCGATCAAAAGACGATCCTCACCACTCACCGAGTGCCTGTCAAATGAATGAATTGTATGGAACGCAATGAAATTTGATTCTATTTCCGACCAATCATGGGCAAGACACCAATGATAGTTCACCACCATGTTAAAAATCATGGTGGGGCATTTACCGCGTATGTGGACTCACAAACGGTTATCCAGACCATTCCAAATCGTGGAAAAGACTCGTGATCATTCATATATCTAAAATCACGTTGATAGTGTAATCCTAACCATCCAATTTATGGTCGTCACGTATACGGTGGAATAGTGACAAGTCCGAACTCAAAGCGCAGAACCGACGGTTAAAATCATCCATCTATTTAATTTTGGGTTATGGTCCATCCGCAACTGGTCTAGAGATGTTGGCGGTCTGTATTCCTGTAAAGCTATACTAGATGCGGGGTAGAAGAGTCACCACCAATTTTCAAATGGACCGGAACCGTCCAATTCACCTGTTTTGGACAGCAGGTTAAAAGATCCTAATTATGCGGCACCACATACGATTGTATATGTAAAATCACTCCGTCCATGTGAGAAATATTATTTGTGCCGTACATCGAATAGGAACAATGTAAAGTTGCTCCCAAAACCTATATAAGTTCACATGGTGTGGCAGCTATCTATCAGGCCGATTTTTGTATCTTTCGTGCATTCTGGCGGTTAGACCTATTGACTGGTTTGATGAAAGATGCATACTTTGGTGTAGAGCTGTACACGAGCAGAGTTAGTTAGGCAACTTGCTCTACTCAACTGTAAAAAGCTTGACTCGGCTCAGATCAAAGCTGAGTTCAAATCAAGTCGAGCTGATTTTTGGAGCTCGAAACGAGTTCGAACCGAGTTCGATCTTGCCCCAGCTCGACTCGACTCGACTCAAATACTGCTCGAACTCAGCTCAACTCGGTACAGGGTATATATACCCTTTAAAAAAAGCTCTACCCCACCCATTTTCAAAATACATCCTGCTCGCACGACCCTAACCCTACCCCACTTCTTCTTCCCTCTTTTCCTCCCTTTCTGTTAGTCCGGCCAGCGAAGCTCCTCTCTCTCTCTCTCTCGCTCTCTCTCCTCCCTCTCTCTCTCTCTCTCTCTCTCTCTCTCTCTCTCTCTCTCTCTCTCTCTCTCTCTCTCTTCCTCTCCCTCATCTTCCCTTACCTGCACGCCCCTCATTCTCCCTTCCCGCACGACCATCTTCTTTCCTCCCTCTCCATCAGTCCAGCCAACGAAGCTTCTCTCTCTCTCTCTCTCTCTCTCTCATCCTCCCTTACCCGCACGACCCTCATTCTCCCTTACCCGCACGACCATCTTCTCCTCTCTGTCAGTCCGCCAACGAAGTCTCTCTCTCTCTCTCTCTCTCTCCTCTCCTCTCCTCTCTCTTCTTCTCAGTCCGTTCTCTCTCTCTCTCTCTCTCTCTCTCTCTCTCTCTCTCGTTCGCTCTCATCTCTCTCTCTCTCTCTCTCTCTCTCTCCCACACACACCACACACCCACACACACACACATCCTCCCTTACCCGCATAGCCGGCTCAAACTCTACTCGAACTCGGCCGAGCCGAGCACAAGCTGTTGTTCCGAGCTCAAAGGCTGAGCTAAGCAGGACCTGTTGTTCCAAGCTCGAAGGATGATCTGAGCCGAGCACGAGCTGGGACTCAAGCAATCTGAGTCGAGCACGAGTTGGGCCAAGCTCAGCTCCGTTCGACTCATGTACACCTCTACTTTGGTGGTCCTGCATACAAAACCTACGGTTGGCATTCATCCCCCGTGTTTCATGTGGTTTGGCCCATCTGACTTTATGATGTAGCTGACTTTTTTGTCATGGGGCGAGGGTAGAAACATTACAAACCGAGTCTGATACACATGTACAGCATGGTGGGCCCCACAGACTTAGTTGTTTCAGGTAATATGTGGAGCAGATGATTGGAAACGGATTGGCTACTCCCCCTGCCACTAACCCGGTGGTTGGTGGTCGGTGCTTTGTGGCCCCACCATGATGTATGTGTTTCATCCATTTTTACAGATCATTTAGGGCTTTATTCAAAAAATTAGAGGGATATAAATATCAGGTGGACCACACCACATGAAATCAATAGTGATTGGATATCCACCATTAAAAGCCTCCAAAGGCCTACTGTACTGTTTATTTGACATCCAATCTGTTTATTAGGTCATACAGACCCAGATGAAGGGAAAAAACAAAGATCAGCTTGATCCAAAACTTTTATGGCCTCCAAAAAGTTTTTAATGGTCGACGTTCATTCAACACTGTTTCCTGTAATGTGGTCCACTTGAGATTGGGATATACCTCATTTTTGGTCTCGTACCATAAGATGATCTAGAAAACTAGATGGACAGCATGGATGAAATACATACATCATGGTGGGGCCCACAGAGCATCGACCATCAGCCATTGGCGGGTGGCAGGGGAGTAGCCAATCCGTTTCCCAGATGATTCCACTTGAGCACGAATTGTGGCACGTGCACACAAAGTTCCTGCGGTCGGAAGCTATGTGGCGCCTACAGGGATGCCTGTGACAAATCCACTCCGTCCGCCAGTTTATCGGCTAGGTTAGCGGAAAAATACTTAAAAAATAAGGCAAATCCAAAACAGAGGTGGACCATGCCAAACAAACAGCTGGGATTAAACACCCACCATTGAAAGATGTTTGGGCGCTACAAAAAATTTGGATCAGGTAATATTTGTGGCTATAATTATCTAGTGGTAGTAATCTTATGAATGGTCCATATGACATATAAACATCGTGGTTTGCTTTTGAAAGGTTTCAATGGTGAATGTTTTTGCTATCTTAATTCCCTATCATGTGACCCATATAAACTTTGTCGTTTGGCCCACCTAAACTTTAGTGGATTTCTTGGGGGCTGTTTGGATGCCTGTAAATAAAATACACTACTAATAAATGATATACGGACCGTTTTTATACAGTCGTGATTTCATTCACCGGCATTTCATTTATAGGCTATAAATTTGAACTTTTAAAGAGCATTTGGTTTTCATTTATTGGTAAATGAGTAAATAATTATTTACGCATGTATTTACAGCAACAGAGATAGGCAATAAATTAAGAGCTTGTTTGTAAAGCCTTTGGCTTCGTAAATTACATTTGTACAATTTTCACATGTAAGCTATTAGAGCTGGGCATCGAGTCTAGTCAGACTGAGTTAGGGCTGACTCGACTCGATTCGGTTTTGAAATAGGCCTGACCCGAACTCGATCCGATCAATACCGGGTCCGGTATGCTTGACTTGATTTGAGTCCGGTTTGGCTTGGACTGATCTGGACCGAGTCTAATCCGGTCAGAAGTACCGAGTCGAGTCGAGTTGGCACCGAGTCAGATTGAGAGATGAGGGAGGGAGAGACCGAGAGATTGGAGAGGAGAGAGAGGAGGAGGAGGAGGGTGATGGTAGTGGGTGGTTGCCGGGCTTGAAAGATGAGGATGAGATAGAGAGAGAGAGAGAGAGAGAGAGAGAGAGAGAGAGAGAGAGAGAGAGAGAGAGGTTGGGCTTGGAAGATGAAGAGGACGAGGGAGGGAGAGAGAGATTTTGGGATCAGGTGGGATAGGGTGCGGCGAGTAGGGTTAGAGAGTCAGGTTTCGGATCGAGTTGGGTCTAATCCGATCGAGTTTCGAGTCGAGTTGGGTCGAGTTACTAGGTAACTCTAACTCGACTCAGTTTGAGTTCGAATTGGACGAAGCCTACTCGTTTCAAACCGACTCACCCATTCGGTTTAGGTCTAGTCGGATCGAAACGAGTTGGATGAGTCGAGTTAGTCGAATCGAGTCGTCCGGTGCCCACCTCTATAAGCTATTATGTATGTATTTTATCCATGTTGTTATCCATACATTCCGCTAGCTCATTTTAGGGCATTAGCCTAAAAATGAGATAGATCTTAAGCTCAAGTGGACCACACCATAGGAATTAGTGGGAATTAAGTACCTAATGTTGAAAACTTCTTGGAAGCCACATAAGTTTTAAATCAAGCTGGTATTTGTGTAAATCTTTCATATATGTTAGCGTGATCTTAGGAGCTAATTGGATGATTGGATATATATACACGTCTCTATGGACCTAGGAAGGTTTCAATTTGAAACGGTAAACTTCATCAACCTATTTCGTATGGTGTGGTCCACTTGAGCTTCCAATTTACTTCATTACTTGCATCATGCACCAAAATGAGTTGGTAAAAACAGATGGATAGTGTGTATTACACACATACATCACTATGGAACTTATAAATTTTAACGGCATCAAATCCCATTTTGATTTCATGTAACAATGGGTAGGAGCTTGTTTATAAAGCTTACTATAAAAAATACATTTGTACAATTTGCACATGTAAAATTTGTGTGGCGTACTGTGATGTTTGTATCTTATCTACATTGTCTATTTGTTACGGTAGCTTGTTTTAAGGTGGGAGTCTAAAAATGAGGTATATTTAAAGCTTAAGTGCACGGCATCATAAATGGTGGGAGTTAAATGCCTAAGCTTTTTAGAGGGTAAAAAAGTTTCTGGCTCAGGCTGATAGATGTGTATACCCCTCATACGCGTCAATGTGATCTTAGGGGTTGCTTGGCACCATGGTTTTGGGGGATTTGAGGGGATTTTAAATCCCCTGGTTGTTTGACAACATAAAGTAAATGGGGGTTTCAAATTCGGTGGGTTTCAAATCCCCTCAATGAAGGGGTTTCAAATTGACCGTGAGAGCTTGGATTACACCTAAAATCATTTCCATAGTTGCATGTGTAACATGTGTGTCACCATACAATTATTCTATTGGGCACATGACCCACTAATGATATCCAAAAACAATTCAATTATCAATTGCATCGGTATAATTATTTTAATATGATGATCAGCACCGTCCAAACATTTGTCCATTAAATTAACAACTATAAATCGTTGGTTGGTCACTCGGACATGATCTTGTGCCTGTGGCCCACTTGAGACTTGGAATTTCAAAATTTTCGGGCAAAGCATATATTTCAACAGGCTTATTACAACCATTGTATCGAACATTACGTACGTCACTAATTAGAGATATTAAAGTTAATTTAGTAATCAAATTCAAACCCCTGTAAATATTTCATGCATAACAATTTTGGATTAAAATTGATTCCCAATCCAAGGTGCCAAACACAATAAGAGGATTTTAAATCTAGTGGGTTCCAAATCCACACTCCCAAACATGCCCTTAAGAATTGCATGATAGATATAAACTCCCGTGGGCTATATAAAGGTCTCAATTTTGAACGTGGATGTCATTAAGGGCATGTTTGGTTGATTGTATTTAGATGTATTTCCATATAATATTTTCTCAAATCAGCATCAAAATGTAGTAAAAAATTGCACCATAATAGGTCATTTTCAGCAAAAACTTGGTGGGCCTCACCATAATATATATGTTATATCCATATTGTCTATTCAATGGTTTATATCATTTTAACATATGGGCTCAAAAATGAGGCAGATTCAAACACTCAAGTGAATCACAATGCAGATTGAATAGGACCATTTAAATGTTCTTCCCATGGTGTCCACTACAACTTTGGATTTGCTTTATTTTTTAGATTATGCCGAGAATGATTTGAAAAAATGAATGGATAACATGGATAGAACACATATTATAGCACGACTCACATAGGCCATCTCATTCAAACATAAAAGGTATTGCTGCCGACGTAATACAGCCTCTTCCACCCAAAATCCCTGAAGCAAATTGGGTCCAACCTCGGCTGGACCTTAAAGCATTCAGCTAGAATTACATGGGTCCCCACCATGATGTATCTTTGCTGTCCATCCCTTTTTTCATACCAGGTTAAGGTATGGGCCCAAAATTAAGGTAGATCCAAGATTACTATTTGGTGTGGTCCACTAGAGCTTTGATTTACTTTTTTTATGGGGATTTGAGAAAAGGGGTGAATGGCGTGGATAAATAGATATATCACGGTGGCCCCGTACAAATTTGCTTGGATGCTTAAAGGTCTGACTGGAGTGGGACATAATCCGCTTCCCAAAATCTCTATGTATGTAATTAATGTTAAAAAGGAATAAATACATTGTAATTCTTTAGGTCCTTACTCTTGCTCATATTTTACAAATTAGTTCAAAAAGCGAATGTACGGGTCAATTTCTCACAAGCATAAGGGTGGACTGCTTAAAAGTTTCCAACAAGTTTCCAACAAACATAAGGGTGGATTACTTAAGTTTCCACTGCACAAACTTAGGCGTGTTTGATTTCCAGAGCTTGGGTAAATATCTAGGAAATAGGTAATTATTACCATTTTAACTTTATGAAAATCCAAAAAACTTTTGTATTGAGAACCGGTTCAAATAGTTATTTAAAATATTTGAACCTCAAGATAATATATATGACATATCAATTTTGTCTATATGTTTTACCACAATATTTTGAGGCATGTGTCAAAAAATGAGGATGATCCAACACTCTGGTGGCCCACACCAAAAGAAACAGTGGCCTCACAAAGTTTTTAACGGTAAGTATTCGATTCCTGTTTTTGTATGGTATGGTCCACTTGAGTTTTGAATATACCTTATTTTTTTTGTTCATACTATAAATTCAAAAGACATAATAAATGAACGTTGTGAATAAGCAAAATGCATCACAATGAAACTCATATATATTTTGTAATGTTTTCGGTTTGATATCAAAAGAAAGTTTGTAGTTAAAATAGATGCCTTGTAAATACACAGGTAAATAATTATTACCCTTTTCCTAATATTTATCGGTGCACTGGAAAATCAAACAGCCATTGTCAAACGCTTTTCCAGGAAATCCGCGTCCCTTCTTAACTCATTATTAGCCAAACACCTCTAATGCACAGAAAATTAGACAAGGAATAATCATTCCCCGTTTACAAACATCCAAACGATTCCTCACGGAAATCAATGTCGCCCACGTGGGAATCCGCGAATTTTAAATTCAAATTCTACTCGCGCGATTAATCAGTACCAACATCGATGTCTGCTCTCCCACATGCGAGATCCAAACGTTCATCAGATGGGTCTGACATTCCACATGGAGTACCAGAAACCGTGCTGGTTATACGGGCATGCTGAATGCGAACGGTCCGTACATCTTTGAAGAAGCACATAAAACTGCGGTCCACCAGATGAATGGTACGGATCATTCTAGTGTCGGTCGCAGGAAAGTGGATTAGGTGCGGCCCCGGTCGCACCCATAATGGTGCGGCCCTTACTGTCGGCCCCACCTTGATACATGTATTTTATATCTCTGCTGTCCATTCGTTTTTTCAAATCACTTTAGGACACAAACCCAAAAATGAAGTGGATCCATTTCTCAGGTGGACCTACCATAGGAAACAGGTGATTGACATTAATGAGCCACGAAAATTTTGACGGTAGAGCATTCAGTCACCACTGTTTCCTATAGTATGGTCCACTTGAGATTAATATCTTCTTAATTTTTAGGTCTATGACATAACAATAATATGTTAAAACAGATGGACGGTGTAGATATAGAATAAATACATCAAGGTGGGCCTCACCGTAAGGGCCGCACCTAATCTTCTTTGCATTATCTCACGTACGATAGTAAGATTTTAGATTCAAATAGCTACTCGCGAGTAGCCATCGCCCGTCTCTTTATCTCTTCTGCGAAAACCAGCCCACGGAAAATAGAGGAGGAAAATGGCGGAGAAAATGGGATTGATGCTGATAGCGTCGGTTCTGTTGCTGATGTCAGCATCCGCAGCGGCCGAGTACGTGCGCCCTCCTCCTCGGGAGACCCTCTCCTTTCCATGGAAACCCAAGCATCCTTCCGTCCCACAACAGGCAAGCTTCTCTCTCGCCACGGATCCCGATGCATTTCTGGAATCTGATTCCATATTTTTCCATTCCGTGCTTTTGGATTCTATGTTCCTGATTATCGGGAAATTCGGAGAAATTGCGATTTTGATTATTTGTAGATGTGAAATCTAATCCTTACCTGGTGAAATCGGACACGCGGCATGGTTTTCCATGATCCGGATCGTTCACTGGATAGGTCCGTCCCTGAATGGACCACCGTCCTTGATTGGACTGAATTGGCGATCTCCTTTATGAGATCTTCGTACCGTGTCCGATCTACGTCCAGACCAGCGAAATGAACGGTCCGGATTATGGCCAGCAAGGGCACGAGGTTAGGAAATCCTGCGTTCAGTTAGGTTTTCCATGTGTTGTTTGTTACTGTTTTGGGGAAATTCAACCTGTATGCACAGACACATCAAAATTTCGAGTATTTGGATGTATCATACAATGCTCGGGCTGTAAGTGTTTGTACATGAAAGGCACATGAACATCATTGTGGATGGGCCATGCAACAAAAGCCACCCAGATTAGAATATCTTAGCTGTTGAATATTTGCCCAACCGGGCCTACTGGCCAAGCTGGTCAAGTTCGGTCTAGATGAGCCGGGCTTCCCGTCTGTTGCTAATGCTACTTTAGGTTGTGTTTTTAAAGTTTTATTGTGAGTGGGAGTGTGCCTTAAGTAGTGATGTTTACATCCAACATGTGGTATTGAGTAGGTTGTCAAAAGGCACCTGAATATGTGGATATCCAAAGTATCCAACTCGATTTTATTCGATATGGTTCTAGAATTTGGGCTCGATTTCTGGTTAGATTTGGGTCCTGCATATTTGGATCCGATTAGGATCGGGTTCGGGTCACGTTGGGTCGGCTACCCAAATTTATGACTTTTTTGTTTCATTTGTTATTTAGTTATATTTAAGCCATATAAGATGCATGTTTCTAGTATGGATCTGAATCTGGATTTGGACTCAAACCTGAGTCTAGTTTTGTATCTGGATCTGATTACAGATTCAAACTCCATTTGGAGCACTAAGTCGTGCTCGAGATAAGAAATGACAGAAGTCAATTTGATACCCAAATATGATTGGATTTGGATATGATGTCTCATATATGGTACTTGTATTCAAAACAAGACCCAAATGGGATTCCCTTAGTGAAGTCTGAATATGGGCACACTAGTATTCATAAGTTATGAAGTATTGGCCAAAACCGGTACTTATTGCCTGATATATACCGGTTTTGGTCACAAACGATCTGCTTCATCCACCTTTACATAGAAGTAGGGGCCGACTTGGGCAGACTCGCTCCCGAAGTTGTCCCTAACTCATTTGTATCAAGTCAAGTTGGGTGAGTTGGGGCTATTTGAACCGAGTCACCCAATGCAACCCATCTTTGAACTACATGGGAATATGTTTCTCGAAGGTTGCAGCCTTTGTGAAGTGATTAGGGATGTTTACATGGTCAGAACAATCTATCAAGGAGAATTTGGAAAGGAGGAAAGTTCAACCACCATTGATGATCTTGGAAGGACACTGTTTCAAGAAGTTTGAGCAGACAGAAATTTAATTGCCCCTCAAGTTTGGGACAAATAGGAGAAACTTTTGTAAAAAAAAAAAAGTATCTATCTTATTAGTTAGGCGATTTTGAATTGAATGACTTCCAAGAAGTTGAGGTTTTGAAATTCATAGATGAAGTTGATAACATTAATGTTGGAAGAGTTTGTAAGAGAAATGTCCTGTAACACTTCAAGTGTTACTGGAATGGAGGAAGCTGTGGATGCATGCATTGCTGAAGTGTTCAAAGCTTCAACAATTTCCCAGGATGTTGGTCCCAACAATCATCCTCTTTTGCTAGTGAAGGGAGTTCAGTTAAGTATAAAGAATCAACAGAGAGTAGAAACTGGAGAGCTTAAAGGGAAGAGATGATAATGAAGGGGCATTTTCACACCGGGCTCGAGTGGGGTTGCCTGTGGGATGCAGGGGCACACTCGGGCGGCCGATGTGAGGCGGTACCCATGTGATTTGGGGCCCACGAGGGGGTTCAACCGAGGTCCTAACCCATGAGATGTAGGGTCTGGGCTATGAGATTAAGGGATTGATTCGCCATGCTCTAACAGTTCGAGCTTTTAGAGCAAGTAGTTAATTGTCCTGCATCAGATGAGGAGAAGAGAAGGAAGAAGGAAATAAAAAGGGAGAGAGTCCTAGGGCAACAAGTTGTTGTTTTAGCCCCAACGACAAACATACACATATATATTTACTTGAGAGAAGGATATAATGCTCCACTGGGATACATGGATAAGTCGCATAATTACATTTATTTTCCTACAAGAAGTTGATGGAAGAAAGTTTGGTAGACGGTGTCTGGTAGTATCATTCCTCTTAAACATTTAAATGCTCAAACACCATAATTGTCGTTTATGTCCGTTCTTAAAACTTGTATAAACTTTGAATGACCACTCTATTCAGTTGATGAAATTTTGGAATGACGTATATTCGTGGACTGAGATAGTGTTATGGAACTTGCTAAGTGCTTTGATGATGTCTAGGAATTATTTGGGTAATCATTTGATTGCAAGTTCTCACCCTGTACGATGTCCACTTACTGACATCATCAGGCAACATCTGGTTTTACATTAGAAGATTCACAATTGACCTTGTCATCCTCAACTACTGAGTGAATGATTATTATTACTATTATTATTTTTTAATTTTTAAATTTTTTTTTTTTTTGCAGGGTATCTTTCATATGGTGCCATTATGAAAATTGTTAGAACACCAGTACCAAACTAGGAATCGTGGACATGTTAGTCTAGAAACAAAGTTGAGTTCCAAATGGCATCAGTTAAAGAAAGAGAATTTTCATCATGGTGTATTATTTTTCTAGAAGAAATTTCAAAGAAAAGAAATGGTATACGTGATCCACAAATAGTAGGATTTCTTGTTGGCATTGCAAGCATCTGTATAAATCACAACAACTTGAAAATTTACTCTCATTACCATCTTCATCATCTGTATTTTCAAAATCAAATCTCTAAAAAGAAGAACAAGAAGAAGCTCAAAATCTTGATGCGCATGTTCCTATCAGAAGCTTGGCCTATATGTTGGCATCTAAGAAATTTTCACATAGCTTCTGGCTGGAAGAATTTGTTGGCTGATGGCTTTCCTAATTGGGCTTTTCTGAATGGGGAACTAATTCTTAAAAGAATCTTATTGTGGTTCATGAGTTGGTCAATTAAAAAGCCCATGATAATGGACATAGCTTGTTTCTTAGGTATCTACAATGTAAGGTCTAGCAAATGCACTCAAACGTTTCATACAATATGCTAATTGCTAAGTAAAGAATATTTTCAAAAAATAAAAATAAATAAAAAATACAATAAAAAAGAAAAGAATAGAAAAATGAAGAAGAAGTAGAATGGATGTCCATATCTATCAGATTCCTCGTATTTCCCATGAATGTGGAAGATTAGAGCTCTTGACAAGAACAAGAAGAATGGGTTACTATTCAAGTGTAAGATTTGTCCACCACTGCCAACCAATATATCAAACTTCTGTTTTGGGAGGGAATCTGGTTCAGAAGATTAGATGTTTCATTTCATGAGCTTTTATAAAAGTACAATACATCACACAGCGGAAAGTATGGACCTCTCTCTCATTGACATCCTATTCCTTTAGGGTACATTTTTTTTTTTATTTTTATAATGTCCCTCTCATTGTAAGGTGGGAATAATTGCTTTTCTGCTAAAAAATGAAATGCAATGTGTATCAGGTTAGACATGGAACGCATGGAATACTGATTTGGGTCAGGAAAGGTGGAAAAAATGGAAGTTCCCCTAATGCGTTCAATTTTCTGTGGTATCTCTAAGGATCGGCAGAACCGATTCCCATCTGTTCCCCCGCAAATCCAGTCTAAATGAGATTCGAGGGTATATCCAAATGGGACATTAACCTAAGGTTGTGGTTGGATGTGCAAGTTAATTGAGTAGTGAAAACAAGAGCAACGGACCAAATTGTATTGTGTTACCTAGCATTCATGATGAGAAAATCCCTAAAATTGCTGTTGCATCCCTTTCAATACCACTTAAAAGTAACATAATTGCAATTTGAAGTCCCATTTCTCAATATAGATACTATGGAAGATAATTAAAACCTTTTCACTTTGCAATTTCAATTATCCTTAAAAAGTTGCAATTCAATTGGATAGTGCATCCAAATGCACCCTAGATGTATCTTTACTACACCATTTTTCATTTTGATTAATTTCACCTGCAACTAGATCATTGGCTTTTACAGGTCCACATTTCGTTGGCGGGGGACAAGCACATGCGAGTTACATGGATCACTGATGACGAATCTTCCCCTTCAGTTGTTGACTACGGAACGTCATCAGGAAAGTACACAGCATCATCTCAAGGGGAAAGCACATCCTACAGCTACCTATTTTATAGTTCAGGAAAGATACATCATGTGGTCATCGGACCTCTCAAAGATGACACGGTTTATTTCTATCGATGTGGAGGACAAGGTGCAGAGTTCAATCTTAAGACCCCTCCATCTCAATTCCCAATTACTTTTGCCGTTGCGGGCGATCTTGGTCAGACAGGATGGACATCATCAACTCTAGACCACATAGACAAGTGCAAATATGATGTGCATTTGCTCCCTGGAGACCTTTCATATGCCGACTATCAACAACACCTATGGGACTCCTTTGGGAAGCTGGTGCAGCCACTTGCAAGTGCTAGGCCGTGGATGGTGACAGAGGGCAACCATGAGAAGGAGAGTATACCACTCTTTAAAGCTGGATTTGCATCCTATAATGCAAGATGGAAGATGCCTTATGAAGAGAGCGGATCGACTTCGAATCTGTACTACTCTTTTGAAGTTGCAGGGGTGCATGTGATCATGCTTGGTTCTTACACAGATTATGATGAGTACTCGGATCAATATAGTTGGCTGAAGGTTAGTCCATTTTGTGCAAAGGATAATTCGATTTCCCAAAAATGACAAGAACAGAATTGAGATTTTCTAAGCGGGTAAAAGGAACCATATTTTGTGTGAGTTGAAAGCAAACATCAATAGGCGGGCTAGAGTACAATGCCGGTTTGTCACAAGACTCACAACTCACTGAGTTAGGAAACTCATCCACTGTACACACCATATATGTGTGGCACTGTCAATCAAGACCTCTCAAATTGTGGGTCCCATCGTTGATAGATCATAGCCTGAAAGACTGGTAGGACAAGCTTAACTATCTGATTTTATTTTTTTTCACTGAATTCAGGCTGCTAACTATTTTTCATTTGTCTGTGTGATGGCAAGTAATTGGAGATTTAGCATCTCCAAACGTGTATTTTTTGGCTCTGTCTGGATGAGCATGCAACCTCTGCCAAATGTACAGTGGATGAGATGCGACAACTTAGTGTTATGGCAGATGGACATCGTAATCTCATACTGACAAAATTGCCCATTTTAGAATATGTTTAAATTGATGTGTGTTGGAAATAAAACACTGCTGTCTTTTTAGTAAGGGGGGCTTGGTAGCTGGAAAATAAAAGCCCATTCCTTCTGGAATTTCTGGTTTCTCTCTCTCTCTCTCTCTCTCTCTCTCTCTCTCTCTCTCTCTCTCTCTCTCCCCTTTTTCTTTTTCTTTTTCACCATGGCTTTCTTGCCAAAAGCAGCAGCAGTTATGACACTCAAGGAAGACGAATGTATTCTACATGATTGTATTACATTTTTTGCACTTGCACACGATTTCCCATAGGAACACATGGAGAAGTGCACAACCATTCTTCTGCCAGTTCCACCATATGTGGACCAATTGGGCCAATTAGATGATCCTAACAGCTCAACTGAGAAAAAGCATCTACCATTCAATTTTGGGCTCCATTCCAATTGCGTGGCTGGTATTATTCAATTGGCCTATTTTTGGGACGCAGATCATATATGAACCGCACTGCCACATAAGCATTCAGGATCATGTACATGCTCCTGTGAGAGATCGATGTGCAATTAGCATTCCTCTTGAAAGAATATTTTCATGATGTAAAATTAACAGCATTTTCTTCTTTTGGAGCAAGCTACCCTCGTTCGTATCATAGTGACAAGCATCTTTAATATTTTGAAAATATAGCGATACTCTTTAGCACATCCCTAGCCCTGCTTGGTAGTGGTGCATCCATCAGTCCCTAACCCTCAGAAAGTTTCCATGTGGGTTGATGTTAGGTAGGTAGCTGGTTGTTGAATTTTTGCCAATTAATCATTAGAAAAAATAAAGCCAATCCCAAATAGTTAGGACTGGGCTAGAATGACATGATGATGATAGTGGTACTCGGTAAATTTGAGGAAATGATATTTTTTCCATAATATCCCATTATGATCTAAACATTGTTTGAAGCATCCCCAGTATTATCAAAATATCCCCGATATTACCTGTATCTCCAGCTTAGCAATGCTGATGACATTGGAAGTGATACCGATAACACTGGCAGTATCAGAAATTCCAGGTATCGGCAATGTATCACCAATGTATTGCCAACTTTCGATTGTGTAAATTCCAGGTGTTGCTTGTATTATTGCCAATGTATTGATATCATCAATGTATCGCTAAAAAAATTTTCTGTGTAAATTCCATATGTTGCTTGTATCGCCAGTGTATAGGCATTATTTCCGTAGTATTGGCAATGTATTGATATCGCCAAAAATCTGTTTATTAAAAAAATTTCCATTTCAAAATTTTCGTATTGGATTTATGCAGTATTCAATTTGTCAACGATAATATTGATAAATATTATCGTTATTGCAACATGGGCGATATTGAGACCATAATATGACAACACATTGTGTGTGTGAGCAATATTATTATTATTATTCCTAAATATGCAAATATGTGTATTTTAGCATCTCCTGAAGTTTCATTGAAAAATTCCATCGTTTTCCTCATGTTTCTCTAATAATTCCCCGCATTTCCGGTTATCGGCAATATCAATATTGCTTTCGTATCCCTGGCCAACGAAACTTGTACCCATACCGATATTTTGAACACTGGTTTTAAATATCCCCAATAATATCACAGTATTTTTCTGATAAATATTCTATTTTATTTCTTTTAAAAATCCGAAAGTTCTATTTTTCTCAGAACCCCATTTTTTTCCTAACCTTCCCTTCTCTCCCCCTCATGATCTCCATCTCTTTATTATCATTGATTTATTTTCCTTTATTCTTCCTGTCATTTTCTATTTTTCTCAGAACCCCATTTTTTTCCTAACCTTCCCTTCTCTCCCCCTCATGATCTCCATCTCTTTATTATCATTGATTTATTTTCCTTTATTCTTCCTGTCATTTTCTTATTATTTATTTCCACTGGATTTTCTGAATATATACTGATAAAATCCTCTTATCTTGAAAATATCCTGAGTAGTTTCTTTGCGGAGAATCAGATTTGTGACTTGCTTCTTATGAAGATAACACCCTTTCCGTGCTTGGGTTTTATAGGCCGATCTTTCGAAGGTAGACAGGCGAAAGACACCATGGCTTCTAGTGCTACTCCATGCACCATGGTATAATAGTAATCGGGCTCACCAAGGAGAAGGGGATGATATGATGGCTGCAATGGAGCCATTGCTTTATGCTGCAGGCGTAGACATTGTTTTTGCTGGTCATGTACATGCTTATGAACGCTCGGTAATCCAAATAGTGATTCTTGCGCATTTTATTTTAGAATGTAGTACTCACCTTATATAACACTGATTTTATCTGTCAGAAACGTGTCAACAATGGGAAAGTGGATCCTTGTGGAGCTGTCCACATAACAATTGGTGATGGAGGTAACAGAGAGGGTTTAGCTCATTGGTAAGCATCTCCTTGCATGTCTTTATTTTGCCATACTGTAGATGTGGCTTTTCTCTTCTTCTTTTTTTCTTTCTTTTTTGACATGAAAAATCACCAAAATCTGGTTTTTAGATTTTGCTCAGATTCCAGAGTATAGCTTTTATTTATTTATTTTTCCTTCCAGCTAAAAACTATATGTATTTGTACTTTATGGTCTCCTTTAGGCAGTTACTCTCACATCAGTTGACACTAGAAGAAATGAAACTTCTAGGGCCTGTTTGATTTGTAGGCTCAACATGGGTAATAATTATTTACCTAGGTAATTACCACATCTTTCCCAATGCAGATGTGACAACTTTTTTAACACTTAAATCGAGAAATTTACAAAATCAATGTGGGGCCCATGGTGATGTATGTGACTTACCAACACCGCTCATTTGTTATGCCAGCTGAATTTAGGGCATGAGCAAAAAAATGAGGCAAATCCAGAGCTCAAGTGGACCACACCATAGGAAACAATGGGAATCGAACGCCTACCATTAAAAACTTCTTAGGGCCCTTAAAAGTTTAGAATCAAGCTGATATTTGTGTTTTCTCTTTATCCATGTCTATGTGACCCTATGAATGGGTTAGATGATGAAAAAACCTCAATGTGGGCCCAGTGAAGGAAACGAATTTCAACGGTGGACGAATTAAGGCCACTGTTTCCTTTCGTGTGGGCCATTTGAGTGTTGGATCTGCCTCATTTTTCGGTTCAAGCCCCAAAATGTTCTAATAAAATAGATGGACGGTGCGGATGTATCATATACATTACGGTGGGGTCCATGGATTTAAGTCAACACTTTTGTATCGATTTTCAAGGTGGAATTACTCTCACAATTTCAAACAAGGTGAAAAAGTAATAATTACTTATTTATCAGGATTTACCTATATCATGGAAAATCAAACAGGCCCCTAATAAAAGGCTAGAATACCATATATGTTTGCCATGAAGTATCACTTCTTTGCAATCCATTGTAAATGTGGCATGAATGCATGTCATTCCAGTTTGTGGGTCCTGCTTTAGATGGAGCATAGCTTGAAAATCACATTGACGAATAGGAGTAGAAATGGGCCAGGTTGCGTCAATGATAAATGGGTTCGTATCGAATTTGGACCTGTTTGGGTGACTTGGGTTGAGTCTGGTTCCAAACACCATCCTGATTATCAAATGGCGTGGATTTGGAACCTGTAAAAGGCTACCAGACCTAATCCGCCTTGGACATGACTTTAAATGAATTGGGTTTGGACCACCCAGAGAGGGACTCGGTCCCATGCACATATGGTTTAATTTTTTTCTTTTTATCTTTTATTACCGCTTATTGTTTTCATGAACTCACATTCTAAAAGTAGTTGATTTTGTTTATTAGTAGCTTTCTTTAATTAAGGCAGTTAACTAAGACGTTGATGGCCTACGCAAGAAAATATGTGATATGGTGCTTGATAGGAACTCTACATTAGATAGGTTAGGCAAACCCAACTCAGATTGACTCATAGATAAATGGATTGCGTCTAAATCCTCCATCTTCCAACCTGACATAGACACAAACTCCCCAGTTAATCTGTCAGATCTAGGGCTGAAATCCAGATCCTTTTATTGAATCTATCGAGCTTGGAACCCCCCTTGACCCAACCTTTTTGCATCCCTACTGACCAAAACATCCTAATGATCTGTTTTGTGGCCATTGAACGCATAGATAAGAAGAAAGTAGTCACCAACCCAACTTCAATGGGCCAAATCAGATTATCAATGAAATTTGAGGGTTGATTTCTGTAGTTTCAGTTTCCTTTAACTAATTCCTACAGCAGCAAACTCCCTGGCCAATTGTTTGGCTTAAGTGTGTGAGAATCCTAGTAGAGTGTGAATTTCAGGCTTTGATCCATGTAAAGCGACACTTGTGATTATGACAGTCAGTCTAGGTCAGTGTGCATTATGCCATGTGTACCATGGATGAGTTGTCACAAAGGCTTCTTGCCAAATGCACGTGGTAGTTTATTTAACCCTTAATAAATATAAATATAAAAATAAATCTGCATGTATCTTGATTGGTGTTTGGAATACCATGGAGTTCTCTAGAAACAAAAGAGATTTCAGGTATGATATTTTGACAAAGCCCATCTACATCTTTCTACCATTTTGGCACTTTTTGAGATGGCGGATTTGTAAAACAACAAGGTGTAAATGGTTGTTGTCTCAGGCAGTATGAGATGACGAGGCGGTCGCCCCATATCTGTTCTCATGTTCTAGTTATGTATCTTTGTTGGAGCTTTGAATGAAATGGTTTTTTTTTTCCTCAAAAAAGAGATGGGTGTTTTTTTTATTTATTTTCCTTTCTTTCTTTCTTTCTTTTTTCGTTTGAGAAAAACTTTGTTACTCTGTCAGAGTAAGATTGATGATACTCAGGCACTTCAAAATTACTTAGAAATTGCATACATGCCATACAAGAGATCTAAATTAAACTGTGCAAATCATGAGTCCTAATTTAGATGTTTCATGAACCAAAAATTAGACTCATTTGATTATCTATCTGATTGGACGGTTACAAATGAAAAATATCCAATTGTGCTATTTCAACAAACAAGTGTCCACAAATCAGAGGTTAGGATAGTTCAACCAATCTGATTTTTAGGACTATGATTTAACAACAGTGGGTTCCACAATTTAAGCTTCATACTCTACCAGAGTATCAAAGAAATCCAGATTCCTTAGAATACATAGGCATTCCACAAAAAATACCTCTTGCATGTCTTTTTCTCATCTACTGAAGTGAATGGATCAACAGGTACATCAATCCCATACCAGAGTGGTCGGTCTTCCGTGAAGCAAGTTTCGGCCATGGTGAGCTCAAGATCGTAAATTCGACTTACGCTTTCTGGAGCTGGCATAGGAATGATGACGACGAGTCTGTAAGATCTGATCAGGTGTGGATAAACTCATTAGTCAGTTCTGGATGTAACCCTGCTAAGAGGCACGAATTCAGGAAGATCCTTATGGCTCCCTAGAACAGAGAACTCAGCGGTATGCCTTTGTTAAGCATAAAATCTTATAAGACGAGATCCTAGTGTAAATATGGAGTTGTAAATCTATGAATGAAGATTATTCTATAGATGTCAGTTTGAGGGCTTAGCTCAGTTCGATCGAGCATTGCCGGTAAGTTGAGGGATCTCGTCATGCAGACTCGAGGGTGTATTGTATGGTTTGTGCTTTTGCTCTAAGCTAATGATGATGTAGAGAAAAGGGTATTATATGATCATGATGCAGCAAAATAGGGACTGCCGCAATGCACCAGTTTGTATGTAGGGCCCATGGTTTGGTATCCTGACTGTTGATCTGAAGGAACCAATGGTGGATTGGTGATTGCCTAAACAGGCTCTCAGGTTCTATCATTTCAACCCTGGGATCAGTGGCCTACAAGTAAATGGTCAGGGAAAGGTACCGGACCGGTAACAATTGAAATGGGGGCCATTGCATCAACAATCTGGATCACAGAGCCAAGGCCCCATCTGTACAAAATGGTTGTATCAGGACGCTGAGGAAAATACAGTAACTGCATTAGTTCAATGAAAAATATTCCCGCGATCAAAGGGCTGGGATCTTCGGATCTGGTTGGTAGTTCCTATCAATTCGACAGGGGGAGGTCAGGTGGAGCAGAAATTTCTCATGTTGAGCAGTTAAATGATCACTGACCCTAGGATATTCACGTAGTGTCCAAGTGGGACGATCACATCTGCTGACCCTGTTACGATTGGACTGGCTTGATTATCAGGCCACAGTATATTTCAGTGGGCCCCACCAGAGGAACAGCCTGGATCATGCAAATGCATGCCCAAGGAGAACTCTCAGTCTCATGAAAGCAAGTCCCGTTAGCTGGGCTCTAGGTCAGAGGAATGACTAAGCCGTTCATCTGGGTAGCCGGTGGCTGACATGTAAACATTGAATATGGATGGTTGATCATTGTTTGGAACCATTGAATATGGCAGTTGTTCTGTCAGTTTTTCTCGTACAAGTGTAGTCCATCAGATGGTGGGCCGCTGATGCTTGTGGTTAGGTGCATTGATTATTTGCTGATGTACTTCACTGGTTCACACACTATGATTTCCATGCATAGGCCTGTCAATGGGATTACACTGATTTGAGAAATACAGCAATGCGCAGCCATGTGTACAACATTGCCTACTCAGCAGCCTGTTGCTAATGGTCGGCACTATGGACCCCACCATGATGTATGTGTTTTATCCACAATTTTCCAAATTGTTTTTGTGAGCTCAAAAAATGAAGCAGATACAAATCTCAGGTGGACTATATACCACAGGAAATAGTGGTGATTAAACACCCACCACTTAAAACCTTCTTGGGGATCACAAGCTTTTGATCAAGCTGATATTTGTGTTTTCCCTTCATCCAGGACTATGACGTAATAGACAAGTTGGTTGGCAAACAAACATTACAGTGGGCCCTAGGAGGTTTTTAATGGTGGTTGTTCAATCACCACTGTTTTCCTGTGGTGTGGTTCATCTGAGATTTGGATCTGCCTCATTTTGGACTCATTCCCTAAAATGATGTGGAAAAACAGATGGACAGCATGGATAAAATAAATACAACATGATGGGGCCCACAGAACACCGACCAGCAGCCAATCCATAGTACATCCCCCCCTTCCCAAATAATAATAAAAAAAGGCTTCCAACCCACATTCATCTGGTAGAAATAGCCCACCTGATTTTTGTTAACATCATCTTTGCAATAGGGGCCACTTAATGAATGGTTTGCATTGACACACTTCAGAGACAACATAGTGCATTACTAGGCTAGGCTGGTCCACTCATCAGTGGGTCACAGGTGGAACCGCAATCCACATTCAACAAATTGATGCAATCCACCTGATGGTAACACACTAAGCATTCAAATGAACTTACAACAAAAACCAACCTCACAGAAAAAAAAATAATTAATTCTTAACAATCATAGACTTACAATTTCCATCTTCATGGTATACATTGGAACCTAAAAGAGAGTCAGATCGTTGAATCCAGATAAACATCCACATCAAAACAGCAATTTGGGTGGGCATCCAAATTCATACAAATCAGGATTTGGGTGGGCATCCAAACACACCATACACCAGCATATCCAGCCATAAGCCTTTAATATCAACATATCACCAATGCACCACAGACTAGGACACAATCGAATTACAAGGATTCATATTCTCTCTGACAAACATATTCTAAACAAGATTCTTCAGTGACTATAACACAGCTATGCACAACAATTCATTGTGCACAATTCAAACCACGATCTAAAGATTTCAAATGAAAAGCCCAAAGATTGGCAGCTGGAGCAAAAGGAAAAAAGACAGCATACTTTCCTATCCATTCATAACTAACTGCAAGAGTTCGACTGCCTCTCTTAATCTTCGTTCTGTGTTCTCTCTTGCAGCAGCCAGACGTGGATTCCTGCATGAAATGAAACCAGAAACATGTAAAGAGTGATGGAATGATGATTTTTATTTTTTATTTTTATTTTTTGTGATTTCAAATTATTATTCAGTGGCCAAGCATGCATTTGAAGAGTTCTGCTAAAGCCCAAGCTGTGCATCAGATCACCAAACAATGTAGATCACTCGGCCCAGAAATCGGACTGGTCCACTCATCAAACCAAACAAGTACAGCAAAGTTGTGTTCAAAATTAAATTTTGCCAAACAGTCCAACGTCACCGTTGTGGACTGCCTGATCAGTAAACTTGCTGGATTTGAAACCAGGTAATCCATAAGGTGGGTCCTACATGATGCACTGCTTGGAAGTCTCACCATGTGTAGATGCATGTGTGGGCCCAACAGAACTTTCCATTTGAAATAACAAAAAAGAAAAGAATTGTTCATAGTTCAACCTCTTCTCCAAGTTTGCCTTCCTTTCGAGATCCTCAGCAAGGTTGCTAAGCCTTTTTAAAAAGGCAGGTAATTTACAAATGGCCTCAATGCCCTCCTGTCTCGTGCATAACTTCTTCAGAAGGTCAGCAGCAATGAAATATCCTTCCTCCTTGTTTCTGAAGCAGTTAACAAAGAGAGTAAAGGTCAATGAAAGAAAGAAATCCACAGTGGGTTAAAGTTAGCATTAAGAAAATAGTGGAATTTTATTATCCTCAGACGTGCAAAGTATCATAAGGCTATTGGTTTGAACAGTTCGGGCCCGTGGTTCAGAGATCTAGGTGGTTGATATGATGGGTCCAAAAGCATCATAGACTGAAAGATCTTTTAGTTAAATGTGGACTACTGTTGTCTTTTCTTAATTGTCGATTCAGATGGGGTCAATTGAAGAGTTGGGACTATTTTGCAGCATGATTGATCCAGTGGGGCTCATCAGATCAATCTTTCATAAAACTTTATTTACCCATGTCTGTTTCAGTAATTTGTTTACATTTAGTGCAATCAGGTAACGTGTCTGAGTGAAAATTGATTTTTTTTTTTTTCCCCCATGCTTGATCTTGACTGTCCATTTTTCATACTATTTGATCAGATGGGTGGGATCATCCAATAATTGTGATTTTCATATCATGGCTTGTCAATAGAGTTATGGAACTAATGAACAATTCAGACTGATGATTGGATGTTCCACATTTCACGAAAATCCCTGGGGAAATTGCTAATATCCTAATGGAGGTGTGTGCATGCACACACATGTTTGTGCACAAACTTCTTTTTTCTTTTACTGCGTTAAAATAATACAAACCTAATTTTTTTCACTCACTCGAGTAGACACTTCCCTTCCTTTTCTTCTCTCTCTTTTCCTTTTTTTTTCTATAGCTGATACATCTCTGCTCACTCTCAGCTGGCAATACTAGTTAAAAAAAAAAAAAAAAAAAACTTGAACATGTATTTGCACATCTAGAAAGAGGAAGTAGTTTGCCACTCTGGGAGAGTGAAGTTGTAGGAAAGTAGATCTCTTTTGGTAGAGAGGATCCTGACACAGCTTCATCCTAAACTACCTAAATGACCTATCAATTGCTTTAAAAAACATTCTAAATTCCTCTGATATTACATGGTTTGATTGTTTTGAATGACCAACTGTATGTAATTTTTCCTCTGGAGATTCTCATAATCTATAGTAGAGATTAGTACAAGTCCAACCAGCCCAATGAGGGAAAGTTCAAAATATATAGTGCATGGTCTAATGGTATTGTCAGATGAACAAACCTTAGCAGCTCCAGGAATATTATTTCAACTGATCCATGAGTATTAATCAGCACTTCTGTGAGATGTGGGTAACGGCCAAGGTTCCTCAGAGTTGAGAGTGCATGCTTTCTAACCTCTTGACAAGGAGCACTACGATTGGCTGCCTGGATTTGGTTCAATAAAGCATCGATTGCCCCTGCAGCCACAAGGGTTTCACAACATTTCTCGGAATGTTCTGTAGCCATATCTGCACAAAAGTTGGACAGAAAAACCACTTAAGAGCGCATCTTCAACAATCAAAAGACCAAAAAAGTAAAAAAATAAAAAGTTGTTTTTCTTCCTTGTTTTTTTTTTTTGCTGATGACCAGCTAATTTTATTAAAGCCAAGAATGAAAAAGCACTACAAGAGCTTGTACCTATACAAAAAAGCAATGGATAATCTAAGAACACCTAATGCACTAAAGAGTCTGCCTCAAAATTCCCTTCCCTATCTGTGGGAGAAGCATGGGACAAATTCCACAAAGCTCCCAATGTCCATTTGTTCATGCAGTTATCTTATGAGCTCAGATCTGTCTGCTGCTGTTGTTTGCTGGCTTCCTTTCATTTCCATTCTTATTGCTACCAATTCTTGCAAATCCATGCAGTTGAACTGATTTGATAACAAGTGAAGTTTTTTTTTTTTTTTTTGGTTATTTATTTATTTTCTCCTGAATCTTATTCTGCATAGTGCAAGGATCAAAGTGGTAGAATCCCGATCTTTGGATTTTTAAATCAAGATGCATTTGGGGAGAAGTTAGGCATTGGAGTAGCATTTGGGGTCCCAATTGATTCCAGTTTGCAGCGTCAACAGAAACACCACAAAACTGGAAGCACTTTTAACACCATTCTGTGAGCTGCTTCTGAGACACACTGTGGCTCCAAATGCTACTTTTTATCATGTGCAGAAGGTATGCGGCGCCAAATAGCTGGAAAAGGTTGTGAAGGTGGTGGCAATGATGAATCTGAAATAATATATCTTAGCCTTTTATCTCAGGAATCTGTGATTTGCTTTAATGGTAGGCACAAAAGTTTTGTGTAACCAGGCTCTTGGAACCAGCCATGACACAGGCTCACATTGATGCCACTCACATGCCAACTCCCTCATCCAGCATCGATCCCAATCCCAACTATTACATGCAGACCCAGAAGGGCAAGCAAGCAGAATCTTGGAAGGCCAATTTACAGGTGAAATGTTAAACACAGAGTCAACACATGAATGGTCATGGTCGAGTAGTTGGCAACCCAAAATAACAGGGGATCCCCTTCTACACAACTCACATGCCCACACGGTCAAGCCCCACGCTGCACCTTGCCACAACCATTGAATGGTATCCACAAAGGGAATTTGCAAGAAGTTGGCATCTACAGCATGAAGTGCCAAATGACCCGCCAAGCACAAAAATATGAAATCAAATATCTTTGAAACAGTAAAAACAGGCTCCAAAACTCTTTTGTCTAATTTTGTTTCAAATAGAGAAGAAACTCATCTAAAACCATGACAAAGTACTGGAAATTTTCTCATAAAAAATAGTGCTGTCTGTGGGATGCACCATACTTGTGTTGGCATGGGCCATGATTTCCAACTGGTCCGGCTGGGCCAGTTAGGAGGCATCCAATTCAAATGAAGGACAAATGCGAACAACAGGGTACCAATAATAACCAAACAACCAATGTGGCATGCCCAATTAGACCATGCATCCATGATTCGATTTTAACTTAACCACCACTAACATGGAGGACAATTGTGAACTATGGGGTATCAGTGCTCTCATTCTTATATCATGTGGAACCCTAAAGAAGAAAAGATGACACAGATGTTATGGAAGTGGAAAATTTGTATAGGGAATCAGTGCTCATAATCTTATACCATGTTGAACCCTATTGAATAGGGCTGTCAATGGGCTGGACCACGTTGGGCTTGGTCCGCTTCGGGCCAGACCCAGGCGTAAAATTTAAGCCCATTTACTAATAGGGACGGGCTCAGGCTGCATCTAAGAGCCCATCAACCCAACCCAAACCTGGCCCATTTAGGGTTTCAAGAGCATTTTTTGTCAATATCATGCATGATTCAGCACACATAATGGACAGCCTAAATCTTGCACAAAAGAGTGTGGCCGGGCACGGGCTCTGGTCAGATTTGGATCCAGTCCATGCATAATCATCACAGCCTGGGCTCAGGCCTGTTTGTTTTAGCCCATCATGGGCATGGGCTGGGCTCGGGCCAGAGTTCTACGATGCGGGCCAGGCTTGGACAGATTTCATGTCAGCCCGTTGACAGCCCTACTATTGAAGGAGAAAGGATGAGATGAAGAGTTGTTCTGGAAGAGGACAATTTTACGACATTTATGTTGAGTTTATTATTCATATGGCACAACTAACATGAAATGGCATGTCACCCTTGCATTTCAACTACAAAAACCAACCACCAATATAGGCATATACTCTAGACTTGACTCTTTACAACTCATTAGACACAAATAATTGGACTGAAAAAAAAAACAAAAAAAAAAACAGAGAATTATTTGAAACCATATCAAGCTCAAGACTTCTTTTAACAATGGAAAGGAGGTATATAAACACTTAAATTGTATCCACATACAGTGTTGTCATGTGCGATCGCACATTCGCACACTTATGCTATGATCGCATATGCAATCCCTGCACATATGCGATCGCATATGCCACAAGTGCGAATATATGCGATCGCATATTGGCCAACGGTCAGAAATTTGACCGTTTTCTGACCGTTGCAATTTTATTATTATTATTTTTTTAAATCTCGATTTTTCTTCTATAAAAAGGGCTTAGAACCACTCCTACATGCACTCAAAGCTCAAACTCTCTCTCTATCTCTATTTTCTCTTTCTTTAGTCTTTACACTCTCTCTTACATAATTCCAAGGCCCAAGCTCCTCTTCTCCATCCATATTTTTTTCAAGATTGAAGTTTCAATCAAGGGAATAGACAAGTACATCTACAAGGATTCAAGATTCAAGAGCAAGACAACCAAGCTCCATCCATTGAACTCTCTTTCTAGTTATAAGGAATTAAAGATCATAAATTCATAATCATATTTGACAACTCTCTTTCTATCTCTTTCTAGTTTGTAATTCTACCTCTTTTTCTTGTATCTATCTTTCTTTCTAGTTTCTATCTCTCTCTTAGACTCTTTGTATCTCTCTTTCTTATCTCATATTCTAGTTTCTATCTCTCTTTCTTATCTCATATTCTAGTTTCTATCTCTTCTCTCTTTCTAGTTTCTATCTCTCTTTCTTATCTCATATTCTCATCATCTCTTAAAGTTTCTCATAATCATATCATATGCATATTCATATCCAAGTTCTAAGTTGCAAGTTCAAACTTCTAACAATTTTTTTTTTAGTTTGTTACTTTGTCTTACAAGTTACTTACAAGTTTACAAGTGTACAACACAACTTGTTAGTTGTTACAACTTACAAGTCTACAATATTCCACTATTCAAGACTCAAGGGTCAAGGGCCAAGGCAAAAGTGAAGACAAGACCAAGAAGTGAAGAATTTTTTTTTTTTTTGTAAATTTGTAATTGTTGTGTTTGTGTGTAAATCTCTCTCTCTCTCTCTCTCTCTCTCTCTCTCTCTCTCTCTCTCTCTCTCTCCCCTCTCTTTTACTACAACTCTACAAGTGTAACTTGTAGTTGTAAGTGTAAGTGTAAGTGTAACTCTCTCTCTCTCTCTCTCTCTCTCTCTCTCTCTCTCTCTCTCTCTCTCCTTTTCTTTTCCCTCTTCTCCCTTTCTACTACTAAGTGTAAAGTGTGTAACTCTCTCTCTCTCTCTCTCTCTCTCTCTCTCTCTCTCTCTCTCTCTCTCTCTCTCTCCCTCCTTTTCTTTTCCCTCTCCCCTTCTAGTCTCTAGTCTCTACTAGTGTAAGTGTGTGTGTGTAACTCTCTCTCTCTCTCTCTCTCTCTCTCTCTTCTCTCTCTCTCTCTTATCCTCCTTTTCTTTTCCCTCTCCCCTTTCTAGTCTCTAGTCTCTACTAGTGTAAGTGTGTGTGTGTGTAACTCTCTCTCTCTCTCTCTCTCTCTCTCTCTCTCTCTCTCTCTAGTCTCTATCTCCCAAGTCCCATCTCTTTAGTCTCTCTCATCTATTTACTCTTTACTCTTTAGTTTACTTTTTATACTAGCAATCAATACACACAACACACACACCACCAAGGCACCAACATAATGTCTTCTTCCTGATCCTCCTCTTTGAAACCCAAGTCGAATGACCCGGGTTGGAAGTATGGGCACTATCGTAGTGTTACGATAAGACTCACATAGTGTGTGAGTTATGTGGGTATGTGGGTTCCGGTGGCATTGCAAGGCACAAGCAACACCTTGCACATTTACCTGGGTCAAATGCAAAGGCATGTGACAAAATTACTCCAGAAATCCGAAGGGAGATCATGGAGTATATGAAAAACAGTCAAGAAAGAGATGCGATAGTGCCCTACGTCAGGAGAAATATTTGGAACAAGACGCGTATGAAGATATAAACGTAATTAATGTAGATGAAGCTAGTCTCACTCCCCCTACTTCGGCAGGCCGATCTAGACCACAACAACCACAAGTACAACAAACGGCCTCGAAAAGACCTCCAGGGCATGGGCCCATGGATAGATGGTGTAGACCACACCCCGAAGATGTGATCGACCAAAGGGGTAGAGGGAAAGGGCGGCTCAAACAACTTTAGAGAATCGGTATTAACAAAAAGATAGGAAAACCACTATTCAATATATTGCTAAGTGGTTTTACCAAACTAGCATTGCTTTCAACGCCGTTAAATCGAGAAGCTTCAAAGTAATGGTTGAAGCTATAGGTCAATTTGGACCTGTGCTTAAAACCTCCTTCATATCATGAAATGAGGGAGACATGCTTAAAAATGGAAGTTGAATATACACGATCCTTCATAACTGAACATAAGGAATCGTGGAAAACATATGGGTGTTCGCTAATGGCTGATGGATGGATCGATAGATCCGATCGGTCTCTCATTAACTTTTTGGTAAACTGTCCAGCTGGGACAATGTTCTTGAAGTCCGTGGATGCATCGAGCAATTCACACACAGGAAAATATTTGTTTAACTTACTAAATACTGTATTTGAAGAAATAGGTAAGGAATATGTTATACAAGTAATTACAGATAATGTAGCCTCGTATGTAATGGCCGGTCGTTTTCTTATGAAGAAGAGACAACGTTTATTTTGGACCCCCTGTGTGGCCCATTGTGTTGATCTTATGTTAGAAGATATAAGTAAATTATTTATAAATGTGATTGCAAGGGCTAAAAGAATTACAGTCTTTATGTACAAACACGTCCTTCTTCTCAGTCGAATGAGAAAACACATTGAGAGTAACTTGCTACGTCCAGCAGTCACCCGTTTCGCACAGCCTTTTTAACACTACAAAGGCTACATGCAAAGAAATCAGAACTTAGAAACTTTGTATTGTCGGCCCGATTTACAAGTGGGCTTGGTTAAAGAAGGCTGAAGAGAAACAGTTCACAAAACAATTCTTCTCAAAGCTTTTGGACTCAAGTGGTAAAGGCGCTAAAAGCATCCGAGCCCTTAGTCACTGTGTTGCGATTGGTGGACGGAGATGAGAAGCCTGCAATGGGCTACATATATAATGAGATGGAGAGGGCGAAAAATAATATCATGGACCATTTTAACTATAGAGACCGTGATTACAAGCCAATTTTAGATATTATAGATAGAAGATGGGGCAGCCAAATGTCATCACCATTGTATTCGGTTGCTTACATCCTCAACCCAACCTATTTATTCGCTTTTACTGATCCAGCAAAAGCACTAACTATGCATATGATTGGATTTATTGATGTCTTGGAAAGAATGATTCCAGATAGAGGAGAACATGACAAGATCTCAACTTTGTTGGACTTCTACACAAAAAGTGAGAGGATATTCTCAAGGGATATCGTAATAAGGCATCGGACAATGAAATTACCCAGTAAGTACTTGACTTCTCGAGCTGGGCATCGGTCCAGATTGGATCGAATTGCGTTCAACTCAATCCGATCCGAAATGTCAATTGTTTGACCCGAACTCGATCCGATCCGGAACCGAATTTGCGTTACCTGCCTCGAACCGATCCGATACATGATTCGCCTGACCCGAACCGTGTCCGGCTCGGTCAAAGAAACCGAGTCGGATTGAGTTGGGTACGATTCGGATCGTATAAATTTAATCCAAATGTTTCATGTAATGTGGTCCACTTCAACCTTTAATATATGCCATTTTTTTTCTCAAGGCCTAAAATGATATGTCAAAATGGATGAACGGCTTAGATAAAGCATATACATCAAGGTGGGCCCCACATGGCTCTGAAAGAGCTTTCCATCTACCGTATTCATGTTTTTACCGGACGTTGACGTGCACTGCAAGAAATCGCATGACTTGCTTTTTGAAATCGGATTGCGTACTAACTCAGTACGCTTTCGTACTGAGTAAACTCAGTTGGGACCACCGTGAATGTATGTGGCTTATCCACACCGTCCATCCATTTTTCCGAATAATTTTAGACATTGATCCCAAAATTGAAGTAAATCCAAAACTCAAGTGGACCATGCCACAGGAAACAGTGTGGAATAATGATTTCCGCCGTTGAAACCTTCCTAGGGCCCACAGTAATGTTTATTTTCCATCAAAGTTGTTCATATGATCACAAAGACATAGATGAAGAGAAAACACAAACATCAGCTTGATCCAAAACTTCTGTGGCCTCCAAGAATTTTTCAATGGTAGAGGTTCAATAACATTGTTTCATGTGGTGTGGTCCACTTGAGCTTTAGATATACTTAATTTTTGGTCTCAAGCCCTAAATTTATCCGTTAACATGGATGAACGGAGTGGATAAAATAAATAAATAATTGTGGACCCCATAGAGTTTACTCAGTATGCTAAGGTTACTAAGTTACTCAGTACGCAATCCGCTTCCTTGCTTTTCATGCAAGCACAGCTTGCAGCCTTGCACAGTTGTGATTTTGTATCAACATGAGCGAGTTCTGTGGGTCTAATCATGGGGTATGCGTTATATCCAAATTGTCCATCCATTTGGTGAGCTCGTATTAAGGCTTGAGACGAAAAATAAAACAAATCTAACTATCAAGTGGACCACACGAATTGTTTAACGGTGAAAATCATTCTCTGCTGCTATTTGTGGTGTGGTCGAGATGATCTTTGGATATTATTCATTTTTTGGATAATGTCCTATAATGATCTCTAAAAATATATGAACGGTTTAGATATAATAAATACATCACTGTGGGGCCCATATAACTTTGATCTCCTTTGAACCGTTCGTACAACTCGGAGCTCGAGGAGCGCAGACGTCGTACTGAAAACGGATGGGCTACTCGCCTACTCCCCTGCCACTGGTCAATGGCCCGTGGTCGGTGCTCTGTGGGCCCCATCATGATGTATGTGTTTCATCTATGCCCTCCATCTATTTTTATAGATCATTTTATCTTATTAGAAAAAAAAAATGAGGTATATAGAAATCTCAAGTGGACTACATTGTAGGAAACAGTGTTGAATGAACGTTGACCATTAAAAATGCTTTGAGGCCATAAAAGTTTTTGATCAAGCTAGTATTTATTGTTTCCTTTCATCTGGGTCCTTATGACCTAATCAACAGATTAGATGTCAAATAAACAGTACAGTGGACCTTAGGAGGATTATAATGGTGGATATCCAATCATTATTGTTTTCCTGTGGTGTGGTGCGGTCCACCTGGGATTTATATCACTATCATTTTTTTTTATATGAAGCCCTAAAATGATATGTAAAATGGATGAATGGAATGGATGAAACACATACATCATGATAGGGCCGGATCGGGTCGGGTCGAATCGGATCGGATCCAATCGGATCGGTCCGAGTAGGTATAGATCCAAACTCGACTCGAAAAACTTTCGGATCTGGACTGCCCTACTCGATCCACACCGATCCAGGCCGTCGCATCGGTTCGGATCGAGTCAGATCTGGTCGGATCGGGTCGGATCCACCGATCGGGTCAAGATTGCCCAGCTCTATTGACTTCTATGAATGTCAGTCTTAGTGTCTTACAAATAGTTTTTCTATAAAGTGTCTCTAACCTACTTAAACTGTTTTTCTTAGCTGACTGGTAGACTGCTATGGAGTGAACCAAACAGGAAGGATCCAGCTCTAAAGAAACTGACTATGAGGATTCTTGGACTCACGTGTTTTGCCAGTGGTTGCGAGCGCAATTGGAGCACGTTCGAGGCAGTAAGTTTAGACTATTTAGTAATCGTAAACTTTAATTTTTTAGTGTAAGGCCTAAGCTAAATTAATTACCTAAATAGCTAATGTCAAATGCGCTTTCTTTCTTGCAAATCCATACCAAGAAAAGGAATCGCCTTGAGCAAAAAAAAACTCAACGACTTGGTTTTCGTTCAATACAATAAAAAATCGCGAGAACGATTCCAAACTAGGAAAGAAAAGCCCGGTTTCTTTGACCCTATCTATTTAGATGAGTTGGATGCAAATAACGAGTGACTCGTAAAGACGGAGGACCCAGTATTTGCTGGAGAGAACCTGACATGGGCACAAGTTGAAGATGCCGCATACAGATCGACACCTGGTGAAGGTATCACTCGAAGGCAAAGGATGGGGAGGAGCCGGGGGGCAAGTAGTAGCCGTCAACCCATTGAAGAGATTGAGGAGATGGAAGAAGGAGATGGTGATAATGATGATCAAGCTGAAGATCATCCACCATTGGATGTTGATGAAATATTAGTATGTACAGATGATGAAAAAACGGTGGTGAAATCCCACGGTGTGTGTGCGTGTGGCGTGAGTGTGTGGGGGTGTGTGTACATGTGAAAAAAAAAATGATGAAAAAACGGAAGAAGAAGAAGTGTATGTGGAAGAAGGAAATGACTCGAATGATGATGATGGTGGTGGTGGTGGACCTGGTGGTGATATGCCATAATGGCAACTAGATCAATGTATATAGTATATGATTAGATAAATAATAAATAAATAACTTCTTCATTTTGTTTACTAAGTGTGTTATTGTCTTGTTGGTTTTGATTGTTGAATGTTGAATTTCATATTTGTTAAATCTTAAATGCTAAGTTAACTATATTGTAGAATGAAGAATTGTTGATGAATGATGACTTAATATTTAATTCATTATGTAACTGGTTTTATTTTATTTAAATTAAATGTATTTCAAGGGCCAATGACATATAATAATTTATTCATTTTCTTCTTAATTTATCCCTATTTTTCTGATTTTTTTTTGAAAAATGTAAAATAAATAAATAAATGTGCGACCACATGCGATTGTGCGATCGCATATGCGCACAGGCATATGCAATCGCACATGATCGCATATGCGATTCGACAACATTGTCCACATACATGAATAACAACACACAGAGATCTAATATTTTCAATACATTGTAAACTAATAAAAGAGACAATTATAACATGAGAAATGATCACATACGAGCATTGTTTCTGAACCATTGTTATTAAATCTTATGATTCTCAATTCCAATAAATTCTTGTGGGAAACTATTTGAATTGTATGTTTGAACCCCATTCTCCAAAAATCCTAATTGAATCTAACTATGTGTGGTAAATCTTATGATTGATGATTTGAACCTTACGATTTGACTAACTCTGTGTGCTTTGCGGTTGAATCAGAAAACAGGGATTATAGTTGTAGGCTTAATTGTGGCCTATGCAATTGTATTACTCTCCATGTATGCACGCATGCGCGCGAGTGTGTTTTTTTCTTTTTTCTTTCAAAGTAATTTGGGTCCCATAAGCCCTAATAAAAGCTCATGGTTTTCTGAGTTTGGCGTCTTTCCTAAAATATAACACATATGGTTGACTTCAAGAAAGATGGTTATAATGGAGATGAAGATGCCAGCACAATTGACAATTCAACAATTCAGATTTGAATATTTCCATCTCACTTGTGTGGGGCCTTTTGCTTCGGAAATTGGAACATGGAAGTCCAAAAGGATTTTATCATTTATTTCCAAGCAACAACGGACAATGTGTCACAGTATTATGTTAATGTTCACACATCTTAATTTGGTAAGATAAAACACAGAAGATTTGATCATTTCCCAGTTTTTAAAATATATTTGTAATAGTATTTTAGATTTTTCTATATATAAAAAAAAAATAAATCATAGAAATCTTTGCCTTGTTATTTAAGGTCTACGATCTCAGGTTCTCAACCCCCTAAAAATTTCACGAATCCATACAACTTTCAGAACATTGATGTGAACTTTCACAATAGCTATCTTTCCTGCCAACGTGTCAACTGTGTAGGAGATCCGAGGTATGCAGAAGGTGAGCAACACCACGAAGTTTGACTACAACGAAAATTAAACATCTCCACTCATTAGGTGTGTCCCACCCATATGCAAAATCAAACCATCAGTCTTTCACTGAGTTTCACAGTATGGCCTGCCAGATGATTCAGTAAACCTGATTTTCGCCCTATGCAATCTTTATGGGGTGAATCACCTTCTGCACAGCTTGAATGTCCTACAGAAGCAGCATGTTGGTTTGATAGACAGGACTGTATGTGAGGACCACATAGAATGCTTGTATGTCATCATTTCCCTCCCATAATGTAGCTAATAAAAATTTCTCCCTACAATACTCAATTACCGAGAAAGAAAGCCCACCTAATGTTGCACAAGTATGCAGAATATTGCTAACTCTATCACTTAGCAGTTGTGAAAGTGCCGCGACAAGGCGGTTCATAAGCCGCATGCTATTGTCCACATTTGTTGCAGACCTCTGCACCCTTTGACGCAAATGCAGTAACTGCTCCCTTGATCCTTTCCGCACAAGATACCCTTTCCAATATGACTGCCAAACAGAAACAAGTGAAAGAGCCAAAAATTGAACAAAAAGAATTGTTGCAAGAATCCTGAAGATTCACAACGAAAGCAACAAACCACAAGAGGACGCATTCAATCAGAGATCTCTATGTACTTGTATTAGAGAATGCATCCACAATTCCACATACAAGTTAGAATGAATATTGCCTGCAAAGAAAGCATCATAATGGACATTATATAAATACAAACAGCAAGGGCAACAAGTAACTGGACTCTTAGATTGTCTTCACAACTGTCAGCCTTCATTGGGGGAAAGGGATGCAATGGTGTGGAGTCGAGAAAAGTTGGGATGCTTCTCGGTTTGCTCCTTCTACAAGATACTTAAAGGGGCTTCGACAGGAGAGACTAGTAACCAGACTTCCTTTACTTAGTTCTATGGTGCTCACCCAAGGTGGCGGAATTGTATGGTTGGCAGGTCGGAAAAAGGTGCATGTGGTGGATATTCTCCAAAGATGATCGATGGTGCTTCCCAACGTATGCTTGCTGTGCATGAAAAGTGCAGAGGCAATTAATCACCTCTTCATTCATTGCAAGTTTGCTCAAAAAGTATGGGACAGCTTCCTCGAGGTGTTCAAAACCCCATGGGTAAAATGCTGGGGAAGATCGCCTTTGGGCCTGGCATGGAGATGGGTTGGAAAGAAGGTAAGGGTGGTGTGGTGACTGGTTCTTATAGCAGTTTTATGGGCTTTTTTTTTTTTTTTGGGGGGGGGGGAGGGGGGGGAGAGGAACAATTATTGTTTCCAAAGTTTAGGCAAGGTCGTAGTAGAGGTGGTGAGAAGGGTTAAGCGGGATGTTGTGGATTGGCCATCCTGTTTGAAGTCCATCAATGTTTGTAATTTAATATCTTTTTGGGTGTACCTGCCATTACCCACCTAAGGTGTTCTCAAGCAGTGGTTTATATATATATATAATATATATATATATATATATATATATATATATATATATGGGAAAAGGTACTATGCGCTTGACCTCACGATAAGCCCCCGTGATGCGTTTCGACCATCAACACCGTGCATTTGATGGGTACCCTTAAATTATGGGATATCCCAAAAATCAGCCGTATACGGAACTCAGGTGGGCCATACCATCTAAAATTATGTGAAGACACCGTTGAAAACATATATAAAAGCACTTGGTGGGGCCCACCTGAGTTTTGCATGCGCCTGAAACTTGGTCTAAACCCTCATTCAAGTGGGACACACATAACGGATGGGCTGGATTTGCAAACCACATCTCGGTGGGCCCTCAAAAATGGTTATGAATGTTTTAATGGTGCACGGCCCCTCTCCACTTCTGTATGTGGTGTGGCCCACACAAGTCACGGATTGACTTGATCTTTGAGACCTAGGCCCATGATGGAATGGTGCATCTGACTGATGGGGTAGATGTTCAAAACGCATCACGGTGGGGGCCACACAGCTCGACCTCATGGGACGGACTCGTGAGGTCGAGCGCATAGTACCTTTTCCCTATATATATATATATAGATATATATATATATATATATATATATATATATAGCTATATATATATATATAATATATATATTATATATATATAATATATAATATATATATATATAAGTTTCATTACCTTTCGAAAAAGGAACAACAAGGGCAACAAATAATGCTTAGTGGGGGTTGTTTTTGGGTGGTAGCTGGATTGCTGTTTTTTCTCTATTTTCAGCTCAATCTTGAGTCTCTGTTTTTCTGTTTTCCCCAGTAATTGTATCTTGTACACTATAAAGATGGTCATTCATAAAATAATAATAGTAATAGTAGTAGTAGCAGCAGCAGCAGCGTAGTAATGCCCAATGTTACTGATGTACGGGTTGGGTAAAGATTTAGGAGTCAGACATGCTTAACCCCAACCTCCACTATATATTATTTTAACGTATTTCTATCTGTTTATTAAGCATATTTGTAATTTTATTATTTTCAAATAAGTATTCAAGAACAAATGAACAAAGGCAACATGAATAGCTCACCCACACCAATGTTACATCATGCACACACAGGTACACTCAAGGGTTTCAAGAATCAGAATAATATCAATTATGAAACTTGCAGAGTAGGAACACTTTTCCTAGAACTTCCGCAAGGGTATATGCTTCTAGGTTCTCATGATTTAAGGGATTTTGATGAGTGCTTGAAAAAAAATTCTAGAACATAATGATAGCCTGCAGGAGCTTGTTTTGTTCTTTCATTGGATGCATATGATTGGACGCAATATGCAAGGTTCTGCACATGCATATTTGTATGGGAATGAACAGAATGTTAGACAAAATCAACTGCGAGAAGAAAATAAGTGGCTATCAGAGAATGAGCAAGTGACAAATCAAATGTCAAAGAAAAATAAAATTAACAGAGTGGAATAGTAAATGGCACGGGTAAGGAAGTTGATCAAAGAAAAATAAAATTAACGCTAAGAGGGAACAAGACACAAATAAAATGACGAGAAAGTATAATTGGAAATAGGCAATGCTTCATATCAAAACTCAACTTTATCTACAACAGCTTTTTGTTCAACCTGCTTGACCAAACCAAGTCATTGTGGAAAGGGAATTCAACACGTAGGTGTTCGCTGTTCTTTCGATGTTCCTCTTCCTAGCACGGGTGATGAATATGCGGCGTGCCAGAATTGGGATTGCGGTTCCAATTGTAACCGAACAACAATGACCCCGAGCGCCAAAGTAGGCAGACATTGGGTATGACCGAAGTCTGAGGAGATGGTCACCTATTCGGCCACTCGCTCAAAGCGTAAATTGATCAGGTGATAGTCAGAGGGTGGGGTTCATCCTCCGATGATGAGTTCCTCCTTGCCTTCCGTACGAAAGGACTTTCTCAATGCATGAATGACAAAATGCAGAGTGACAATTCAAAAATTCGACCGCTAAAGAGTATTCATATTCTAGTTATCGACTATTGTATTTACGTGATTGGATTCTAATTATTGACTATTGTATTCTAGGTTGACAATTCTGAACGATGTCTCTATTCTAACAATTTGACGGTTACCATAACCATTTTTTCCCATGCCTGCTTCCAGATTCTTCCCACAATCTAGTCTTTCTTGAGTCTTTAACCCCTATTCAGCATTCGTGGTGACTTGACCGCTGGTTAACTTAATCATTTGGTCGCTTGAATTCGTTCGCGCCTCAGTGATTACTTGTCATGTGCAAAACTCTTCGGGAATTTGGTCACATATTGATGGGGACATCATGCGCACGCGCACACCCCTCACCCTACACACATACTCAAGGAGGAGGAAGGCCCCACTATCAATCTGCATCGACGACGACATTTATGGAGGACCTCTTAGTTAAGGGGACATGCTATGGAGCATTGGAGTGGACCCGATCATCATAGGGATTCCACCATTGAATCTCATGATCGTGGCCCACTACCCTAGATGATCTAGGATTTTGAGTTTTGGTTATTATCATTATTAGAAACATCATGAACGGTTTTGATTGCATTGATTAGTTGTTATTTTTGTTACTTCGCCTCTAAGTAATAGTATGCGCACAGGGCATGGCTTTTAGGGTTTAGGGTTTTCTTATAAATAGGCAATCTCATGTAGGTTTTTTTTTTTTCCATTGAAGTTTATAAATAAAATTCTGCATTTTTTCTTCTCTATTCCTCGGAGTTAAAGAAGCTAATTGGGTGTGAAACCCTCCCTTCCTCGAAGAGCTAAATACCATGGTGCAAAGCCACGAATATGTCAAATTGTCCCCACCTCCTACACTCCATATCCATCATCTCCCACAATCATCCCATCTTCAAATCCACCCTTTTTTGTACCCAAGTTCTCATCTATAGCAGATTTTCAGATTCCGGCCCTCCAGGGGGGCTGAAACTTCAGCGGAACACCACGCACACACCGGACCACGGATCGACGTGAAACTTGGCGTGAGGGTGGACCTCCCCTGGCCGACCAACCCCTAGCTGGCCGTTTCCAGTTTCGTGAGCCCCACACACATGTGGACAGGAACCCACGCACGTGTGTCTGGGCTGGGCTGCTGTCCACACGTGCACTGTCTCAGGTTATTCTCTCTCCCCTATTTCACTCCTCTCTTGTCTTAAATCCCTAACCCTAACACTAGATAATCCCAAATTCCAAGTTTTCCAACTTTTGCAAACCCTAGACTTTCCCCGAATTGAAACATGGTGAATCTCTTGAATTGGGGGACAATCCTTTGCAAGAGTGGATGAATTTTACACTCATTTAGGCATTGTTTCGTTTATAATTTTATTTTCCAGCCTTAAACGTGTGTAGGCTTGGACCCCCGTAGATTCCCCTTGTTGAATGTTTGATCGTATGTGGGACGTGAAATTTTGTGATTGTTTAAAATTGGTATATGATCTAAAGCTTGAAATCTTGCATGTCATATTTAATTCATGTCCTGCATCACATATTCTTATTTTAATCTTTCGACCGTTAACCTCATGCACGTGTGACCCACACCAATTTGACCGAAACGGGATCAAATAGGGTACAAACAGTAGGCATGATGCAAAATGAGCCCATCACTATGTATCATAGGCAACAAAGAAAAGTGACTAGATTTTGAATCACCACAAATAAGTTGCAGTCACTCTACAGGAGAGATGTGTCTAACGAAGCTTTCTTAGCAGTTTGATAATATCTTTCCAATTGTGCACCTAAAGTTACATTAACCATAAAGCCCAAGCAAGACATCATGTAAGTTCTTGGCACATTATACTAAATTTGAAGCAACAAATCCAGAAAAGAGAAACAAAAAGCATAATGGTTTGCTATATGCATCCCAATCTATAATTTTACAATACCATCATAGATTCAGATATATTTAAATCCTCTATCTATCACTACCTAACAGCATTTGTTACCTTAAGTAATGTTTTTTTCATAATTTAACAGAAGAATAGCAGAACTAAACAAAAAAGTGCCATTAGTTTAAAACTCATAAAAATAGAATAACTGGTAGAGCAAGGTGGAAATGTTAGATGAACATCTTACTTGGACCACAACAATCCTATGCCTTGCTCTACTCGCCTTGCGACGAGCAATCCATCCACGAATGTGAGACTGAATAATGACTGCTGATTTTGTTCTAGACATTAGAACCAAAACTCTCTTCCACCACCTCTGGAGTTTCACAACTGAACACAGTAAAATTTTCATCTCCAGGCTTTGGATAGAGCTCCACCTAATCCGAATCAGGTGAGCTCTATGGATTCCTGAGCAAAGGGATGAAGCACCTGCATAAGTTTGAATCAAAATACTCATTCATAACTAAGCATTGACCACCCATGCCAATGCATGGACAAAGATGATCATAAACAACTTAAAACTTCTAACAAACAAAACAGATTAACCATGCAGATGGCAGACATACCTAATAGCCTACTCCGAGCAATGTGTCCCCGGATGAACCTTTGAATTTCAATTGCCGCAAGTCTATATCGTTGAAACGTCTTAAAGCATTTTAAAAATCGAAAACCACACTGAATCTTTACTATTGCTTCCCTTTGACGTAAGAAATCTCTCCTTATCAGCCAACAACGCCAATGACTCTGAATTTTGATTGCAGCAAACGATTTCTGTATGAACAACTACCCCTTACTTTCAGAAATGACCTACTAGTGTAAATAAATAAAACGGGAGTCCAAAAATTCACCCAAAAAGGTAGATGTCACTGAAGCGTATAGGAAAATCAAGAGAGAGAATTTACTTGGATGACAACAATGTTATGCCTTTTACTATCAGCTTCTCGACGAGCAACCCATCCACGCACATGAGACTGAATTACAATTGCAGAACTTGTTCTTGATTTGAGAAATAAAACTCTCTTCCACCACCTCTGGAGTTTCAAAACTGAATGCGATAATATTTCAAACTCAGGGTTATGAATGTAACTACTCCTTGTGTGACCCAAGGAACCACTACATGACCTTCTTGAGCGAAGACAAGAACCTGCATTTATCAATTTCAAAACTATGAACCCCTAAAAGTAAAAAATACAAATAACTGAACATAACTCAACCTCCAATAAATGGAATCATAACGTAGAAATAAAGCAAGTATTCAATTAACTAAAGATGAAAATGCAAAGTTCAGTAATTTTCTGAGCTCACTACAATGTATTTACACGTCAAACCTTTTAGTGATCCATTGAAATGCATATTGGCCCCATGGAAGATGGAAGAGCCTAAAAATCTACCTTGCAGTATGATCCTTACCATCCAGTTGGGCCAGGTTAAATCTCAACCACCGACCACAAGTATCCCCTTTCATGATTTTGTCAGATGGCAAGCACAACTGGTTGGGGATGTGTA